>JARDYH010000002.1:247006309-248206309 GCA_029215795.1 Anniella stebbinsi
TGTCCTTTTTTTGGTGGTGTGTGTGGTGGTGGTGGTAATGGGACCAAACCCTATAGTAAGAGGATGTGGGGAAGGTTCACATCATCAGAGTCCCCTTGTAATCTCGTTGGACTTCTTTTACAGAGCAGAGAGGGGAACCTAATACAGGCCTGTTATGAGAGCCAGCTTGAGGATTTGAGTCTTCCCATGGATCTGAGGGCATAACTGAGTATTGCATGCAAATATCTGTGGTTGAGCATCAGCAAAAAGTCTTGGTGGCTGCTGCTGCTGCCGCTGCTTCTCCTCCTCCTCGTTTTAAGAAAAGCTGCTTTGGGAAGGAACGAGTTAGAGTAGAGAAGTATGTGTATTTAATTTACCCCACCCCCAAACCTATACAGGAATTTGAAATGTGTCAATTCTTTCACTACCTTGCAAATGTAAGCAAAAACCTGCCACCTCTTGGCTCCAAATTATCACCTCCTACTTCATATCTGTAAAATGGGTGAGCGATGGCAGGTGATAGTCCTGGAGACTTCTGGGATTGAACTAAGTTTGTCTAAAACATTTTGAATTTCTTGTTTCCTGCAGGGATGTTAGCACTGGAGATGCTTGGCCGCAGAGCTCACAATGACCACCCCAACAATTTCTCACGTAGCCCACCCTACACCGAAGATGTGAAATGGCTCCTGGGATTAGCTGCCAAATTAGGTAAGGTCCAGGGTAGAAACACACTTGAATGTAAAGGTGATCTTCATCCCAAGGAATAATATTCTGCCTGGCACTTGTCATCTAATATAACCACCCAGTATCTTCATCTGACTGTCCATATGTTAGTAGTGCCATTGATCCATTGTATATACAATTCCAGGGCGCTTCTTGACGAGTTTCCAACGTGAAGTCTTGTAACATGTGGTACATAATTGAAGCCTTTCCTATAGAGCAGGGGTGGCCCTCCAGATGTTTGGCCTACAACTCTTACCATGCCTCACCATTGGCTATGCTGGCTAGGGCTGATGGGAGTTGTAGGCCATACTGGTAAGTGTCTTTTCTTGTTTTACATGAGTTAGCTTCTGTCCTTTCTTGTTTGACGTGAGTTAGTATTGCAGCTAATTTGTAGATGCTGTGCACTGTCCTTGCTCAGGAAGAGCAGGATGTACTCTTATAATCAAGTGGTTGTTTTTGCGGTGTGGGGGAGGCATCTCTGTTCTCTGGTTTCCTTCTACCTGTTCTTCCAACCCCACTGTAAATGTCTTTCTTTTCCTGCAGGTGTAAACTATGTGCATCAATTTTGTGTTGGTGCAGCCAAGGGGGTCTTGAGCCCTTTTGTGCTGCAAGAGATCATCATGGAATCCTTGCAGAGGCTCAATCCTGCCCATGTCCACAACCACTTGCGCACACCAGCTTTCCATCAGTTGGTACAGAGGTGCCAGCAGGCATACATACAGGTATATATTCCCCTTTCTTCCCAGCTGTGGAAGGTGGCTGCTTTTCCCAGAGAGTCCAGCTTTGTAAACATTTGTATCTTTGAAGAATGCTTCTTGCCATTCCTGAAAGCATAGTAGCAATTATTGTCTCACCAGTGTGGTGACCATACCACGATATAAGACTTCACTGTTTAATGTGAATCCTAATTAAATCAAAACAGCTGTACGCTGTGTATATCAACTTACACTCCAATCTTTCTATGCCTCTTAAAGCTAACTCAGAATCGGATTCTTCATTTCTCCCTCCCATTTTGTGGGAACGAGTTAGGGTCACAAAATGAAGGTTTCCACTTGTGAGTTGAGTTTGATTGCACTAGAAGGCCTTCCTCCCTCCCTTTCCCTCAACAGATTTTTGCTTCCTTGGATTGATCCCTCTTCATGTAGTCTGCATGTCATCCCGTCTTGGTAGGGACTTAAATGAGAGCTAATATGGTGCAGAGCTAGTTTTTTGCTGAGGCCCACATTCAGATGCCTGCTTGGCCACAAAGTTTATTGGGTGATCTTAGGCCAGATTCACGTACTCGCTCATGGACTCCTCTCCGCCAGCCAGCCAACTTACTTCACTTGTTTGTTGTGAGGATAAAAGAGGGAGGGCTTCGTATGCCTTGGAAGGAGGGTGAGATAAAAGTGTTTTACCAACAACATCCCAGATAGCTGAGCTGCCTGTCTTGGTGTTTGTCTACATGGGGGGGTCTATAATAACCTTACCTAAACTATTTTATGCCTCTACGAAGATAACAGAGGGGAAAGATTTTGATAAAATAGAACGTGCAAATGTATTATTGCCTTTGAAATGGCCTTTTAACCCTCTTTCCCTTTGCCTTCCTTAAAGTACATCCACCACCGGCTGATCCATCTCACTCCAGCGGACTACGATGACTTTGTGAATGCCATTCGCAGCGCCAGAAACGCCTTCTGCCTGACCCCTATGGGCATGATGCAGTTCAATGACATCCTCCAGAACCTGAAGCGGAGCAAGCAGACTAAGGATTTATGGCAAAGGGTGTCTCTGGAAATGACCACCTTTTCCCCATGATGGCTCAGAGGCGCCGCCCCTGTTCTCCTTTAGTTAGAGTTCCGTTCATGCCATCCTTCCTTATGGGATCTTATTTTTTTATTTTAGCTGTTGGAAACCACTGATTTGGTGTATTTATACCATGACATTCCTCTTCCATGCAACTGTGGTTGTGCTCCAGTTCCCTTATTCTCTCCTCCCTGGCAGGTGGAGCCAAGAAAGTTGTTTTGGGAGTACAAGGAAGTGTGTCTGTGCGTGTGCGTGTGTGTGTGTGTTCGCACATGAGGGGAGAATTAGCTGAATGATATTTGATCATTGCTTTCAGTCCCCTCCCTGTGTGATGGACGAACATGTGTGTGAATGCATGTTGTTAGGGGGTATGGTGGAGCCTGTCTCTTTAAAATATTTATTTTGGCATTTATAAATATGTATACTACTTTCTATAAGGTTCTAAAAAAAATCACTCATCATAGGGCCAGGAGAGGCAACATCCTGGACGTTTCCATCACCATTCCTTCCTGCAGCAACTTCCCAGAGGAGCTCAGGCTGGTTGAAAGAGCTCCCTCCTCAGCCACCACTGCCTATGTGTTCGGATGGGCAAAAGCACCATTTGTACTGTCTGGCTCCAGGACAGTATTGAGCTGGCTGCTGCCATTTCTTTGCTTAGACTGGCCCCAACGAGTTTTGTCATCAGGCTTCATAGGATATTTTAAACATGGTGGTTCTGAGTTGTACAGTCATGTTATATTGGCTGGGATGTTAGCTTTCCTGTAATCAATTTCTTATTCCTTGTTTTAGTTTCCAGATTAAAACACTCATTTTCTTAGACTGGCTCTTTTCCATACTTCTGTTGATCATACTGAGAACATGATTAAATACCAAAACCAAGAGTGCTTTAGTTCAGAAGATTCTAATCTTTTTATGCAAATGACTGGTCTTTAATGCAGTACTGAAGCTTGATCTTTACCCAGTTTGCTATGCAAACACACAGTCCCTCAGCACAAAGGCAACGAGCAAAACCTGCTAAGGCCATGTTTGGATCAGATCAAGGGTCTGTGCATCCTGTTTCCAAGAGTAGCCAACTAGATACTTCCAGGAAACTCACAACAGGATGTGAAGGCAGCAGTTCTCATCTGTTGTTTGTCTCCCAGAAACTGGTATTCACACATACACTGCCTGTGATGCTGACGATTCTATTTAGATATTGTGGTTAATGGGTGTTGATAAACGTATGAATATATATCTGTCTAGAATATATCCAACCCCCCCCCCCCCCCCGCCATCCTATAAAATAATCTAAGCCAGTAACGATCACTACATTGTCTTACTCTATGGCTGTTAAATTCATATGGGAGTCTTTAAGAAGGGTCATGAGAACACACCTTCATCAGCAAAATAAGTCAACTTAAAAGCCAGAAACTTATCTAAATAAAAATGTTTTTTTTCTTCTCAGCTGGGCAACAGAGCTGGAGCTAGCCTGGCCTTCCTCTGGCAGTGGTCTGGTTCACATGGCATGGTGGGTTATTTAACCCACGATGAGACGTGGTGCATGTGGCCATCATTTTGAATATGAAACCCCCAATCAGTCGTGTCGTCGTGCGAACACTACTAGCAGGGTTATGCAATGGTTGTTTAACCCTAAAAAAAAACAGGAAGGTGGGTTCACATGACATGCCACAATCCCTGATCATCCCAAACGGGCTGCATAATCAAACAGCAGCTGCACACACAGTTTATCATAGGTTAAATATCCCTCTACAAGCTCACCATGTAGCAAGAACCAGGTCAGTGAGTTCCAGAGCCTGGAGTAGCCACTGAGAAGCTACTCTCCTAAAACCAAGACAGGCTCGTATGGGAGAATATGTTTGTACTGCTGTATAGTTTATAACCAGTGGTTTGAATTGCGCTTGAAATTGGACCAGTACGCTGTGTAATTGTAACTAACGGAGTCGTCGTTGCCATTATCATTCCCAGTTGATAATCTGTCTTCAGCATTAAGCAAGATTACTTCACTGTCAGTTTTTCCACATTTGCTTCAACAAGGATTCCTTAAAGTGACAACTTCTCTGGCTGCCATCACTCTTGAGAGCCTATGGTGCCTGCCCTACCTCTGAGCAGCCTGCTAACAGCACACGTGGTAGGTCTTGCTTCTCCAAGGATGCTTGTCCAGATCTTCAGGTTGTACAAATGTAAAAGTATAACTTATCAAGTGGACTTGTGCCAACTGCACGCCCTGGTCATAATCAGCTGTCACATGGCCTACCTACATTTTCTTCTTGATGGCCTGAATGTAATAGACCTTTGACCGCCCAAAACTCTTGGATTATGCAGATCCAATGGTTGTGGAGAAGAACTGTTTCTTTTCTGCTATCACGGCCACAGCAAGGGCCTCCATATAGGCTCTAGCCTGTGTTTGGCTGCATGTTTTATAGGTTTGCTGCTAATGGCGCAAGCTATTGTCCTAATTTCACTGGCCTCGGCACACTTGAAAGCTCGGCAGGACAAGGGCACTTCAGGACAATTGTGTTATCTAGGGCTTTGACAGAATTGACAGGAAAATTCCCAAGAGCTTCAAGAAACCTTCTTGATCTATCAAGCTTCTAATGTAGGCAATCTTAATTAGTCCTCCACCTCTGCTGAGGCCTTGAGTCCCACTTAGTTTAACACACCACTGGGTAGTGATTTGTCCAAGGGGTCAGTTTCACTGCTGATGCCCTCCCCCAAACCTGCAGCACTGCAGTTACGAAGTAACAACCACTGCTATACATGGACAGGACTGAACGTGGAATATCCTGCCCCAAAACTTTGCAGGAACAGTTTCATGGCCGTAATTCACAGCAAATAGCAACTAACAATGGTGCTCTGAAAGTAACTTTATTTGTTCTGCTCAACTCTGTAGAAGTGAAAGGATGCTTCCATGCACCCACACAGTTTTGAAGCAACAGGTGCCCACCCTCCCTCAGCTGTCCTCCTTCATAGTTGCGAAGCTCTGAAACAACAGGCTTTCCCCCTCACTTACCTGCTCATAAAGTGAAATGGAGGAATTACTTCTGAGTAGACATGCAACCTCTGCTCTCGCACCCCTCTCTCCCCACAGTGACAGCTGCACCTCTAAGTCTGAGTGAAGTAGGAAAGTCTGAAGTACCCTATATTGAAAGTGCACAACCGTGAAATAGTGCAGCAGTAAAGAGTGGAAAGAGTGATTGAGCCCACATTTGCAACAGCGCAATTTCAAAGCAGTAGGTCTGGCTCTCCTCCCCACTCCTGTACTCAGGAAAATGCAAATGGAAGGCATAGAGTTACTTCCAGGGAACCATGTTTAGCCCTCTGCTCTCATCATGCCCATTCCCCACGCAAATTTCCCTTTGGCCAATCAGCACCACTTCCACCAGCCCATGCCAAAGCCAGCTAAGGTCACACAGGCTCACAATCTGCACTGAATCTGCCGTGATGGACAAATCTACTATAAAATGAGTTTGGTAAATAGATTTAGTGTAAGAAATGCTGTGCTAGCTACGGAGAGGGGCATGCCTCATCTGACACAATTGACTTGGGGGTGGAGCAGTACCAGAGTAAAAGCTCCGCATAGATGCTCCCATGACAACAGAACTATAAATGTCTCCACATCCAGATCACCATCATTCTGCCCAACGCAGAAAACCAAATCCAAAGTGTGACTTGCTGAATCAGTGCGGCTAACTCCCAATTTGGGCAGACTCATGATTGTCATGGAGGTCATGAAGTCTCAAGCCTGGCCTACCAGGGCAGCCTCACCATGTACTTTGAAGTCCCCCAGCACAAGTGTGCATGGTGCTCTTAAGAAGTGAGACTGTTGAGCAGCAGGACAGGTGCTATGCCAGCAAAATCCTTATTCTCCCCTGAACCTTCAGATACAAGCAATCAAAGGGCATGGGGCACCTGGTGAGGGGGATAGAATCAAAATAGACAAATGCAACCCCATTTCCTCAACAGTTCTTACCAGGTGATGCATAGAGGATAAAAGGGCAAGAAACTGCAATTCCCCCACCCCAATCTTTGTCTAACAAGGTTTGTGTTATGTAAACCAGGATGGCATGCTCATCCAGGAGTATCTCCTGGATGTCTATTTTCCCATTCCCCAAGCTGGCATTTTGCAGTGGTACCTTTAACCCTCGGGGACTATCTTCAACTCCACTCACGCTCTCTAAATTGAGGGACAGTCAAGGAGCAACTAGTGCTGTTGCACTCCTGTTACAATAGCTGCTCCCTGATTCCCTCAGTCTTTCTACCCCTTTAGCCTCACATCTTTGTCAGCTGATAAAGACGTAAATGCCAAGTGGTGATCTTGCCCCAAGCTATAAATACTCAGAGGGCATCGCTTCTTCCTCTTGTTCCGCCAACAACAGGATGGCCCTTGTTTACCCCAATGTAGCTTCCCCCAAAGAGGAAACTCCCTTTGGTGTTGCCCCTTCAGAGATGATAACACTGGTGGTGGGCTTCCTACCAAGGCAGCATTTCTCTTATCCTGCAGCTCTAAAAAGCTGATGCAAGCTGGTGACATCTAGTAGGAAGCTCCTGCTGGGAGGTGCCAAGTCATGTTTGGGTCCCTGTGTAGGCAGAACCTCTCAAGGTCCCAGGAGCGTCTCAGGAGTAGCCAAAGGTAAGCAGACATGCAGCAGAATAGTAAAGCACACTCATGTTCCGTCTGAGCAAAGAGGGGAGTTTTTCTCCCTCTTCTATTGAGTGGTAATTATAGTTCTAGAAAATTTTAATTAGGTAATCATATCCAATGTTGGAGATTTCAAAGATCGTTGCCACCGTAATGTGATCTAACGCTGAACAAAACATTCATACTTTTCAATTAAATGCATCTGTTGCTTTCCACCTTTGATAATTGTAGCAAAATATGTGTCTGCTCTTAATCAGGCAAGATGTTACAAAAAGCAGCTGTGTGAGGGGTGGTAGTGGTTTAGGGATGTCAGAGAAGCCAACCATTACTTCTCGGAATTGTATGCAAATTTAGTCATATAAAAATACAAGAGTTGCTGGAAAATACGCTAATATATACACCATTGAAAGAAAAGAACAATCACCATTTGTACATCTCTAATCTCTCTTCAGCCTGTGCTCTGTAGCAGTTTTTGTGTGTGTGCTCTGCTCATTGGCTGTATAACGAGCTAAGAAAAAATATGTAAAATGTTACAGGCCATTGAAAATTCCATAAATTGTGCTGGATTCTTTTGCATACATTTCTGAAGCAGGAGGGAAGCCGAATCCGTCAATGAGTGGATGACAATCCACTGACCTGACAATCCACAAAATACAGATGGAACAGATGACAATCTGTACATGCCTAGGGACAGTCTCACAAAAGTGTCTAGCGCAGTGTGTCCAGCTCTCATGAGGTTCAGCAATGCACAGGCAAACAATTGCCTTCTCCCTAGCTTTCAAGATTTGTTGTTTGTGTGTGTGTTGTGCTTTGGTTACTTTGTTGCAGAAAACCTTTTCTTATTCTGTGAAGTGTGAGCTATTGGTTTCTGCAAAAGCAAATTTTTCCTATGCCAAACAAATGTGAACTGCTGTCACAGCCAAAAAATATAGGATAGCTCCACAGTCAAGTTTTCCTTTACACGTTCCCTATATGTGGTGTGTTCTCAGTAAATTACTGTTGCAACAATTGGGTTTATATCCTCCTTTGCATACATAATTAACATGCAAGTCACATGTGGAATTAAATATAGCCCCTCTATGCCAAGGTAATTTTTGAATGGGTGGACAGCCATCCAGGAAATACTAAGAAGCCTTCTGTCATTTTATTCATACTGTGAACCACTAAACATGAGTTACTTCATGAGGCCCGGGGCCCATTTTTTTAAAAAAAAAATAGTTTGTTTTCAAGGGGCTTTTAACCCTTTTGGTGTTTCCATAGTAAATATGAATCCCTCAGGTCTAAACAAAGCACCATATAAACCATCTTTAGCATTTGGGGGGCAGTGGGCAGGGTGCATGTGGGCTGTGGGGCTGCACTCTGCCCACCTCTGAAGTTTGGGTTTGTTTGTCTCACAGGAATCCAGCCCAGTGAAAAAGTGATGATGGCTTATGTTCTGTACATGTTTTAGCTGTACAGAAAAGGAATTGGTATTGCAAAGTCTGCTAACAGTTTAAGTGCCTCTCCGGTTGGAGTCTGTTTGGGATGTAGTTAAAGAATTGTGTGTGGAATGGTTTCAGCAACAGTGCCTCAAATTCTTTTTTTCACTTACCTTATATTTGCTTTGCCAGTGTTGATGTTGCTCCCATTAGGCAATACTTCCACTTTTTAAAAGAAACCTGTTTGCTTTTTTTAATAGCTTCTTTGGACTGTAGTTGTTAACCATTTTGTTGAACAGGCTTCTATTCCAGTGGTTATAAACAGACTTCAGCCATGCATTAGACGAAAAGGCTATCAGGCTATGTAACTCCTGAACCTGTGCGTGGCGATTGCTGGGGAACAGTGGGAGCGCGTCGTTGTTCCCTTCCTGGCCTGCTTGTGGGCTCCCGATGGGCATGTGGTTGGTCACTGTGGAGACAGGATGCTGGACTAGAGAGGCAATCTGGTGCCCTCTAGGTTTTTGGACTACAACTTCCATAATCCCTAACCATGGGCCATGCTGATTGGGGCTTATGGAGTTGTAGCCCAAAACATCTGGCAGGCACCAGAGAGAGGCCTTTGGTTTGATCTTCTTTTCATCTTATCTCAATGCACCTGGCTCCTTTTCAACTTGTTTCACTAATCCTCATTTTTCAGAAGTTCCATCTCTTGGAAATGTCAGATTTTCTATGCAGCTTCTCACTTCGGACACTATGGTGTCTATGAATGGCTTAATATTATATCTCCTGGCAGATCCTGGTTAGGATTAAGTTGAGGTTTGCCTCCTCTCTAGTCAGCTCCATGCCTCCTCTCTGCAAAGTGCCTTGTTTCTGTGGGATTGCAGACTTGACCCTTTTCGAGATGTTCTTGCCTTTTGCTCTCATGTGAGTATTCACTGCCCACTGTGCAGATAACTACCTTGGTTGCCTAGGTGCACATCAATATGCTGCTGTTAGGTCAGGGACTAGGGTAGCTGGACTAAGAAGGACACCAGAGAAATAAAGTAGTACATTTATTGACTCCAAATGCTACGTCTAACCTTTATTTAGACAGTGTGCTCAGCTGCAAGAGCCAAGAATTTATTCTTATCATTCAATGTGAATGACATACATGAATCCAGTGCAGGAAGCACAGCACTTGCTCCTCTCTTCAGCCACAGGGTTTTAGGTTTGTTGGTTCCATTTTTGGTTATACAACATTTCCTCTGCATGGGGACACATTGAATGAAGTATTATATAGTCCATACTATATATATTTACACATTATGGTAATTCACCATTAAAAAGCACAATAACTAAGGCTCAATGTATACGCTTGGCTGAATTCACTTTTCTCCCGGTTCGAACCGACATACTGAGTTACAGGAGTTGCCCCAAGGAGTCATCCTGTCAAAGTCAGCTGCTACATATCCCCCCGTGAGCCTGGCACTTGTTGTCTTGAGCAATTGCTGGGCCACTGTACATAAGGCATGTTTGGAGGGATGGGCAGGATTTCTGCTGTTTTCCACTCAAGCAGATAGTGGTTGTAGCGAGGAAAGGGTAGGATTAGATCCCAAGAGCAGGCTGGAGACTCACCAGAGCAGAACTTGAGGCAACATGGGTACGTAGACTGACATACTCTGTATCCCATCTCACCCATAATCTCCATGCCATGCTAAAAATGACTGAGAGGGGACCAGTGCACAACAATAGTCCACACCACAGACTGTGGAAGCCTGTCACCTCAACTGACAGTTAAGACTGCTGTGATTAGTTACCAGAGTGACATTGGCTCTTCATAGCATGTGAATGTAGCATCAGGCTTCCCTCATCATCTTTACCTGCTACACGTAGAAAGAAACGGCTTTCCCTCTCACATGAGAATGTCTGCAACTTTCAGTTGCCTCATCACCCATGATTCCTCCTTCCATGACCCCTGTGATTGAGTTAATGAAACAACTAAGGCTGCAATCAGGGAAATGCAATTTGCTGTCAATTACTAACAACTTTGGAGACTTCACCCTAAGACCCACATAAGGGAGCAGTCACAATATTAAGACATTCACTTGCGAGCTTCCTGAGCATTCTGGACATTAATAGGGAATATCCCAGTAGCCTATACACTTGCATGCTTTTGTTCTTGATGGGAGTCTACTCTGGGGAAGTTAAAGCCCACAAGCATTCCTATGTCAGTCATCCTAGGATTTTGGGATGAAGGCCAATGACTGCACAATACTGTGTGTAACATTGTTCTCTGGGTATTTCTCAAATGTAACAAATGGTTAATACTCAAAGGTGCACTCAGGCCAGCACCCTCCCCGTGCCTTCCTTTGGTCTGCTTTAAGAAGAGACGGCAGCGGTGTGTCTTTTTTCCCAATAGTGCCCACGCTGGTGTGTTGGGCAGGGCCCTCCGCTTCAGCTCCAGCTAGAATTCTGCAGTTCCTCTCGGAGCCATGTAGGAAGTGGCTGGCCAACCTTGTTCAGCAACTTGGATAGTTCAACATTGTGCTCACGGTAGAAGTCTGCCAGGAACATATGGGACTGCAACCATTCCAAAAGGAGAGAAGATGTGAATGAAAGGCCACTGCCACCTCGTTCCCCCTCCCAATTATAATACTGAGATTTATCACATGTTCTGTGAACAGAAAATCCCCATTTGGCTACTCACGGAGGAATCCATGTCTGCATATTTTCTTCCTTTACTTTTCCCCAGGCACTTGGTCTTTCCTCCTTCCAGCACTTGGCACCAAAACCCCTTTACTTCATCAAACCTGAAAAAGGAGGCGCCTGTTTTATATGGGCTATACATGCGCTTGGACTGGATAATATGATTTGGAGGTTCAGCTCAATGACTTGGAAATTTAGCCCAGAGAACTTTGGCTATTGGGCAGTATAGAAATCAAAGAAATGAATGAATGACTTTCCAGAACAATTCTGTTGTTCTGTCAGTGCACACGAGTGATCAGTTTGGGCAAATCATGTTGCTGCTTTTCCAGAGAAATGAAAAGTATTTCATCTTCCTAGAGAAGATGCCTTCAGATGGGCAAACAATGTGCCATTAACCTCCGATAGTCAGGTCCGGCCACTTGGATTTTTGTATGTTGTCATTGCAGTGATGCCTTATGGGCACTTTTATTTCAACATTCATATGAAGTACTCAAAAGCCTCTCACTGGTCTAGAGCTGTCTCAATGTTGGCTCCCTTCAAATCATGGGTTTAGGGCTTGGGAGCTCCTCTTGGGAATGTGTGCTCCCCACCCCCCACCCCCATTGGAACAATGCTCCCTCCTCCATTCCGTGCCATTCATTGTAATTTTATTATATGCGCACTAATGCAAACAGTCAAAGAGTTGTGGCATCTTAAATAATTCACCATGCATCTGATGAAGCAGACTCTGGGTCCACAAAAGCTTATGCTTTTGTTAGTCTTTAAGGTGCCACAGGTCTCTTTGTCGTTTTTTACTTCAACAGACTAACCGGGCCACCCCTCTGGAAATTCACGTGAGCCAAATTCCCTGGACACTGTGGATTGGATCAAGATTAGGCACACGCAACTAGGCTGACGGAAACTGACTTCCCCACCCTCTCCTCTCCAGCCCCCTGAAGATGCTACAGAAGGTCAGGGGGGGGTCTTGCTATAAATGGTGGGGGCGGTAGTGCATGGGGAGGGGAAATCACCCCAAAATCAGGCAGAGGCACCTTCCAGAAGGCAGATCCTAGATCCGACCCAATGTAAACCCACTTTAACCCTTGCCTGAAATGCAATTCGTTTGCAAGAGAATGCTGATTGGTGCCTATGTAAAGGCGAAGCATAGTTACAGTGGGAAAGGCAAAGCCACTCCTGGGGTAGGAGGGGAAAGAACAGCTGGCTCCCGTTAGGGAAACTATGGCTTGTTGGGAGCTCATGGCGCATCTGCACCAGGCAATTCTGTTTTACGGAGAGGTTCAGATCTCACCAGAAAAGAGTTATTGGGTGCCAGTACAAGCTAGAAATGAACACACATCAGTGCAAGACAGTCAGGTAGTCCCGTTTCCTGCTCTCCAACTTCAATTGTGGGGAATCCACAGTACTCAAGAATGAAAGGAGGAGGACTGAACAGCCAAGAACCACTGACATTGAGCAATACACTTACTTATGGGTAGTGCATCAGCAAACACAATTGTGAACCAATGGCATCACTTGCCTGTTGGTTCTTGCCTGTCTGGAAGGTAACCCAGAGAAGATATGAAGTGGCTGGGCCAGCAGACTGACCGTTGGGACTACAAATCTCACCTTGGCCATAGAGGCCATGTGTAACCTTAAGCACAAAGTTACTGCTTTGGAGCCCCAGTTCCTCATCTGTAAGATGGGCACAACTGTGGCCTGCTTCAGATTTATATTCAGATTTATATTCAGATTTATACATGAGAAACCCCAATAATATTGATCTTTGTCTGAACTGGCACATGCATTTAAGTTAAACTGTTGTCTTGAGTTTCACCCCCATGGAGAAGTTCTGCTGTGTCACGGATATCCAGTCAACCTGAGCTCCTTTGACAAAATAGGCTGTGCACCAGAGCATGAGTGTTACCAGGGGCTCACCTGGCCCACAGACCTTGCGTTTCAAGCTTTAGGGTCTTGGTGTAGGCATTTGGTGATAGAACTGCAGTTCGTTTATTACAATATTTTGTGACACACAATAATATTCACAATAATGTAAAACCAACAAAACAAAAATGCCACAACATAAACACACAACAGCAACAAGGATAAAATAAATCTGCATCCCAGTCTCCTATTTGCAGTAAAGGCAAATGAAAGCGGTACCAGCCGTCTGGATCATAACAAACTACACCAGTAAGTATATCTTACTCATGATTTTTATATTTATATTTATTGTTGTTCCCCGCCTCGATCTGGATGGAAAAGTGGGTTAGAAATAAAATTAAATAAATAAATAAATAAATATACTGTGCAAATCATTAATAGATATTTATTTAAAATATTCCAAGTAAGAATATGGCCATTCAATGTGTGGTCTCTCAGAAGCAACCAACAATGCAACTAACTTTAGCCTGAGGCCTGGTTCAGACACAATAAACCCCATCTCCAATAAACCATGGTTTGTAAGAGTGAGAACAAGTTAGAAGCTCTTGTCCTTCATTCCCTCTTTCCTTCACGTGCCTGGCTTTGGTGGAGACTTTATGGTTTGTTCAACCTTTTTTCATGAGATCTGGAACAGTAAATGGCTGTTTAGCAAACTGGAAGTTCTTCTCTGAAACTGGGCAAAGAGAGGAGGAGTCAGTGCTTGCGTTTGTTCCCATTCCAACAAACTATGATTTCTTGGATCAGGAACATTATGTCTGGACCAGGACATATTCGCCTCTGGGCTGCAAATAGGGAAAGCAGCTTCATGCTTGTTTAAACAAACACAGGCATACGGGCAACCCTTACTTGAGTGCTTGGGTATAGTTGAACAGTGGTGTGACCCCCAGAAACCTTTGGATGTTCTCCATGATGGAGGTGGGACTGTGTCGGAGTTCCTGCCCATCCACAATCAGAACCTGAAAGGAAAGGAAAAGAACGCTTTCAGAGAAAATTAGTGGAGGGGGCTGTGCTGACCTCCCTCACACGTAAGGCAACTGAGATTCAATGCTATGCTTTTTCACGTACGTCGCGCTGATCACTTGTTCAGTGGGGAACCAACATGATACAGCGCAAGTGTTGGCAACGTCGTGCCCACAGGAACACCTGCGCGTGCCCAGACCACCTCATGTGCCTGCCAAGATCCCTTGCATCCGCCTCCGCTCACTCTTGCTGCACCCCCTTTCCATCTGCTCAGGCACCAAAGACCCTTCCCTGTTCATGGCATTTATCATGCGGTGGCAACTGCTTCCCTTCCTCTGGTGGAGGCTTCTGGCTTAGCGGAGAAGCAACAGCCACACCCACCCGCCCACCTGCTCACCCACAGTTCATGGAGGGGCAGTGGGAAAGCAGCAGCTGTTACTGCTGCTGCTTGTGAGGTGTGGTGACCTGCAAACTGGATGGAGTGATGGGAGAAGGTGCCTGGGGGTTGAGGAAGGAGTGGAAGGAAGTCAGGTGGGGAGAGAAAAAAGACAAGCTAGAAGCCAGGAGGGAGAAAAGGCCGAGAAGACGGAGGAACAGAGAGATCAGGGAAGAAAAGCTGGAATCCATGGGGTCCAAGAGGAAAAAGCAAGCACTGGGCGGGGGCGAGGGGAGAGGAAAACAACATCCAGGAGGTGGGAAGAGAGAAGCCAGCATCTGGTGGGGGGAAGCTGCACCTGGGTGGGAGGGTGGGCAGAAGAAAGAGGACAGGAAAGCAGTGAGAAAAAAAAGCGGCCAGAGCGTGGGAGACACCGCCTCCTCCCAGCCCCCCCCCCCAAAGCTCTCACAGACACACATCTATATACAAACACCCCCAAAGCAATTTGTGGGAGTGTCCAGGGCACTTTTTCACAAAGTCAAATGTCCTCATATGCTATACCCTGAAACAAATCAAAGACAGACACAACACATCCTTTGTTTTGCAAATGCAGTCCGAGTAGCTGGCCACAATGACATTTTCCACTCATTTTCTCCTCCTGGAGGGAGTGGTATGAATGACTGGAATTTCTGTATCATAGATTTCCTGGGACCATGGTAATTCATTCACAGTTTTCCCTGTCACCAAGTGATCAATAAAGAAAAGCCAAAGACTCAAGGAGTTCTTCTAGTTTCCTTCCACTCTGAATTTGAATGCTCAAAGGACTACCAAGTAAGGCTGGAAAGTTTGCAAGTTTTTAAAAACTGGGTTAGTTCAATCATTATCTTGTAATCTCCATTTGTGAGACCAACTCAACTGCAATCTCCTGGTTTACTTGCTCTGCAGCGACAGTTAAAGCAGCACATGAGGTATGATATAACACACACACACACACACACACACACACACACACACACTAAACTCAACTTCAAGGAACCGCATGACCACTTGCATAAGATAACAATGCATCCAGCCCCCCCGCCTCCCCCTTCAATTACAAACAAGGCTGCTGTACCTGCCCAGAGGGAAAATACATCAACCATCTCTCCAGATGTGTAGAATACAATCCAGGGTTCAGACAGCGGCTCTGCAGGTTGTGCAGCTCTTGAGGGGCTTGGGAGCCAGCGGAAATGATCTGGTAGAAGGTATAGTTGAGTGCCACAGGGTCATTGTGAGCACGCTGGTGCTGCAAGTAGATCCCAAGGGAGGGGGGATAGAGGGAGGACAGTGAATTAGGAGCACATGACTCTTCCCAACTCACCAGGCAGTGAAACGATAACACAGGCATGATTATACCCCCCACAATTCTGCTGGTTTACACTTGCCATGGTTAAAAGAGTTACCTGATACCAGGAGTACGCTCGGTCAGCAGGATTAATCAGGATGGCAATGATTTTAGCCCGTGGAAGAAGAGCTGCAGTTCGCTTGGGTACCACTTCAGTGTCAAAATAATTGGCACTTTTCTCAAACATGAAGTCTGTGCTGGCATTAGAGGGAATGGGGAAGAATTCCATGTACCTGTCAAGGAAAGAAAATCCAGGGAACAGGAGAAAGCATGTGTAATAATGATGAATCAGCTAGAATCTAGCAAGTAGCCCCTGGCACCCTGCTCTGCCACAGGGGACTTAACTGCAGTGATAGATTCAAGGGTGATTGGGAGATGCCAAAGGCCAATACAGAATTGGGCTAGCACCACTCGTACCGTCAACCCCAGGCTCAGTGCAGCAGCAGAGATTGGCACAGCTGCACGGCCATCTGGCTCTACTGTGATGCAGCCAAATGAGAGGATGATCCCCTCTTGTCTCCTTCATGCGGCACTCTGTGTGTTGGTGAAGTCCATTAGAATCATCAACATCTGAATCAATGGTAGACTCAATTGGGGCTAAAGCGAGAGGGTTTGGTGGGGTGCACGGCCATTTTGCTGCGCACAGGAGGCTGAAACTCATGGCTACCTTTTTTTAAGTGTAATGCATTTCTTAGCCACCTTCCAAGACTACGGTCTTCCCAAGGCAGCTTACAAGGTGAAATAATAATATAGCTCAATTTCATTGCGCTGCCATACAAAAGCGGCTGTTCGCCAATGGGTATGTGCCATTTTAAGGAAGAAGCTCCTCCTTTCAATTTCTTAAAAAGACTAACTGCACCGCAGACTGAACTGTCAAGCTAGTGCAGGTTGACATAGATGACACTAGGCAGAATCTGACACTAAGCAGAATCAGGCTAATGGCAACCAGGTTAGCTGGATCTTTCCCCAAAAGGAGCACGGTTTTGCATGCCACTGAAAACTTTATGGTGAAGTTCAGACTGCCTAGCCAGACAGAAACGGTAGCCTGATTTAAGTTTCCCAGGGCAGGGCAGGGCAGGGCATCCGGGAGCATAGGACCCTCTGTGCTTACCAATCAATTCCTTTGTGATAGTTGGGTCCATTAAAGAACTGGATCTCTTCATAGGTGGATGGGCTTGGGAAGTTACTTGTAACAGCTGGGTGCATGGACAGGAAGAAATGCACAGCCGTGGTTCCTGCAATCCAGAAGTGAAACCAAAAGAGTTCATAAAGGAGGACACTGGGATTGCTCTGAGCAAGTAAGGCCAGGGTGCTCTCAGCAACATTTCTTGACACACAGAACTGTTTGCTCTGGACCTGGGCCAAAGTCCTCTCCTTTCCATTATGTTCAACCTAGTGAGGGGACCAAAGACTACTACTATATCAGCCACTCTGGCAATCTTCACAGGATACAAGCTTTGCTAGGAAAAGGCTTATTGCAGAATCAAATCACAAAGCAAATGAGAAAGGTGAAAAGATTTGAAATGTAGCTGCAATTCAGATCCATAGGTCAGTGAGGTCGGTTAAAACCAGAACATAAGCCTTTATGGGGCACCACTATGCCTTCCCTACACATATTAATTTGCAAGCATACTAATTTGTATTCACATTTTATCTCAGTTTGGTAGGTCTAGAAATGATTATTAATTACAGGGAATGGACCTCCCAGGGAAATCCAAAGTAATGTACATCTGATTTTGGTAATTCACAGCTGGGAATTGCCTCCCACAAGGATTAAGTTCAGGTCCCCACCAATGTTAACAGGACGCCACGTTAACAAACTGAGAACAAAAGCCCTAAATGAAGATCAATCAATCAATCAATCAATTCCTTTATTGCGGCCGAATAGCCAGAGCAACATAGAACACATCAGTACAATCAATATAATAAATATACAATGATTTAGGGGAAAAGGTACATTAGATCTAAAATCAGCTTATGTTAATAAATGAGCTCTGCTGGCTAGTATGTTATGAATGGAGATCTACATTTCACTATATAAACAAATGTGTGATTAATATCATTGGTGGTTAATGGACAATGTTACCAGTTTTTTGAGGACCAACGATGAGGAACTTGGGAAGCCGGTCACATGTCTTCTCTTTGGACCAGATGTCCTTATGCCTCTTGTCATCACAAGGGTTCTATATCAAGTAATAAATCAAGCATGAGATCATGCGGGGAATAGTTGCATCATATGCATTAGACGGAGATGCAGAAGTACTCGGACTCTCTCTGAGTCTACAGCACGTGAACAAATGCTCTTTTCCAGACCACCAGTGCTGGCATTGGCTGTGGAGCCTCTTGGAGCCTCAAGGCCTCTGACACTTAACTACAGCCTCATCCTTTTTTAAAAAACAAACTGTGATTATCATCATCAACAACAATAATAACAATAATCGAGGCAGGGAACAACATTAAATACAAATATAAAATACATAAAACTGATTAAAACGTATAAAACTAATACATTATTAAAATAACAATAAAACTCTTAAAATTCAACCAGATAGGACTGCCTGAAGAGATCAGTCTTTATGGCTCTGTTAAAGTCAGAGAGACTGTTAAGTTGACAAATCTCTCCCGGCAGGTCGTTCCACAGTCTGGGAGCGGCAGAAGAGAAGGTCCTCTGGGTAATGGTTGTCAGCCTAGTTTTGGCTGACTGAAGTAAATTTTTCCCAGGGGACCTGAGTGTGCAGGGTGGATTGTATGGGAGAAGGCGATCCCACAGGTAACCTGGACCCAAACCATGTAGGGCTTTAAAGGTAACAACCAACACTTTGTACTTCACCTGGAAACTAATTGGCAGCCAGAGAAGTAAGAATGGTGAATGTATCAAAACCAGATTTATTTTTTACAATTTTTATACAATTAAAAACTCACAATGCATAAACTCATCATGTTAATCAAACAGTTGGACCCATATTTGGAGGGCGGCTGTGTTATCTGAGAATAGCCTTTTATCAAAAGCTTTAGAAATACCATATAGGTTTAATAGGTTGCATTCTCTACTCCATGATGAAAACTCTAAAATTCTGTGACATCAAATAGCCAAGGAGAAAGACTCTCCAGTTTTCCAATACATGGCGAATGCCATTTACGCTAGACTGACTCACAATTATGGGAAATTTATTGTAAAGAGAATATTGTTCCACAAGCTCAGAGCAGCCAAGATGCCCCAGGATGTCACAATGGCAGAGAATGAAATGCTTCCAGTAACCGTTTCAGATGACACACAAAGCTTGTGCTTGGTATTAGGAGTGGAAGCAAGGCCCCTTCAGCCACCAGCCCAAATGCATTGTTATTTATTGGCATCCCTGGGAATGCAGGAGGGTGACAGAACTTCCATCAAGCTTTTGTTGCTTATTTTCCCATTCATCCCCCACCCTGCTATTATAAATCATATAATTTTAGAGGTCATCTAGTCCAACCCCTTGCTCAGTGCTTACAACTACAGGATGCCTGAACAGGTGGCAGCCCAGCCTCTACTTAAACACCAAATCAAATGTTACTTGCTTTTGTTCTTTGACTCTGTGTGTGTGTGTGGCTGAGGTGGGTGGGTGGGGAGAAGGGGGCTTTGTTCTATTTGTCTCTTTTTTTTAGCATGTGTCTAGCTGACTGGTTGTCTCAGTATACATGCATAAGGGGGAGAGCATGGTACAGAGCTGGGACAAGGACTGGTCGGGTTAGAAAGCTGAGCCCTCCCCGTTTCCAGTCCTCCTACCTAGTCATGTGGCTCCTGGGTATCCTCCAAGCTTGATAAATAACACTGCTTTGTAATGCAGATAATGAGATGGGGCCAGCCTGGCTTGTGTTCGAGAGTCCTGGCTGGATGAGGCAGGCAAAAATTTTCACTCAGGCTTGCTCCAGCTGGGTTCTTTAGCACAGCACCACCTTCCATCCCGTGTGACGGATGTGTTGAATCAAATCTCAATTCCTTCACCAGCTGTTCGACACTGAGGACTGCTTGACTGCATGAATTTGGAATTAGGTCCTAGGGACAAGACAGAACCTGGTTCTGTGGCTACGCTGCCCACTTGCTAAGATGGCCTCGGCTGAGAGGTTGAGGATGTCCAGGCGCCTGGCGCTGGGGAAGCTCATGTCCCTACCAATGCCCCTCTTTCAGGCTCTGCTCAGGGCTGCTGTGGCAAGCTGCGCTGGCACAAGAGGCAGAACACAGGGTGGCTTTAGTGTCCTGTCCTGGATGAGATGGGAATGATGTGATGCAAACTAACTGGGGCAGTCCCCTGTAGGAGCGAGGGGACAATATGGACATCTCCTCTCTATCCCATTGGTCTCCAGAATGCCCTGGTGGAGTTTTAAGCTATCATAAAAACTCTCCCCATCAAAGCCCTTGTTGAACTGTGGAAAGAGAATTGGCCAGGGCGGTTGATACAATGGCTCAACATCCTCTTCCATAAGCTTTAGCCCACTGCTCTCCCTGGCTTTCAAGCACGTATCCTTTCAAGATGGTCATCTAGTTTGGGGCCACCCCTTTGAGTAGTTCCATTCCTTCCTGGGCAGCAGGCAGCAGAAAACGGTGTCAGAAGACAGCCACTTTGCCCCTTGGAAATAGGGCATCGCAGGGGAACACCTATTCTCCTCACATGTTATAAACATCTGCATGACACCACTGGGTGTGATTTGGGGGAAGTGTCAGTATAATTTCAAGTGTAACAGCGGGGAGCAGAGGAAGTGTCGGAAAAGCAAGAGGGGATGAAGCATAGGAATCTGTAGGAAGCCAGTCGGGGAGAGGGAAGGAGAAAGAAGAGAACATTCTCCCTCAAAGAGGCTTTCTGAGACTTGTTGCCCTGTACATTTCAATTTGTCAACACAACAGTGAGGGTAAGAAAACATTAAAACTTTTAGCCTGAAATTCTGAAAAATGAATCAGATCCTCCACAAGAAAGCCAGCTTCTTCCAGCATGCAGATTTCTAGGTTCTTGAAGAACCATTAATTAGTTCATGGCTTGATGTATTCCCCACTAACGCCATGGGACCCAGTGGGAGAAAGGCAGATCTCTCTCTTCTGTACCAGCTCATTAAAGCTTACTCTGCTTAGTTCAGTCTGTTTCTTAAGGTCTTCAGCTGGAGTCTGGTCAATGGGAGGCTGCTTTGGATGGTGGGGGGGGGGGGGAGAGAGAGAGCCCAGACCTTGCCTTCTCACCTGCCACAGAGGGTTCTTCTCTTGTGAAAATATCTCAAAATACTTTTTGGCCAACTGGATGGGAGGCAGCGTCTGAAGGTGGAGGTTGGTCCAGCACTGCACGAATTTGACAAGACTTTCAAAAGTGTAGAGCCCCAGCCGGTCATTCCCATAATTAGACAAGTGGGTCATGAAGATACTGATCTAAACAAGGAAGGAAATGGGAGCAGTTGTTAGTACCAGCAGGCTAATATGCCCCGTGGGTGTTTCTCTCTGCTTTTTACTCTGTTCAGCAGAGGCTGTTTTGCTGCACTGGCCAACATGTATCTCACACACTATCACAGTAGTCTGTCACAGGTGAAAAATGAGAAGAGTCCAATCCACAGCTCCAAAGCCAACACTGACCAAGTTCTTTGGATAGATTATCTGGATACTCACCTATCATTTCAGTTCTCTAGTTTATTATTTGTCACATTTATATCCTGCCTTTCCACAAAAAATGACCAAACACAGTCAAATCCACAGCAGAATAATGCTGCATTCTATCTATGTGGATAAAAGCATTTCAAGAGAAGTTCCTAACTTGAAAAAGAGCTCCAGCCAGCTGGGCAGGAATATCAAATAGCAGCACTTAGACATGAGCTTTTGCTTTCCTCTGAAATCCTGCCTAGGTCTTCCATCTACAACATAAGATAATTGTCCAGGGACAATGAATGGTTCAGTGAACTCCCACAATGGGCAAATCAGGTGGCTGCTTTCAGCTATGCATTTTGTAAGGTGCTCACAGGCAGGCACTGCTTCTGTGGCTCCTAAGCAGATATGAGGTGAAGCAAAAACAAAGAATCGCCCACCTGGCAAAAAAGAGCATGACTCCACACCCACCTGTGTCAATCTGATACGTCTTTAATGACAGTGGGCACCGGTGGTGGGCAATCTGTCAGGGAGAGGAGAGGGAAAACACGTCCCGTGTTCCCCCATCCCAGTCAGTCTGGGCTCTAAGCAAAGTCACATTTAACAAGTGAGGAAACTGCATAGAAAAGAGGAAGGAAAGTAAAAAGTCGTCGTGTTCGGATTGATTCCAGAGCCACATGTGTTGGCTGACAGGGCCCGCTCTACCCCTGAATGGGAGATCATTTTAAAAATGGCCTTACTTAGCTCAAGCTCATATCCATCGGTGTGAGCACTTTTTTTCTGGTCTCCCACAGGCGTGACCATTTTAATACAGAGCTGTGGGAACTAGCAGCAGCAGCCTTCGTGCAGTTGGAGGACTCCAGCAAGAACGTGCTACACTGTCTACTGCCAGCAGCTTCTTGTCGGAAGAGACTTCCTTTCCTGCCTTGACCTCTCAGAATTGTGATGTTATCACACCCAAGAGCACATTGCAGTAGCAACACAAGGGCTCAATTAGAAGAGACTCCCTGTGAACCATCAAAAACACAGCACAAAACTCAACTTGGCCGTGTTTCCACCCAACTGCTAAAATACTTAGAAGTGACTTCTAAGAGAGAAAAAATGACATGATGAGGTGGTGGCCTGGCCACTTAATGCACCAGCTTCTCACTGCAGGCCTCCAGGATTCTAGTAGAGCTGAAATAACACCATCCATTATGAGAAAGTGGGTCTCCTGAGTATGTCACTTTAGGATGTCTGTTCCTCAACATGTTTGGAGAGGATTTGGTTTCCTATAGCCTGGGGCTCAAGGTTGGAGGCTTCTCTTCACATTAGCAGTACCTTTTCAAACTTGAGCACAAGTTCCTTCAAGATCAGGATTACTTTAGGCCAAGGAAAACATCCTCTGGTTCTTCTCTGTTTTGGCCCTTAAAGTGCAAAAGCCGCTTCAAGGGCCAAAACAGCCACTACTTTAAATGTGTATCTAGCAGCTATGTTTTCTTTTCATTTTTATTCCAGAGTAGTGCAGGGGGGCTAAATCTGGTTCTTAAAAGCCCCACCTACCCACCACCACTACAGTCCTGATCCATAGCTTCCAAATAATGCAAGGTACTGGTTCTCTTCTATTCGGCACTGGTTAGGCCCCATCTTGAGTATTGCGTCCAGTTCTGAGCACCACATTTCAAGAAGGATGCAGACAATCTGGTGCATGTTCAGAGGAGGGCAACAAGGATGATCAGGGGTCTGGAAACAAAGCCCTATGAGGAGAGATTGAAAGAACTGGGCATGTTTCGCCTGGAGAAGAGAAGACTGAGAGGAGACATAATAGCACTCTTCAAATACTTGAAAGGTTGTCACACAGAGGAGGGCCAGGATCTCTTCTCGATCAACCCAGAGTGCAATATACGGAATAATGGGTTCGTTACAGGAAGCCAGATTCCAGCTGGACATCAGGAAAAACTTCCTGACTGTTAGAGCAGCACGACAATGGAACCAATGACCTAGGGAGGTGGCGGGCTCTCCCACGTTAGAGGCATTCAAGAGGCAGCTGGACAACCATCTGTCAGGGATGCTTTAAGGTAGATCCCTGCATTGAGCAGGGGGTTGGACTCGATGGCCTTATAAGCCCCTTCCAACTCTTCTATTTTATGATTCTATGACCCCTCTCCCTACTGTACAGTAAAAATGAAAAGAGGTGTAGCTGCTAGACACGCGTTTACAGTAATGTCTGCTTTGGCCCCTAGTGCCTCTCTGGGATGGCTGATCCACAAGCTCTGGCCCCACAGTGCCTCTGCATACAGCGTTGCACTTTAGACATGGACAAAGTGTTCTGCTGCTATTTGGGTATGGGGGGCATCCCCTATCTATCTTAGACTATATAATCACACTCCATTTCTCACAGACAGAAATTTTGACTGAAGAAGCTATGGCAAATGATCTTGGCTCCTCGAAATCTGTCACCCAACCAAACTGGTGCCATAATGCAGATTAGCCTTGTGGATGAACGTGTAGATAATTTTGACTGGCATGCTTTAATTATGCCCCATAATTAAGGAAGCTCTTGAATTGGGCTTATTCTCACTTTCTAACAGCTGCAATACCTCCTGTGGCTATTGTTCCACAGCTTTCTGAATGGGTGGCCCAGAGCAAACTGTTGTTGCCTGGCTAACCCATGACAATGAGATCTAATAGCCATTCTCAGTAGTTGTCAGTAGGCAGGGCTGATTTCATGACACATGATCCTGCTCTCTCCTCATCTAAACAACTCACAACTATTCCCTTTCCGTGAACATCTCAACAGTGATGAGCACATGCGTTATTTGCTTCTAAACATAACACAGCCCAAATGTGAGAAACAAGAGCTTGGTCAACGTGTGAAAGGGTAGCATACAGATATAGAACAGCAATCCAATGACAAGCCCTGGTACAGAAGGACCTGGAAGACACAACTGGGAGGAAAATACAGGGAAAGGCACGGGATCGCTCCCTTTTCTTGGAAGATAATAACTTGTTGACATCAGGGTTTGTTGGTTAGTCAGGAGATCAAACTTTCGGTGTTTATACTGCAGAGTTACACTGACACTCAAGTACAGCAGCTCCAACTCTTGCACTTCTACATATATTCCTAGGGACTGAAGCCTCTGCTATGGATTAGTGATGAGAGGCTGCTTGGTGTTCTAACAATGGACCATCTTTATCCATGGGAAGGCAAGAGAGTTTTAAGACAGCTGAGCCAACAGAGCAATTTGCTCACAGGAAGTGATAGCAGGGAAGAAGGGAGGAGAATTTCACAAACTAAGAATCAAATTATTTGAGGGGAGACACAGGACATGATTTTTGATATTAGATGATAAGCTGTAGCAAAATACTCAATGAATTATCTTTGAAGAGACACTGGGCTTAAGAAAGATATTGGAGGTGCTTACACATCCTGCCCCCTTGCCATGTGGCGCTGGCTTGGAGTATCAGAGCTCCTCTTTTTCAATGACGCATCATGTGGGTCTGAGTAAACTGCCAAGCCATTGTGGTGAAGGGGATTATCTGGAAAATTTTCTAGGACGTTTTCTTGAAAATATAAGGTTTTCCAGCGCTCCAAACTGATTGAGATCCAATCTAGCATGCTTATTTGAGTAGTATTTAATAAACAAAACTAAAAACGCACAATACACTTATTTTGTAAACATCTCACATGTTTTTCTAAAAGCCCAAAGTAACTGAACTGAAAAAAGTGATTCCCGGGGGGGGGGGGGGGGGGAATACTAAAATGGTTTAAATGTTTAAATGTTATATTAGGAATACTAAAATGGTTTAAATGTTATATTCAAACAAATTCAAAGATTAAGTTAGAAATTATTCTTATTGGAATATTTGTAACTATGTTAAGACAGGACAGTTCAATAGCATGCATTTCCTTGTATCATTAGAAAACATGAAAGTAATGGAAACTGTTGATATGCTCATTTTAGCAAAGAGCTGCCATCAGAGAGGAAGGGTTTCATCTTCTTCTCAAGATCACTCCCTGCATTGACAACCAAGGCATAGTGGGAAGGGGGAGCTGCCATTGCTTGCTGTGCCCCTGAATTCTACATATCCACTGGACGGGCTCCCAAGGCATAAAGCTTGCTCCCACGTCTTGGGGCATGTTCGGTGGTCAGGTCAGGGCAGAGAGGGGCCAGTGGGGCCAGTTGGGCCAGGGCCCACGATTTTGAGGGGGCACTCTGAAGAGGAGGTCCCCCCCCCAGCTTACGCTACTGCTTCCGTAGCGTAAGCGGCCCATTGAGAAGCAAGGAGCCGGTCTTGCAGAAACAGCGCAGAAGCCGTCCGTCGTGAATACCACGGTCAGATTACAAGCTCCAGAGGGCCATATGCCACATGCGGGGTGGGGATTTGTGTGCCTAAATTGTGATGGTTGTCCTTACTGCGTCTCTTTCCTCCATCTTCTCCATGGCATATAATCTCTGGAGCGGAGGGTGAGGTAATGATGATGATAGTTATTAATGATAATAATAATGATGATGATATCATGAGGGTGATGATGATGATGATGATAATGTTTGTTAATGATGGACTGTTCTATTGTTGTTGCTTCTATCTGAACAGCAACTAAAAATGAATGTTGATTTCTGATTCCACATTGAGGTGTTGTAAAACAGGTTTAATATGAAGTTGTTATGTAGAATGGACATGTTGGTGGGCATTAAAAAAAACATAAAAAAATACTTAACGAGCAGTTTGAAATGGGGAGGGGGCACACACTTCCCATCTGGCCTGGGCCTATTAACTGGTCTGCACGGCCCTGTTGGTGCTTAGGGCAAGGCGAGGGAGAGAGGAGGCTGGGCCAGGAGACACACAGCGAGCGGTTGGGCCAAGGCCCAGCATCCCTGATTCTCCTCCATGTGCTGACAGAGCTTATGGACAGAATGTACGGAGAGGGCTCTACAGCCATCTGGAAAGAGGTAACCAGAACTTTGAAACTGCCCCCATTTGATTGCAGGGATAACAAAAGCCTGACAAAGGAGAAGAAGAAAAATCTTCCCCTCACACAAACTTAAGTATAACTTGTATAAAGTGCTTCTAACAAAAGGGGAAAAAACACATCAACGCCACCCCCCTGCAAGGCGATTCATCCAAGCAGCTCCTGAGAATTCATCACCAGATATAACAAGCAAATGACATGAAGAGGGATATGCAGGTTGCTTACCTGTAACTGTAGTTCTTCGAGTGGTCATCTGTGCAGTCACACACATGGGCTTGTGCCAACGCCGAGCCATCTCGGGACTCCTATAGCTAGCCTAGATACTTTTTGACGGGAACCCCTCCCCCACCGCTTCAACGCGCATGCTCCGGGTTCCCGCTCACCTCAGTTCCTGGAGACCGCCTGGCCTCATGACCGAGATGATAGATTGCTAATTTTAGTACTAACAGGAGCAAGGCGTGTAACCAATCGACAGTGATGCCGAGAGGGGACGCTGGGGGGGTTGTGTGACTGCACAGATGACCACTCGAAGAACTACAGTTACAGGTAAGCAACCTGCATTTCTTCTTCGTGGTCTCTGTGCATCACAAGACACTTACCGGTGGTGGGATGCACGCTGTCTTGGTTACTGCAGGACTGCAGAAAGCACCGACCTTCCAAAGGCGTAATCTTGTCGGGCCCTGACGTCGAGCTTGTAGTGTTTGACGAAAGTGGAGACCCTAGACCACATAGCAGCCTTACAGAGGTCAGGGATATTGATTCCGCGGTTGAGAGCAGTAGAGGTTGCCTGTCCACGTATGGAATGGGCCTTCAGCTGTTGCGGGACCTCTGTTCCCGCCAATTGGTAGGCCAATGAAATAGCCCTAACGATCCATTTGGAGAATCGCTGGGGAGACACGAGTAGTCCTTTAGTGCATCCTCCATAGCAGACAAAGCGGCTGCGAGACTTTCTATAATGGTCAGTCCGGGATTTGTAGAACGCTAGGGCTCTACGCCCATCCAGAGAATGCAACCTTGCCAACAATGGGTCTGTCGTCGTTTGGAAGAATGAAGGCAAGACAATGTCCTGGTTAACGTGGAAGTCAGAAACCACTTTGGGTAGAAAGGAGGGTCCTGGTCGTAGCACAACCTGGTCCCTGAAAAACTGAGTATATGGTGGATCAATCAGCAGGGCGCAGAGCTCTGATGCTCGTCTGGCCGACGTGATGGCTATCAGGAAAGCCGTTTTGAGTGTGAGAAGTCTCAAATCAATAGTGGCTAAAGGTTCGAAAGGTTTTGTAGTGAGAGCTGTAAGCACTACCGAAAGACTCCATTGTGGGACCGGTGACCGATAAGGTGGAAGAATGTTGCGAAGTCTTTTCAGGAAGCTTTTAGACAGTGGATGGGCCATGATAGAGTAGCCATCCAAGAAGTCATGGCGTGTTGATATGGCCGCTAAATAAACTCTAATTGATGATGCCTTAAGACCCCTGTCGTGAAGGGAATAGAGAAACTTCAAAATTGACGTTATGGAAGACGTAGTAGGATCAAACCCTTCCACCTGCGAGAAGTGTAAAAAGGAATTCCACTTCCTAGCATATGATGCTCTTGTGGCAGGCTTTCTTGCCGCCTCCAGCACTGTACGGATGTGAAGCAGAAGTTCTAAGTTATGCCACCTGGAAGGATTCTCCATGCGGTTAGTTTGAGAGAGTCTAGATTCGGGTGTAGCAACCCGTTGCCTGAGTTCGTCAATAGGTCCGGATGGACCGGCAGGCACCATGTTTTGCCCTATGACAGGCGAAGAAGCGGGGTGAACCATGTTTGCCTGGGCCACCATGGGGCGATTACAATCGCATCCACTGCGGTTCTCGTCAACCTGGCTAGTAGGGGGAAGGGCAGAAATATGTACAATAGGCCCATGGTCCACGGTACCACGAAGGCATCTCCCAGGGAGTGATGACCGGGACCTGCTCTGGAGCAGTAAATTGGACAGACTGCATTTTCGTACGTCGCGAAAAGGTCCACCATCGGAGATCCCCATATGTTGAAGATGTTGTTGAGGATGGCTGGCGCCAAGCTCCATTCGTGAGTGTCTAGGAAACGTCTGCTGAGCACGTCTGCCCGACAGTTGTCCTTCCCTGCAATGTGCACTGCCGACAGCGTGATGTCGTGTCGGATGGCCCACAGTAATATGTTCCTGGTGAGGCGAAGTAAGGTCGCGGAGCGGGTCCCTCCTTCCTTGTTGAGGTACCATACGACCGCAGTGTTGTCGGAAAGCAGTTGTACGTGTTGACCCTGCAGGTGGTACCGGAATGCTGAAAGAGCACGCTGCACTGCTAACAATTCCAGCACATTGATGTGGAGGATCCGTTCCGTATGGGACCACAGACCTTGACAGCTCAGGTCTCCACTGTGAGCCCCCCAACCCAGGAGGGATGCGTCCGTGGTTATGCTGCATGATGGGCCTGGATCCACAAACGGCATCCCGTCTAACAAGTTTTGTTTGTCCATCCACCAACGCAGAGAGATCCTGACATCGCTGGGGATGGGAAATTTGACTTTCCGCGGATTCAAGGTGGGATTGAATTTCCGGAGAAGGAGGTGTTGGAGCAACCGCATGTGCAGGCGCGCCTACCGAACCACAAATACAGCTGCTGCCATAAAGCCCAGAAGTTGAAGGGCGTGGAAGGCTGATGTCTGACGCCGGAGGTAGAGTCGATGAGCCGCCCTCACCAAAGTCACAGCTCTGTCCTTTGGAAGGTAGGCATGGCCAACCACCGAGTTTAGATGGACTCCGATAAACTGGAGTGACTGTGTCGGTTGAAAAGTGGACTTTTCGTCGTTGATGAGAAGGCCCAGCGATGAGAGAAGGTTGGTCACTGTGGCGACATCCGATAGCGCGCTGTGGTATGATGTTGAGACGATGAGCCAGTCGTCCAAATAAGGGTATAATTCTATACCTTGCGAGCGTAAGTGAGTGCATACTGCGGCCATACACTTTGTGAAGACCCGTGGAGCCAACTTGAGGCCAAACAGCAGAACTGTAAACTGGAAAATTTGGTTTCCTACTGCAAATCGAAGGAACTTGCGGTAAGATGGATGGATAGTTATGTGAAAGTAGGCATCCTTCAAGTCTATTAGTGTGAACCAACGATTCTTTCTTAGAAGGGGCAGGATTGCAGCTAACGTGACCATTATGAATTTTTTTGTGACAATGAATTTGTTTAGGTGTCTTAAGTCCATAATAGGGCGAAGACTCCCATCCTTCTTTGGGACCGTGAAATAACGTGAGTAAAACCCTGTTCTGAGACTGGTGTGAGATAGTCTCGTTATGGCACCCTTGTTCAGCAGGGAGGCCATCTCTTGCTCCAAGGTGGCAAATGGAGGTGTTATTCTCACGGTTCCAAGAGGAGGGGAGGCTTTGAACTCTATCCTCTATCCTTGGCAGATGGTTTGTAGAACCCATTTGTCTGATGTTATCCCCTGCCAAGCATGTCGGAATTGAAGGGTGTGTCCAAATAGGTGTTCCTTCGCTGGACCGATGTGAAAGTCAAAGGCGCCGTTTTTGCGCCGGGTCCAGCCTGTTGCATGACTTCGCAAAGCGTGACGATGGCTTCCTTTGCTGAAAGGTGGCAGCAGAGCCTGATGGCTGATAACGAGACGTACGGTCTTGTTGCTGGCGCGGTTGGTAGGGAAGAGGCCTGTACCACTTGCGGGTGCGAAAGGAGGGCTGAGGTTGTTGCACAAATCCCATCTTCCGCGCTGTGACTTTAGCCTTATGGATAGTATCCATGGCCGTATCAGTGGTGGCGTTGAAAAGGCCTTGACCATCGAAAGGTAGGTCTTCGATGCGCATACGAGTCTCATGTGGCAGAGTGGCCGAACGCAGCCAAGCATGTCGGCGTAATGCCACTGCCCCTATCATGGCCTTTGCGGCACAATTGGTGTAGTGCTTCGTTGTCTCAAGTTGCTGCTTTGAGAGCCGCAGGGCCTCAGCCTGGAAGACTCTTGCCAATTCCCGCTGATCCTCAGGCAGATAGCTCGTGAGTGCTGACATCTTTTCCCACAGGAAAACCTGATAGCGGGTCATCATCACCTGATAATTGGTGATCTTGATGTTTAGGGCAGCCGAAGAATATATCCATCTTCCGAAGGAATCGAGCTTGAGCCCTCCTTATCCGACGGGGTAGAGTGGCTCTTGGAAGACTTCCCCTGTGATGCCTCGACCACAACGGAATTTGGTTTGGGGTGGACAAATAAGAACGGAGCCTCTGATTCTTTGATCTTATATAGCGCATCTAAACGCTTTGACGTAGGACCCATTGTTGCCGGGTTGGTCCACGACTGTTGTACTGTTTTTAACAGCGTAGGGACCATTGGCAGGGAGAGTTGCGCTGACGGCTCAACATACATTACGTCAAAGATGTGATCAGTGACGGATTCTTCCGGTTGATGGTGCTCAATCCCCAACGATAGTGCCATTCTTAGCATCTGCTCAGTGAAGCTGCCGAGCTCCATAGACGGCGATACGCCGTCCTTAGTGCCCACCTCAATCTCAGGCGACGGTACTGATGGTGGAGGAGATCGCACAGAAGAGGAATCGGAGGCATAATCCTCTACGGAGTGAGCAGATGACTGAGCTGGTGAACACGAATGACGTGGTATGGCAACAGTGGAAGCAGCCGTGGCTGCAGGTGGCTTGGAAACTGTGTGTGTCACTGGAAGCCCCAGCCACTCCCCAGTGTACGGGTCAAACCTGTAATGAGACCTGGAGGAGCGAGAGTGGAAGGATCGGGCAGAGCATCTGTCCCAGTCCTGGGCAGTGGAGCGTGATCTAGAGCGCGACCGGTGTCTTGACGTTCCGCGGGCTCGAGAACGGGATCTAGACCGTGACTGTCGACCCACCGTATATTGGGAAGCTCGAGATGCTGGGGAAGCTGACCGGATCGAGCCCACAGGCGATATTGGAGCCATTCTGATTGAACCTGTAGCAGACGACGGTCCGGTCACCCTCCGTAGAGAAGGTTGTGCCGAAGGAAAGAGCTCCTCCAATGGTGACAGTTGCGGAGCGGAGCGAGAAGGAGACGGTAATAGCAGCTCTGCATCGTCCGCTGGGGAGGACCTATCTGGTACTGATAGAGACTTCCTCGCAGTGAAGGTCAAAAACGGAGTCCTCGGTACTGATTCCGTCGGTATCGAGGGAGGCGACTCCCGTCGCGATGAACAATGTGACTTGGATGAGCTCAGGCTCGGTACCGACTTCGACGTCGAAGAACTCCTGCCTGGTGTCGACGTTGATGAGGATTTGCCCGGCGCCGATGCCAATGCCAACGAGGGCCTGCAAGGTGCCGATGCCGAAGTCGATGGGGTCAAGCCCGAGGGCTTTGGCATAGATAACGTCAGAGTCGACGAGGTCGATATCGATGGCCTTGATGTCGGCGGTTTCGGCGTCGATGCCGATGTCGGTTCCGACGAATGCCGCGGTGCTGCCGTAGCAGAAATGGAGGACTTTTTAGGGATTTTCGCAGGTTTTCCATGTTTTCCCTTCAAAGTCCACTTCAGCCCTGAGTCCTTCGATGTCTTGGACTTCTCGGGGCGGCTCGTGGGCTCAGTGGCCCCTGAAGGTGGCCCCGACGGTGCTGGGTCCGAGCGACTTACAGCGACCGGCTCGCGCTCCCCAGAAATGGCGGGCGAAGGCCCCTGCTGAGGGGTATCTACCGCGGCCAAGGCATTTTTCCAGAGGAGACCTCTAAGGCGATCAGCCCGATTCCTACGGGTTTGCCTCGAAAAAGTCATGCAATGGGGGCATGTTTCCACGACGTGGGCCTCCCCCAAGCAAAGCAAGCACAATGAGTGTCCATCCGTAAGGGTAATCTTCGCTCTACAGCGAGAGCATTTCTTAAACAAGGCTGTCTGCGACATACTGAAGCAGGCCGCAGATCCAACAACAGATAAACTTATTCTAACTAACTACAAAATTATTATTATTATTATTATTATTATTTATTACATATATAAGTACACAGTATCTAAGCTAACTTATCCTAACTAAATTTTATTCTCTCTACAGGAATATACGAACGATCGTTCGGAGGAGTCGTTCCGCGAGTCCAGACACGGCGGCGGTCGAAAAGGAACTGAGGTGAGCGGAAACCCAGAGCATGCGCGTTGGAGCAGTGGGGGAGGGGGTCCCGCCAAAAAGTATCTAGGCTAGCTATAGGAGTCCCGAGATGGCTCGGCGTCGGCGCGAGCCCATGTGTGTGATGCACAGAGACTACGAAGAAGAACCAGAACAATCTCACAGTTGGCTAAGACATACAGTAGGCGGCACAGCCAGAAAAAACAAAAACAAAAATATTCCCTGCACCTTGAAAACCAGCTGGTCAGAGAGAACAGGCTATGCTAGACCCTGACATGCTAGTATTCTGCATGCAGAGAATGCTGGGTGTGTGGAGGAGCCTTCCATCACGTGAACCTTTTAAAAACTGTGTACTGAATGTATTTATGTACTGGATTATTTTAGGACTAACAATTTCCCCCTCCTTTGAGATTTAACAACTGTTTATCATTATATTCCTGGAATAAAACATGTGTATATGTTTGCAACATTATGCAAAACCATGTGACTGATGTTTGATATCATTAAGGTGTCTGGCCAATTGTTTGGCAGCATGGCAACCAAACCAAACCAACTGAGGAAATGCCATTCATCCTATATATTTTCTTTTCTTTATATTTCATATATGCTTGTCACAAATAGGAATGACTGATCTCCGCACCCATGGTGGGGGGAGGTACAGGACAGAAGGGAGGAGAGATGTTGTATGTACTGCAAAGGCTTCTTGAAATTTTGCTTTACCAATGCATTATTAATTGAAAAAAGTTATTTCACGCTTAATAAACATACTATTTGTGTTCTCATCTGCCCTGCCCTCTTTTCATTAGTATACACTGTTCTGAGTGATTGTTATTTGTGTTCTTAAGTGGTTATGCAAAAAAATTGGGGGGGGGGGGTTTACACGTTGTTGTGACGAAGCAACTTAAACAACGCAAGGTAGGTATGAAAATGAATTGTTTATTTACATTTGGCATAAAGGGGAGAACTTTGTCAAACTGTAAAATTAAGAAAACTGGAATACAAAAGCCATCACAAGGAAGACCTGTTCCACCAGATTTTCCATATGTAAGTTTGTGGCTCAGCCGATCCTGTGCAGAGGGAAGCATTGGAATCTACATTTTCCACACTCCCTTGCAGTAATGGATATTTCATGTGAGTGCCTTGGTGAGACCTTTGTCAGCAAAGGTAAGTTATGAGACTGTCATGGCTGAGCTGTGGGCAAGAGTCCAAGTTAATCCAGGATCCATGGGAGAAGCTAGTAATAGGACTGAAGGATTCATTCAGAAGTAAATGCAAGCCAGGAAGCAGGACTGAGCGGCAAGCCAAAAATCAGCACTGAAAAGTAAGGACTGAAGGGCAAACGAGGAGGTAGGATCAAGGAGCTGGGCAAAAATCAGGGCCAAAGGACAACCAAAGATACGAGAACATACTAGAATGCAAGGAAACCTTGATGTTTAAGCAAGGCTCAACTGTAACAGGAAGCCCTTTTATACAGTTTCCTGTCCAGAAGGATTTAATGGCTAGCTTGAGTGGTTGGAAGGAGGTCAGGGCCAGAAGCTATTTCACTGAGAAGTTTCCACCTGCAGTTCACCACATGGGGCAGGCAGCTCACACAGATCCAGTAGCTTGTGAAAGAGGAGGGGGGACAGGGAGCAAGGAAAGCTGGTGCCGTACAAAACTGCTTTTGCCCAATGCCTCACAAAATAAATCACCTCAGAAAGCACAGACACGAGAACCCAACGCTGATGCACTTACTGGATTTAGGAGCACTGTCAGGAAGAGTTCACCACCACGAATACTTTTATCTAACTCCTTGGAGCCACCAGGATACTCATTATAGAAGATGGTGTGAGTGAAAAGACCACAAGTCTGTCGAGGCAACACCTGGGTAAGCCAGAGGGCAAAGAAAGGTTAGAGACAACTGCAGGTTCTGGCTGCGGATCGTAACGAGAGGACAACAGTGGGAAGAGACAAAGTAGCAGGCAGAGCTGAGAAAAAGGCACCTCATTCCACAAGGCTTAGATGGCTCTGACATCATCTGACGTTACTATCCTGCTCTGAAAGCTGCACTGACTGACAATACTTTGGCAGAGGTTGGTCTCCTCACGGGAAGGAGGAGGACAGAATGGAAGCGGTTCCTTATCAAACATGCACATTATATTTATTCATAAATAGCCATTATTAACATACAGAAGATGGGATCTGCAACTAAATGTTTTGGTTTGGAGTGCTCTTGTTGAGTGCGCCACACTAAAGCGTCAGCCAGCCATATCCTCTTCCAGGTTACTCTGTTCCATTCCCAGCCCCCATTTTTTCTCCCAACAGACTCTCCGCATTCTGTGGCTACTGAGCAGCCTAGATCTCATCAGGCTGTTTTGGGGTTGTGTCCCCCCGCCCCCTGGGTTAAGTCCCCCACACACACTAATGTGTTCCTTTGCCCCCCCCCCCCCAAGGCCTGCTGGATGGTGATGATGGATAATGCTAAGTTGGGTACCTAAGGATTGGACCCTGGAGAATGAGTTGAACTCTTAGGGAAAGTTCGCACATCACCCTGAGAATAAGCTACCATGTGTTAGTTGTTCGCTGAACAACCCATGATACTCCCGACAGCCAATTGGGGATGCAGCAGCTTGGCATGGTTTCTTTCCCCCTCAGTCCTTCCACCCACTCCTGGCATGTATCCCACCTGCCCTTGTGGCACATGCCCTCTCAGATCCTCATATTCCCAATGGCCAAGAGCTCTCTGCTGGCTCTGATTGCTACATAGCACAAAATCTCAGAGCCTCGTATTCCCTATGGAGGGAAACTCCTCTGCTTCTTTACTAGCTACCCTCTTTCTCAGCAATTTCAAAACTGACAATCTCCCCCAACCCCCGAAGTCTTCAAGTTTAAGCAAATGAGGTTGATATTTTAAAAAAACAAAAACAAACTTTGGTCCTGCATAAATGTGCACATTCGCAGCACTGCAGTTTACAATCTTATTAAGTTGTATCAGTATGATAGCAACTAGCACAGTCCCCAAGCACATCGATATACCCTCTACATGTAGAGGAATGCTACTTGTCAAACTCTGAAAGGGGTGGCTAAACAAAATGGGAGCTTTTGCTGTAGGTGTAATTACTGTGGGAGTATGTGCAGCTTATTTCTGCTTTGCCAATTTAACAATCAATGAAGCATGTGAATAAAACAGAAAATATGCCCTGCTCTGGTCCTACAAATGTGCGCACTTGCGCAGGAACACGGGGGGGGGGGGGACACATGAACCCATTTGTACAATTTTTAAGACACCCCACCAAAGGATTGCCAACATAATAGGGACATTGCCAAGTGTCAGTGCAATATCGGTGAAGTGGTGAACATCAATAGCACTGGCAGCAGGGAGGGCAGTGGAAGGCAGCAGCACTGGTGAGTTTGTGAGGCGAGGCCAACAGGATTCTTCACTGCTCTGACCTAGCAGTTCTCTTGCCAGTTTAAACAACCCGCACTCAAGTGACTCTTCAGGTTGGAAAACCTGAAATCAAGTAACCCTAAACAAATCTACTACAAGCCATGGGTTCTCAAGATGGCTTGTTTGCGAAACACAGCCCACGACGGAAAAGGTGCACCAGGTTTGGATGTCATGCTAAACCACCTTGCAATCACCCATGGTGAAAACCCACCATGGCTCAGAGTGACGTATGAACCAGTATAAAGCCAGAAAAGGAAACAGTCTGCTCCCACCCCTGCGACCATACTGAAGCCAAATTTTTTGGCTGGCTTCACTGGAAACTTTCCTGCCTTAAACCCCACAAAATGGTCTGAGTGATTTCTACAGAGAACTGACTTTCTTCCAAGCAAAAGTCTTTGAGAGCTTCAAGAAAGATGAGTGCTCAGAACAATGGGCTGAGTGCTCAAGAGGTGGCGATCAATAATTTTATCTCCTCCTAGTAATCAATAGGGGCTTCATTGTCTCACCATAATCCCATTATGGATGAACCCTCGGCGGTACCGGGCAGGCCGAAGGTGAGGATATTCCTCTGTGCTGGTCACCTGAATGCCCCAGACAGCTTTCCATGCCTCATAGAGCTGTGCGTGGACAGGATAAACTCCTGAGTGGTGGGGAGCCACTGCATAGCCCAAGTCTGTGGGGATCCCATGTTCCTAGAAGCAGAATACAAATGTTAAGAGTTCTGTATTCACTTCATTGCTAGCAGTCCACTGAATGAAAGAAGGGTGGATACTGACAACAGGCCGTAGGGCGAGATAGAAATCTAAACACAAATAGGAAGGACTGACTGCAATTCATAGCATAGGTCAATTAAGTAAGGTCTGCAACAGCTAGTTGCCTGTGGAAAGTAAAAACCATCTCCAGATGACTCAGCAGGGAAACATTTCAAAATCTCGTATGGCAAAGGATCATTAAGCTGGCCTTTGGACTGAGCAATGGTGAAGTGCCAAGCCAGATACGGACTGGAAGTTTCTCAGTAAGTTGCCCCCTTACCAAAGCAAACTGCTTGTTGAGTTTCATCTGCTCGGCCAGCACAGTCACATTGTGAAAGAGATGTGGCTGCATATGACTCCACATGTGGGGGAACCACCAGAACTCCTTCCTGTGCTTCAGTAGCATGTCATCCCCTTCATCCTCCTCATCGGTACCTAGAAGGGACATGGGGTGGGGGTGGGGCAAAGGAGGGAGACAGAAGCATGATGTGTTTGATCATCAGTCAACAAAGATACCAAGGGCCAAACTAGAATAGATAGCAGGCACAGATTGGGACCCTGGCAAAGGGGTGAGGTGGGGGTTAACCCATTGCCCTCTACACCGCAGGCCCGATCCAAATTGGGGGGGGGGCAGCTTTGCCTGCTATCTTTACAGGAAGAAAAGCTCCCATTTATTTCACTGAACTGTAAATATCCAAGAACTGCCAAAAAAAAATTGGATCCATCAATGGCCAGACCATTCAAATAGTAGCCCTTTCCAGTAGAGGTAAAGAGTCCCAGGAGGCTTGTCCATAATAAAGGACTATAGTGGGAAACAAAGAATTAATCCTCCCCTTATCTGCCAGACACACCTACTATTTACCTTTAAAAGTCATTCATGAAATTGCTAATTGCATGAATGGAGTCTGCTTTGGCTTGGCTGGAAGGAATCTACAATACACATGTAAAGAATAAAGAGACCTTACCAGTGTGGTAGAATTTCCCAGAGAATCCCAGGTTGAAAGTGAAATTAGGGACTAAAGTCCTCAACTTGTTCTGAATGTTCAACAGAGCCTGTTAAAGGAGGAGAGAAGGAAAGAGAGACACTCAGTCAGATTCTCAGTCACATCCAAGAGTTTTTTAGATCACATCTTCATGATTTGGAATGGTGCTGAAAATACACATAATAGTATCAAATTTGACCTTACAGACAACACAAAACATACATTTTGTGGATATTGAGACTAGGAATATTAATGGTGCATTACATATTGATGTTTAAAGAAAACCAACAGTATGGCTGCAGTATGAAAATTATAATTCCATGAGGAATCTTCTACATGGAATCTCTCAAATGTTGTGGCAAAGAAATTGTAGTAAAATGTTAGATTTTTTAAAAAGAACAGGCTAACATGTTATTCCAAAAGCTACGAGAGAAGATATATCCTCAATTTTTTTTAAAGCAAAACATTATACAAAGTGAAAACTATGGAGAGAAATGCTCTTTTAAAGCCTAAAATGGAAAACAGTGAACCTGATTAAATGGTAGTACCATTAATATTCTCTTATTCTCTCTCTCTCTCTACACACACACACACACACACACACACGTCAGATGAAGACTACCATTAATAGGTTTTGGTAGCTCTTGGAAGACATTCGTAGAGGTAAGAATGGTCCTACGTCTTCTTACAAACATCAGCAAAATTTAAAACATTTTGGGACATAAGCACCTGGAGGGAGAAATCAAAATGTCTTGCTAGCACACTGAATGGGGAAAAGATTAGAAGCTGCAATGTATGTTTTTAACCTTTATTAACCCTACTAGTAATGTGCAGTACTACAGTCAAAAGAGGTGATGGCACTCACAATACCTTCTCAACATCTGAAATGTGTCCTCCTGTCCCAGAAAAGTTGGGGACACCTGCTTTAGTTACTTCCTTACTGGACTACTGCAATGCTCTCTATGTGGGGCTGCCTTTAAAATACAGCTCAGAAAGTTCAAATGGTCTGAAACATGGTGGCCAGATCTTTGCCTATAGCCCTCTAATCACAGCACATAACTTCATTTGTTTCTTATCTGCTTCTGGGCGCAAACTTAAAGTCACAGTCCTGGCCTTAAACCTACAAGTCAGGGAAGGGATCCTTGGGCCCATGGACCTAATTTGACCTATGGAGCGGCCCAATCAAGCACCCACAAGCCCCACTCCCTAGCCAGGGAAGAGAAATCTCTGTGTTAACTATGACTGGTCCAGCCAACTCGCTTCCAGTGCTACTTACACACCTCAGTTGCCCTGACTCAGTCACTTCCTCTGTGTAGAAAGAGGCATAGAGTCTGAATCTTTTTCTGCACAGAGAAAATAAAAGTGGGTGGGGAAGTGCCCAATGACATCACAGGAGGGCCCCCACCCCCTTGATGTCATTTGGCCTGCTGGTTTGGTCTGGGGCAGGGCACTTCAGTCAGTGCACTAAAAGAGACTGTCCACCTCTGCCCTAACTCAGAGATACAGCATGCTCCAGAGTTGTCCTGTTTCCCCCATTCTATTTGATATGCCCTTGAGAATAGTCTCTTCTGCTTTAATTAATATAGCAGAAAGAACCCATTCAGTGAAGTGTTTTATCACTTGATAAAAAGACATTGGCTCAATTCGGACGACACATTAATCAACTGAGAGGACTTAACCCACTGACGGTGTGTTAAAAAGGCGGCCTCAATTTGGACGACACGCTGCAGCAGGGGATGCAAAGTTAAGTTAACCACCCTGGTGGTTAATTACGTACTCGGTTCTGACTGACAGCCTGGCCGCCATTTTCCCCGCTTACCGAACTCCGGCAGTCCTCCAGCAGGTATCCCAGCAAGCATTGGGGCCAAAAACCATGGGCGCCACCATCTTAGATGATGCAGTACACGCCTCCCAAACCCCATTGGCTGCCTCAGTCACTGGGCGGAACTCAGCAGCTTCGGGCAAAGAGTCTGCCAGGAGCAACGGCAGCACCAATACAACACCCGCACCCCACGTCCAGCAGAGCAATCCCAACGTTGGCACCCATGCCCCAGGGAACCTCCCACCACCCTCCCCACACGGGGGACCTGGCAGTCGCCAGGAAGACCCACGGCCCCCAGCCCCCAAACCCCCCCCCCCAGAGCGTCCCTCGCACGAACAGGAAAGAAGGCAAGAGCGGGGTGGTTTGGAACACTTTATTCAGCAGGGAAGGCAGACATGGGCAAGACGGCACATAGGCACCAGTATGCCAGGGCTGAGCCCACAGAAAGGACAGGCGCCTCCGGGAAGGGAGGAGGAGGCGGCTGGAAGGCACAGCACTGAAGAGTGGACGGCCGAGGCCACACCCCCAGGGAGTGGGGCGCGTGATGGGGAATCGGCAGAGCGGGCCATTACTACGCTGCAACTAGGGGAGAAGGGCGTAAGCCTCCAAGCTGCCACATAACCCTACGGCTGGCCGTGGTTCGGACGGCGATGGCGCCGGACGCTTTGTTCCAGACGTCGAATGCGACGTATTATTTCTTCCAGGGCCACCTCCAGAACGTGGAGACGGCGTGCCTTTTGGGCCCTCCGCCTTCTACGGACAGCACGGCGGAGGGAGCGCAGTTTCCCTGGGAGGCAAGAACAGAAGGGGGGAGAGGAGGGGGAGAGCCATCAGTGACACGGAGGCCACACTAACACCAATGCATTCTACCCAACAGCCCAGTTACCAACCTCCGTGCCGAAGGGCCCTTCGGCGTCGGACAATGCGCCCTGCTTGGTGGCCGTCGGACCTGTAGGGTGCTGCCATCACGCCTGGTTCTGGCTGCAATGAGGGGAGATAGGGCCGGGAACGAGTGGCATACAGCGCGTGCAACATTGTTGCATTGAGATGCTGATGGACATAGCCGTGAGCGTCTAGACCGGGCTGAGGGAGGCGGCGGCCAGAGGGGTGCATATCTAATGGGGTCCTATCGTGTATAGGGGTGCGGGAGAGTATACAACTGCACGTCCCTATGGTTCTATGGGGGATGGGTCTAGGGGCTCATAGGATGACCTCGCCTTAGGCCATGTCGTCCTGAGTGGGCCTTTCCACCCTGTCCTCCTCCTTCTCCTCCTCTGGCTCCTCGCCCCCCTCCTCCTCTCCCTCGTCGTCGGTGTCAGGTGGGATGGCGTGCCCCCTCTTTGGGCGGCCGCCTATGCTCCGGTGCACGTGCCCTCAGGCCACCCCCCCTGCCTTCCCTGAGGCACCTGCTGCTGACGCCACTGACCGTGGGGCCCGATACGGTGTGGTCATCGGTGGCAGCATGTACTGCTGTTGCTGCTGCGGCGCCATGTATCCGTACGGCCCCATGTAGGGCGCAGGCTGCGGTGGCCCATGGTAGGCTCCATGGAAGGATTGGGCGAGCTCCCTGAGCACCTCGGTTTGGCGGTCGATGGCTGCTGTCTGCTCCCGCATGCCTCGGTCGATGATGGCATCGGTGGTGGCCATGGCCTCGGTCATGCCGGTGACATGGCGCTCCAGACCTATACGCACATCCCTCCCTGCCTCCTGTGTGACTTGGGCGCACTCCTCCACGGCTTGTGCGGCTGTGCGCGTGGCCCACACGGTGAGGACGCGCTCCTTGGTGCGCCTGGCCTCCTCCTCGGCCGCCATGTGTGTGAACAGGTCGTGGATGTGCTCCCCAGTTGTCTCCGTGACAGAGACCAACTCTCTCGCCACCTGCAGCCGGTCTGCCCTGCGCCTGTTGCGCATATGCACACACCTCTGCGCGTTGGTCAGGGGACGGGCTTCTTCGGCCTCGACCTCACCGTGCTCGCCTACGTGCGGTGGCGGCGGCTCCTCCTCTAGGGGGCCCCCTCCCTCCATCTGCTCGTCCTCCGACTGTGGGGACCCCTCCCGCTCCAGCACGGCCTCCCCGGCCTCGAGCTCCACTTCCGACGGCGCCTCCGCCTCCATTGTCTCCATCTCCACATACGTTTCGTCGGCGGCCTGTGTATTAATATGCAGCAGTTCTTCCTGGGACGGCGACAGTTCAGGCTCGAGCACATTGCCCACCTGTTGTTCCACGAGCAGCTCCATTTCGTCCTGTTCCTCCTGGGACACTGGCCCCGTCTCCGTCACGACATCCAGGATCCTGTGCGGTATTCCCTGCACCATAGTTGCTTGTTTCGAGGACCCTAGCCGCATGCGTGGCGCTGGAACTGGCCGTGCCACTCGCCCTATGGTGGCAGCCATGCTCCCCTTCACGAGAGTGTCCCGCGTACGGGATGGCCATGGCTCTTCCTCTCCCTGCTGTGTCTCTGGCACCAGGGGGGCAGGTGCGGGGTCCTCTACCTGCATGTCCGCACAGATGAGGCATAGGAAGGCCGTGGGGCTGCTGCTGCTGGAGGAGGCTGGTGTGGGGGAGATGCTCCTTGAGGCAGTGGCTGTCCTGGGCGGCACGGGTGGCGGCCTCACAAGCACTGATGGACTTTGGGATGCTGCGGGCCGGCTCATCGGCCTCTCCTTGGCCGGCCATGCTTCAGCTGATGCCCTCGCAGCTTTCTTAGCAGGAGGAGCGGATGATGCCTTCGCAACTTTCTTGGCAGAGGGTGCGGATGATGGTTTCGGGGCTGCCTTGGCAGGAGGAACGGATGATGCCCTCGCAACTTTCTTGGCAGGGGGTGTGGATGATGGTTTCGGGGCTGCCTTGGCAGGGGGTGCGGATGATGCCCTCGCAACTTTCTTGGTAGGGGGTGCGGATGCTGCTTTCGGGGCTGCCTTGGCAGGAGGAGCGGATGATGGTTTCGGGGCTGCCTTGGCGGGGGGTGTTGGCCGTGGGTCGACCGGCCTTGCCGGGGGTCCTGTTTCTGTGCGGTGGGGCCCTCTTCCTGTTGCGCCCCTTGGTCCAGCTGTGCTCGTTGACGCGTGCACGGGGGCTCATTGGTGGCGACCCCGCTGCCCGCCGTGTGCCCCGGGACGACATCGTGACGCTCCAACAGCAGGCGTGACAGTTCGTCATAGAAGGGCATGGTGCATGGCTGGGCGCCAGTTCTTTTATTGTGAGTGACGACCTCCTTGAACTTCCTCTTGAGTCCGTGGAGCTTGTCCTTGCATTACTTTCCATTGCGGTCGTATCCCCGTTCCTGCATTTTCTCGGCTAGCCATGGGTAGAGCTTATCGTGCCTGGCAGTGGCCATGATCCTCCTGGCTTCCAGGCTCCCCCAGAACTCTATGAAGTGGCCAATCTCCTCCTCAGACCAGCGCAGCGCTCTGCGTCTTTCCTGGGGGTCCTGGCGGCTCCCCTCTTCAGGGGATTGTGAGCCGGTGTCCTTGGCTGGATCGTCCCTTGGCCCCTCTCCCTCTGGCTCCATGTTGCCAATGGGTGTCTGGTTCAGTGGTGAGGGTGGTGGGTGCCTTGGGCTGCCTTTCCCAGTCCCGTGTGGATGTGTGTCGGTGGGTGCTGGTGGGCTCTAGTGCTTGCTGTGAATGTGCCCTGTGCGTAGGCATTGTTGTCTTTGATGGCCGGGGCCGCTTCGTGTCCTTGGGATTGTTGTGCATGCCTTCGTTGATTTTCCACAACATCCACAGGTGGCTGGCTGTCGCCCACGGGCACCAATTGCCTAGGCATTTCTAGCGTCTTGGGGATAGGCTTCGCCTACGCTCGCTGTCTAGCCGTGTTGGGCGAATGGGAGGGTGAGCTATCTGGACGCTGCTTCCCCTGCTCTCGTCCTTCTGGGTGATGCGAGGGTGGGGGTGGCGTTGCGGTGGGGGTCACCTCTGGATGGGGTGTCATTCCCCCTGTTGGGGTGGGAGGGGCTACCCCTTGTTCCTGGGTGCCTGGGGTTGTTGCTTGCTCCGTCTCCCCCTCCCCCCCTTTGCCATGGCTCCGTTCTGGTGCGCTTCCCTGTCCGTTTGGGTGGCTGATGGGGCACCCTGCGTGAGTGCTTGCAGGAGCTGGCTCCTTTTTGAGCTCCATGCCGGCTGCCTGGTGGGGGAGGCGGGCGTCCTGGTTGCTATGGCGGCGAAACCAGCGATCTGTTTCATCCGCGCCTGAGCTCCCGTCCACTTTCTGCTGCTCTTGCCGCTCTCCTCTATGGTCTTTTGTGTTAACGTACTCACCTCGATTGTTTAACCCACGCACCTCTAGAGGCTGAATTCGGACAACACGTTAGTCAATTGACTAACTTTTAATCAACTCGCAAGTGAGTTGTTTAACTCCGTTGTTTAAAACCGCGACTTAAACAACTGTGGGTTGGTTAACCGTTATGTGGCTAAGTTCAGACGACACGTTGGGTTAACCCACTGACGGTTGTTTAACTGAACACCCGTCGGTTAACGTGTCGTCCGAATTGAGCCATTGTATTAGGAATCCACATACCTCCTTTTTCTATCTTCTTGGGGCCATAACTCAGTGGTAGAGCAAAGCTTTGCATGCAGAAGATCCCAGATCCAATCCCCAATGTCTCCAGATAGATCTGGATAAAACTATGCCTGAAGCCCTGGAGAGACATTGCCAGCCAGTGTCAACAATCCTGGGCTAGATGAACCAATTGCCTGACTTAGTATAAGGCAGGTTCCTATGTTTCCTATACAATAGTCCTTTCCCTGTAATATATTTCCATAGGAAAGTCATTACTGATATCAGTTTCCACTTGGATGACACAGAAAACACATTTCGGAATAAAATGGGTAGACATCATGAGTACAAATCTAAGCTAACCTTGCTTTTAGCAACTTCCCAGATCATTTCACACATAAAACATCTGATCCAGATTCAGGGCAACAGAGCCCAACCAGAATGGTTTCCCTCTTCATTGCTATCTGCCTCCTAGGATGCCTCTGACTGATCATGATGTTTGAAGAAGGCAATCTCTCCTGTCACATTTCCAGTATTTCTACAGAATGAAGCCTGGAGACTCTGACATTAATGACTGTGTGTAATTATTAAACTGACGAAAGAGAAAGTAAACTACCGTGCAACTCTTTGTAAAAAAAAAAAAATCTGAAGAGTATTTTCATTATTGTACAATTGAAAAACTTCATTTTGATATTAAACTGAACATGGCATTTGTGTCAGTGAGCCAGATTGGACGATCATATGAACAAGCTTTTTGCTGAGGATGTGAGCCCTCTGTGGAGCAAGGAATTAAACAGAAGTTTCTGATTAGCCACAGCTTTCAATTTTGTCCCACCTGAGAAACTATGGTTACCAGCTTTGGTACAACCTACAATATCAAATCATGGTTTAAAGATGGTTTAATATCTGTGTTCATTCCAAAGCTGTTAACCATCATTTCCCAGTTCTGGCAAATCAGGAAACTGGTGAATTTGAAGCTTTCTGCTTTGGTTTTACTTGTACCCATGAAGGGAGGAGTGAATGGATTGCATGTCTAGGGGAAAGGATTCTTCATATCTTGGCTTATCAAACCAAGACATGATATGGCCAATGTAAACTTCTTTTGACCCAGGTTTAAATATTTTTAATTTTATATGCAAAACTCAAAGAAGAGGTGTGGGGGGAGGCACACAACCCAGTAAGTGAGTTAAGGATGAGAGAAAGCAACACATCCAAGGTCACCTGCTAAGCTTCATTGGTAAGATTTCAAACATGGATTTTCTACATCCACCATTTCAACTGGTTCTCTAGTTCAACACCACATTTCAAATAAATTATATATTCAACATTTAGGGTGACTGAGGTCAGAGGAATGGTCTAAACATTCCTAATTCTGTGACAAAGAAGTATACATCTTATTATTATTATTTATTACATTTGTATACCGCCCCATAGCCGAAGCTCTTTGGGCGGTTTACATAGGATTAAAAACAATTAAAAACAATATACAAAAATTAAAACAACAAAAACATACAACATACACACAATCTATACATTTAAAAACCACATCAACACTTCAGAAACTACAAAAACAAAACAAAACAAAACAAACCCAGGCTCCTCAGATATTGCCAAATGCCTGAGAGAAGAGGAAAGTCTTGACCTGGCGCCGAAAAGATAACAATGTTGGCGCCAGGCGGGCCTCGTCGGGGAGCTATATGTAAATAAATCTAGATTTCAATCTTTTAGCTTCATGGTTCTCATTTTTTTTTTTTGCCAATCCCCCCTCCTCCTTCATAGGATCAAGCCCCTGCCAGTAAAGATCTTTCTACTAGGATAAAGTAATCTCCCCTGTATCATCTTATAGTATATTCAAACCAATGAACCAGATCAGATCAGGTCTGCCACCCTCCATCTTGGTAGTTTGCTCCTATCCTAATGAATGTACTGTTTTGCTTAATTTCAAACACTTCAATGGAGTTAGGGAACTACACGTTTGTTCCCCAACTTTATTATGCCACACACCCACAGTTTAATCATGCAATCATGCAAGCATAGAACTTATTATCCAATGCAGAATCAAAGCTTAAAATACAAATTTCAAGTCTTTGGTTTTTTGAAGGAAAGTAATACTGGCCTGACCAATCCCTGGACTGGGATGTCATATGTGCTGCCACTTGGAGTTCTTTGGAGGATGTTAGGGCAAATGGAAAACAGCAAGTGTGTGTGTATGAATTATGTGCAAAAGTAGAGTCAACTCCTTGCTCACTGGAAGCCGTACATAAAGGCAATTCTCTGATTTTTAAGAGCACTTTCTGATGTCAGGATCCTCAGCCAGACTAGCTGCAAACCTGCATGTCATCTCATTAGGACACTTGCGACAAAATGATGCAGTTTATCCTCCTCCCTAAAAGAGGTGCTTTAATCCAGGGTTAAAATCAGCAATTCCCTCCAAGCCAGGCATTGCTCTCTTCTACCCCACCCCCCATGTTCCTTTTTCTTTTTGAACTCTACATTCTGTGGCTACTGACTATGAATGGTTTTATCCCCCTCCTTAGACTGGGGTATGTGTGTGTGTCCCCTTACTGTGTTTTTAAAAAGGTTTTTGTACTCAGGGTTTCCCTGAGCAATGCTAATACCGCCCTCTTATTTCTCATTGGCTACAATGAGTTTGCTATCTTGAAGCAGACAGACTCCCATCGCTATGAAAGTTTGGTGTGGATGGGCAAAGAGAGGATGATGATGATGATGATAAGAAGCTTACACTCTTGTGCACTAAGGCTGATTCAAAGCCTGGCTTGGGTTAGTATGACAACATATCTGTCAGCTGATAAATTCCAAACAACCCTGTTTCTTGTAGCAGCTGCAATGGTATTGTTGGCAGAATCCCTATGTTTTGTTTTGTTTTTAATCCCCCACCTCTGCATGCTCGCTAATGCTGATCTAAAATGTAATGGTTTTTTTGAGTTGGAATCTTAAAACTATGAACCAGATTAATGATAAATTATCAATAAGAAAAGGTGGGAAAGGAGAACATTTCCAGAAATATTTTATATTTATAAGTCAGTTTGCAGCTTCTCTACAATACTGAAAGCAAATCTGCACCTATTCATACTTAACATTTTTTATTTGTGAAATATCTTTGCTACCAAAATTGGGCAGTAACAGTTGCTATTATGGATTAAAAACTAATGCCACATCTTTTCCCTTTATAATTTTAGGATTACACCTGAACAGAATGCAGCCAAATACTCTATGGCTCAATTTGGACGACACAATAAACAACTGGTGTGGGGGAAACAATCGTCAGTTGTTTTGACTATTGTGTCATCCGAATCAACTCAGTGCTGATCCTAATCCACACCACAGTTGATTATTTATTACCATGTTGTGTGGGGAGTACCCCCTAGTTGAACAACTGTAAAGTTGATTATTACCCCCACCATTGACTATCGTGTCATCCAAACTGAGCATAATAGTCACAAGTAATCAGGCATCCTCTGTTCTGGTTAATTCCACCCCGCCAAATACATAGGAATACATTGAGCCAAGATATTATGTCCAGGGTTTCCAGCTCCTATATCCGCGGCGGAGGGATTGCTGAGCAGACAGACTCCAATTGCTATTAAAGGCCCCCTCCACAAGGATGCGCTTTTGCGCCTGGTTCGGGGATTATGCGCATTTTCGCGGAGGCACATTTACGCCTAATCCCTCTGCACGGGAGGCGGCGAGAGGCAGCGAAGCGCATTAATTGATGTCCAAAAAGCGCTTTAGAAGACGTTAATGCGCATAATCGCTTGTTCACACGGCGAAAATGCGCTTTAACGGCCGGAGAAAAATAAAAGTCGCTATTTAACGCGCATTCGAAAATGCGCATTATCGGGGAGATAACGCGCCTGTACGCCCGTTTTGCGCTCCGCTGGTGTGGAGGTAAAATTTATAATGAGCCTTCAAGGCTCATTAAACGTCTCGTGTGGAGGAGGCCAAAGACTAGCCCTCATACCACTTTGCCATTGCTATGGTAGCCAGTTACGAAGCCAAAGAGATGAGATACCTCGGCTTATCCAGCAGATTCACCAGTCACTCTCAAAAGTAGCTTGAGTAGCTTCTATCAGCTTTTACAAACAATGCCTTAAGAGTGTAATGGATCACAAAATTACATCTAGCCTTAACTCTCCTCTCTGTTAGTGTAGCTGTGGATGGAGCAGAAAGTGTCACTAACTCGATGCCTGCCCTTGCACTTTCCATTCTGGTGCCAAACAGGCTTCCATGTTGGCGAGCTTCTCATGCAAGGGCAGTTTGCACATCTCCAAAAGGGAAGAAAGCAAATAAGACCTTTGATCCAAGGATAGCTTTTATTGGGGTATCCAACATGATCCCAGTGGAAACAAACGGAACCCATGAAGACCTCTGTGGTGCCAGCAAAGATGTTGGCAAAGCCTCAGAGACCCATCTCACCTGTTCAATGCCTTTTCCCCCCTTCAGAAGTGATTTCAACCTTGAAAAGTACAGAGAGGAAGCAAGGAGGACATGGCTTTTTCATACTTCCTCTTTCAACTTTATGCCCTTTTCCAGACTGGTAAGAGGGGCCAAGCACAAAGTATTAAAATGTTCTAAAAGGAAGTCAGAGAGAAAAAAATGGGGGGAAGAGAAGGGAAAGAGTGAAGTGTGCCTCTCCCCCACAAAATGTGTGCAATTTCCCCCCCCCCCTTTGTCTGTGTGACACACCAGCCATTTTGTGAATGGATACACACCAGGGGGTGGGGTGGGGAATGGGATATATTCAGACAAGGATCCAGAAAAATCCTGACACATCCTACTGTGTATCTTTTCAGGCTGAGATCAGAGTTGACTTTTTCAAGGCTGAAATTGCTCGTTCCCACTTCTGAAGTGGGGAAAGCACTGCAGAAGTGGTGGGTGAACAGAGGTTTTTTGGGTGACGGCTGAGGTCTTCATGGATGCTATTGTGCCTGTAGGCACCGCATTGGGGACGGGACCCCAGGGCTAAATGAATGATGGGAGGAGGTTGGATGAGCCATGGAATGTTGTCCAATTCTATAATGTTCTATTACGCTATGAAAACACCTCGCAAATCCAATGTGCATGTGTGTATGAATACCCAAAACAGAAAATCATTATCACACAATCACTTTCTAACCACTAGTGAAGCCTAAGCAATAGATGACTGGAAAATCCCAGAAATCTCATGTTTCCTATAAAACAAATGCAAGTTTCACTTTCCTGGCCTTCTTGGTTGCAGAGAAGATTATTTTTTACTTGAACATTCCCCATGTACGGTACAACTGAACATACTCTATACACCTGTTGCACTACAGCTTTCTACAAATCCCAATTCCTGACTAAAACCCCCCTCAATAACAGATAGTAAAATTTCATGAAACTAATTTGTACAAGCAAATTAAGCATTCATATTAAGTATATTCACACAATTTGCAATATTTATTCAACTTGCTGCCCAGTACACAACACTAAAGATGCTTCTTCCAAATGATTTCCCCCAACAACACACAATCTGGCTCGCTTTAGGAATCAAAACAGCAAGATCTGTAATATTTAAAGTTACTATGGTGTTGAGCTAAGACTCCCAAATCTCTTTTGGGTTAAATGTCAGGAAAACACACCAGCTGTTTTGTCACTGGGAAATTCCCCTTCACTTTTCCCTCTGAGAAGTCAATAACAAACCAATGAAATTATTTCGTGCTCTAGCAAATATGAAAACTCATTAACCTCTCTAGCTCTGCAATCAAAGAGCCTATTTAAATGGATGAATCTGAGCTTATCTGCTTTGCCAAAAAATCTGTTTTACTGATCTCAGATTATTGCTCTATTTCACTCTGCTAAACTGCCAAACAAAACATATTTTAGAATCACCTGGTCAGAGTTTGCTTTTGCTGTGACTAGAGAAGCCTTACACCTTCCTCCTAATGTGGATAACAGTCTGTAATACAGTTTCATCTGTGAAGCTGTGGTTCTGGCTCCTGGCTGGGATGCTACTCAGAGCTAGTTCACAGGAAGGAAGCCATACAAATGTAACATAAAATAAAGGTAATTTTTAACAATCGTTGCCTGCTACCTATAGGGGTGAGCAATTTCCCCGAGATAAACAGAGTCATGGCTTGCTTGGCTTTAACAGGGATTGCCCTTGTGATTTGGGTTTATGTTCTACTGCTAAACACAAGATTATAGCTAGGATCTCCAGTACATCAAGAATAAAGGCTTGTCCTGAACATTCTCACAAAGGGTCAGGTAATTGTGGATTTCTGCCTCTCCTACTGCATCCCTCTCATATCTGCTTTACACACTATTTTTTGTTACATGGATAGGGATCCACAAATATGGATTGGCTTAGTAGCCAGCCATTATTTATGGTCTCTAAATACTCCTCTGGCGTAAGGCATGGGTCTTGGGAAAGGCATGGAGTGTTGGAAAAGAGGAAAGCAATGAAAACAACTGGCACAATTTCATTCCCTCTCCAAAGCATGGGGCAGTGATTTAAAAAACCAACAACCACCCAAACCCTGAGTTCTTGGAGCATGCCAGAGGACTCAGAAGGATGGGGCAAGATCTTCTCTCTCTTTGCACTGGATCCCTCTCACTTCTTCCCCCTTCCCCAACACCTGGCGCAAAGGAAGACTGACTCCACCTTTTACCCACATTCTCTGGAATTTACTAAGAATTTAGGAGGGAGAATCTTTGGGCTGAACATGCATGCCAGGGATGATAATCTGAGAAGACGGGGGGGGGGGGGTGACGTGGCAATCAAATTTGGGGGCCCTTGTATATGGGAAAATGTCCAGCATGAGGAAGCCCAGCCTAGACCGTAAGGATTGATACAGACAAAAGAAAGCACACAACAGCAGCCATTCAGGAAAAGTCAGGTAACTCTATGTGCAATGCTTTTCAAATGGAACTCCTTTTAATTCAAATCTGTGAACATGCTCCACTTCACTTCAAAAATAATGACTGACTGAAACAGCTCATCTTTAATAAGAAGTGAGGGTTGAGGCAAACCAGACCCTTCCATAACATTACAAACTATATTTAAGAAGGCTTGTGGTGATCACTTTTGACAGGCCCAAATTTGGCAGCTGTTGTGTGAGACCATATCATAAAGATGCCACATAGCCCAGTTTCATAGGCATCAGTCCTCATATTGAGATGGAAGAGCCTCAAAACTCGCCCCACCCTTTACTTTCCGTCATACTGAAACTGAAAAGAGCTACTTGCAGCCTTCGTCTCAGAGGTTCAGAAGTCCAATGTGATGCAGTGGCTTAACTCCTGGATTTGAAAGTGAGAGAATAAGGCTGACCTCTCTGCATCTCTTACAGCCGAAATAAATGTGATGCTAAACTCACAACTGCTGCCCAAAATGGCAGCTGCGTGACTAGCTCCTCTCTTCCTCTCTGTAACAGCTAATAAAACTTACCCATATCCTGACATCATGACACCCTGTTTCCCAACACCACTCCACAGCATGTTATGGTGCCCAGACTCATTATCATATCATTAGGGGTAGGGGTGAGCATTTCAAACAGAGGCGATTCAATCTTTTGTTTCTCGCAAAACCTGATGGTGTTCTCAGAATTCAGGGGAGGAAAAAATGCTATGTTACAAAAAATGGATTGCTCAGGAACAACAGAATGGGAAGACAGGAGGCATCATGACGTTAGGGGCTGCCCTGCCACATTACAAGCTGATACAGCTAACAATGTTTACATCCATCAGAAGCAAGCAGCATTGGGGGTTCTGACATGTATTTCTTTCACACTCCCACCCTCCTTTGCCCAACTTTACCTCTACATCAGACACCTTCATGCGTGTGCCCTCTTTGCCCACAAAGATATCATCGATGTCCACAAGGATGTAGCGATCAAGGGTCAGACAAAGACGCTTGCCAGTCAGGTAAGCAATAGCATCAACAAAGATGAGCTTGTGCAGCCAGAAGTTGAGGTTATTACCAAAAAGGACCCGTTGAATGCCATCGTGCAGACCAAGGTCCTGCACCACGGTAGCATGTAGAGCTCGGTGGGTGGTCAGGTGAGGGATTGACTCTGATGATTTGGTGCTAGCCATCAACACGGGTTCGTAGGTCGTGTGATTTGACTGAAACACTGTCCAGTCATCGCCAGGCAGAGGGCCTTGTTCCACTTCGTTAGCCTGGGTCACATACAGCAGCGGGGCACTGGGGTTGATGTGATAGTCTCGTAAGCCCAGGTTGGAATGTAGGAACAGAGGAAAGCCTTTGAGCTGAGCACTAAGCAAGCTGTTCTCATTGGCCTTGAAGAAACCAATAATTCCCACTCCATATTCCACACAGTATTTGTCCAACAGGTCCCTATTCCAGGTATCCAGGTTCACATATTTAAGGATGTTCTCATAGATAATAAGAGCATACCGACCATGGTCCTTGTCTGTCAAAGTGGGCATATCCCCCTTTCCAGGGGCAATCTCTGTCCTGTATTTAAACCGGCTAGATTCCAAGATAGCCACTATCTCCTGGCCCAATTGAGAATAAATACTTTCCACAAAGACAAGCACCACAGGGTCTGTGCGTGAGTTATCCACTGATTTTGTAAGTCTCCAGCTCGCCTGGGGCTGGATGAGGACCCGGTGCTGGTTGCTACAATCACTGAAGGGCAGTGGGGGTGGTTCCTTGATTTTGGGGCTGTTGGTGACATAATAGGCCAGGAAGCACATGGAGATCAGGCTGAAGGCAATGAGCAGCAGGATCAATCTGTGGAGTTCCAACTGTCGCACATGCCTCACAACTTTCCATAGCTGAATCATGATGAGGCGGGCAGCTTACCCCTTCCTCAAACTTGGCACTGACCAAGCTGCCTTCGGTGTCTCCAACGCCACCACTGGAAGAGCCAGTGGCAGCTCACTGAGAAGAAATGTGGGCTGCAGAGAGGAATAAAGCTTAAGCAAACTGCTACAAGACTAGATTCCCAGTGATCTGCCATTTATCTCAAGTGACCATGAACTTCAAGTTCCATTGCTCCTCTGAGTGCTGGCTTCCTCCTCTGCTTCTCCACGGGCTCAGAAGAGACCTAGGAAGGAGGTGGGTCATCTGCAGTTATGAATTCCTTGGCTTCAGAAGCCAATGTCAGACATCATGGGTAGGGAAAGGAGAGACTCTTCACAAACTGAAGAGTTACCTCAGTTAGCTGGCTTGCCAGTCACATGATGGTCATCCTCGATTGGCAATCTGGAATTAAGAAAGAAATTACTTGTTAAGGGTAGACCTTTGAGATATAGGTTGTGGTATAATGCAGGACCTGTGCTGAATAGAACCACATCCTTTTGATTCTGAAGTCATATGCTGTGGGGACTGTGAGAGAAACATGGGATCTGCAACATGTTGCAGTGAGTTGTGCTCCTCTACAGTGTGCTTTTCAGACATACCTTTTCTTCTGAATATTCCATTCAATTCCAACCCACCATCACCACCAGTTCCTCTTTTCCTCTTTTCTGTTCTTCTGCAACAGACACTGAGCACTGTGGGGTACTGAGCATGCTCAGTCTATATTGGGCTGTTTTAGGATTGCAGTGTTTTGTTGTTTAGGTTCCCCACCACCACCAAAGACTTTTCTACATCTACAAACCTTGAGGGTCCCCTGAGCATGGTGATGTCGCCTCTTTGTTGGCTCTTGATATTGCATTCAATTTTACAGGGTCCTCTGCTGAATAACACAGATCAAATTAACAGATCCTTGTCCTAGAGAAGTACCAGATTTCCCACACTGATTTGGAGTTATTTGATCATTAGAAATGCTCTCCAATTCATGATATCAACTTGCTATTATTTCCTTCCCCAGCAAAGTCTGCCACTCTTAGGTATCATGACAAGAGGAAAGAAAGACCTCTGGAATTTCATCACTCTGCATCTCTCAATACTAATTTCTTCTACTCAAGATTTCAGGAAAACTAATTGCCAAGATCTCTCAGATTTCTACTCTAATTAAGGGAGTGATAATTGGGGGGGTCATTCTAACAGTCATAAAATTGACAATGTTTCACCATTTTTTTTGAAATTTACAGGTGCCAGAAAGAAATGTTTGTTTTACATTACCTGAAAATTTCAAGAAGATTGGTGAAAGACTGAGGGAAGGAGAACAGTTTAAAGTAAAGAGATTAAAGAATCCCCTGAATCCGAAACTGAAAATTGAACTGAGGGTTTGGGAGTATTTTTGCACAGCTCTCCTTACCTTCTAGGAGCCTTATTAATTAATCAATCCAATGGCAGGGTCTACTTCCTACCGTTCTAGTGTAGGTGGAACTGCTTTTCTTTTTTTTTAATTCGTTTAAGTCGATTTTATTAAATTAAAACTGTACCTCTTTAAAAATCCGGTGGCCATTTTGATTACGGCACATGCTCAGTAGAATCTCACTCCCCCTCCCTCCTGCGTCAGCTACAATGGCTGCTTCCTCTAGCAAATACATTGCTGTAATCTCTTCTCAGAAGTAAGTTCCATTGCCTGAATGTAATGGTCTTACTCCCAGGTAAGTGTGTAGAAGATTTTAGCCTTTATTTTAAAAAAACAGTCTGGAACCTTGGAAGGCGGAGAGGGAGAGATGTGAGTGAGAATTCCCTCTCCTTTACAGCACTATAACTCTACAATTAACAACTTGCTTGCATGGTTTGCATGTGTGTATGTTCATTTGATTATGGCTGCTGATCATTAATTTTCATATTGATTCAATCCAAGGCATGTCTACTCAGAAGTAAGTTCCACTGAGTGCAATGAGTCTCATTCTCCATGCACTAGCTTGAAGGGGTGTGTGGATTTGGTTATACTTCTCTCTGGGAGCTCTGTGTATTTAGGGACCAAGGCTTTTCGTGAGAGAAGGGGTTAAGCTCCCCCCCTTTTTCTTTTTTAAAAAAATTCCATGTATTTGATTTTTAAAGAATTTTTATTCCTTCATTGTTATTATATTAATAATAATAATAATAATTAGTAGTAGTAGTAATACGTTTATTAGTGTTACATTTATATCCTGCCTTTTTTTCCTCTTGCAAGGAACCTAAGGTGGCTTACATGATCCTCCTCCATTTTATCAGCACACAACCCTGTAGGGTAGAAGAGTCTGATATTCTGAATTCTCTTAGCTTTTCTAATATTCTTTGATCAGGTTGAACAAAACTATTGTGTATTCTTTTCTCCTGTACCAACATCTTTGATAGGCTTAATACAGGATTCATTGACCACAGGCTATTTTTAGAGCAAAAAAATAAAAATAAAAATCCAAACTTGGATAGATTAAAATTAAATTGAGCAATATTTCTAAACTCCTACATGGCTATTCTTGGTACTGGGTCAGATGTAGTGATATAAGAGGATGTTCAGACTCCATTTAGTTGATCAGTTGCAAAGAAGCTTCTCTAGTAAGGAGGAAGGGGAAAGCCCTAGACTTATCATTCTTTCAAGAGCCATATCTCCCCCACAAAAACCCATGAGGTAGGTTAGGCTAAGAGTCTATGACTGGCCCAAAACCATCTAGTGAGTTTCTTCTGCTACTCACTTTCACAGAAATGTAAAACAAATGTTTGGCAATGTTTGAGTATACGGCATGTGCTACTTTTACCCTCACAACAACCCTGTAAAATAGGTTAGGCTGGAAATTTAGGCCTGGCCCACTATCTATGTCTGTGTGCCTGCCTCTTTCATATATACACACAGAAAGGCATCCTTAGGTTTGTTCTTTACTTACTACATACCATAAACTATGTATGAATAGAGCTGTCACAAATGATGCAATACACTCACTTTTTGCACTTCCTAATACATTTGTTTCCCAACTAACTTACTGCTAATACAGTCATGAATCTAAAACTAAAATATGTTATTTTTACTATAGTAAGATTAAAGAATCCACATACATCAAGTGCAAATCAGAGAACCTACTATTTTTCATATTAGTCTTCAAGAATTAGGATTCTTTTCCTAATTACACCTTATACAGAGGTTGCCTTTTTCACAGCAGCCGGATCAACATTTTCATCAAGCTGTCCACCTCCCCTGCTCCAAACTCTTTCTTGGTCAGTCACCATTTATCAGCTCCGATCCTGTCAGTGTATATGTGAAATTGTGATTTCCCCCCAGTGTGCATCACTTTACACTTGCTTACATTGAACAGCATTTGCCCTTTTCATGGCCATTCTCTTGGTATGCAGAGATCTTTATGGAGCTCCTCATAATCCCCCATTGTTTTAGCAAGACTAAATAATTTGGTATCATCACCAAACATGGCTACGTCACTGCTCACTTCCACCCTCATTCTAATATTATGAGAAAGGGAGAAACTGCCTCCCTCTCTACATTCTTCACAACATGCATATAGGAGTGAGCAGTGAGATGGCCAAATTTGCTGCTGACCCCAAAATATTTAGGGTTTTTAAAATGAAGTGAGATTACCAAGAGCTCCAAAAGAATGTCTCCATAGTGGGAAAATGGGCATCAAAATGGCAACAGCAGTTCTACATAAACATTTGTAAAGTGATGCACACTGGAACAAAGCATCCCAACATCACATATACACTGATGGGATCTGAGCCTGCAGTGACTAAGCGAGAAAAAAAAATTGGGAATGTGGTTGATAGCTTAATGAAAATGTCAGCCCAGTGTGTGGCAGCTATAAAGACAGCAAACTCCATGTTAGGCATTATAAGAAATGTAATTGAGAATAAAACTGCCAGTATCATACTGTCTTTATACAAATCTATGGTGTGACCACACTTAGAATACTGTGAACAGTTCAGGTTAACTATAGAATTAAGTATCACAAGATGTTGTGCTGGCCACCACTTTGGATGGCCTGTCCTCCTTTCCATGTGGTCACCCTATGACATGACACTATTCCCCCTTCTGAAGTGGTCTGGACCTCATACTACTAAAGACAAAGTGGCAGACCATAATAACAGTGTTCATATGCCCATTGCTTTATGAGGCTTCTAGAGGCTACCAAACAGAGAACTATCAGGCCATAAAGTTGCCTAAATGTAGGGTGACCATATGAAAAGGAGGACAGGGCTCCTGTATCTTTAACAGTTGCAAAGGACTGGGAATTTCAGCAGGTGTCATTTGTAGATACACAGAACCTGGTGAAATCTCCTCTTCATCACAAAAGTGGCAGGTGCCCTGTCCTCTTGACCATGTACAAAAGAGGGCAGGACTTCTGCAGCTTTAACTTTGTGATGATGAGGTAATTTCACCAGGTTCTGCATATACAAATAACACCTGCTGAAATTCCCTTTTCTATGAAACTGTTAAAAACACAGGAGCCCTGTCCTCCTTTTCATATGGTCAGCCTACCTAAATGGGTCTGCCAGAAACCTAGCCTCACTGTTCCTGTTAGGTCCATGTCCTACAGCAAATGCTCTCAGCTGAACTTGATGGAATCCCATCCTTCATCCCTTGGTTTAATTTACTGGCCTCCCCTGGCTGGGCCTTGCAGGGAACAATAGGGTAGACGGAGCAGGCATACATAGCACATGCAGAGTGCTGAGAGTGGCAAATCTAAAAGCAAATCTGTTGCTTTTAAAGAACCAAGGAAATTCAATGGGTCTTTTAAGTAAATATCTATGGATGGAAATGCAGCCCATGCAGTCTTGAAACTTGATCACAACCATGATCACAATCTGCTACTTTAAGATGCAAACAGAAAGAAAAAGCATGTAGCATAAAATGAGCTATAATAATTAATATAGTAAACTGTAACTTATTCTAATTTAGGATATTTTCCTGTATCATCTTGTGTGCTTCCAGAATTAATCAGGGAGTCCAGTAGAATTTTTTTCAGGTTCTCTCCAACTACAGACACAAAACATGAAATGCTTCTTTTCATGAGTCAGTCATAGAAAGCTTTTATTTCTGGACATTGGCTATTGAAAAGTTCAAATGAGACCCCTCAGATTTCAAGTGAGAGAGCATAACTTCTGGGGTTCATTTATTATTTTGAAAAGTGGGTGCAACACATATCACTAGCTTTGATTTTATATTGGATGTCAAAATGGTGTAACATCCTAGCTGATGCTGGCTTGCTTGTCAACTGTATAATATCCAGTCATCCATTACACAAAGCCATGAAATTCATTAAACAAAAAACCTACGGTTTACAAAAACAACGTTAAGGCTCTACAGTTTCCAACCAAGCACCAAAAAGCAGGGAAATTGGGAGTTAAGGCTCCCAAGTCTTCACGTCACATCCTCCCTAAGGAGGCAGAAAGTGCAAGTGAAATTCTCATTCTCCCAAAGCAGATAAACCATGAGGACAGGATGGAGAATATGATATGCAGAGGTGACTGTGGGTTTGTGGAAAACTGATGTTGAACAACTTAGGGCCACCTACTTTGCTTTTTTTGTTTAGAGCAGCCCTTCCCCAACCTGGTGCCCTCCAAAGGTGTTGGACTACAACTCCATCATTGCAAGTCAGTATGTCCCATGGTCAGGAATGCTGGGACTTGTCATCTCAAACATCTCAATATGCAATATGATATGCAGAGGTGACTGTGGGGTTGTGGAAAATGATGATGAAGAACTTAGGACCACCTACTTCTCTTTTTTAAGAGCATCTCCTCATGTTGAAAGTTGCAACCCGACACTGACAGGCACCAAGTTGAGGAATGCTGTTCTAGAACAAGGGCAGGTAGAATGTAGATCTCCAGATGTTTTGGAATTCAACTCATAAAAGCCCCTACCAGAATGGGCAGTGATCAGGAATACTGCGAGTTGATGTCCAAAACATCAGGATAAATCTATTTTTTGCCCACATGAGTTCTAAAGTATGATGTTTTCCAGCATAAAGATATTATGATCCATCAAGGAACTCCAAAAATGTGCAGTTTAAATAGACTATCTTAAACCAAATGAAGCAACAAAGAATGAATCTTGAATACCTAATCCAGATAGTCCTTCAGACATCAACATTAGTTTTCAACACATGGCATAGGATGTATGTTTCTAGAATATCAGATATGTGGTGTTGGGGAACTAACATAGAGGATTTCTCTCATGTGTTCAGAGTGAGATCAAAGGCAGTTACCACCTAATACTTTCATGCATAAGTTTTTTTTTAAATTATGGATGAAATGCCTTTTCTCTTCCCAATAACATGGGAGTTACAGCGTAATACATCTGGAGAGCACGAGGCTGGAGAAGGTTGGTTTACACTTGAATCCTATACATGTCTTTTCAGAAGTCAATGCCACTGAATTCACTAGGGCTTACTCCCAAATGGAATAGCACTGCAAACTAATCTCATCTGAAAGGAGTTCAAGACAGCCAAACTAAACCTTTTTTGCTCCTCTGTCGCTTTGATGAGATGATGTATTGTGGAGGGATTGTGCGGAGTGAACAGTATATTTTGTAGAAACACATTTTAAGAAAATACATTGGTTCTTTGAAGGACAGGATAGTGACCAAAAGTTGAAAGTGCCTGGCACATGCTCTGGTTCTAGATCTGTAATGAATAGTGCCCCTTTTTTATCAAGCGTGCTGCTATACGCGAGATGTGTGTGAGAGAAAAGAATTGGGCAGAGCCTGTATTTGGTAAGGGTATGGAACAGCGTTCCCCATCTTGCTGCCCTCCAGGTGTTTGAGATGACAAGTCCCAGCATTCCTGACCATGGGACATACTGACTTGCAATGATGGGAGTTGTAGTCCAACACCTTTGGAGGGCACCAGGTTGGGGAAGGGCTGCTCTAAACAAAAAAAGAGAAGTAGGTGGCCCTAAGTTGTTTGTCATCAGTTTTCCACAACCCCACAGTCACCTCTGCATATCATGATCTCCATCCTGTCCTCATGGTTTATCTGCTTTGGGAGAATGAGAATTTCACTTGCACTTTTTGCCTCCTTAGGGAGGATGTGGCGTTAACTCCCAATTTCCCTGCTTTTTGGTGCTTGGTTGGAAGCTGTGGAGCCTTAACATTGTTTTTGTAAACCGTAGGTTTTTTGTTTAATGAATATATAATTTGATCAATTCCATCTAGGCACAGGTAAAGGGGTGTTTAAAAAAAACATATGATAAAATGTTATTAGGAGGAGATTAACTTCTTCCAATGTTATTTATTAGACGCAGGGAGAAAGGGCATCAACAGGAACGTGGGGGAAAAACAGGTCAACGTTTTTTCAGAAGTGCCCAACGACTGCAAACTTCACACTCCAATTTTCAAGGATGCCAAGCACATAAAATCCTAGTTAAGATGAAAGGAAACCTGGTAGGGTGCCTGGACCATGGAAAAAGACAACTTCAGATGGCCACAGGCAGAGAAGAAAGCAACTTGTTTGAAGTTAATAGTGTTAATAGTGCTATTTTTGAAGCAGAAATCAGCATGTATCAAGTAATAAACACTTTCATAGCCACATCAACTTCCCCCACTCTAACATGGCAGGGTGCAGTATAATAATTTTAAATGGGCTTATAAACAGAGTAGAGTAAGAACTGCTCTCAGGAATCCAAGCTGGGAAGCTTTTTGTATAGGAACAAAGATGGTTGTTTTTTTAAAAAAATATATCAACATGCCACAAATGGCTAAAATACATATGTATAAACAGGTGGGCAGGTATTTATTTTTTAATGAGCAGTAAATTCTGTAGACTTACCACAAAGATGATTTTATGTTTAAAAAACAAACGAACACTGAGATGCCCTGAACACCATAGGCATCCTTTGTCACAAAACACGCTCATCTGGGGTTATGGGTGCCTCCTGAGTATGTGCAGTGTAACTTGTCCTCCACAATGAATAAATGCAGCCAGATGCCCCAAGACTGTTTGGGATTAAGGACAACATTTCTAGATACACTTGGGCCCAAATGGTTCTCCTTTTAGAAATAAAAATATAGTTGGCAAAACTGGCATTTATAATTCTCACCACAAAAAATCCACTTGCACTTGGTTGACACAGAAAACAAATCCTCATTAATAAAAAAAAATCAATAACAACTAGCATCTACCATAGAAAACAGTTTAAATCAGTTGTATAATAATTCCCATCACTTCATATCTCCCTTCACCTTTGAGAGAACATGTTTGGCGAGTTCAGTCTCATAGGGATGATTTCCCTTAAAATTAAAAATAGGAACCAGAAGGCAGGAGTGTGTATGAAGAAATATGTACGTACACAGTAAATGCAAGATCTTTGGATCAAAGTGCTCAAAGAAATGGTGGCGAAGTTGAACCCAAGCAAAGACTGTATAAGGGGCTGCCCATCATGGGAATCTGGGAATCAAATGGACTGCTCTGCAATTTCCCCCTCAAAAGCTGCTCAGTAGCCAGCCAGTTTTATCACCTGAACTCTGCCAGTGTCTCCTTTACAAACACCTGTATAAGCACTATTTGTTGGTATCAGAATACAAGGGACTGCTCTGTTTAAAATGACCATACATTGTTCCATGGCAAGCAGGAGAGAGCCCTGCGACAGGTTGGCCTGAACCAAGAGAGCATGCAAAACAACTGCACTCTTTAAAATGTCTCAGCAAAGCCTTTAAACAAGACCCTGTTTTTTACAAGTAAGCAAGCACAAGCAGATACAAAAAGGCCTGTATCAGATTGCTGCATTCAAGAATCTGTCAGCTCTGATATCTTTAACAAGGCCTCACTGCCCGAGGGCATGCCAGCTGGCACAAAGGGCATGGAGCAGTTTTGGAACTGTGTCAGCAGTTTGAAGGGGGTGGGGGTGGGTAGAAGCAGAATGAAAATGACCTAATGAGGAGAGTAAGATGCCTAACTGCAATTTATATATCCAAACGACTAAACCCAAACAAGTTTCCACTGCAAAGGCTTACAGGGTAGCAAACGACGTGCTCATAAAACAGAAGAAATGAAATTGCTCCACCCCATATAGTCAAATTTAGAAAAGATCTGATACTTCATGCTTGTCTATGGGGGAAATTGGCATCCCTGGGTAGTGGCCAGAACTGCTTGACCTCCAGTGGTACAAAGAAGGAATTCTAAAGGGGAGGAAGGAACTGATAGTTCAGGAGGCACACTTTGGTGTAATGGCCAGAGTACTGGGTTTCTCTGTTCAGTCACGAATCTCACTGGGTGGCCTTGAGCAAATTCATTAACTCTCTTTTCACATGACCTGCCTCACTGAGTTGTTGCAAGGACAAAATCAGCTAACCCCAAGCCATCTTGAGTTCCTTCAAGACATTTAAATAAATAAATAAGTTTACGGTTACAAAAAGACCCTGTCTACTGAGAATCTCCATTTCATTTATTTCTTTTAAAGCAAATCTCCACACTTAAGTAGATGAACATGGTGGCGTCTCAGCTGCTTAGCAACAACTGAGCAGAACTTCTAGTGTTCAGAAGGTGGAGCCTTAGGGCTTCCACATAGTACCTTGCCACCGGTTTAGCACTATACTGTGATTAAAGCAACAACAGAAGGGGATTTGCACTGGATAGGAATGGAATAAGGGGGAAGGTTCCTACCACACACTTGCATGCTTCCTTCCCATGTCCTAAACACAATTAGGAGATCATGAATGTTATGTCTGTATGGGGCTTTTGTGGTAGTCACATGACAACCAAAGGCACTTCCAGACAGATGGTTCCTTGCACTGATAAGCCATTGCTCTTCCGCTTTAACCTACAATTTAACTGCAATTGACTTTCCACAGTGTCAGACAATACTGTGCTTTGGCTGTGTGTATTTATTTATTTATTTATTGCATTTCTATACCGCCCCATACCAAAGCTAGTGTACGCCCACTGTGTTCCATCCACACCAGTGCTCTTAGAATACCCCTTCCATCTTAAGGGGCATGGCTTTGAAGCGGGTGGCAACTTCTTGGGCCGTTGACCTTGTCACAGCTCAGCACATGTTGGCTCTAGCCTATTCCCAAGGGTGGGAAACATTTTCAGCCTGAGGGCCACATCCCTCTTTGGGACCATTCTGGGGGCCACAAGTCAGAGCAAAAAATGGGTGGGTCTGAAGTGGGTGGGGCCATTCACACGCACTCCGACGTACACTCACATTTAATACACATGTAACAGACGCCCATTCATACACACACACACACAGAGCAATGGAGGCTTTAAACACCCTTATTTGCAGCATGGTGACTACATTTTTGAGGTGGAGGTGCAGCATTGGTGGAGGATTAGCCCTTCCCTCCCAGCAGCAACCCTCCCCCCAATTCCCCTTAGGCATGGTAATTAGGCTTTTAAAAACTCTCCTTGCAATGGGGGGGCAACAGACGGAGCTCAGAGGTTTCCCACTACTGCCCTATGCAGTGGGCACCATTTTTATCACTCATTTTTAAAAATAAACCTTACAAGTAATACTAAGATAATTTTAATAACAACAACAACAGAATACAACTTGCATGATATAGCATTATAGTGCTATACGCGATAATGCAATAATATATACTTTTTTATGTAATGGAAAGGTTTTTTTAAAAAACGATTCTGTAGAAATTAGTATTATAGCATTTTAAGGACACAACATTATAATCCTATACAGTACAGTACTTTTTATTTAAAGTAGCATTATAGAGGCATAATGTTATTTATTTAAATTTATTCCTTAGGTGCCTTTCAAGATTATGGTTTTTCCCAAGGCAGTTTGTGATGTAAAACAATACAATTCAATACCAAAAACAAAGTATAAAATGTGTATGTGAAAGTGCCTCTTCCTCTTGCCCGCTGTCTACCCAGGACTAGAAGAGGAAAACCAGGTTTTCTGAACTTAAAGGCTTCACTGACCCACACTGTCTTATGTGTAAAATACAAAGAGTTGCTGTCTTCATGGCAGGCTGTGATAAGACATTCACATTATATCCCTATAATGCGAACTTTTAAAAAACTATGGAAAAATATTTTTCTAGTCATTGCCACTGGCCACCTTGCTAAAATGGCAGTAAATGGAAACTGTTTTCCTCATCATAAAACCCCAATTTAAATGGCATTATATGAGTATAGTACTATAACACTCTTTCATTTAAGTGGCATTTTGCTATTATTTTAAGCATTACTTCAAAGCACTACTTCAAAGTTTGATTGAAGGGAGGAAAAATAATGGGTACAAATCCAAGATGAGGGATTCATGGCTTGGAAGCGCTGCATCAGAAAAAAAAATTGGATGTGCTTGTTGACAGCAAGCTGAATATGGCCCCCTCCACAAGGATGCGCTTTTGCGCCCGGTTCCGCGATTATGCGCATTATCGCGGAGGCGCTTTTACTCCTAATCCCTCTGCACCGGAGGCGGCGAGAGGCGGCGAAGCGCATTAATTCATGTCCAAAAAGCGCTTTACAAGCAGTTAATGCACGTAATCGCTTGTTCACACTGCGAAAATGCGCTTTAACGGCCGGAGCAAAATAAAAGTTGCTATTTAACGCGCGTTTGAAAATGCGCATTATCGGGGAGATAACGCGCCTGTACGCCCGTTTTGCGCTCCGTGCTTGTGGAGGTAAATTTTTTAATGAGCCTTCAAGGCTCATTAAACGTCTCGTGTGGAGGAGGCCTATGAGTCAGCAGTACAAAATAGCTGCTAAAAGGGTTAATGCAGTTCTGGGCTACATTAGAAGAAGCATTTTATCAAAGGTGTGTGAAGTCCTTATTCCTCTCTACTCGGAACTAGTGAGACCACACCTGGAATATTCTGTACGATTCTGGGTACATTTCCAGAAGGACATCGACAGGTTAGAACAGGTTCAGAGGACAGCAACAAAGCTGATACAGGGACTTGAGGACATGATCTATGAAAACAGGCTGAAGGAACTTGGGATGTTCAATATGGAGAAAAGAAGACTGAGGGTACACATGATAGCATTGTTCGGGTATATAAAAGGGTACCACAGGGAAGATGGTCAAGAACCATTTTCCTTTGCCACAGAAACTAGAACACGAAATAATGGGTATAAGTTAACAGCCACCTAGATTTCAATTAAATATAAGGAGAAACCTCCTGTACAACAGTGGAACAGTCAACCTACGGAGGTTGTGGGTTCTCCATCTCAGGAGGTTTTTAAGAAGAGGCTGGACAGCCACCTCTCATGGATGGTTTGACTGGTTTTCCTGCCCATTGCAGAGGGTTGGACTAGATGATCCTTGTGGTCCCTTCCAATTCTATGAGTGGTAAAAATGACACTCACTGCAAAGGTTATACTGAATGTGTGCTGTTACTATAGGTTTCCCTGCCCGATAGGCCAATGTCCAGGTCAAACCTACATTTCTTTAAAAAAGAAAAAAAGAAAAAAAAGAGTACTGCTAATGTCATCTATACCTGTGGAGTGTTACTCATTTGTCCTTCTCAAAAAAGCTAGATTTTCTGTGGTAAGAGAAAAGACTGATGCAGCTCTGTAAAAGCAGAGGAGGATTTGAAATGGATGATGATGTCAGGTAGATCACCCATGAAATGCAAGTGCACAAGCCATGGTGATGATTCCACAATAAATCCTTGCCTGGAAGCAGCCCAGGTGAACAGCTCTATCCCTCTTCACAGGCACACACTATGAAGAAACACATGGGTTTTGCTTCCTGCGTTCAAAGAACAAGAAAAAGAAGTTCAGATTTAAACGTTATCTATAAAAGTACTAGAACTAAAAGACTCGTCCAAAATATCCATCTACATATATAGTTGATACAGAAAAATCTGTTAAGACCTGTTGGATAACACACAGGCATTTGGGTAGGATCTTTTCACCTTCTGCTTAATATACTATAGACAGCATAAAGCAAGATCTGAAAGTGATCCATCATCATTCTACCCTCTTTGAGCCACACATGGAAAAATATCAGAAACTGCCGTTTAGAAATGCTATTAGCGCTACACAGAATGAGCTGACAGAATTTTGTGCTGCACTACTTTAAAACTGAAATAATATAATCAGAAAATCAGATGGGTTCCAAGTGTGACCTGCAACAAAACATTGCAGCGTGAAGGTTCCAGCCACACCATTCCACACCATTCAACTCCCTTGGTTTCCGTCCCCCCTACTCACCCTTAAAAAGGCAGCTAGCATTATCATTTCTCTTTGGGCTGGTTTCCCCCCACCTCCCCTTAGGCTTTTTGTTCTAAACTTTTCTTTTTATATACTTCAGCAACCTTCCCTTTTGTGCACGGATGGTGCTTTTAACTACGTAAGGACTGGCACTCAAGAGTTCACAGCAGGTAGAAGACAACTTAGGCAAGCCCCTCTTAGGAAGCCCCCAGTTCAAATCAAATGCTGGCTTTCTATTAGAAAATGCTCCCTCTATTTTACCCAAATGCTTTCAACAGGGCTCCAATTCTCAGAATCATGAATTTCCACACAGGTCTATACATTTTTTTTTACATGTAGCACTAATCCCCCTCCCTTCCTATTGGGTCTATTTCTTTTGAACAAGGAATACTCTTCAATGGCTATATTCCAATCATGAGTCTCATTCCAGCAAGTCTCACTGATAACTATCAGATCATTCTTACCATCTTGTGTTAGGAGTTCAAATTCATCCTATTTGTGATTTGCCTGGAGTGCTATTATAAGTCTGGATCAGAAAAACCTGGCTGTCATATCACTGTTGTCTTCTGCCTATATAGAGGCAAGCCCACCCACCCCTCCACATCAGTTGCATCGCATCAAGGAAACTACACCATGGGAACTAAGCAGGATATAAAGAGAGAACTGCATGGTAAAGATCTGTGAACTCTGCAGAAGTATAACACAAAAGGACATGTGAACGTTTCTATTTATTGTTTTTACTGTTAATTGTCTCCCAACTTCTTTCTTTCTTTTTTTTTTACAGATCTGTGCCATAAAAGGAAAGCTGTTATGGACAAAGCAATGTGCTGTGTTGAATGTGACCTGAAATATCAACACCCGCCAGGCCCAAATCCCTCTAAGAAATACTTTACATTAAAAATGGCCTTGTATCACAATATCAGCAGTATGGGTCTAAAAATCCTTTCTCAACTAATACTGACATGGCTCCTTGCTCTGCTGTGAGCTTGTTTCTTTCCTGAGAGAGTATTAGACAATGAATAACCCTGAGCTTTCCTTTAACCTCATGCCTGATTTAACCCAAAATGCAGCAGACAGGCTTAATTCATAGGCCTTGCATTTCATTTCTCCCTACTCTTGGCAGACTGTTTATGTGAATGACTGAGAGGAATCACAACTCCAAATACCAACTGGTGAATCCCAAGGCAGTTCTCCAACTGAAAAGGTTGTCCATCCCTGGTGTAGTGCATCAGAGAACAGGAATTGCAGTAAGGAAGTTCTGGTGCCCTCCAGATGTTTGGGACTACAATTCCAATAATATCTTACAATTGGCCATGCTGACTGGCAACTATGGGAGTTGTAGTCCAAAATATATGAAGGGTACGAGGTTACCTATCCCAGTACTAGAGAATTCTGAAAAAGAATTTAAAGGGGACAGATAACATAGTAAATAACAGAAAAAAACAATTTCAAAAGCAGTATTGCTATGGTGTCTGACCCAAACCAGAATGACCCTTCGGGCAAAGTCCCTTATACTGCAGAGTTCCAGCATTGGAACTACACTGGGTCCTCCATCAATGATGGGCTCTGAGAATCCCCAGATGGAGTCCCTAAGGACCATACTTCCACTGTAGAGAGAGAGAGGAGGAGGCCAAGTATCCACCCAGCCCAAGAGCACACTGGTGCCAGAAGATGGAGCGCAGATTGCTACTCAGAGGTCAAGCACACACCACAAAACTGAAGCAATCAGGTCTACTCAAGAGCAAGGGTCTCCTCAAAGTAGGGAAACTCTGAAGCCAGGTCTAACGGCTTGCAGCTGTACCTGGATGTGGGCTGAGAGACTTGACTACATAAGCTTTTAGTTGGCTGCTGGAGTGAAGCCTTTCTTTCAGTTCCTAGCCTGTTCCAGCCTTGCTTTCATGACCCTACTTCTTCTTTGGGCTGCTCTCTTGTGCTGCTGACCCCTAGATTCTTAAAATGACCCTGCTTGGCTTTGGCTTTGTTCAGACCCCACTTTTGGACTGCCCCTTCTTGACTGGTAATACGGTGCTTTTGATCTCTGCTTCCCTTTCAACTTTGCTGAATGGATTTACCCCATCGTTTGCCCCAGGCCAGAGCTTGACCCAACCATAGCAGAACAATTGTATGGATGAACCATGGGTTCCACTGCTAGGTTTTGCATTGGCTGAAGAAAAAATGACAGGTTACCTTTTCATCATAGAAAGCCACATCTAAATTTGTGAAAGGTGTTTCCTCACACACTGAAGCAAACAATTAGTCAACAAGCCAGCATCCCTGCTTCTGTTATATCTTGCTCATGTTCACTGACAAGTAGAAAGTAAAAGAATGAAGCAGGATTGGGTTGATCAAGGAGTCTCTTGTCAAACTCCAGCAGTTTCGGAGCTGTTTTTGTCATTCTCCGGAGTGGGGTGGGCACAACAAATGATTGTGGGATGGAGGCATAGTACATCACCCAGAGTGATATTGACTTTGGGAAAAGAAAGTTCACTGGCTGAGAAGTCATTTTCATAAACTTGAACTATTTCTTCTCACTAACAAGATGGCAGCTGCAATGCGTCCATTGCACCATCCCCTCCCCTCCAACCTTGACCTTATAAATGATAAAAACATTCAGACTTGCTTTAATTTGATCCATTGCCTGGTTGGCTTTGAGCTGTACAAAATAAGGATTTCATTACAATCTGCAAATTGTGACCATCCAGTGCAGAATCTGAAACCTCTTCAAAATCCAAAATATCTCCAGATTTTTTATTTTAACCAGCATCCTGTTCACCCTTGGACAAACCCAGAAAGAAAGAGTACTGCAGTTCTATCGCTATTCCACTGCTTATTTTCACCCAGGCTAGCCCTGGTCTAGTGGCCCACTATAAACCTAATTTTAAAAGAATATATTTTCCTGTTGCTGCATAGACTGAGGGTGCCTCTACAAGAGCAATTTAAAGCTCTTTCAAGGCACATTACAAATTTTACCTCTATAACAGTGGAGCACAAATCGGGGGTTGAGGTGCTTTTTATCTCCGATTATTTGCATTTTCGAATGCTTGTTAAATAGCGAGTTTTAATTTGCCACGGGAGTTAAAGCGCCTTATGGCCATGTAAACATGCAATTCTCCGCATGTAAACAACTTTAAAGCATGTTTCATATAGCCCGTAATGCGCTTCACCGCCTCTCGTGAATAGGTATTAGGAGTAAATGTGCTTCTCCATATATGCGCATAATTGGGCAACCAGGCATCAAACCGAAATCTTGTAGAGGGGACCTGAGCAGCTGCAACCCACCCCAGCTCATCAGCTACAGGAATGGGTACTCTGGCCCAGGGAAAGATATCTCTCAAGCCCGTCTACATTTGGAGGTCTCTCTACAAAGTGTAGCCTCCAACGCCTCTTTCCTATAGTATGAGTGTGTGTTTACTTGGTTCTGTCTTCAAATGGATTTAGTCAGAGCCTCAACATTCCACTGCATCCTTCCCTGGCCAGCTAGTGGAAAGGATTGTGGCTGTGACTCCTTCTGCATCCCTCAGGTTTACTCTTTATTCTTGTTCCTTCTAGTTCCCAACCTCTTCTGGACATTGGTTGTGCAGTCCAGTTTCTGAGGAAATGGGAGGCAAGTGAACAATGCGCTAGAAAAGTGAGAAGTGTATGTTTACTTTGGACAAGCTCTTTCTCCTCTCTCTTCCTGTTATGGTGATATGGCATTGTGAAATGGCCCAATAACACCAACCCTTCTTCCCCCCTCCCTATGTTCACCCCAACCCTTTTTTTTCCTCGAATGTAGGGACCCCAATTTACCTAGCTCCCACCTCCTCAACTTCTCACCTTCCTTCTGCAGGCTGAACAGTTAGCATATGTCGGTGGGATAGTTTAAGTTACAGAGGCGGCCTCTGTAAGAACACTGCTAATCTCCACACAATTCATGTTCTCGTTGCAGGTTTAACTAGTTTATTGATGTATATGCATGCACATTGCAATTGCTCTACCACATTTGCTTTCCCCACAGTAATAATTATACGTTTTAAATTCATACTTGTGCTTGTGTAATAAATATTCCCTATTCTTTGAGGAAGCTGGTGTGCATGTGGATTGTTCTGGGTTCCCTAGTCAGTATAACAAATGTTGAGGGATGTTGGGGTTTCTAGGTCAAAACACCTGGAGGACCACAAAGTGCCTATTCCTGTCATAAACACACTATCACCAAAGTTTGCGCATATATCTGAAAGGGCACATTCAGTAACAGCATCTACAACCAATGTTATAGCCTAAGGAGCCTAAGAGATGGTCTGACAAGTGTAGTGAGTGGGTGCACTCAGAAACAGCTCCGTGAATTGTAAGAATCTTGGAAAAACTCTTAAAACAACAGTCTCTGTTACTGGCTCACAACAGCCAGTTAATCTACATCTGCTTTATATATTGTCTGCTTTATATATTATCTATCTCTTATTATTTTAATTTTTGTTGTAAGCCACCTTCAGCATTTTTAAATCAAAGTGTCTCCCCTGCCAGGTAAGCATTTCTAAATGGAAAGCCAGAATATAAATATTTTAATCAATCAATCATAAAGAAAATAAAAAGCAACTAAAACTTTCCAGAGGGGAGCTACAAGATACTTGATTTCTCCTGAATTTAGTAAAAGGCATATCTGAAATCCACAGAGCCCATTGAACTTGCAAAGTAAAAGCTGTTTTCTTATACCAACTAAGCAGAACATCACAATTAAATGTGAAATACTACAAATGCCTTACCTTGGGAGTTTGAAATACAAGAATCTCTCTCTCTCTCTCTCTCTCTCTCAATATGATTCCAATATCTGCTCCAGTCAACTAAAACAACAAACTACACATGTCCCAGGGGAAAGTAAAGGAAGTGCTTGTGAGCTCTTCACAAAGAATGGACCAGCGGTCCTTCAAGTGAGAAAGTCCTCTTCATTCCTTCCTCAAAAGGTCAGCAGGACTGTTTAATTGCTAAGTTGTCAAACAGCATCACGAAATGGTACTTAATCGTTCTTTTAAAAAATCATTCTGGAATTATCAGTAGCATGGTCTATAAAATACAATTCCTGGATTGTACATAGGGGTGCTTCTTCACTCTTCCATCATCTCTTGAGATGGAGACAACAATCAGCTTTGCTCTACAGTTAAACATAGCAAGGACTATATAGAATATCATGACATGGGGGAAATCGTGTTTGCTTACCATCGCTTCTCCGCACGCGCGTTTGTCCCTCATTATTTCCTCTTTCAAAAGAGGAAGTAAATAACATACACGTGGCCCATTCAGTGGGCTGCTTTGATCACACTGCCTCTTCTGCAGACAGCAGGAGATAGCATCAAGTTCCGTGTCAAAAAATAAGTCGGACTTACTGGGGTGGGTTTTTTTGTTGTTGCATGGAGAAGGCTAGAAGGGGCGGGAGGCGTGCAAGATGCAGACGACATTGTGAGAGGGACCCGCGAAAATCCATAAGTGCCCAGCAACAACCGTGCAATAAAACACTCGTCTGATTACGCCTTTAGAGGGCATGAAGGGAAGGATCCCTCCCCCCAATTCTAGAACAGCTCTTCTTTGAAAAGATTCACTGAAATTACAGAAACCGTGGGAGAAGTGGCATTGTCCCTAAAGGTGCAGACCGCAGCACAATTCTGTGCTTAGCATCCTGACACCTAACAAACTCAAATTCCTCCTCCGAGTAAGGATTCCCAGATCCATTCCAGCCCTCACCAAATCTGTTTACACATGCCCAATATCTAATTACAGCGAGGCTTTGAACTACATTCGCTGAACAACCGAAGCAGCCTGGCAGCAGTTCAAAAGCATTTCTTGTGAAGCAACAAAATAAGAATTCGGCTGATTCTCACATGGAACAGATGAAGCAAATCCTGCCTCATTCTTGGCGTAAGAGCACATGGTGGCACTATACTGATTGGGGGTGGGGGTGGGGGGAAGTCAACAACCCTGACTTTTCCCTTTGTTTCCATGGCAAGAGAAGCAGGGAAGAGGAAAGCTACCACCCACTGCCAAGGAGAATGACAGCTCAAAAAGCCACATCAATAAGGGAGAGGGGAAGAAAAGGAGGGGGCTAATGGAGGCCACAGAGACAGCAGCACCCAGCACTGTGGTAAGTACTGATAGGTTACCAACAAAATGTGTCTTTTCATGACCATTCTCAGCACTTCTTATATACAATCCAGATGTGGTATAAAATATTATAATTAAGCAAAAGGGCTGCTCCATTATTTCGTGGAAAAACAGAGCAACATGGGTATGGGGGAGGAGGCGGCTATATTACAATGGGAAACTACCATTTCAGCGATTCGGAGCTTTGATGCCTTATTCAATTATTGATATGCACGTTTTAAGTGGCTTATTTTAACAAGCAGAGAACTCAAAAAGATAGGATGTTGCTAGGGTTGAACAGCAAAAGGCACACAACCCTTTCAAATCGAAATGCTTTTGTGGTAAGCCACCAACTACTCTATCTAAAAGTAAGGGTACATAATAAAATGGAGAACCAAACAGGAACATTCAGTAATGGTTTGCGTTTATGATTTAAGAAAGCATGAACAGATTATTTGTTCAAGCTCCATAAAGAAACGGTATGGGTTAGGGCTTAAGAAGGCTGTGTTTGAGACCTTCTGCCTTTCTCTGTCCACTTCCTGTTTTTCACATGCATGCGCACACGCAACCAGGAATGATTGTTAATTCCAATTTTATCCAGACAAAATGGAGGAATGATTTGTGGGTAAGTCAACTGCCTTGGGAGATGGGCTTTTAAGCCTATTCTGGACAGGGTTGCACTTGTGTTAAAAAGTCTAGTAGGTAATTTAGCAGTGCTGTTAGATCCAGCCATGCCTTTAGAGCTTCCAGTGGCTTCCATGGCATGAAGCATAAGAAGCTGTAGATAATTCATCTTTTTGGACTTGAAGGACCACTGTCACCCATGTCAGCATACCTGCACTTTAAGATCATCAACAGAGGTCCTCTCAGTTATGTGCCACCAAAGGCAGGGACATTTTAGTAGTGGGTCCGTGCATCTGGAATGAGATTCCATTGGCCCCCTTCTTTGCAGGCCTTCAGGAAAGCCCTGAATACCCTTCTATTTTTGTTGGCTTTCCCTTGAATTGTATTTTTATTGATAGCTTTAGTTGTAATCTTTTATATATCTGCAGAATTTGATGATGTTACCATTGCCATTTCTTATTTTTATTGAATTTTGCTTAGTGTTTTATTGGTTTTTTTATGATGATGATGATGATGAGATGATGATGATGATGATATAGGCCACCCTGGGAAGGTTCCACCTTTAATGGCAGCTTTAAAATAATTTTAAATAAGTTTGAGCATCTGATAAGTGACATTTAGGGTCACCCCAAGTCATTTTGCTGCCTGAGGTAGAGCAGCAAATGTCCCCTCAATGAAGCACATAGTACCTCTGAACAAACACAGAGTTAGTTTTAAAGGGACATTTTATTTCAGTTCAGTAGACAGATCTGAATGCTCTATAATATATTGTCTGCTTCCATTCCATTTAAGGCCAAATACATGGTCCCCCCAAGCCAAAGAACTGAGGCAGGATCAGAAATAAATATTTACCATAGGTTTCAGTATGTCCCATGGGGTTATGCACGCATTGCCCCGTTCCTTTTGCTCCATTTACCGATGAATTATTTTCATGCAGACTAATCCTTAAGTGTCATTGATCTCAATGACATTTCCTCACCTGTAAGTGTGTATAGGACTGTAATGTACTCCAAGAAAAAACATGCTTAACTCTCCCGCCAAAATCAATGCGATTTAAAAGTGCTTTATTTTGACTCTATTGTGTGATTCTAATTATTTGGGGACACCAAGGAATCAGTCAGTACCTTTATCACAATAGTCAGGGTTGAAGGTAACACAAAACATCTTTCCAACCCCCTCAAATGCCAAGTTACAGATGGCATATTCTGTCACATTCCTTCTGTTGAAAGCTAAAATCAGTGATAAAGCCAAGGAATTAAATCTATACCAGTAAGGTGAACCAATAACTGGTTTTATTTTTTGGTTACACAGTTCGCACCGTGGCATACTCAGTTCCATCTTTTCTGAAGAAAAATAGTATTTTGACTACTTGGTTGGAACAACGTAAGTATATATTACAGTCACCGCTTATGTTATTCCAGTCTTGCCATAAATTTGGAGATCAGAAATACCACAATTATTTTCTATATTAGTTCATAATCACTAAAACAGCAACTTTACTGTAATGACATTTCAGATGTTAGGTTTTCTAACAAGGATTACTTAACTGAAGGGATGAAGCTCCTTTTGCAGGAGCTAATACATATTTGGGTAGTGTTCATTCATTCATTCATGTTTTACTACTTTTGTACTATCCATCATAACCTACCCCACCCCCATGTCTCTCACCTCTCACACAGCAAAGATGAAGCAAAAGGCAAATATTTTTCTCATGTGACAGATGGCATCACTGAGGGAGAGATTTGATAAATGATTTTCATGATCATACTATGGGCAGAGTAGGGATTATTTTATATTTTTAAGGCAACATCTGGAAAGGAGACAGTGAAACATCACTTTTCCCTTTAAGGGGAAATACAGACTTTCTAATGTAGAAGAGCCATGCCTTCATACCACTTAATCACATCCTAGGGAGATCTGCTGCCAGCCAATGTACTGGGCAACTGCCACATCATGAAACCATTCTATGACTTCCATGTTTACAGATTTCCTTCTGAGGGCTGGGAAGCCAGGAATATGGCTGTGCTTAGTATTGGGAGTAAAATGTTGTGAGGTCAATGGTTCCAGATGGAATTATTGGATCAGAAGGAGAAAATCCACGAGGTTCCACCTATAAAGGCATCCTAGAAATAATTTTAAATAATAAATGAACTTGATCCAGACATTCAATAAGGATAGATCAACATCAAATAGCTGAGAGCATAGCCATCCTGAAGTAGTTCACTGGAAAGGAAATAACACTCTGCAGAAATATGTAGAAGCATCCTAAGATCATTAGAATCATTAGGAAAAATATTCAGAGATAGGCAATTTCCAAACCATTAAAATATTCTGTTTTGATATGTCTCCCAACAGTTACTAGTAACAACATTAAATGAGCAACTTTTTCATAATTCAAAATATTCAGACCAAGGCAAGTGTGTGGCTTTTCAAGGCCACATTATGGGTGAGTTTGCGCACCATGCTAAGCCACCCTGAGAGTAAGCCACGGTTGGTTGGTGGGTTGCTCATTACTCCTGACAGACAATCAGGTACTCTGCGTCTTGCAGTGACTTGTTTCCCTCTCAGTCCTCCCGGCATATATCCCAGGTGCCTTTGCGGCAAAAATCCTAATTTCCTTGTTCGCCATGTCAGCATCCTTTCTGCAACTGGTCTGCTATGGTTGTTGGCTCATGAGGGAAACTCCTCCTCCCCTGCATCAGATCACCAAATGTATATAATTTTCCCGGCCCTTACGAATGCGGTAATGTGTTAACAACATTTTTATTATCTTTTTATCTGGGACCTTTTTTAAAAGGTGTTCACTAGCTAAGCAAGCATAAGTGGAGTATGAAACTGACAAGAATATTGACAAGAGGGGGATATACTGGGTCTTTTTGCTCTTCTCCCAGGCATTTAACAGCATATACTGAGTTTTTAATTGACTCCAGAACTATATTTAGGCCTGGCTGAGAGTTCGCAGCTGTTTTAAATGTACACTGTTTTTTATGTTGTCTGTTATATTTTCATGTTTTTAATTTTTGTATATTGATTTTTAATGTCCAGAGTTTTAATTTTTGTAAACCACCCAGAGAGCTTCGGCTATGGGGCGGTATATAAATGTAATAAATAATAATAATTTTAAAAACCTGTCTGCTATTTAGCCCAGTATATCCCCCTCTTGTCAATATCCTTGTCAATTTCATTCTCCACTTATGCTTGCTTTGTAAGTGAACACCTTTTAAAAAAATGGCTGCTTCATACACTACGGAAGTAAATTACATAAGGGTTACAGAGCAGGGATGAGCATCGGTAAAGATATGCAAATTTCAGGGCAAAGCAATGTTGGGGATCAGTGTGGATTGGTAAAGATACACAAATTTCAAGGCACAGAGCATGGAGTGAGGGGGATGGTTAAATACATGCAAATTTCATGGCAGAGCAGTAAAGTGGAGGGAGAAATTACACAAATTTAATAGTAGTGAACTTTTGAATCTGCTCACTTGCTCAAGACCAAAAAAAAGTTGTGAACATTTTAGGACACTTTCTGATGTCTTTTCTTCTCTATTTTTAGGAGCACGGAGCAGAGGGCACTGACAAGGGATAAGGGAGGATGGTGGCAGCATTAGCAAGATTAAGAGGAATGGTGGGGGCTTTGCAAACTATGCGAACATTCTTTCCTCCCCCCCTCCCTTGAGCTCCAAGGTCCCTGCTTCTCGCCAGGCGACTCCTCTTGCAGAGCAGTAGTTATCTCCACTTGAGAGACGCCGGGACAGGACGGGACAACGACGGCAGCCGAAGGACTGACAGCGCGAGCGGAGAAGACGGTGCAACAGCCATCATTGCACCCGCCCACTTCCTCTCCTTCGCTCTCTCGCGCGCACGAGAGAGACGCCGGGACAGGACGGGACAACAGCGGCGGCCGAGGGACTGACGGCGCGAGTGGAGAAGACGGTGCAACAGCCATCATTGCACCCGCCCACTTCCTCTCCTTCTTTCTCTCACGCGCCAGAGAAAGATAAACAACTTAAGGTAACTGAAATGTGTCTGGGAGCACCAATATCTGTTGTGTGGGGCAGAGAGAGATATGGCGATAGCAGGGCGAAATGCCGTTACAGGGGAAGGAGAGATGGATATCTAATACCCATCTTACCTTCCGGTCGCCCTGCTACCTCGGGGATCTTGGGGAACGATCCAGGCCACCCACAGAACCTTTCCTTGCTCCTATGTAATGCCAGGTCGGTTAAAAACAAAACAAACATAATCTATGACCTCCTCAAAGAAGAGGAGGCTGACCTGGCATGTTTCACAGAGACATGGCTGGGAGATGACAGTGCCCCAACATGGGCTCAGGCTCTCCCAGCTGGGTACTGTGTTAGTGAGCAGGTGAGGGAAAGTGGGCGGGGGGGCAGAGTAGCTGTGGTCTACAAAAGCAATCTTAACCTGACCAGACATCCTGTCCGGGAACTGAATCACATCGAGTGTGTGTACCTGAGTCTGAAGGCCAGGGATAGACTAGGGATTCTGTTAGTGTACCGGCCACCTCGCTGCCTATTAGACACTTGATCAGTTTCAGTTGGTGAGTACCGAGGATGTGGACAAGGTACTTGGATGTGTGAGGAAGACGACTTGCCCTCTCGATCCCTGTCCTTCCTGGCTGGTCGTCCAAGGAGGAGATGCAGTTAGATCACATTTACAACATATTATTAATGCATCTCTCAGGAAGGGGAGCTTTCCACCATGTTTAAAAGAGGCGGTGGTAAGGCCGCTTCTAAAAAAGCCCTCCCTGGATCCCCTGGACCTTAATAACTACAGGCCAGTATCAAATCTTCCATTTTTGGGCAAGGTGATCAAGAGAGCGGTTGCCTTTCAACTCCAGGCAGTCTTGGATGACACTGATTTTCTAGACCCATTTCAAACCGGCTTCAGAGCAGGATACGGAGTTGAGACCGCTTTGGTCGCCTTAGTAGATGATCTACGCCTTAGTATCGACAGGAGGAGTGTGTCGCTGCTGGTACTCCTGGACCTCTCAGCGGCTTTCGATACCATCGACCATGGTATCCTTCTGAAGCGCCTGGGGGAATTGGGAATCGGGGGCACTGTGCTTCAGTGGTTCCGATCTTATCTCTTGGGCAAGTTCCAGATGGTGATGCTTGGGGACAGCTGCTCTTCAAAAAAGGAGTTGCTATGTGGTGTACCGCAAGGTGCCATCCTTTCCCCAATGCTGTTTAACATTTACATGAAACCGCTGGGAGAGATCATCCGGAGGCATGGGGCGGGGTGCTATCAATATGCTGATGACATCCAAATATATTTCTCTATGCCTTCAACAACATCGTCAGCTAAGGACAGTGTGTCTCCTCTGAACGAATGCTTGGAGGCGGTAATGGGCTGGATGAGGAAAAACAAACTGAAGCTGAATCCAGACAAGACGGAGGTGCTTGCTGTCAAAGGCCCCAACCTGGGTTTGGAGGCGTGTCAACCAGTTCTGGATGGGGTTACACCCCCCCTGAAAGACTGTGTTCGCAGTTTGGGGGTACTCCTGGATCCGTCGCTCCAGATGACAGCTCAGATTGATGCGACAGCCAGGAGTGCCTACTATCAGCTTCGGCTGATACACCAGCTGTGCCCCTTCCTAGAGTTGGAAGACCTAAAGACGGTAGTGCACGCGCTGGTAACTTCGAGGCTCGACTTCTGCAATGCGCTGTACATAGGGCTACCTTTGTGCCTAGCCCGGAAACTTCAACTTGTTCAAAATATGGCAGCCAGGTTGGTCACCGGTACACCTAGGGGTGTGACCACATTACACCAGTTTTAAAATCACTTCACTGGCTACCAGTCAGTTTCCGGGCAAAGTATAAAGTATTGGTTATTACCTTTAAAGCCCTACATGGTTTGGGCCCAGGCTATCTACGGGATCGCCTTCTCCCGTACAATCCGCCCCGCACTCTTAGGTCCTCTGGGAAGAACGTACTCAAGCCAGCCAGAACTAGGCTGGCGAGTGTTACCCAGAGGACCTTCTCTTCTATGGCTCCCAGACTGTGGAATGGTCTGCCGGAGGAGGTTAGACAAATTGGCAGTCTTCATGAATTCAAGAGAGTCATGAAGACTGTTCTCTTCCGGCAGGCCTATCCGGATGAATTTTAAATGTTTTAATGATGTGTTTCTCTTGTTTAAATTTTTTTAACTTTGTCATGCTTGTATTTGCATTGTGTTCCCCGCCTCGATCCATAGGGAGAGGCGGGTTATAAATAAATAAATATTATTATTATTATTATTTTGCCACTCTTGCCATGTGACTCTCTAGCCAGTCTCAACAACCCATGATGAAATTGCCCTGCCAGGTGTGGATGTCACAAGCCTGTACAACCCAACAACAAGCCATGGGTTCCCAATATGATTTGTTACGGAAAATAATCCACAATGGGGGAAAAAAAAACCCACTCTGGGTTCAGATGTCACAACAAGATACCCAAAAACTACTCACCATGGCTTATCATGTCATGTGAACCAAGTCAAAGTGTCTTAATGAAAAGATACAACAGAAGACCACAAAACCTAATTAAAAGAAGTCTTATACATCCCAACAGAAAATGGTGCTTAATCATTTACAATTAGAAATAAAAAGTAAGAACCCGGGCAAAAAATCTACCATCTATGAATCAATCAGCCTACATATATGCTCTACTTAGTCATCTCAATCAAATCTCCTCAGCACCTCACATAAATAGACAAAGGGTATATATAGAAATAATGCTGGACCAAACTCTAAAGTATGCACATGTTATCTTTCATAAAGTATGCATATGTTATCTTTCATCCTGAGGAAAAAGGGCTTATATGTCTTTTTACACAGAGTTCTTCAAACAGCAACTGCTCTAAAAACAGATCACAGACACATATACCAGAAAGCCTCAAAGCCCCACTGTCTGCAGAACAAGCAAACAATTGTAATTAATGTACACAAACACAAGATCATCTTTGACAATAAGCATACATCCTAAGGCTATCACTGTCCTAGCTATAAAGCACTTTTTAGATTGAAAAGTGTTCTACAACCTTCACACCGAGGTACTGAATTATTCCAACTTTACAGTTAGGGAGTAGTACATCAGAGTCAAATGCCTTCACCATTACCATAATTATTAGAATTCCCACAGCAAACGCTGCAATTTATGATTAACAATATAGGACCTGTTCTTTCCACAAATTTCCTGATGCATGTTTTATGCTTAATATAATTTAAAATCATTATTCAGAACATTTTTTTAAAAAAGTTAGGATTCTGTGTGATCCTTTCCAAGTATCTGCCCCTAGATAAGAATATTTGGAATGCCTCTACAGAAAGTCAATAACCAACTCACCGTAAAGGAGGCAATCCCTTGCAGTAAGGTTTTTTTTTTAAAAAAGTGCTTAACTGTCTCCCTCTCCTGAATTTAACAAAACCAAGCTGTGTGTGTAAATATTTGTGCAGCTTTCCAAAGCCGGGCTAATGATTACAGTACAACCAACTATTTTAGAAGGCCTCAGGGCAAGTTTACTCAGCGAATTCTCTGTCCACACGAACAATGAATTCATAAGGATGAACATAAGTGCTACCTAAGGCATTAATCAATCCCTGTGCGATTGCCACCATACAGAAATTGTTGCCAGGCAAATAAATCTAACTTTGCCTGGTTTGCACATTACAGTTGCCTACACAAATGCCTATGTGGTGGTAATTGGGAAAGCCTGCATGGACAGAATACACAAACTATATGAGCCGGGCCAGAGTGAGGCAATGAAAACATTTGAAAGGCACTGATGTGAACAACTGTCTACATTAGCTAAGAGCTCCAGTTGCACTTCACTGGCCAGAACACAAGCCTGACAAAAGAGTCTGCAAGACCTGGAGCGAAAACAAAAATGACAGTAAGAACTCCTTCAGTTTTCTAGCCCCTTTACGTCATGTCTTTTAGATTGTAAGCCTGTGAGCTGTGACTGTCCTTCTTATAATGTTTGTAAAGTGCTTGCCTTGTTTCAAGGCACTTAAATAATATATACATCTCCAGTGCAAGTTGAGAGACTGGTAGAGTTAAAACTAAAGCTATATTAGACTAATCTCATTAGACTATCCACTCAGGAGACTTACAGCCTTAATTAAAACTGTTTAAAAAGTGGCTTGCAGAACTTTCCTCCTTGCGTTTGGCAGCATGCAATTCCATTAAATCAAAACACATGCATGCTGCCAACTGTAAGGAAGCGATTTCTATGAGATAGTGTCAGTGGCCAACCCAATTCAATACAGACAAGATTATATCTATTGGGGAATTCTGGACATCAATTCCTAAGCATCCCTGACAATCGGCCCTTCTAGTGGAAGCTTCTGGGAGTTGAAGTCCAAAACATCTGGAGTTATATTTTCTGCCCATCCTTAATCTACAACATGGTTGGGTGACAATTCAATGTCCTGTCTGAAACAATTTTACAGCAACACTATAGCTTGAAAAAGTGCTGTTATATCTGCCCTAAATAAGTCACTGAGCGTTTTACCTCATAGTATTTATCGTCCTGTTTTGAACATGCATATATGCAATCATGATCTTTCAAGTACACACTGGCTGAATTCGGATGACACAATAAGCAATGGAGGGTTAGGGAAACAACTGTCAGCTGCGTTGCTTATCATGTCGTCTGGGGAGTAACACACAACGCACACACAACCCACAGTACGCTAATCGGGAGAATTAAACAACGGAGCGAAACAACGCGCTTGCATGTTGTTTAGAGCTTTGTCAATTGACTAAAATGTCGTTTGGAGGGTGTGCACATTAATCCCCTGTGTCGAGATCATAGAGGGAAGCGGCAAAAGCGGCAGAACGTGGGCGGCTGCTCAGGCACACACCCAACAGCTTCCAGGCCGCGCCGCCATAGCAACCAACGACACTCACCACCCCCACCAGGCAGTGGCATGGAGCGCAACGAGGGGCCGGCTCCTGCAAGCACATGCCCCTCGTTGCGCTCCATGCCCTTGGCTCCCCTTGCGGCGCCGCAAGGGGAGCAGGGCGGACACAGGCCACACCGCGTAAGGGGCTGGGGTAGGCGAGGCACAACATCATGGTGGAGGGGTTCGAGACTGGGCCGGTGTCACAGGGGGTGCAGGGAGAAATGGAGCAGCTCGTGGAGCTACAGGTGGGCGACGTCCTTGAGCCAGAACTGTCACCGTCCCAGGATGAGCTGCTGGACATCGATACACAGGCCACTGACGACACCTTCGTGGAACTAGAGGCAATGGAAGAGGACGGGCCTCTGGAAGCCGAGCTCCTGGTCAGAGAGGCCGTGCTCGAGGAGGAGATTGAGGGGCCCCCCGCAGGCAGAGGTCGCGGAGATGGGGGCACAGCCTCCCTAGAGGAGGAGCCACCGCCACTGCCCACTGGTAAGGACGTAGCAGCCCTGGCCACACAAGCCCGTCCCCTGACCAACGCACAGAGGTGTGCCCGTATGCGCAACAGGCGCAAGGCAGACCGGCTGCAGGTAGCGAGGGACCTGGTCATGGCCATGGAAGCAATAAGGGAACGCATCCATGAGCTAGTCACACGCATGGCAGGTGAGGAGGAGGCCAGGCGCACCAAGGAGCGCATCCTCACCGTCTGGGCCATGCGCACGGTCACCCAAGCTGTGGAAGATTGTGCCCAAGCCATACGGGGGGCGGGGTGGGACGTGCACCAAGGTCTGCAGGATAATGTCAATGGATGACCGAGGCCATGACGGCCACCGACGCCATCATTGACCAAGGCATGCGCGAGCGCACAGCAGCCATTGACCGTCAAACCGAGTGAACTTGCCCATTCATTCCGGGGAGCATACCATGGCCCCCTGCAGCCCGCCCGCTACATGCCGCCGTACGGATACACACCACCACCGCTGCCGTACCTGCCACCGCCAGCAGCCGCAGGTGCCTCAGGGATGGTAGTGCGGGAGGCCGGAGGGCAGGAGTGGCGACGCTTAGGCAGCCGGGCGAAGCGGGCCCGGGACTTCCCACAAGAATCCAACGAGGAGGGAGAGAAGGAGGAGGGGGTGGAGGAGGGGCGGAGGAGGGAGTGGAGGGCCCCTCCCACCACGACACCAGTTAGTTTCCGGGCGAAGTACAAAGTGTTGGTCATTACCTTTAAAGCCTTACATGGTTTGGATCCAGGTTACCTGCGGGATCGCCTTCTCCCGTATAATCTGCCCCGCACGCTTAGGTCCTCTGGGAAGAATTTATTACAGTCAACAAAAACTAGACTGACAACTGTTACCCAGAGGACCTTCTCTTCTGCCGCTCCCAGATTATGGAATGACCTGCCGGGAGAGATCCGTGAATTTACCAGTCTTCAGGAATTTAAACGATCTATAAAGACTGAGCTCTTCCGGCAGGCCTACTCAGATGAATTTTAAGTGTTTTATTGGTGTTTTATTGGTATTTTAATGAGGTATTGGTTTTATGTATTTTTAATCAGTTTTGTGTGTTTTATGATGATGTTGTTCCCCGCCTCGATCCGGAGGGAGAGGCGGGTAATAAATAAATAAATATATTATTATTATTATTATTATTATTATTATTATGAGTCCCGGGCATGCAATGGGCCCCTTGGCCCATCCGCCAAGGGTCCTTGGCAGTAGACAGTAGACGAGTCACCCCCCCCACCCCATGGCACGATAAGCCCTCTCTTGCCTCCTGTTGCTCTGGCAACCGCCTTCCTCAGCCCATTATGCCCGCTCAAGGCCATGTAGATGCAGCGTCCCCGTTACATTGTTGCAAACCCTGGATGCCATTCTGTCCCGGCCCCAGTTTTCCTCATTGCAGCCCGCTCGCGTCAAGATGGCAGCACCCTACAGGTCTGCAGGGCTCCGCGAGAGCCACACCGCCCAACGCCGCAGGGCCCTGCGCTGTGGAGGTTGGTTTACGGTTCATATGGGCTGGGTGCAAGGGAAAGGTTCTGGTCTCCGTGTCACTGATGGCTGTCCTCCCCTCCCCTCCCGTTCCCCCCCCCCAGGGAGGCTGTGCTCCCTCCGCCATGCCATTTGCCGACGGTGGAGGGCCCATATGGCACGGCGCCTCCACGCTTTGGAGTTCGCTCTGGGAGAAGTCATGCATCGCATTCGACGTCTGGAGTGGAGCATCCGGTGTTGCCGCCATCCGAACAACGTCCGGCCATAGCCCCTTTCGGCGGCATGAGTGGCCTTCGCCCTTCCCCCTCTGTAGTGCCCTCGCCTCCTCCTGCAGTGGCAAGGACCCATCGCTCTACCCCCTGCGGCCACTTCCTTTCACTCCCCTCATTTGCAGGTGCACTTAAGCCATAACAATTCCCACCTGGCCTCCCATTCCCACACTCCCGTAGTGGGCTGTCCCATGTGGGCGCATCGTTGCCCTTTCCTCCGCCCTGCCGCTCCGTCACGCCCACTGGCCCTCCTGTCGTGCCTGCCTCCCCTCTGGCCACTCCAGCACTGGCGACTATGTCTCGAAGGGAGCTCGCTATGGCCTGCTTACAGGCGGCGATCCAGGCGGCCACGCTGAACCACGTCGACGGCGATGAGGAGGACGTGCTACGTGCCCGCCTGCGACGCCTGGGTGGTGCCTTGCCCACAAAGCCGATGTTCAGGACGGGCGATGGCCGCTGGCCTCTCAGCTCTGTGGAGGCCTTGCCCTGTTTGCGGGCTGCCATTCTGCCGCTGCTTTGCCGCCGTGATGCGGGCACGGTGAACGCAGGGGCGTTGGCCAGTGGCATGGCCAAGGAAGCCCTGCACCGCAGAACACCCCTGGTGAGGTCGGCCGAGCTCCTTGATGAGCACGAGACGGTCCGCTGCTGGGTGCTCCCCCAGATGGATGCTGTGTGGCAGGAGATCCAGAACTTGGAGGACTGGGACGACGAGCATTTCCGGCAGAGCTTCCGCATGTCCAGCGCAATGTTTGATGTGCTGGTGGCCGAGGTGACCCCTGTCCTGCAGAGGGAATGTACCATCATGCGCCCGTGCATTCCAGTCTCTCACCGTCTGGGCCTGATGTTGTACAAGCTGGCATTCAACGTGGGGTACCTGCGCTGTCGACGATCTTCGGGGTGGGCATGTTCACCGCCTGCGAGATCTTCTGTGAGACGGTGAGCGTACTGAACGAGCTGTACCTGCCAACGTCATCTGGGTGGGGAACGAGGAGAACATGTGTGGCTTCCGTGCCCTGGGCTTCCCGTGGGCAGTGGGGGCGCTGGACTCGACCCACGTGCACATCCTGGCCCCCCCTCCCGTGGCGAGGAGTACTACAACTGCAAGCATTTCTACAGCATGGTTCTCCAGGCAGTGGTGGATGCCAAGGGTCGGTTCCTGGATGTGTATGCAGGCGTGTCCGGCCGGAGCCATGACACGGCCGTCTTCTAGAACTACCCCTTGGCTGCCAAGCTGTCGTCGGGCCGCTTCCTGAAGTCCGGGCCCGCTTCCATGTGCGGGCGTGTGGTGGGTCCGCTGCTCCGGGCCGACCAGGCCTTCGCCCTCCAGCCGTGGCTGATGGCTCCGTACTGCTACCACCGCACAGTCGTGCAGTGAAAATACAGCTACTACCACTGCCGTGCCTGCCTGCCCGTGGAGTGTGCCTTTGGGTGTCTGAAGGAGCGTTGGTGCTCCGTTTAGCTTGCTGGACTTACAGGCCGATATCATCCCGGACGTGGAATGAGCTCCTCAGAGAGGTTCGCCTGGCACCTACTTTGTACTCTTTTCGTCGCCTGGTGAAGACCTTTTTATTCTCCCAGTATTTTAACATTTAAATTAACTCAATTTTAATCCTTGCTGTTTTAAATTTGTATTTTAATCTGTATTAATTCCTGCTGCTTGGTTTTATTCTGGTTGTGTTCTTATATTGTATGTTATTTTGTGTTTTTAGATTGTGGATTGTTTTATATTTTTAAAATGATTTCATGGTTTTAATTTTTGTGAACCGCCCAGAGAGCTTTGGCTATGGGGCGGTATAAAAATGCAACAAATCAATCAATCAATCAATCAATAAATCCTGCACAACACCTGCGAGTCCCATGGGGATGCATTACTGGCAGAGCACCCTGACATTGCTGTGGATGGGCATGCCGTTGCGCCGTTGCCTGGTCCTGTGAATCCCATTGGGGAGCGGCGCACCCGTTTGGAGGCGTCCCAGGTGCGCGAGAGCATTGGTGTCTGGATCTGGCAGCACTACCCGCACCCTGTGTGACCTGGGGCTGTGGGTCCCGTTCTGTGGACTACTGTCGCTTCTTGGCGTGGCGCCCCTCTCTGCTTTCCCTTCATCCCTTTCCAGCGCTTGCTGCTTGGAGGTGCCCGCTCTGCTGTGTCCTCGCCGCTGTGCCTTCCCAGTCGCCTTCTCTCATCCTGGGGGTGCCTGGCCTTTCCATTGACTCTGCCCTTGCTTCGCAGTGGCCTTGTGCCCATGTAACCAGTTTTATACTCCCCGCTGAATAAAATTTTTTCACTTTCCCCCTCTCTTGCCTTCATTCCTGTGTGTGCAGGTGATTGCCCGCAGGGGGGAAGGTTGTGGATGGGGGCTCGGGGACGTGGGTTGACCTCGCGGCTGTCACTCCGCCTGTGTAGGGTGGGCGTGGTGCGCTCCCTGGGACTGGCTTTCTGGCGTGCAGTTGGGGCGCTGTGGTGAGGGCGGGGGGCGGGCGCTGTGACGGCGCGGCCACTCCACCTGCCTGCTACTCCGGCCGGGGCAAGTGTGTCCTGCCCATTACCTGTGAGCGTCCAATGGGGTTTGAGAGGCGTGTTCTCCTGCAGCTTCAATGGCAGCGCCCATCGATTTCGGACCGCAGTGTGTGCTGGGATACCTCTGGGAGGACTCGCGGTGGTTGCTGGGCAGGCAAAATGGCGGGCTGTCCATCACGGCCGCGTTCGTTATTTGCAGCCAGCTGCAGCATGTTGTGTGTGGAGCTCCGCCTGCCTAACACGCCTGTCAGTACGCTATTTACCCCCCCCCCCCCCCGTTGCTTAATATGTCGTCCGAATTGAGCCACTGTCTTGGGTCTGTGTTTACAGTAGTATAAAACAACAGCATTTACAGCTTCTTTCTGCAGAGAGAATAATCACAAATACAGCAGAGGAGCAAAACAATGTTCAATCCACAAGGTTTAAACTGAATCATACTATGAAGTTAAATCTTCTTCAATTATTCTGTAATTGGATGTTGATATTAAGACATTACTTTGATTAGACAATGTCAAGAAAGTGAGTTGGCTAGATGCAAACTGCACCTCAGCACTTAAAAAACTATCATCCAGCTACAACCAAACCCATTCAATCAAAAGAAACATTCATAAACTAGCAGAGTAATTAGACATCCCTGGGTAACCCTGACTTCCAACCCATATGGCCAGCAAAGGCAGAAGATTCTAAATATACACTATAACAATTCCAGAGGAATGCTATTAGTTACTTTCATTCTTATGTCTATTTTCCTCAGTATGCCTCAACTATTTGACTAACTGGTTAGTCCTCATCTTGAGTATTGTGTCCAGTTCTGCACACCACACTTCAGGAAGGCTGCAGACAAGCTGGAGTGTGTTCAGAGGAGGGCAACAAGGATGATCAGGAGTCTGGAAACAAAGCCCTATGAGGAGAGACTGAAAGAAGTGGGCATGTTTAGCCTGGAGAAGAGAAGACTGAGGGGAGACATGATAGCACTCTTCAATTACTTGAAAGGTTGTCACACAGAGGAGGGCCAGGATGTCTTCTCGATCATCCCTGAGCGCAGGACATGGAATAATGGGCTCAAGTTACAGGAAGCCAGATTCCGGCTGGACATCAGGAAAAACGTACTGACTGTTAGAGCAGTATAACAATGGAACCAATGACCTAGGGATGTAGTGGGCTCTCCCACACTAGAGGCCTTCAAGAGGCAGCTGGACAGCCACCTGTCATGTATGCTTTAAGGTGGATTCCTGCACTGAGCAGGGGGTTGGACTCAATGGCCATATAGGCCCCTTCCAACTCTACTATTCTGATTCTAACATCCTTGATTGATGTCCTCCTGAGCCAACCAGCTAACTTTGTTGGAGGTCTCCACCCTGTGTTCCTCCTTGATGGTTTGCAGGTGCTTTTCCATTCAGGGCAGTAGCTTGTGAGCTTTTTTTTTTGCTAAGGGAGCCCAACTGCCCATTACATAGGCTTTTGCTGACCTCCACTTCGAGCCAAAGAGGTTGGCATCTGTAGTTATAATTATTCCCTCAGAATCCTCCAGGCTCACTCCCTTCCAGAGTCCATTGGGGCTGTGAGGTTACATGTCTGTTCATATTGAGTTTATGTTTATAACTGTGTTCTTGTTATAGATCTAAGATTTGGTAAGTATCCCTAGGGTGAGAATGGTGGATTTGCAGGTGAGAACTGATTGGCTGAGAGAGTGAGGAGATGGTGAGGTGTGTGTGCGCTATATAAACTGGGTGCTGTGTTGAGTGAGGCAGACAGGGATGAAATGAGTTGAGACGAGACAGGGGTGTGATGAGATGAGGGGGGATTTATTGAAATGGGGTTAAATCAGAGTTAGGATTTTAGGTTTGAGTACTGAGGGAGAGAAAAAATCTATAGTGATTTGTGAAGCAATTATATGAAAGAACATATAGTGACAGAGCCATTTAAGAACTACTTGTTTATTATTCAACAACTTATTATTGTAATTAAATAAAGCTTTGTTTATAAAATCCTATGCCTCCTATTCGTGGCTACATGAGGGGGAGGTAATAAAGGGAACAGTACAAGGTTATAAAGGAAAACCTGTGTGTCCTTGCAGATAGAGGATTGAGTAAAGGGTTGGGCCTGAGCCTTAATGGACCTGATGACAGCATAACCCAGCGTGTGTCAGAGAAGCTGGTTCCTGCCTTGGGTGGGGGTGGGGGTGAGGGAAGGAGGGAGGAAGGGCTTTAGAGAAAAGGAATTCTCACTGAGGAAAGGTGGGAACACCACAGGGGCAAACCACCCCTCAAATTCCTGATGGACTTGCTCTGAGATATTGATCAGCCTGTGCAATCCAGACTTGATATGGAAATAGCATCCCTTGACATGGGCAGGAGTGGAATCTTGAACAAATTAACCAGGTCCTGGCAGAACACCAACATGCCAAATGGATGAGCTAAGGACATGAGGTCCACTGATTTCTGAGACTGAATGAATGCTAACAGTGAGGAAACTTTTATTACCTTTTCCTGTGTGGGAAACATCTTGAAGTGGGTAATATCCAACATTACCCTATGTGCTCCAGCTGCTGGGTGGGGGATAAGACACTTTTCCAGGTTCACCACAAACTCATGGTCTTTCATGCACTTCTGGGCGATCTGGATGCTGTCTACATATTTCTGTCTCAAAAAGTCCCTGATCAATATGTAATCCAATATGCTTATCCTCAGGTGCACCACTAGTGCTTATCAAGATTTTTGTGAATACCCAAGGAGCCAAGGCAAGTCCTATTGGAAGTATTGGAAGTGCTGGTTGTTGTAGCAAAACCTTAGATACTTTTGTGGTTTTCACCTAATTGGAATATGCAGGTGGGACTCCGACAGATCTATGGATGCCAAAACATCCTGTTTATTTAAGGCTGCTGCAATTGATTTTAGAGTCTCCATTTTGAAATGCTTCCAGCTGAAGTGTTTGTTCAGCTCTTTGAGGCCCAAAATGTCCCTATGATGCCGTTCTTTTTGGGAACTAAAAAAAGATACAGTAGAATAAACCTTGAACTTCCTTTTGTCTGCAAGCGCTGATTCTAGGGCTCTTTATATCCAGATGGAGCCAGATGGGCACAAATTCAAGCAAGCAACCCTTAAGTCCTCCTCTAATGGCTTGGCATCACACAGACAGGTTCTTTTGTTATCCCTTGGTTTACTTTAAGGTGTACTTGGAGATTAAAGACTGGTTGGCAGGCCTGTCTGAGAATTTTATTTATTTAATTTGTACCCTGCCTTTCTATGAAGGAAATGGCACTGAAGGCAGCTGGAGAAAAAGGAGAGCAAAGCTCTGGTGCTATGTAAATATATATATATTTTTCTTTATTTCTTTTATCTGCTCTCCTTTTTCTCCAGCTTGTTGGTGCTCCCTTCCCTCCTTGTTCCACTGAAGGCAGCTGGCCATTGCCATTTGGATTTGTATCCATGCAGAAGTTAAGACCTTGGTGTGTATTTGTTGAAACAAAAAGATTGTTGTGGCTTGGATCTTCATTTCTCTTTCTTTGCGGATGGAAAGCTCTGTTTTGTTCTCAATTTCAATTAGTACTACATCAAGGGGTTCCCCAAAGAACCTAGTACTTGGATATTTCTTCCTTGGATAGTTCTCCTTCTTCCTTATCTGGAGAGCCTCTGTCAAATGCAGATGGGGAGATGACACTTATGGCCCCATTTGGAAGACTTGTGATGCTTGGAGCCCTTCCTTTTGCCCTTAAACGCGTTGGGGATGAGCTCTGGGAGTGATGCCTGGGACAGGGAGAGGATGAAGAGGCAGATATGCCGGAGGACTTCTGATCCTAGGGTGAGTCCATGGCTTTCTTATACTGTTTCCACCTTACATTTTGAATGCCCCAAGAGCTATGCCCGCTCTTCTTCCCTTTCCCTTTTACACTTTCAGTGGGGTGAAAGAGAGCTTCACCTACTCTCAGAGAGCCCAGTCCCCCTTCTCTGATCAAGCCACTGGGTGTTCTTGGGAAATTATTTCTTTCACTCATTGCTGGTACTGCCCCTCCTCCTGGGGAAGGTCTGACTTACTCCTGCCTTATGTTGGCGCTCCGGTTGTTTTGATACCAAAGCAGACTACCTCCTTGAAGAAGAGTCTCAGCCTTCACCCAGGTTAATGTCCACAGCCTGTTCCATGGTGTCATGATAGGGCCAGGATGGATTCTCTATCTGCACCCTCCCATGCTCTGTCTGCAAAGGAGAGGGCGTTGGGGGTGACTGCTAATCTAGTTGACTTCCTCTGGCCCTGGGCAACAGATGTAGAAACTCTCATGGCTTCAACAAGCTTTCTGTAGACCTGCCTCATCAGCAGGGTGCATTCTGTGGCCGGTTTCAGCACCACAGTCATGCTTGGCAGCAAAATTACAGATGCTGAATAGACTGCTGCCACAAGCAGTGCTCCAGTGGCCACCTTAGAGCAGGGCAGGGCTGCATCTGAGGCTTCCAGATGTCAGAGCTTCCCATTTCCTGGCTGGCCATGTCAGGTGTGGAAGGTGGGAAGGGATCAAAGTGAGAGGGAAAAAGGAATAAATAAAGATTTATTCCCAAGATACATGCTGTGCTCTTAAGAGCTCCAACCAGACTCAACCACTCTACTTGCTAGACAGGGCTAGTCTGGGAGACAAGATGGGTCCTCCTACTGGAGAGGCAAAATTAAGATGTGGCCCCTGTTTACAAGCTCCAGGCAGAGACAGCATCCCAAGGTGGAGAATGTTCTCCATGAGACTCAGAAAAAATAACTTTACTCAACATTTCCAACCCATTTGCCTTTATCATAATATTTGATCTGTAATCTGCTGCCTACTTGTTCATAAACTCTTTCATCCTTAAACATTACTAGGAGTTGGGAATTCCTTCAATATCTGAAGTGGTTTAACAAGAGGGCTGTAAGTCACACTTGACTAACACATTGGTGATTCTCCAGTTCACTTAAAATTCTAGTAACTGAGTGTGTAGGTCCTCAAGTAGTATAAAACATCGCAGATATTTCTAAATTGGATTGAGGCTTTCCATTTTGTTCTGTTCACTCTGAAAGCATTCTTTTGTTTGGAATAGAGAACACAATACAGACTTATTATAAGGTTCCCCCCCTTATTATTACATGGAGTTTTAGATGAAAATTTTCTCCAGGTTTTATTCTTCCCAAGGAGGAGTACCAAGTGATAACATGTAGGGCATTGAACTCCCCAATGGATGGCAGAGTTGGTGGCTCCCTCTCACAAAAGTCATCTTGATGCTTGCATGGAATATTTTAATAAAGAACATTTAAATAATAATATGGTTGCTTTTAGAAGTTACACACCATGCAATAAGTGTGTATGTACGTAACCACAAACACTTCTCTCCCTTCAAACTCCTTTACACATAAGGAACATGTTGGGGAACCAAATGTTTCATTTTTGTGAACCGCCCAGACAGCTTCATCTATATGTCATAGATAAATGCATTTTATTTATAAACAAAGATCTCAGGTTTTACTAGATTTAAAGTCTGCCTCCTATTCCTACATGGCATTCTATGAACTGCAGTCCACATGCAGAGTGGAGAGAAACATTCAATCTTTTTCACCTTGGCTCTTGATTAGCCTGGAGAAGCTGCTGCTCATCATTTTTCCAGGAAGTTCTTCCACATTTCCTGCTGACAGGAGCAGCAGAGGGGTTAAAACCAGGCAAGAGAAGAATGGTTTGGATCAGGCTGGAGAAGCAAACATTTTCCCTGTGTGTTTTTCAGAGGATGACAGCTATGCTTCTCATGGCATCCTGAATTCTTGGAGAATCCCAGATTGGTAAATCAAGCTGCTGGTCTATAAATCACTGGATGAGTTACATTGTTCATTTCTTTGGTTGCACACCCACAGTCTTCTGCTTACATATAAACAGCTTTCTTTGTGGCAACTGCAGCAGCAGCAGGACTGGCCAAGGCAAAGAGACTGTTGCCTGCCCACACAGTTTGTTCTCCTATGTCATGCAACTACGTGGAGGTTGGGGGGTGAGGGAAAGGAACCAGCCAACTCCAATGTAACCTGAGCCTCTGTTATTTTCTTAGCCTTTCTTCTGGAGAGTTTGCAACTGCCCCTCTTCCTGCCCCTTCCTCCCCCCCCCCCCCATGGTCCAGATTGGCAGAAAAGGGACTTTGCAAAGGGGATAAATGAGCCGGATGTATTATCCCAGATGAAGTTGTGGAAATCTCTAGTCTGAGATTAGAGATTTCCACAACTTAATCTGGGATAATAAATCCTGCTCATTAGAATTAATAGTATACTGCCTCGCTAAATCTCCTGGGTGGACATTATCCATGTCGCATCTTGTCTGAAAAGCTGCTTTAGATTAGAATATAGTTATGGTGAAAGTTTTCCTTTCAAAGTGAAAAATATTATTTGGCGTACAACTTGGTAAAGCAAAAAACAACCCCCCCAAAAAATGCATACCCCAAACATTCAACATGGTAAGGAAAGCTAGAAACATTTCACAATATTTCTAAAACAGTACATTTCAAACTGATGTAAAAGCTCAGAGTGGAGAGGGTAACAAAGCCCACCTTGCAGGTGATACACTTTCTCTTCTTGAGCACTCAGTAAGGATCCTACATTTCCCTCAATTACCCGCTGCCCTAAATATTATGTCTGCCCTTCCCTTGCTCAGAGGGCCACTGTTCTCAACATTTCAGCCTGTCTGCAGTATAAGATCAGGGAGACAGCCCTTCTCATTTGCCCACTTGTGAGAGCAGTTAGGCAGGCATTCATATGAGAGAGGGCTTTTTTTCACAACATCTGCACACCTCTGGAATACACTGCTATAGGGGAGCTGACAGGCCCATCTCTGCAGGCTTTTAAGAAGGCCCTGATTATGTGTTATCAGACAGGGTTGTAACTGCAATTGTCAATTGTAATTTTTATTTGTGTTTGATATTTTTAAGAATATTTGCTGCTGTTTTTATTGTGTTCTTACTTTTTGTTGTTGCATCAGTTTTATTATGTGTTTTACTGTTGTACAGAAGAAGAGCCATACCTACCATACAGGATTGTTGCAAGTATTACTGAGATAATATATGTGAAACGTTTTGAACACTCTAAGATATTATATAATAACCTAAGAAGAGCCATGCTTAGGCTGACCATATGAAAAGGAGGACAGGGCTCATGTAACTTTAACAGTTGTAGAGAAAAGGGAATTTCAGGCAGTGTCATTTGTATGCAATTAGTTCCTGGTGAAATTCCCTCTTCATCACAACAGTTAAAGTTGCAGGGGCCCTGCCTTCTTTTGTATATGGTCACTCTAGTATAGTGCCTACAACTTTAACTGTTGTGATGAAGAGGGAATTTCACCAGGGACTAATTGCATACAAATGACACTGACTGAAATTCCCTTTTCTCTACAACTGTTAAAGTTACATGAGCCCTGTCCTCCTTTTCATATGGTCAGCCTAGCCATGCTGAATCAGACCATGGGTCCATCTAGTCCAGCATTCTGTTCGCACAGTGGCCAACCAGCTTTCACAAGCAGGACATGAGTGCAACAGCATCCTCCCACCCATGTTCCCCAGCAACTGGTGTACATAGGCTTACTGCCTCTAACAGTGGAGGTAGTCATCAGGACCAGTAGCCATTGTATGCCATCCTGGGAGGCATCCCACATTAAAATGTGGTCAAGAAATATTTAAAATAACTAGAACATAAGATTATTTCCATATTTATTTATTAGATATTAGTTTCATATCCCACTCCATCCCATTGGTGCAAAGAGTCTTATAGTAATTTCCCCAAATGCAAACACTTCCATTCCTAAGGGACTCGTAATCTAAACACATAGGCTGTTGTAGGGCAATTCCATCATCTTCCTTTTAACATGTACTATTACCCAGCTCAGACAAATAATTATTATTATTATTATTTCTTAACCGCCTCTCCCTCAGGATCGAGGCGGGTAACAACATTGATACAAATGACATAAAATACATAAAACTGATTAAAACATGTAAAATTAATACATTATTAAAATACAGATAAAACTCTTAAAATTCGACTGGATAGGCCTGCGGGAAGAGATAGTTTTTTATGGCTTTCTTAAAGTCAAAAAGACTTAAAGTCCTCCAGCACGCCATTCCACAGTCTAGGAGCGGCAGAAGAGAAGGTCCTCTGGGTAACAGCTGTCAGCCTGGTTTTGGCTGACTGTAGCAAATTCTTCCCAGAGGACCTGAGCGTGTGGGGCAGATTGTATGGAAGAAGGCGATCCCGCAGGTAACCTGGACCCAAACCATGTAGGGCTTTAAAGGTAATAACCAACACTTTGTACTTCGCCTGGAAACTAATTGGCAGCCAGTGGAGTGATCTTAATGGCATGAATAATACAGAAGGTCTCCGCTAGAACTGTTATTGCCTCAAAAAAGCCTTCTCCAGGTCTCTCACCAGCCAAGTAATACATTAAACAGTTTTTTCTCCACCACTCACACTTGTGCTTCATCAATAATCCAAACCACACAGAAATGAGAGCCAGAGAGAGAGAAAGAGAAAGTGAGATCCATCAGATGCTTAAGATTGTGGGGATAAGTTTATATCTAGTTTGTAAACATTACACAGAAGCCTTCCAATGGACTGTGCTATAAAGAACCATATGCTAACTTGTAGTCTACATTAGTAAATAGTTGCTTCTGCTTATGAGAAGAACTGATGTTCTAGAGATTTGTGTGGGCATATGATAGTCACACCACTATACTGTCCTCAGTATCAAAGCTGGCACTTAATTGTAGCAGGAGACCCACCCTTGGTTATGTAGTAACTGATACCTTAATTGATTCCAAACTGATAGGCACTTGATTACCCAAGTTTATAGCTTTAGATGACAACGTTAGAGCATCAAATTTGTCATTATAACTAAATCATCATAAAAGTTCAGGACACATTATTAATAGGAATGCCGAAGCATCCCTGTTTGCTCCAAAAGTGAATTGGGGCTCTGCATATGTTCAAGCAAACACATGCAAAGGCTCAAGGGATTTGTGTGCAGTAAAAGTTATGATGCTGCTAGATTAGAATAACATGACTTTGAAGCACATGGAAACCACAAACATAGAAAAAGTCATCAGAAAAATAGTACGAGGGGAAATGGGATATGAAGAAGTAGCATCAGAACAACGGGTTGGGGAGTGCATCATGTGCTCTACGCATGAGCTAAACATTACAGTACCAGGATAAAACCCTAGTGAAGATTGGCCCCTGATTATTTATTTTTCCAGCATAGGCATCCCATAAAATAAAAACTAGAAGTACTTTGCCATCTAGTATTCTGATGCCACATACTATATTCAGTTAGTCAACTCCCTTGCATTCTATGGATTTGAACAAGACCAAGAAGAGGTCAGAAGAAGAGGTGGAAAATCCCACAGCGGATATTTTGAAGATGTAATGCTAGCTGACTCATCAATTAGTGTCAAAGAAACTCAGGATCAGACCACAGGATTGTATGTTCCCTCTTCCACAACGAATTTCCTCTCACTCACAAACTCCAAGTACCTCCCTTTATTGTGTTATGAGTTAATGCTGTATTCTACAAGAAGATTTCAGGGCACCCCTCCAGGTTTGTGTTAACTGGGGTTGAAGTCAGGAACAGTAGCCTGCTCCCGATACTTTTAACCTTAGTTAACTAAGGTAGAAGTATGGGAGGGGATGTGGCTCAGTGGCAGAGGATATGCTTTGCACACAAAAGGGCCAAGATTCAATCTCCAGCATCTCCAGGTAGGTCTGGAAAAATTCCTGCCTGAAACCCCTGAGAGCCTCTACCAGTCCGTGTCAACAATACTGGGCTAGATGGAACAATGGTCTGACTCAGCATAAGACAGCTTCCTATGTTTCTATGTCTGTACAAGCCCTTCGTAAAGGATGCCTTTGATTGTGTTACCAGCGCAAGTACAATCACCTCATAGAAAAAAGAGACACAACTCTATCCACTGGTAACTAGTTTTGTGTCCAAGAATGTTCACATTGTCACTTTCTATGATAATTGCAACAGTCCTATCCAGACATTTCAAGGAATACCCAGAACACAGACAATGACTATGTTCAGAAATTATGAACGAGGTTCTTGCACTGACCTACAGTTTTCTGTTATGTTTGAACTGGGAAATTATGGTTAATAGCTTCTAAACAAGCCAGGATATGGCGCCATGGTTTAAAATGTGCTTTGTCCTGTTTGGAAATTATTATCCATATTACTTCAGATGAAATGAGAAGCTATAGTTAACTGCAGTTTCCTGGCTTGTTTTCCTGTTCACATGGAAGAGTGAAGAAGTCCCATGTGGGTGCAGCAGGCTTGTTCAAGTCTTATAAAGCCAAGATTCAATCACCTAATGTGGTGATTGTATAAATACATTCCTCTTGATTTCAAACAACTACAGATACTTACAGGGTACCAGACACATTCAGAAAGCCTTGAGTTTTTTTCACACACAGGGTCCACAGAATGTGGTTGGGCTTGATAGCCAACTGTTATTTTCTACCATCCAATCCCTCCACAACACTACCTGCAACAGTAGGATCATTTCCAGACCACAGTCAGAAGTATGGGACAGATCCATCCAACTTCTTCACATTTTGGATTTTGTTTGTACCAGAAAATGTACACATTGTACACCTCACATACTGTACTGAACTACAACTCCTATAACCCCCAGTCAGCAATGGAAATGGCCAGTACATCTGGAGGCATCAGGTTAGGAGGGTCTGACTTAAAAACGTCATGTTGTAAAGTTAAAAAAAACCTCTGGTCAAGACCCAGGGGTTATGGATATCTGGATAACAGGCACACATTTCTCTTATATATCATAACAAAATTAATACTCCCAACAGATTTACAAAGGACAGCAGTATTTCAGAGTTAGAGATTGCAAAGCAGAAGTAGTAACTCCAGAAGTGCTACACCATACATTTCCAGTTGTGTAACAGCGAGATATTACTGGCTGGAAAACAAGGGTATTTCCATATGCATTACAAAAACATGTCAGATTGTTTCTGTTTATGCCCTACTCTATAAAACATATTTTAAAATAAAAAAGCCGGCCAATAATAGCCAGATTATGGAAGGAAGAAGTCTTCGTCCTTCCTTCCATAATCCACACTTCTTTGGAACAAGTTTAAAGGACAGGATTTCACAGTGACAAACTTGAAATACACTGCTGCTGGCCTCTTAGATACAGTCTTCCCAACTGCATCCAATTAACCAGAGGCAGACTTATGTTGTGCCCAAATATGACTCTTTCCCACACTAGCCTGATGATCTTAGGCTTTGTAATAAATTGACATCAAACACTGACTCAGAAAACAGAGGTTTACAGAGATGGTTTAATCCAGCATCTTGTCACGCTTCCTCTCCTATATTTTGTTTCACTTGTTCGTGTTGATGCAGTGCTTCAAATCTAGGCTATGACAGGCTGAGCTGTGACAAAGCAGAGGAGATACAGGCTCTCTCTGACTTTAAATGAATTACACAGAACGAGAACTCCATGCCATGAAGTTTTACTAGGGTGACCATATGAAAAGGAGGATAGGGCTCCTGTATCTTTAACAGTTGCAAAGGACAGGGAATTTCAGCAGGTGTTGTTTGTATGCATACATAACCTGGTGAAATTCCCTCTTCATCACAACAGTTAAAGCTGCAGAAGCCCTGTCTCTTGACCATGTACAAAAGAGGGCAGGGCTTCTGCAGCTTTAACTTTGTGATGAAGAGGGAATTTCACCAGGTTCTGCATATATACAAATGACACCTGCTGAAATTCCCTTTTCTATGAAACTGTTAAAGATACAGATGTCCTCCTTTTCATATGGTCAGCCTAGTTTTACAGAATTACACATACAGCAGTTTGGGGACACCAAAGGCAAAGAGCATCAGGCTGTGGCCATGTAACACAAGATAAATCAAATCAAAGCACCACTGACATATTTACATCTGAATCAGAAATGACAGCCAATTACTACATACTTTCACATACTATAAAACAGGTTATCCTCAGCAAGAAATCACCAAATAATACTCTGAATTGAAAGCTTACCCCCAATACTAGATAGTAACAATCTGGTTATTGTGATAATAATGACTGAAGGGCACTCCGAACATGTCTAAAGGTACTACTAATCCTATTGGATGCGCCCAGAATAATAATTTCAGCTAATGTATTTATAATTAACTAGCAGATCACATGAAGCACAGCTGCTGCACCTGGCTCCTTCCGTTCCATTTTAGGACAGTGAAAATTCTTGCAGCCAGGGTGGAAGGGAGTAAAAAGCACACAGCTCAACAACCTCCTGGTACAGCTTTCTGTACCTGGAGGAGTGCGAGTGTGAGATGGGATGGGATGGAAGTCAACGGGACCAGCCTCAACAATCTAATGGGAACAATTGCTTGAAGTGGCCGTTTGCACAAAATATTTGAAGAGAGGCTAAAACATGAAGAGATAAAATTGGAAATGTTAGGTTAGAGGCCCAGCTATAACACAGAGAAAGGCTCTTGGAAAAAGAAAATAAATGTGATTTCAGTAAAGCTGAATAAATATGATAGCAAGATAGAAGAACTTTAAGAATTTTGAGTAAGGAAAGAAAATGAAGTTAAAAAGTTAGTAGACCAACCAAGGAAAGAGATTTGGGAATTGCAAAAGGAAAATAAAACTCGGGAAGTATAGTTAATGAAGGTGAAGGCCCATTATGTAGATACTGATTCTGCAAACATAAAGTCTAATGGGTTGGATCTAAATTTAAGTGCATGCAACTGGAGTGGCGGAAGTACATTTCCCTGCCCCATTCCACCCACTACAGCCCCTCCAGCCCCGAAAATGCTTCACAGAGGGCTGCCCCCCCCCCCGCTGTAGAGGGTGGAGTGGGGTGGGGTGCATTGGAAAGTTGGAATCTTCAAAACTTGTGCAGAGGCACCTTCTGGCTCCACCTGAATTTCCAGAATCCCCATGTTTCATACAATGTATAGCTGACATAAGGAATTCATTGGCACCAGATGTGGTAATGGCTACTAACTTAGGTGGTGCTAAAGAAAACGATATCATGGAGGATAGGTTTATTCGTGACTATTAACTATGACATCTAAATAGAACCATGTTTGGAGGCACTATACCTCTTAATAACAGTTGATGAGGGATACAAAAAACAAACAGAGGTCAGTTGCCTTTATTTCCTACAAATTTGTTTCCCAAAGCTTGTCCACTGAAATACTAAACAAAATGGACACTCAGTCTAATCCAGCAGGGCTCTTATGTTCTTCAGCCATTTATCTCAGTTTCTATCCACCTCACCCCATCCCAAATGGTATGGTCAACAGCCGTAACATAGGATATCTTAGCCCTTAAACTAGACGCTAAAAGATCTGCAAGACTACCAAGTAGTGGGGTGAATGAAATCCCTGTTGAGCCAGGCAAATTGAAAAGAACAATGGGCTTTTCTAAACAAGGCTGTTAATCTGCTGCATCTACTTTCAGTTTCTTTGCAGAATCCAGATCCAAACTCTAGATAAAGAGCTTTTCCTTTCCTGTTTTTCTGCTACATAACCTCTCAGTGGCACTATGATATAGCAAAATAGCCCAAATACACAAGAAGAAACCACACTTCCTTTCAATATCAGAAATGATATCCTATTTTCCCTACTCTAAAGAAACTCACAGGAAGTGCTGTTTACAAACAGAAGCAAAACTGGAGAGTTACGACTTAGCCTAAAGAAGCAGTAAACAACTGTGAGTAGGGAACACTGAGTCACAACAAATGCTTCGTCCACACGCTGGTACAACAACAAAATAAGCCAAACACCCACACTGAATCACTGGATTTGGTGCTTTGAATCCAGAAATAGCTCCAGAAACTTGTTTTGGGTTCACATAATCTCCTTGAGTTGATTGAATTACATCCCCTGTAATTTAGTTTAATGCATGTTTCTAGAGTTCAAAAAGTAGAGAGATTCCCATGAATGACTTTTGATATATGAAAATTAGCAGCTTATGATAAGAAAAATAATGAAGATGTTTGGTAGTGTTAAAGGTATTAATTGAATTATTTTGGTGAAAATGTATAGTTGTATGAGAAATATCATAATGCGTATTTGACACTTTAATAATATATAATCTTTAGTTTTATGGATTTTACAGCCAGGTCCTATAGTTTACTTAATTACAGTGGTTTATACATATATATTAGACATATTTTTAAAAAGCTAAATGGTTCAAAATGTATACCATCAGAAGAGATTAAGATATAGCCATTGATATTTGCAAAACACATATTTTCGAAGACATTTAGGGGAAAGGACTACATTTTCCAGAAAAGTGAAGTTCTCTTGGGATACAAGTCCCAAACTTTTTGAATATGCCTGTAGAATGCAGTACAGAAGCTATTAAAGGTAATGCTGTCAAAATGTAAATTTCAGATTATGGGATTTCCTATGTAGGTTGTACAGTTACAACCTAGACACCTACACAGTTGTGTAAGTTTCTAGGACTGTAGGTGGCATGCTTGATTTAATGTTTGAGATATTTAATGTTTGAGATTTAATGTTTGTCCAACAAGGCAAGCAAGATCACTTGTCCTTCATACCCACAATACCACTCAATATTCCATTTCCCATAAATTGTGCTTTTATAAAATCTTCTTGTGGTATCAAAACCTGATTTTCATGCTCAAAAAGGCTCAATGTATGAATAATCTATGGATGGGAGGAGGAGGAGGAGGAGATATCCATCCCTGAGTTTAGGATAGTTGATTAATTTTAGACCTTGAGTTCTTCAGTCCTGTTAAGAGAGATGCTGCTGGCTTGAGATGCTGATGGTTTGGATTTCCGAGTCCGTCTACAATATTTCAGTATTGTAGCTCTTCTTTCTGTGGAGATCCAGACGTAAACCACAATGTATCTCAGTGTACACCATTCTTGGTGGTGCACTTTTTCCCCTTGGCAATGCGTTCCTATCAACTCCAATAGCACATGCTCCTTTATGGAAAATCAAGGCAACTTCCCCAGTAGCCTGCCAGCAGGAGTCCCCTATAGCAGGTCTGCATAATTTCTGATGTATCAGACTTGTATGGCAGTCTTGCCTGATGATGATGCCACTGTGAAGGGGGATCTGACAAGGACCTAACAGGCTACAACTGCGTGGCTGGTAGTAGACTCCGTTTAGCTTGGTGCAGGGTCTGCCCAAAGCCAATCAGTTCCTGCCACCTTGAACTGATGATGTGGGGGACACAGAGTGGGAATGGGAGAAAGGAATAACTGCCTGCTGAAGCACTCCCATCAGAGTGATTGTTATTTTAAAACTACCTTGAAAAATCTAGCGGGGTGGAAAAAGAATGTATGAACTAATAATTAATTTAAATAAAAATAAATGTTTTCAGGTTTCGTATTTAACATAACAATCTTATGTTTATCGATTCAAAAGCTGTTGGTGATTGAATTGGCATGTTTGATGGAACCTGTTCTTTATTGAGAGTGGGGGAGGACAAAATTGATTAAATGCGTTAGATCTTAAGTAACTGAAACAGATCATCATAGAATAACCATATACCAGTTGCTGGTACAAGTGGGAGGGTGCATTTGCACTCCTGTCGTACTTGTGGGTTTCCCATGGGCAGCTGCTTAGCCAATGTGTGAACAGAATGCTGGACTAGATAAGCCTTTGATCAGATCCAGCAGGGCTCTTCTTACTTTCTTATAGAGTGGTGTAACCAGAAAGTCTTTGATAAAGGTCTGTACCAGCTCCTGTCTTAGCTTAAGCCAAATCCTCTGAATACACTACAGATAAACTGAATTTAGGAGGTTGGGCTACAATCTTATACTCCTGGGGGCTCCAATGTGGCACCCATGCCAGACACTTCCCTTAGCACCCACAGAGACACCTTGCTCCTCTCAATTTTTTTTCCTCATTTTTTTAAAAAGTTTTTTTAGCCTGGGCAGTGGCTGGGCTAAACAGATGCACAAGCTTCCAGATGCCCCTTTCCTTTGTCCAGAATGCCTTATGTATGGACAGAGGCATTCGTAGAGTCTCTCCTCCCCCTCAGCCCCCGAGCAGCTTATGGCCTGAAGACGGGGAGATGGAGAAGGCTCCAGGGAGGGTCCAGGAGTGAGGGAATTGTCTGTTTTGGGAGGGCATGCCAGTGTGTGTGTGTGTGTGTGTGTGTGTGTGATCTTTGGGGGTGCCTATGTGTGCTGACTGGGGTTTGTGTGTGTGTTTTGATAGTGGCATCTGTAAAGGAGTGCGGGCCTTGGCACCATCTCCTGGCAGAGATGTGCAGAATCCAGAGAATCAAAACCAAGACTCAGTTTACTTGAGATATAAGACTTTTATTAGATTAAGAGTAGGTTAAGTAGTCTGAAATTCCAAAATCTACACCAAGACCCAGCATGCATGTATAAGAGACAATAAAATATGTTACCCAGCCGGACCTGGCTCCTTTTGCCACTTCTGGCCAGCAAAACACACACAGAGATTCTACAAGCCTCTCGCTTTATTCCTCCTCTTGGGATCCCCCCTCCCTTCTCGGCTCCAGTTTTCGTTCGCTTTTCACACCTCCCCCTCCCAGCCTTGTAATTTATGGCTGAGATAAGCCCAGTTCTTCCTGGCCTGGTTTTTGCCCTTGGGCTATCAATCTCTTACCAGGTGGCCGAGCCAAGGTTTTTTGTCATTTTAACTCCCCTATCAATCCTCCCTGTTTCCCATGCTAAAACCCCTTACTAAAACTCATGCTTGATCTGTGCACTATATTACTACAAAACCCACTAGTCTCTCAGCGCAGTCTATCTGATCTCCCTTACAGCATCTTTCGGTGGGGGGGGTGTCCTCTTTTTGTGTATATGTGGGCCTAGGTATATGCGTTTCCTGGTTTTAAAATTTGTTTTTGGAGGGTGTGTTGTTTGTGCGGATTGTTTGTGTGTTTGCGGGGAGGCTGCCTGGGCTTGGGTGTGGGCTTGGGGGGACTGTGTGCGGGATGTTGTATTTCTGAATGGTGTGTGCCTGAGGTTGTGTGTCTTTCGCTGAGCATTAGTAGGCTTTTAAAAAAAATGATAAATGGGTATTTTGTGTTACTTGGGGTCAAATATGTGGTTTGGCTTTTGGGGTTGACATCCAGTTCAGATCCAGAGGGATCCAGAGGGGATTTTGTGAGTAGCCAGGTCCCCCCAGCAGGCATTTTATGGTGGCTCCCATGACAGTTCCTCAAATGTTGAGATGTGTTCAGAGGCCCCAAAAGAGCAGGTCCTCTGTATGCTCATATACCTGGGAGTAAATCCCATTAAACTCAGTAGTCATGCATAGGATTGCTCAGCACACTTGTTGGGGGCTATTTCAACCTGGCTCTCTTTTTTTGGGTTGCCCTCTTAAGTTTATTTTTTAAAGATCTTTTCGTACTTCTGCAAACTTTGAGCGTGCTGATACCTCTCTCTTGTTTCTCATTGGCCCCATTTTGGCTACATCATCATCAGCATTCACTTGCTGAGTTCGTTATTAGAAGGAATGGTGCATTTTACCTTTTTCCAGAGGGTAGCAACAAACACAACAGTCTCATGGCAGCTTACAGGCAAATAAATTTATTTTGGCATAAGCTTTCGTGGGCAAGAGCCCACTTCATCAGATGCATGGTGTATTACTTAAAAGTTTCAGGTTTTTATACAGTACATATTTCCTCACTGTGAACAGTTGTTATTATTGGACGACATTTGTTCTCAGATTTCTGCCAAGTTCACAATTCAAGTCGTTTTAAAAAATGAGGTGAGATTTTCATGGTGCCAAATTCTAAACCAGACACTGAATGATTTACATAAGCCTGAACAAATGCCATAAATGGTTTTTTTTTTTAAAAAAGAAGATATTTAGGAACAGTTCAGATTTCATTCAGTCTCAGTTTGTAGTATCAGTGCTGCCACTGTTATCATGTAGGAAAGTAGGGTCTTCACTGCCACCATGAGGAACAACTATGGGGAAAGCAAATGTCACTGAAAGAAAAACTAATAACAGAAGAGCCTAAGAGAGAAGGGGTTGGAGGAGGAGGGATGGAGGAGGAAACAGAGTTGTTCTTTTCCCAAAACACTCCTTCCTATCAAAAGGATGGTGCTTTAGCTAACATGGAAGCAAACTATTTAAGTGAGTTAGTGATTATGGTCTGCATCCAAAGATCAGTGCAATTATGTTTGCATGCCCAAGGAAGCTTTGGGCTTGTGTTTCTTAGCACAGCCCTTCCATGTTGCATGGGAAACCTCCTTTGAAACAGAGCTTTAAACATTCTGAGTGATAATATGTGTGTCTGTGTGTGTGTGTATGTGTCTTGGGGGTGGGTCATTTTGACATTTTCAAAAAACAAATGGCAAAATTCCACTGGGCACACTCAAACTCTAGGGTACACTGAAATTAGCCTTTTCAATTCTGGATTAGAACTACTGCTTCTTTCAAATTAATGAATAGTAGAAGTATGTACTATAGTAAAACAGGCTATGCAAACTAGGAAATGCTATTCTGAATGGACACAATATTTGTTTGCTTGTTTACATGGCAGAATATACAGAGCTTCAAATATAAGGTTAAAGGTAAAGAAAGCTCTCTCTATTCCACAATAGTGGGTCGTGCGCACGTTCTGCTTCATGGAAGCACTTACTCCTGCAGCTGTAGGTTCTTCATGTCAGTCAGCCACACTAAATGCCAGTCAACACAGAACAAACAGGGGACAGGAATATTGACCGAGACAGTTACATGGAATGTCAAAGCAGAACTGGTTTACTAATGTAGTCTGCAGCTTCAATACTACTTTCTATGGACAGGAATTATTTCTGAGTCTGAATGATGGATTTTAAATTAAACCAAGGAACAGTTTGTTGTTTTTGCTGAAACAGACTGATATAACTACCCTCTGGAATTGTTCCAGTGGAAGGCACTAGAGAGCTACAGCTTTTAACATAAAGATCAAATTAGCAAATATTTGAAAATGTTTACATTTTAGTGACTATTTAGACAAAATACCCTATCACCAGCAGAAAAACCAAGACCAAAGTGGGGGCACTGGAGCAGATTCTGTTCATTTTTTAAAAGAAGACAAAGAAAGATTTGTTTAGAATCAGAAAGCCCCAAATGCATTTGTTTAAATATACTGCCAAATCAGAGACAAGGAAACTCAAGGAAACATAGTTAACAAATTAAATACGATCATAGGGAATGGAGAAACAGCATATCCAGACAGTAGGAGGTGCACACACAGAGAGAAGGTGGGAAACAGAAACTCTCTAAGAAAATAACTGAGGTCCATCCAGTTTTATGAAGAAAGATAAGCCATCAATGAAAACACTAATAAATTCACAGATAAAATATCAGCCCAAAGCCAAATTTCAGGCACAGAAACACAAGATTAAAAGTCTGCTCAGCACCTAATCCCTCTCCTCCAGTATTTTAATGTGTCTCTTTGGGCTCTTCTGTCACTTCAACTCCATCTAATAAATCTGATTAATCTTGTGTAAGTAAAAGCTGTTCAGGCTGTGTAATTCTGAAGGTGGTCTGTGTGATGATGGTGGAGTGCTGACAGATTTTCCTAGTCACTTCAGTATCTTACTGGGAAAATCTGCCAGGTGTAAATTATAGCATCATCCCTTCCAAAGGATAATTCATATATAGAGTTTGAGGGGAGAATCCTTCTGGAGCTCCAAACAAGGGTCTCTTATGTTCTTGTTCAGCTGTTATAACAGACACACACACACACACACCATTCTCTTTCTGAATCCCAATAGGTAGAGAGATTACTGAATTAGAAACTTTGAAAGCTACCTGCATGACAGAAAAGCATCCTTGATGTAGGAAAACCCCAACAAGAAGTAAGCAAAACAACATCAAACAGGACTTACAAGGTTGGTGAGAATCAAAACTCTGGGGGACAGATTAATACCCTTGGTAGATAATAATTACTTGCCTAATTATTATCTAGGACAAGGGAAGATGCGTTTACGTGGACCTGAAATACAAATTCTTGCTACCCTGATGTTTTGAGAAGGAAAAAAAGGACAGGCAGATACTAACAAATACGATATCTAACAAAAAATGAATACCAACCACATACCTCTCAAATGTTTTCCCTCATGGTCTTAGCTAGAACACAAACTCAATATGGTTGCAGTAACTGAGCTATACATTCGCTCAGAAGGGCCACAAAATTATCATCAACCTACTGAACTTTATACTGATTTTCATTTGAGCACTAGTGATAATAAAGTTAAGCAATAAAATTCAAATTTAATCTTGGGGGTGAAAGATGATTACAGACTCCAACTAAGATCCTAAATCAGATCACAGGAATAATAAGAAAAAATAGCAAGTGAAAGTTTCCTGAAACAGAGGCATTTTAAACACCGAGGCATTAATGTTGTATGAAGCACTCAGCACTAAAAAAAAAAAGACAGTTGCTGTTTAATGATAGACACGCTAATGCCAGCTTTACAACTGCTGCAAGGAAAACAAGTAAGGCTAATCAACAAGAAATGCAATTAGTTATAGAATTTGGACAAAGAATTGCTTACTTACATTTTCCTCTAACTATCCAAGGTTGCTTCACCCCCTAGAAACAGAGGCATGAGAACCGGGTGAGAGGAGTGCTTTCTCGGTATGTGTTGAAGAATGTGGATGGTCACTGGAAGGAGCAAACACGCAAGTGAGCATTCATGCTTCAGCTAGCTTGCCTGCAGTCACAGCTTTGCAGTTAAGTCCCCAAGACCTTCTCACAGCTGCTGATCTCATCTCAGCAGGACACTGCCAGCCTCTCTTTCAGACTCTTCACACTGACAGCCATTCTCTGGCAAGTGAAATGTCAAGAACCAGGCAGGGCGGTGTTTGGAAAAGGAGGGGACGTGGAGGGATAAGAGATTCTCACCATCCATCAACCTCAAAACCTATTCAGCAAGCTGCTTGAATGGAGCTGGCATTTCATTCTCCATGGTAACCAGAGATGGAAGGAAGATGGGAAGAACACAAATGGAGGCACATTAAGAGCTGGTCTGAGCAAAATGGAATCAAGAAAAGGACGGGAGCATTCCATACCTCAGTCCGTGCCTTTGGTTTACAAGTAAAGAAAAAGAAAGGTGTTCTTCAGTTTCCACCCCCTTTCTTCCCCGTATCAGAATCTTCTGGGATTCAGGCAAAAGCACTTTCCCTTTGGGGAGCAGGAAACAAAAGTAATTTCCTATTCTAACTACTCCTAATGGAAAGCAAGCTGCCCCTTCCACCCGTGAAACTGAAGGAAGAGAACAACTGCTATTGACTGCTTCAAGCTCTGTTCAGGATCAGCATGTAGAAAAGAAAAAAGAATCCCTTTATCACCTAGTTTTCAGTAACAGAAGGGCAAATGTCTTTGTTAAGTCTAACTAAATTTTGTCAGTTTTCAGCAGAGTTACCAATTTTGCACTGACTGCCAATGAGCATCAATCGAATTCATATTACAGTGAAAGAGTGGCAGCCAAGCCCTGCCTGAGGGTCAGGATCTGCATTCATTTCATTTTGAACTTGGCTCAGTATTATTTGGCGCAATGAGCTAAGTGCTCTCAAAGCACAAAAGCCTGAAATGAAGGAACAGCAGCCACTAAATTCTTAAAAGAAAGGCTTTAACTGATCCAAGCTCATGGGAATCACATGCAATTTAGTTCATATTAACATTTGAGCCTTGGCTATAAATAGGAATATTTTACATTAAAATTTGAGCAGGCACCATAGAACCACATGGAAGTGCTTAATTTGGCATGGATAATCCAGCCGAAGGATAAGCATCCTGAAACCTTCCAGATGTTTAGGACTACAACTCCCATCAGCCTCAGTTAGTATGGCCAATTGCCAGGTGTTGTAGTCCAAAACATCTGGAGGGCACTGGGCTGTCTACCCCGATCTAGTCCATAGAGCGACTATGGGAGCAATTATATGCATGTTCAAACCAAACAAAGCCCTACAACTCTCAGCATTCTCCAGCCAGCATTACTTCTTTTCTGTATAAGCATGCATAGAATTGCACCCTAAGAGTCTTAGGGGCCAGCATTAATGCAGCACATGAAGGAGTAAAAAATACAGCAAATAGAGGCTACCACAAATGTCATATTGTTACTCGCATTTTTATCAGAGTTCCACTTCCCTCACCCAATCTCAAAGCTTCCCTTTCTACAACCCAGCCACTCTTAATATTGGGACTCAGTTTGAGTTTTGCTCATCTTAGGCTTGTTCACTTATTTACTACTTTTCCATACTGCCCAATAGCCAAAGCTCTCTGGGTGCTTCACAAAAGTTAAAACTTAAGAATACAACGTGATAAAATACAAAACCTTCAAAGGTTTTAAACAGCAGAAAACAAAAGTAAAAAACTGAGTAAAAGACAAAGCAATGAAAAGGTATAAAAATGCAACACATTTAAAAACAAAGCTGAAGGACTAAAAAGCTTGCGAAAATAAAAAGGCACTGAAAAGACCACCATGTAGGTGCCACCAGGTGAGCCTCTCTGGGGAGGGCATTGCACAACTGGCTTCCACCACTGAAAACTCCCCTCTCCTGTGTTAGATCTCCAACAATTAGCTAACTTAGACAAACCCTTATTAAAGAGGCGTTATGGCATCCAAAAGACACAGAACAAGACTTTTTACTGAATAAGGCATAACCTGAGAACCACAGATGCGTCAGATCAGATAATAAAGCGGTGATCCACGGATCAGGCAAAATGGGAAAATACAGTTTCCTATTTCATTCCTGCTTAAGAATCTGTATATCATATTTATTCAGCAATAATATGTATTTATAAACATGTATCGTAGGTCTATATAACTGATTGGCCTTAATAAGTGCTTTCAATAGAAGACTCAGACACTGGTGTGCGGTTTTACAGCATGGTACTCACTGCAGACACCCCGCCTCTTCCTCAGCCTTTTCAGTCTTTTCCTAGAACAGGGAAAGTCTCCATTATTTTCCCCAAGTGCATTTAATGCACCCTGAAGCCTCCATGTAGTCCTTTGTTGTGTGTGCGTGCTGTGAAAGGAGAGTTCTGTTGACAAAAGGGGAGGGTGGGGTGGTTCTCCTCTTCCATGCCTGTCAAATGAAGGGGCTGAGCTGGTTTAACAGTTTTGCTGCTCCAACCCCACCCCCCTCTTTGCCTGCCACTCCCTCATTTTTAAAGACAAAGAGATGAAACTTGGGACCCTGAGAGCTCTTAAGTAGGGCTTCAGGTATACCAAGTTTGAATCAGATTGGTTCATGCCTTGAATTTTAGGAATTGTTAAAATGGAAATTAACCAAAATGCTTACATCTGCATAATTATTAAAGATAAAGAGATGAAACTTGGCATGGTGATAGGTCTTAGGCAGGGCTTTAGGCATGCCAAGTTTGAATCAGATTGGTTCATCCCTTGATTTTTTTATTTTTTCCCCTAAAGCCATGGTCCTGATAGTCCACCAATGCAACATTCCACCTGTTTGCATCTGCTGAGACCCAGCAGATCTCTATTTTATGAACTGGAGGTGCACAGCTGCCCATTATCAAAGTAAAGGAAAACTGATCCTCCACAGAGCTCTCAGAGTCCCAAGTTTCATTTCTTTATCTTTAAAAATGAGGGAGTTGTAAGCACTTTGGTTGATTCCCATAGGAGCTCCAATGAGCGAGGGGGAAGGCTGCCGCCTCCATCACAACGTCCATCAACAACAAGAACCAATGAACTGGAGGGGGAAGACGGGGTGGGGTAGGTACAATAGCAACGGGAGAGCAAACAAGTGAAAAGAGAGTTCACCAGTATAGCAACGATAGTGAAAGGGAGGAGTGCTTGCCGCACTAATGAAACGGAGGTAAAAATCACAGGTGCAAAGCAGGAAAAGAAAGTAGGTGCGATCGAGCCCAATAAGTGTTTGTCTAAGTCCGCTAATTGCTAGAGGTGTAACACAGCTAATGCTTCTTTTAACCATAAGTTTTGGCAATGCCCAATATTGCTTCTTTCTGGGAGGATGTTAATATACAGAAAAACTTTATATTGGAACAATATTTACTGATGTACATGTCGTATCTACCTGCTTCCTGGATATTAACACAAGGTCAGCACAAATGGATTCTCTGCACTCTTTTGACAACTAAAAGACTTCCTATAATACAATGGATTGAGGCCCCAACAATGCTTTTAACATTTGAACCACTGGCGTATAGGCATCACCTGCGAATGGATACTTATTTAGATATTTTGTCTGCTTTTGCTGAAGTTTATTATAATTCCTAGAAAGCTGTATTTTCATCTATATATGCACACACACACACGCTTCATACACATGCATCAAACTGATATATTTAAATTTATTTAGCTACAACTTTTGTTTTGTTGAAATTTCTCAATAAAAATAAATAAAAATAAAATAAATAAAAAGGCCCTCTCCTTAGGAGTCTTAGTATTGTCCTTGACTTTTGGCTGAGTATTATTCTGTAGCCTTTTCACACATTGAGATTTTTTTTTGCTGAAAATAAGTCATTTAAACTGTTCAACAAATTATCTCTACTTCCCTTGTATACGGCCATGTCTTATTTCAAAAACTCCCAATACGTCTTTAATATTATTTTTATTTTGGTCATAGTTTTCAGTGCATAATAACTGGTTTTGTTTTAAGCCATACAAGACAGGAGATGGAGCATAGAAGGTAAGTATTGAGGAATAGCAAGGTCCATAATTGCACCTCAAATCCAAATGCAAAAAAAGAAAAAGGAAAGCCTGCATTGTTACATTATATAAATTGTTTTTTGTATTTTAAAGATTTGAAATATATAAAAAACATCAAGAGTGGAAGGCTCTGATATATCACAAAACAGAAGAGAAAATGAGTTCTCAGGTGTCTGAACAAAATATTTAATTCCACCCAACAAGTTTTGGAATAAATTTCCTTCCTCAGAGATTTTCTTTAGATATATAAAAAAGAATCCTTCCTGTGTATTTCCTAGCTTGAAATGCTCAAGCATGAGCAAGGCACCTGAGCACTTCTTCTGGTTTTTTAAAACTAAGATTTTTCCTCTCTAAGGGGCTGTCTTTATGGCGCCAAGTTGGGGCTGCCTCCCTCCAAAACCCCACATTTTTACGCCCCCATGGTGGCAGTAATCCTGACACCAAGGAGGGAGCACAGGGCTTCCAGCGACCATCCAGGTACTGCCAGCCCCACCCTCTTCTAGGTGGAAGGTAGCCAATTGCCGGTCGCCTTCCATGAGGGACTGCCCCGGAGCAATGTCAGATGGTAGAAGAGCCCTATTGACCTCGCTCCCATTGAAAAAGTCAGGGAAGTCCCAAGACTTTTTCAATGCACAGCTTCGCGGGAAAGTCTTCCCCCGCATATAGACGGCCCCTAAGTCAGAAGTGGGAGACCCTGTTTGGCCTGAAGGTGTACTTCCACACAAGTACACCGGTGGGCTACATGCAAGCACTGGGCGCGGCTGCCGTCTAAAGTGGGCAGGGCCACCAACCCTGGCAGACGACGCCTGATGTGTTTGTCCCCCCTAGGTGTGAATACACACAGACACATGCCTTTTGACAGCCATAGCTGACTCCAGACCCAACTATTGTCTTAAGGAGTTGCTCCATGAGGTGCCTGCTCAGATCAAAGGCAAGGGGCTGTAGTTTGACAGAAGGGACATTTTCCCCGGGAACGGTCTCATAGGCTGGATTACTCCTGTGAGCTGGAGGTTCCCCATGGCTAGTTCAAATTCATATTCATATTTATTATCACATTTCTAATCCACTGAATAACTGATGTTCTCTAGGCAGCTGATAAAAGATGATAAAACATGCCCATGTACTTAAAAAAAAGGTATCCATGAGCTTTATGCAGTTTGGAATGCATCTGTTTTCCATTATTAACAACAACTATTAAATAAATGCTGCTTACTTTGGGTTTGAATGCGCTAATATTTTATCCCATGTGAAGGAAGACAGATTTTCTCCCAGGCTGTCATATAGCAGGGCTTCTTTTCATTACAGGAAACGATAATTTAGCCATTACGCCAACCAAAACGGAAAAGTTTCTCAAGAAGCAGCTAACTCTGCAGACAGAGTTAATGTTGCATTATTTAGTCGTTCAGAAAAAGACACAAAAGTATTGGAATCAGATCTGATTAATCTGTAGATATTGTAGGAGTGTCGATAATTATCTTTTGTTACATACCTGAAACTGTTTGCAACTTGAGTGCATCGAGTGGAGCATGTGGAGATATGTGAGGAATGATAATGAGGGCCAAACTAGTCTGATCTTTTATTTGGGACTAATGCCAAGCATCTCCAGTGTCCCATACCAGCATTCCATCCTCTGGTTTTTTAAATATGGATTGTTCAAAGTTGAGGGGCAAGGACAGGGAGGAAAACAGGGGAAATAAATTACCCACTACTGTGTGCATATTTAAAAACAAAGAAAAATTTTCCCTGGCTTCATGCTTCAATCTCACAAGGAAATGACTACCTTCCATAGAACAAATCCCCCCCCCCTTTAAACAATTCCTTGGCTTTAATCTTTTAAGATCTATGCACCACTGGGAAAGACAGGTTGCCTACCTGTAACTGTGGTTCTTCGAGTGGTCATCTGTGCAGTCACACTTATGGGGCTCTGCACCAGCGCGGAGCCTCGATCGGAACTTCCAATAGCTAAGGAACATTTTTAGGCGGGAAAACCCCTCCCCCACCGTCACACCGTAGTGGTCCCGCCCTATCCCTCAGTTCCTCGAAACCGACGTACGATCTCGACTAAGGGATAGAAACTCTCTAGGTACCAAAATCAGAGACACTGACACCAAGAGGGGACGGTGGGAGGGTAGTGTGACTGCACAGATGACCACTCGAAGAACCACAGTTACAGGTAGGCAACCTGTCTTTCTTCTTCGTGGTCTCTGTGCATCACACTTATGGGGCAATTAGCAAGCAGCTCGACTTACCAAAGGTGGGTGTCATCATAACGCTGAAGACAGGATGGCTCTGCCGAACCGGGCAGGGGCTCTGGCATGTACATCAAGCTTATAATGCTTAATGAACGTTGAATGAGAAGCCCAGGTAGCAGCTTTGCAGAGGTCGGAGAGGGCAACCCCCCTTGCAAAAGCCACGGAGGTAGCCATTCCATGGGTTGAATGTGCTCGAATCTGCATAGGAAGCTGCCGATTAGAAAGCTGATATGCCAGAGCAATCGTGTGCCGAATCCAAGCTGCCAAATGCTGCGAAGAAATTGACTTGCCCTTCCTAGGGTTGGCATAAGTGACGAATAAACTTGGAGTAGATCTAAATGATAGAGTCCTGGACTTATAAAAAGCAAGAGCTCTTCTCACATCAAGAGTGTGAAGTTGTTTTTCAAGGTCAGTGTCAGGACTTTGAAAAAATGAAGGAAGTGATATAAATTCATTCATATGAAAATCAGAGACCATCTTAGGTAAAAAAGATACATCTGGATGCAACAATGCCAAGTCCTTATGAAAAATCAAATACGGTGGGTCAACTCGGAGTGCTGTAAGTTCATCAACTCGTCTTGCAGACATAATGGCTACGAGAAACGATACTTTCCAAGATAACAAATGCAAAGAACATGTTGCTAAAGGCTCAAAAGGTTTATTCATTAGTGCTTTCAAAACTATTGACAAGTCCCACGACGGAGCTTGCGGGCGCAATGGTGGTAGTAAATTTTGTGTTCCCTTAAGGAAGGTATGAACTAGAGGATGAGAGAAGAGAGTGAAACCTTCCACTGGAGGAAGAACATTGGAAATGGCCGCTAAATATACTCTAATAGAAGAGGATTGTAGCCCTTTCTTAAACAAATGGGCCAAAAAACTTAGAACTTGAGGAATAGAACTTGAAAAGGGATCAAATGAGTTGTCTACAGCGTAATTTGCAAACGTGGTCCATTTTTTTGAATAGGATCGTCTAGTGGAAAGATGTTTGGAAGCATCTAATATATTCTGCACCTCCAAAGGAATTGCGGAAAGAGTATTCTTTACATTATGCACCAAGCTGTCAACTTCAGGGTGCTGACATCTGGGTGGTGAACTCTCCTGTTGCTGTGGGACAGAAGGTACTGGAACAGGGGCAGCTTTTGGTAATGGCTGCGAGAAAGACGGAGGAGAGCATGGAACCATGGTTGCCTCGGCCACCAGGGGGTGACGATGATACACTTGGTTAGATCTCGGCATATTTTCGAGAGAACCTTGGTCAGTAACGGGAACGGTGGGAACAGATAAAACAGTTGGTCGCTCCACTGTAGGGAGAATGCGTCTCCAAGTGAATATTGGCCGATCCCACCTCTTGAACAATAACTGTGGCATACCCGATTGCGGGTTGTTGCGAAGCGGTCTATGGAGGGTGTCCCCATCTTTGGAAAAGACCGCGTAGAACTTGAGGGAGAAGCTCCCACTCGTGTACTAAAGCAGTGGATCTGCTCAGGTGGTCGGCAAGAATGTTCAAAGATCCGGCGATGTGAATGGCCGATATCCGTATACCTCTGGGGATGGCCCAATCATAGATTTTCAATGTAAGCTCTGCGAGAGGAGCAGAATGTGTCCCGCCTTGCTTGTTTAGGTACCACAAGACCGCGGTATTGTCCGTAAGAATCTGGACGTGCCGGCCTGCAAGCTCTGTCTCGAATGCGATTAGTGCTTTCCAAACTGCAAGGAGCTCCAACATGTTGATATGCATGTTGGCTTCTTTGTGCAGCCAACAGTCGTGGATGCGAAGTGCCCCGCAATGCGCTCCCCAGCCTTGAAGAGAGGCGTTGGTCATCACAATTCTTGAATGAGGTGGTTTGAGTAAATGCAATCCTCTCGTTAGATTGCGGCGCTTTGTCCACCACAGCAGGGATTGGGCAACAGCAGATGGGAGATATACGTGGCACCGATGAGCGTCTGTTTCGAAGTCGTAAACCTTTGCTAACCAGAGCTGAAGTGGTCTCATCCGCAATCGAGCCCATTCCACGACAGCAACTGTTGATGCCATATAGCCCAATAGCCTTTGTACAGTATGTGCTGTTGTACGTTGGCTGCAGAGTAGAGCGTTCGCGAGCAAAATGATATGGAGGACTCTGGGCGCAGGTAAGTATGCTTTTCCCGACTGGGAATCCAAAGTCACTCCGATGAAGTCGATGCATTGGGCAGGAATCAGATGAGATTTGTCTCGATTGACACACAGCCCCAGAGACTGCAGGAGGTTGAGAACGAATTGAATGACAGCGCGCAAGCACTCTCTCTTTGTGGACACAAGTAGCCAATCGTCCAAATACGGGTAGACCTCTATCCCCTCCATCCGGAGGAAAGCACATACTGCGGCCATGCACTTTGTGAAGACTCGTGGCGCTGACGACAGACCGAACGGTAGGACGTTGAACTGGAATACCTGACGACCTATGGCGAATCGTAGAAAACAGTGACAAGCTGGGTGGATGGCTATGAGGAAGTATGCATCCTTCAAATCGATGGTTGCGAACCACACCTGTTTGCAGAGAAGTGGCAGAATCAAGTCTAAGGTAGTCATCCTGAACTTCCGTGGTACTAAGTACTCGTTGAGAAGACGTAAATCTAAAATTGGGCGAATCCCCCGTCGTGTTTGGGTACTGTGAAGTAGCGGGGAAAAAAATCCCTTGATGACATTCGACTTGACCTGTCGAATAGCCCCCTTCTGCAGAAGGGAATTTACCTTGTTCCGTAGAGGAATTGAAGATTGGGTAACTTTCACGGTCCCCAAAGGAGGAAGGACTTTGAATTCTAGGTGGTAGCCATGGGTAATAATATCTAGGATCCATGCATCTGTGGTTATGAGCTCCCAATTGTGGCGAAAATGAAACAGACGGTTGCCAAAAATCGAAGCTGTGGGTGGGGGAGGATCGGAGTCAAAGCCGCCATTTAGAAGTCTGATGTGACCAACCACGAAAAGGACGCTGCTTAAAGGAGTGGTATTGACGGCGTTGTGTTGTCTGGGGCTGAAAACGAGAGGAACGCTCAGAAAACTGTTTGTTGAAGTATGGGTTCTGAGGACAAAACCACTTGCGAGGCTTAGAAGAGGACTGCGGAAAAAAATGGTTTAAGCCCATTTTCTTCGCTGTAGTTCTAAGCCTTCTGCACCGAATCCATCTGGTCATCGGTTTTAGCATTAAACAGACGTTCCTCATCAAATGGTAAGTCTTCTATTCTAGCTCTAGCCTCAGGAGTCAAGCCAGCTGAGCGGAGCCATGCATGACGACAGAAAGCTATACCTCCAATCATAGATTTAGCATGACAATCAGTCTGGTGGCGAGCCACGTTAATCTGGTGCCAAGCCAACTTTGTTGCTTCCAGCTGAAAAACTCTGGCAAGTTCGCGCTGCTGGTCAGGAAGGTGATCACAGAGGGAACCAATTTTGTCCCAAAGGACCAGCTGGTAGCGAGACATCAGAGCCTCATAATTGGAAACACGAAGACCTAAAGCAGCTGTGGAGTATAAACGGCGGCCGAGAAAATCTAAACGCCTGCCCTCTTTATCCACTGGCGTGGAATGCTGTTTATGTGTGTGCCCTTGGGCAGACTCTACTATAATGGAATTTGGCCGTGGATGCATGAAAAGGAAAGGGGTTCCCTTATCCTGCACTTTATACATGGCCTCGAGGCATTTAGAAGTTGGAGCCATCGTTGACGGCGCTTCCCAGGAGCGTTGGACTGTCTGCAGCAGAGCTGGGAGGAAAGGCACTGCCACCAGAATGGAAGAATCAGTATACACAGCGTCATATACTGGATCCTTAACTTGATCAAGCTGCTGCTGTGCCTCGATGCCTAAGCTTTGTGTCATCTGGAGAACTTGCTCCGAAAAAACTCCCAACTCCTCAGAGGGTGATACTCCTCCCTTGGCCTCGACAATGTCATCAGGTGAGGCTACCAATGGAGTTGGTGACGAAGCAGAAGAGGAACCAGAGAGATAGTCCTCTGCTGAAAAAAGAGAAGGCTGTGCCTTCGCCGGGGAGGGCCGCTGTAGCGTAGTGCGCTGCTGTGTTTGAAGCGAAGCGAGGCAAGGCAGCACAGGCGGTGGTTGGTCGAGCTGGTTAGGCTGAGATAGACCAGCTTGTGAAGGGAAAGTTTCCACTCTGTATCGAATGTCATTTGCAGGGGAATAGTACCGGTGATCATAATGATATGCTTGATGGCGCCAAGACGGAGGGCGATCATAGTATCGACTCCACTCCTCATGAGGAGAACGATCATGGTAGCGAACATAATAGGTCCGCTCTGAGCTGCAATCCTTGGTATGGGAGCGAGAGAGGGATCTGTATTGAGGGCTACCCCGTCAGTGAAACGGGTTGCCGGTATCGAGGAGACAAAGGGCGAGTGTCTGTCGATCCTGACCTCGATAATACACTAGGGCGAACCATAGGTGGAGGTGGAGGAGGAGGGGAGGCATCCCTAATCTCTCCCTCAGAGGCAGTTGAAATTTGTTCAAAGACTACAGCCTGCATTGAAGGTTCCACTACTGTGTGAGTGGGTGAACCCAATAATGGCGGCAGCGGTAAAGCCTTGTCCGCCTCCGGGCGTTTGCCCTTAGATTTTTTTCTTCTTCTTTTGAAGAGGAGGATCGAATAGCAGTTAGCCTTCTTAACCCGTTTAGAAATCTTCTTTGCCAATGACTGAGTTAAGGATAGAGGCGCAGCCGGGTGAGTGACAGACTGTGAAGTAGACGGAATAGGGTTCTGCATCTCAGCAGATTGGTCGTTTACTGCTCGTAAAGCCCTTTGCCAGAGAACCGCTTTGAGGCGGTCTGCTCTATTTCTCCTTGCTTGACGAGAGAAGGACATACAAATTTTACAAGTCTCAACTATGTGTGATTCACCCAAGCACAACAAGCATAGAGAATGGGTGTCCGACGGTGGTAATTTCGTGCCACATTCGACGCAACGAGTAAAGGGAGCCTTCAAGGCCATACGGCTGAACAAAAAAAGAAAGACATTTTCCTCAGCAAACAGACAAGAAAGACTAGCGAAGCTCCGACGAGGTAAAACCAACTGCGGCTGAAGAGGAACTGAGGGATAGGGCAGGACCACTACAGTGTGATGGTGGGGGAGGGGTTTTCCCGCCTAAAAATGTTCCTTAGCTATTGGAAGTTCCGATCGAGGCTCCGCGCCGGCGCAGATCCCCATAAGTGTGATGCACAGAGACCACGAAGAAGAAACCTTGCTATAGAAATAAAAACTACTACACAATTAGTATCAGAGCATAGGCATACAGCACTAAAAATCCAAAGTGGAGGTATCAATTTAAATTTAGTTTCACATGTGACTTTAGATAAGCCACCTAGCACTCTGAACTAGGTTTTTCAGTTACCAGCTACTAAAGCTAGGTCACCTCTAGAAGAAGTTGCTTTTACTCCTGATTCTCCAAATATGCGCATTAACTTACAGTTGAGTTTACGCCTAATACCTATATATGAGAGGCGTGGAGGCGAATTACGGACTCCATACAATGTGCTTTAAAGTTGTTTACATGCATTTAATCACATTATCAATTAAGCATATAGCGATGCTGGAACGGGGAAATGTTGACGAAAGCAGCACCGTTTCCTGATGGAACTGCCTCCTCAGTTTCCCGCCATTTGTTAACCCTGCCCACCTGAATCTCCCGCCTTTGGTTACCTGGGTTACCTGCCATTGGTCACCTGGTTTACCTCTTCGTTTGTGCCTGATCGCCATTTGTAGTAGTCCCCCCTCCCAACTGCTCAGGAGTAAATGGAAATGCAAGCCTATGGCTTCGGACAGGTTCTTACAGGATGTCTTGCCCACCCCTTTCTGATTCCTCCAGCCACGCTTTCCTTTGCAATCGGCTTCTGCCCTCCTTTAAACAGCATTTGTAGAATAAAGCTATTCCAGTCGTATCTCAGTAATAACTTGTCTTTTTGGTGATCGGCAACATACACATAAAACACTCGCACATACGCACACCTCCCAGGGAGGAATTCCCCCCACCTATTCAGGAGTAAACGGAAATGCAAGCCTATGGATATTTGCTGGAGCAGCAGTACCCTCGACCGGCGGCGCTTGGGCCAGGCTCGGATGGGATGGGATAAATCCCCGCGAGACCCCCCTCCAATCCTAGCTCCAGATGCCCCTTATCTCCTCCTGCTTTGCAACCTCCTACTAGGCATATCTGCAGCTTCAAGGGCAAATTTTTGTGTAGCCTTCCTGTTACAATGTTTCATCTTGCACTGATGTCCTCTTCCCATACCAAAAGTTCCCCTCATTATACACACGGATATGGCTATCGAGATGCCTCCTGCCTATTGTCCTGCTCGCCAAAGCGCTGAACGGGCACAGCGAATCAGAGGTGGGTGAATGGCCATGAAGGATTGGGTTAGAGATGCCTCACCTCCTCTGAAGGCTATTTCTCATACTTTTTCTCCACTCTCTTCCCCCCACCCCCCAGTGTGGCTGATTTGCCGCCGCCTAACCGTCCTTAGCAGGCAGCAGCAGCGGTCGGAGAGAATCCTGCGCAGTGTTGTGCATTCAATGTGCTTCCTGCAAAGTCGCTTCAGGAGACTGCAGCGGATAGTCTGGGGTGGCCGCAGTCATGTACCCCACCGCCAACCGGCCATGCCAGTGGAATGAGCGGCCAGGGACCACCCCGAACGTGTGACCGTCTGTGGACTGACATTCCTTCCCATGCTTTGCTTTGCAATGGACTTCTTGTGCCCACCTGTAACCATTTGTAGAATAAAGATATTGCAGTGGTATCTCAGTACTAAATGTCATTTTGGTCCGATACTCCAGACAGACAGACAGACAGACAGACAGACACACACACACACACACACACACACACAAACACAAACACACAACTTTCTGGTAAAGCAATGACAGAAGGGAGGGGGCGGAAGATAACAGGAGTAGATATGAAGCCCAATCCCAACTCCTGTGCAACGCTTCCTGGGGAGCAAGCCCCAGGAACCTGCTCAATTAGCTTTCCTCCTGAGTAGAAGAAGGGAGCAGGGGGGAGGGTTTGCCTTAGCAGATCTCAAATTATGCACACATCCTTATTCCAACCCCCTTGCTTCCTGTAGAACCAGCTCCATGTGAGTAGCTGTGCGTCTCGACGAAAGAAAGATTCCAGAGGGGTTTTAAAAGAAACTTTACTTTAAATACCAGTATGGTCAGCCATTACTAAACAGTCCAACATGACTCAAGGGAAGAAGAAGAAGGAAGTGGGAGGGAGGAAAGAGGAAATGACAAAGAACAACTGTGGGAGGTGGTCAGTTCTTCATGCATGACATCACCACCACAATATGCCCACTATCACCATTAATGTGAATGCTCAGAAGTTGATTACACTAAGATAAGGTGCTGTAACTTCGGAAAAATTAAAAGTCGCTCTTTAAAGCGAATTCAAAAAAGCGCATTAACGAGGATAAAAATTGGCTGCACACCTGATTTGCGCTTCATTCTTATAAAGGTAAAACCGTTAATGCGCCATGCATGAGCCTTAAATCGATCGTCTAGAGGAACCCCTAGTCTGGAAATTGACAGTTGTACAAACCACCACTGCTTCTAGGCCTCTGCTATTAACAGTACATCTTTCTGTGTTTTCTGCTGCCATGGTGTGCTTCCCTCCTCTTGAAAATTATAACCCAGGTGTGTGTGCATACACAGCTGTGAAAACGGCTGGTCAACCTAAAACACTGTAATACCTAAAATCAGACCCAATAAGATGCATATTTTCAGTATTGGGAGGGAGTTAAGGCTAAATAAGCCAAATCTTTAAGTCAGCGATAGGCGGTAGGTAGTTCTCTCGACGTTTGGAAGTTCAACTCCCTGAAGCCCCTGCCACTATGGCCAATGGTTAGGAATGTCAGAAGTGGAAATCCAAAGTGTTTGGAGACCTCTACTTTCTACCCACCCCTGCCTTTAGTAGACTGTTAACTGAAGCACTGCCCCACCCTGATCTCAGAAAAACAAGCTGAGCACACACAAAAATTAAAAGGTTTTTCTTCAAATACGTTCTGAGCTTTAGTATATTTACCAATATATATTATGGCAGCATTTCATGCTACTGTTTCAAACACCACCCTGTTTTTAGAATACAATGAAACCACAAGGAATGAGGTTTATATTTTCACCCCACTCACTATTCAGCCTCCATTTCCAGGACTGAGAGATGGCAACAAAGGGAAGAGCATGCAACGGCCCCTGTCACTTGAAAATTGTGCCCAAGGCAAGTAGTCTGTTGCTATAATAATTCATTTCAATTTCTACTAGACAATGACTCTTCTGCACAGTCCATCAGATGCATCACTCTTATGGGGTGGGGATACACTGCAACACTGTGTGGCATGTCCCATTTGTACTCCATAAAGTCACTTTTCATGCTTTCGTAGAGCACCCATTAATGCTACCTTTTGAAAAAACAGGCTCTTTATATATATTCCTCAGTGGCAGACGTATCTCGAGAATCACTATGACTCTAGCCATAAGTTTTAAAATGCTCAACACATAATGAACCTTAATGCATCCATCTCCATGACACCATGACACCCCTACAATATCCCTCTGAAACATGATTTATTGCTACCTTTTAAGAAATAGGAATCTGATATGCTGACGATCAACCATTCAGAAAAGATTAGAACCTCAACCTTCCATATCCAATCCAACTCTCCATCAACTGCATCAAATAAATCTCCATTAACTCTCTCTCTCTCTCTCTCTCTCTCTCTTTCTGCCCCAGTCTTCACCAGCCTCTGATTAGTACTTCATTGCATATACTTCTCCCTGGTTTTCACATTTTTTTAAAAAAAACATTATAATAAATAGATACAGTTCTTTTTCAAAAACCATCTTCATGAAAAGTAGGACATAGTAAACAGACGGAAAAAGAAAGAACCTGCCTCTTTTTGCCGAAAAGACCATACTCAAGGTGCTTCCAAAAGCTATCTTGATGCGAGTTGTACATTAAAACTGCTACTAATTCCACAGAACCTCACTAGAACTGTGGCTCTCAATCTCATGAGGAATCCCAATAGCTGTCCAACAAGGCTGATAATAAGGTGCTGATACAGCCGTGTGCTCAATAAAAGGCTGCATGAGGAAGAACAATCCAAGATTAAATCTGGACAAGGTGGATTGTTGTTGGTCAGTAGAAAGCCTGACTCGTGGATCAGGTCCATAGCTTGGGAGGGCTCCCTGTTCCTCTGTTGTCCTTAGATTCCCAAGGCTGTGGTAGTAGCTAAGCATGTGCAATTACTTTCACTGCACCAACTGCAACCTTTCCTGAGTCCATCTGATTTGGCAACAGATGGTCACATCACATTTAAACTACTGCAGTGTTCGGGCTATCGAAGAGTTTCCAGAGGCTTCAATTGGTACAAAATGCAGTAGCTCGGATGCTAACAAGATCATATTACCCAGATACTAAAAAATCTTCACTGGTTACCAATTGTTTTCTGTGCTCAATTGAAGGTGTTGATTTGAACTTTTAAATTCCTACATGGATTAGGGCCTGGCTAACCTAAGGGTCCTCCTGTCTTGCTATGAACTTTGTTATCAATATCTGCAGGAGACTCCCTTTGGAGGATACTATCTCTCACAGATGCCTGTTTGTTGGGCACGTGAGAAAAGTTTTTTTCTGGTGTCGTTCCCAAAGGGTGGAATGTTCTCCCTTCAAAATTAAGACTGGTCTCCACTGTCTCTGTTTTGGCTTTTAAACTAAATCTAGTATCCTTAATGCTATTTGAATGTTTTAACCGTTTTTGTGATTTTTATCTTTTAATGTTATTATTGTTTTATTTTATTTGCTTTATTTGCCACCTTGGTGACTCTTGTAGAAAGGTGATATAGAAATATTTTAAATAAAAAATAAAACTGTGCCACTTTCACAGACCTTTCACATCTGCTTGTAGCATGAACTACTTGTGGCATCAGCTTCTCTTTCTTATTCCATTAAAGCAAATAATCAGGAAATGCAGGTAAGCCCAAAGAAACATTAATTTCTCCAGTATGGGGTTCCACAGGGGTAAGTCGTGTCCCCCATGCTTGTCCATGCTGTTTAACATCTACATGAAACCGTTAAGTGCGGTCATCCGGAGTTTTGGAGTGTGTTGTCATCAGTATGCTGATGACACGCAGCTCTATTTCTCCTTTTCATCTTCATCAGGTGAGGCTGTGGATGTGCTGAACCGATGCTTGGCTGCGACAATGGACTGGATGAGGGCTAATAAACTGAAACTCAATCCAGACAAGACTGAGACGCTGTTAGTGGGTGGTTCTGCTGACCTGATGGAGGGTCTTCAACCAGTTCTGGATGGGGTTGCACTCCCCTTGAAGGAGCAAGTTCGTAGCTTGGGGGTTCTCCTAGAACCATCTCTGTCACTTGAGGCTCAGGTGTCCTCAGTGGCACGGAGTGCCTTCTACCAACTTTGGTTGGTGGCCCAGCTACGCCCCTATCTGGACAGAGATAACCTGACTTCAGTTGTTCATGCTCTGGTAACTTCCAAGTTAGATTACTGCAATGCACTCTACGTGGGGCTGCCTTTGAAGATGGTTCGGAAGCTGAAGCTTGTTCAAAATGCAGCGGCCAGATTGATAACTGGGACCAGTAGGTTCGCGCATATAAGACCTACTCTGGCCTGCTTGCATATACTTCTCCCTGGTTTTCAAGGGAGCCCGATTCAAGGGAGCCCGATTCAAGGGAGCCCGATTCAAGGTGCTGGTTTTAACCTATAAAGCCTTATATGGCTTGGGACCACAATACCTGATTGAACGGCTCTCCCGACAAGACACGACCTGTACACTATGATCAACATCTAAGGTCCTCCTCCAAGTGCCTTCTCCGAGGGAAGCTCAGAGGTCGGCAACAAGGGAGAGGGCCTTCTCTGTGGTAGCCCCCTGGCACCAACATTGTTATCTTTTTGGCGCCAGGTCAAGACTTTCTTCTATCAGGCATTTAGCAATATCTGATGAGCCTGGGTTTTTTTTTTGTTTTTTTTTAGGCTTATAGCTTTTTAAAGTTATTATAGTGGTTTTAAATGTGTGTGTATATTGTATGTTTTTGCTGTTTTAATTTTTGTATATTGTTTTTAATTGGTTTGATCTTATGTAAACTGCCCAGAGAGCTTCGGCTATGGGGTGGTATACAAATGTAATAAAACAAATAAATAAATAAATAAATAAATAAAAATCTTTAGAATATATTCACACATTACAAAAAGCACTTTTGTGCGTCTCTTGCATGACTTGTGTGTGGACAAATGACTTTAATACAAAACTTAATAGTTATTAATTGATCAAGGGGCATATAAGACATGTAAGCTTTTGTTAAAGTATGAGACTGAAGATGAACAGATAAAAGATTGTATGATAAAATGGGCTCAAAATTTTGGATATAATATTACTATGGATCAGTGGGAGAATATGTGGTTGAGAGGTTTGAAATTTACATTATGTACCATATTGAAAGATTTTTTAAATAAAATTATGTATACATGGTATATATCTCCGTTAAAATTGGCAAAAATGTATAAAGGAACATTGGGAAGATGCTGGAAATGTGAAGAGCAAGAGGGAACTTTTTATCATTTATGGTGGACATATAAAAAAGCAAAATCTTTTTGGACACAAATATATAAGGTGACGCAAAAGGTACTGAAGACCAAAATACAATTACGCCCAGAATATTTTTTGTTGGGGATAATAGATGACCAGTTGATACAAGGTTATGGAACATTATTCTTATATATGATAACAGCAGCAAGATTGATATACACCCAGAACTGGAAGAATGAGAAAGTACCAACAGAGGAGGAATGGCTGTTGAAAGTTACAGAATTGGTGGAAATGGCAAAACTCACAGAGATAATAGAAGATAAAACAACAATTGGGTTCATTGAGGAATGCAAAGCTCTGACAAACTTTTTAAAAGAGAGAGAAGGGAAGGATATATTTGCAAGCAGATTCAGTGATTAAATTGGGAAAAATTAATTGATGGAAGTCGGGAAATTCACTCACTATGTAAAAATTCTTGCTTGTTGGAGAAATTCAGAAGTCCATTTTAATGTTGTATGTTGTAGTGTTTATGTTTTGTTTTTGTCCGAAAAAATAAAAACTTTTAAACAACAAAAAAAGGGGCACGGGGGAAGATGCATTGCAATACTGCACTTCTGGTGTCACCTGAAAACAGTTGTGCTGTACCTAAAGCATTTACTGGTTGGTCCTCCATTGCTGTATACAACTGTATACAACTGAGGATCGGGCAAGGCAGCCTGGCACTACCTGAAGGATACCCATGAACTTTCATGGAAAAGAAGCCTTTACCTGTGAATGAAAAATGCATATGAGCTGCTAGAGGTTATGCCAAAGGTGATCATTTAATGTAATTTCCCAGGCATGCGTGAAAACATCTGAAGCCAAGGATAAAATGACGGAACAGTTGTTTCAGCAAAAAATGTAAAAACAAGCTGAAGTAAAGTAAAAAGAGCAGCTCTTTGCATGCTAGGATAAAAAACAAAATAAAATACTCAAGCAATACCTGGTTTTAAAAGTTCTGAAAAAGAAAGAAAAGCAACTTTGTTTAGAAAAAAGAAATGAGAGAGAGGCACAGTGAATACTTACATCAGAGGTAGGGAATGTGTGGTTCTCTAGATGTTGTTGGACTACAACTCCCATCAGCCCTAGCCAGCATAGCTAATGGCCAATGATGGTGGGAGTTGTAGCCAACAACATCTGGAGGGTCACAGGTTCCCCAATCATGACTTGGAAGATGGAGTGGTGGATACTGTCACCACATACCCAGATCTTCTGATGTAGCCCCCATATTGTGACCTTATATTCCATTATTTATTTATTTTCCCATCCAACTGCATATATTGTGCATTACAACCATGTCATCCAGCTCTGCATCATTTGCCTCTACAAAGCCTTCTAATCTCTTACTATAGTATCGGACTGTTGCAAGCATGTATGGGTACTAGGGGTCAGGGTGGATTGATTTAAACCATCAAGAAAAAGGGGTCATATTTGCTTTAAACCAAATTCCTCCCCAACAGGTCCTTCATAGACTTCATTGCCCTGCACCTCCCTTTTCATTTCTCCATGAAGTTCACCCCTTTAACTATTTCTCCATCCCCTCCAACTCTTGACTAGCCAGGCCCCCATGGCAATCATTATGTGGCTAGTCAAATCCTGCATGTGAGCCATTTTGTGGTGGAGTCCACAGCAGTTTCTCAAATTCACAAATGTGCCCATGAGTCTAAAAAGATTGGGACCCCTGTTATTTGGTGATCAGAAAGAGCTTTTAAAAATAATGTTTATCAACACTATACGTATCTTTCATTTTTAAAAAATTGATTAAAACTAAACTGGTCATAACATGGCACCCATCACAAGCTACGCTGAACTGTGAAAGATTCACTTTCCCAATACATAAGTGCCCACAGAAGAGCAGCCCTTAAGGTATGATCACCTATGGAAATGGCACGACTCTTTCAATCCTCTGAAAAAAGTTGAACTTCCTATGGTCTGAGAAAAGATGGTAAAAGCACAGGGATAATACAGGATGAGAATGATCATATGAAGGCACTATGTGGATTCCCCCCAAAAAGTGAGTGAATAAAGTACGGCAATTCCACAGTAACGGCTTAGTATAAAAGAACCCAAGAATCACAAAATTGCAAAATAGTTTGTCAGAGATAGAGAACACACAAATAACCATTTAAAGATTCTCATTAAAACAAGGGAGTTCTTCAATAAATTGCTTATGGTTTAATCCACTGCGCCAGAAATTCCTGAGCAGAATAACACTTAATCATTGCTGAATGGTATAATCCTTGTTACTGTGAATTAAGCTTCTTGTGTATAGAGCTAAATAGGAAATATGGATACACTAACAATCTTTTCTTCAGGACTTCTGCCCCCAACTTACACTTCCTTCACTAAGCCACACTAAAGCAGGATATAGTGGAATATGGTATTTGTCAGTGCACTTCAATACCGCTATAAAGCAGCAGTGTGGCTCTTGCCTTTTATATACCGCTATATCCTGCTAGATGTAGATCTGGCCTTAGAATGTGCTCTAGCACATCCTAGTTCATAGCAACTTGTCACCATCACCACTACCACTACCACCACCCAAACCCCACCCCAGATATTATTTCTCAGATGTGGGATGATGCAACTTGTGGTAGCTATACATGTCTGGGCATATTTTCTGGTCAGGGGCGTTTGTAGAAAATTTCAATTACTGCCATTTCATGGCAGCTGCAGAGATTTTAGTTTGCCTTGTGGCCCATTCATGCTTATTTGGCTTTGGTTATATTTAGCAATTAAGAAAGTCCATTTTAAAAAGTTTTAGGTTACGTGGGTTGAACATAACTGATCAGCATCATACATAAAACCAGTATCCTGGAACCTCTGCAAATGGATTGTTCAAGTAGACTTTCTTTCTTTCTTTCTTTCTTTCTTTCTTTCTTTCTTTCTTTCTTTCTTTCTATACTGCCCAATAGCAGAAGCTCTCTGCTTATCACATCTTATATGGTGGCTCACAGATAAGTTCTGCTCTTATGTGATAAAAAAGCTCCAAGATAACTGAACTTTCGTTGCCATTTCCCATAACTAATCCTTTATATGATAGCTAAAAAACATGAGGTGACAAACCCAATCTTTCACCCCTCCCTTCTTGAACTTCTCTGACCAGGAAACCTGCCCAGACATGAACAGGTATCAAAATCTGCATTTCTCCACATCTAAGGCTTTTCCCTAGTAACTGTTTTGACTCACATTAGCCTCATGTACTTCAATTAGTAGTGTTTTATACTGTTGTGAGAATCTACCCTGAAATAAGTAATTTTAGATATTTATATTATTTATTTATTTATTTACTTACTTACTTACAATATTTATATACCGCTCCATATCTAAAATAGATTCCAGAACGGTGAACATAGAAATAAAACAGTAAAAAGAAAGAAAATTAAAAATAGCAAATTAAAATTGTTCAATTTAAAACAAGGGACCAATAAAAACAGTGGGTTGTCAGTTGAGGAAGGCTTCCTGAAAAGAGTTGTTTTCAGGAGACACCAGAAGCAGCATGGTGTTGGTGCCTGCCTGACACCAGGGGCAGGGAGTTCCAAAGAGAAGGGGCCACCATATTGAAGGCTCTTCATCTGGTGGACTCCAATTGGGCCAAAGGTCTATGTGGAACCGCAAGGTGCATGCCGTCCAATGACCTCAGTGACCAGGCAGGTTGGTAAAGGAGAAGGTGCTCTCTCAGGTATCCTGGTCCCAAGCTGTTTAGGGTTTTGTACACTACTACCAAAACCTTAAACTTGGCTCGGTAGTCAATAGGCAGGCAGTGTGATTCCCACAGCAAAGGAGCTATATGCTGAAAAGAGACAGCTCCCAACAATAGCCGAGCTGCTATGTTCTGCACTAGCTCTTGCTAGCAGCCTTAAGGGTGAATGCACATAGAGTGCATTGCTGTAATCCTCTCCTGAGGTTACTAACGCCTGTACCGCTGTGGCCAAGCTATCCCTGTCCAGAAGAGGCCGTAGCTGGTGAGCCAGCCAAAGTTGGTAAAAAGCCACTTCGGCTTCAAGTGACAATGATGCATCTAGGAGTACCCCCAAACTACGAACCTATATAAAAAAATCAATAGACCCTATATTTCGCTACCCCATTTGAGATGGGGACAGAAAAGTTCTATTGGGTGCTCAATATGGAAAGGAGGACATGAATTTAAGTAATTGAGGGGGAAAAACACAACACATTTAGTTCCACAACCTCCTTATAAGCATACAACCATGGTGATCTTTTTAAAAAATAGTGTTAAAGCTTACAGGACTCCAGAAATTCTGCTCTAAAGTTTTGAAAAAGCTGAAACAGCAGACATACAATATTATAATATGACTGGTTGTTGCTGTTGTTATTATTATAGTTTTTCCCCCTTTTTATTGTGAATTTCAAAAAATACAGAACACTAAAAACAAAAATAGTGAAAAAAGAAAAAAAACATTACATATACAGCGATGTCATCATTTTCATTGAATGTTAAAAAAAAGTTTTTTAAAAAATCAGACCATACAGGTATATATTTGTCCATTCGCAAGTTGCGCCTGTATATGATCCATTTAAATGTTGATAAGGTTATTAAGTCCTCAATCCATTGCATTATGGGAGGTGAGCATTTATCCTTCCAATATATTAGTATAAGACTTTTAGCTGTAATAAGGGTTTAGTATACGTGGATTTGTACATATCCATAGCAATGAATATATATGAAATGCACATATATGGAAATACAACTTTCTAGCAATTGCACATAAGCTTCATCAAAAGCATACAGAATCTCCAGATAAGTATCCATTTGAACATGGCATTTATATGCCACCCATTCAAATACTGAAAGTGCTGGAAGGTAAGATGGTCTTTTTATAACTATAACCATAATTGTGGCATTATACAAACTTTAAAACAACTAATGTGTTATTGAAGGCTTTTGGCTATTGGTGAAATAGAAAAGTCATCAATAAATCAAAAATAAGAGTACAAAATATAGGAAAACTAATAGCTAAAGCCAGATGCGAAAACAGTTTTCTACATGCAGCAATGCCATTTACTACTGAACAATTTAAATCAAATTTAGCAGCTCTCGATGAACAATAAATAACTTGCTTGTGTGCATATTAAAAAAATGACTGCACATTTTACAGAATACACAGCTACTAAGCAATTGTAATACAGGCATGCTAATAATTTAATCTACAAAATCATTCTTTAGATGAATGCTTGGTGAACTGTGCTTAATCAACCTATCAATCTCTACAAGATATTAATCCTAATCTTTCAAACTTGCACTCAACTCTTACATCTGACTTTTTCCATTCCAACTGCCACCCATATTTTGTTTGTTTTTTTAAAACTATGTTCTGAGCGAGTACTTGAATTTTTGTATCCTGTGATGTTCCAAGGCTATGATGTGGCACAACTGTATAGATAGAAATAAAACTCCTACCTCCTAAAACAATAATCAATTGTTACTATAACCCTGGAAATCTTGAGACTAAATTCAGACTTTACATTAAACTTAAGACTCACTTCAGACATTTGCAGACTACAGCTAAGAACTCAAACCGATTGTTTGAGCTTCCAAAGAAAATTGGACAAATTGACCAGCACTTCTGTTTCTGTGGTGCAAGTGTTTCCAGTGGTAGACCAACAAGCTAACTACAGTTTCCCAATTCAGATATCATAAGAACATAAGAGCCATGCTGAATTAGATCAAGGATCCATCTGGGCTAGCATTCTGTTCACATCTGCCCATGGGAAACCCACAAGCAGGACATGAATGCAACAGCACCCTCCCCACCCCCCATGTTATTGTTGAGTGCCAAGCCTGGTCGTCTTTGTAGTCAGACAATGAAGATGATCTCTTAGTAAATAGTTTTTATTATGCAAGCCACAGCCAGATCAACAACTATTCAGGTTACAGACTTACTCTGCATACAACAACACAGCGCTAAATTGCATAATGTTAATTTAGATTACAAGAAGCTACTTGTGATGAATACACTATGATAGAAAGCTGCAACAAAACTAGCGCTAGCCGACAGTATGAAACCTGAGTAACTTTTCCAGTGCTGCTCTCAGGGAGGTTCTTCCCGGTGGGACCTCTTTTGAGTGGCCAACCTTTTAGAACTCCTTACTTCCCAAAGTTGCTCCTCCCTCCTAACTCAATGACTGGGTTCAGGCGACATTATAGTCAACCACTGTCTATTGTGTCATCTGGCAAATCTTTTCCACACCAAGGTTGGTTATTTCCCCCAAATAACAAGCTGAATATGAGCCAACAGTGTGATGTGCCTGCAAAAAAAGCAAATACTATTTTGGGCTGCATTCATCGGTGTATGGCTTCCAAATTGTGCAAGGTGTTGGTTACCCTCTATTCGGCACTAATTAGGCCCCATCTTGAGTACTGCATCCAGTTCTGCGCACCACACTTCAAGAAGCATGCAGACAAGCTAGAGGGGGTTCAGAAGAGGGCAATGAGGATGATCAGGGGTCTAGAAACAAAGCCCTATGGGGAAAGACTGAAAGGACTGGCCATGCTTAGTCTTGAGAAGAGAAGACTGAGGGGAGACATGATAGCACTCTTCCAGTTCTTGAAACTTTGTCACACAGAAGAGGGCCAGGATCTCTTCTTGATCATCCTAGGGTGCAGGACACAGAATAATGAGCTCAAGTTACAAGAAGCCAGATTCCGGCTGGACATCAAGAAAAACTTCCTGACTGTTAGAGCAGTACAACAATGGAACCAATGACCTAGGGAGGTGGTGGGCTCTCCCACACTAGAGGCATTTAAGAGGCAGCTGGACAACCACCTGTCAGGGATGCTTTAAGGTGGATTTCTGCATTGAGCATGGGGATTGGACACAATGGCCTGATAGGCCCTTTCCAACTCTACTATTCTATGATTCTACAACAGTTACTTTCTGTAATAAGCTAGAAATTTCAAAGATTCGTTGAGACCAAATTCTTCAAGGTTTCTTAAAGTGACCACCCTCCTCCAACAAAGGTTTCAAGGTGGGATCCAATGAGAAACCATCAGACTTGAATTCATTAGAAAATTTGACCACAGATTCTAGGAATTTTTGCTTCTTCTTCTCTCTCTCCTCAGTGTATATGCCTAATCATTTAGGTAATCACTTCCTAAGATGCATTGTAAGCTGTGGCCCCCTAAAGATTTTACCAATATTTTATTAGTTTTTAAGGTGCCACAAGATTTGTTGTTTTGCTGTAACAGACTAACTTGCCTATCCTCCAAAATTTGCTTTTAAATTCCTATCAGTTTTAAAATGTAGCTTATCAACTGGCATGGGAGAATGCTGTTTGAGAAACTTGTCCAAAACCACAATACAGAACTATATCCTAGTCAGGACAAGGCTAATTTATTAGTCCTGGCCTGTCTTTAGGCAGCAGTTGAGTAAGAACCAGATGCCTAGAGTGACTACCATGTGTCAGAAATCATGTACCAGGTTCAGACACAGTGGGCACTGTTGTTGTACAGGCAAAGTCCTAGCCTGACCTAGAATTTTTTTTAGTTCTTTCATGTAGGGGAGCCAATGGCTGGCCTGACAGGAAGGAGTCACTTGAGAGCTTAGGGACACATTACCACCAAGGGAATGGTCCAGACTGTAGCACTTGTGGCTCACTATACCAAGACAGCAGATCACTGTGCTGCTGATTCCTGGTTCTATCTCCAGTAAATCCTGGTAAAAGTAGATAGCATTTTTTCCATTCATGAATGATGAACTACTTCCCTGAGAGTACACAGTCTCCATTTATGTCATAATCCAGGAGTCCAGCGGTGATAAGGGGGCCAATAGAGGAAATTCCAAGTCTGAGCGCCACTGCAGAACTGCCAGAGACCCTGGAGCATGAGCCTCCAGAGACCCTGGAGCCTATCTTCAGCAGCAGACTAGCACCCTCTTCTACAAGAGCCCCACATTCCAGGGAGTGGATGCACCAGCCATGAGCTCTTGAAGAGATGTAGGAGTGCTAGACCACAAGCCAGGGGCCTGTCCCTTTAAGGCTTCCATTCTGTAGGAAGGAGTGGAGTCTGTAGCATAAAAGGCTTTAGTTTGGTCTCAGACCTCATTGGAGCAAGTTGCTCACTAGGAGCTTGTCTGGGTGCAGCAACTTCTGGCCTGCCTACCTTGACTCCTTGCTGCCCTGCCACTGGCTGCCTGGTATTCAGGCCCATGGGCGTCTGTTTGATCCAGAACAGAGCATCTTGCTCAGACCCATTGTCACAGGATGGATGCTGCATGAGCTGAAGCTGTTATGTGGACATCCACAAATGGTGACACACCAAGGTAAGTTCCCACTAACACAGCAGCCCTTGTTCTCCCAGGAGGAAAGCATTCGGTAAGTTGTCCAGATACGTTTTCAGGAGACCAAGCCCTATTTCCCAGCTTCCTAGCACAGTGTCAGCTCTACATGGAATTCTGATTTGAAGATTTCCCTAATGACTGGGTGAAGACATCCTTGCTGATCTTTCTGCTGAGAGGGTATGCTTCTAGATGAGTTGCAAGCCAGCATCCTCCTGAACAGCTATTCAAAATTAATATTTGAGATGAAGCAAGGCTTTAATGACTCACTGAAGGTGTAAACTCCTAATTGCCACATCTGGTGCTTGTGACAAGAGTCCAGCTCAATCAAGGAATGGATCTTCTGCGGAACCTGGGCCTGATGGAGAAAGATACTAACGGGAGGCAGGAACAAGAAGGAGAAGAAGAAGGGGCAGCAGGAAGAAGCAGTTTGTGATTGAGACATAGATCAAAGGGGAAAAGAAAGAAGAGTAAAGGGAGGAGAGGTTCTGCTTTGGTTCCAGACAAGATGTTCGCCGCCCCCCCCCCGAAGGGTCCTAAGAAGAGGATGAAAGGAGCCACCGCCCGGGGGAACCTGGGGTTGAGGGGGGGGGGAAATGGGGGTTATATGTGGGGGGAGGGGGGAGGGAAGGAGGGGGTAAATGTTTCACACAAGGAGACCTACAAAGAAAATTAAGATTGGAGATATGGAAAATAAAGTAAGATTGATAACTTTAAATGTTAATGGGCTGGGTAGTGTTGTTAAAAGAAAGAGGATTGAAGGGATGTTGAATAAAAGAAAAGCTGATATAATATTTTTACAAGAAACACATCAAATGAAAGATGACATAAATGAGCTTAAAATGAGGAATGTGGGTGTATATGAGAAAGCATATGGGACTTCTAAAACAAGAGGAGTTGCAACAATAATTTCTAAAAAATGTGCACTTAATGTGGTTAAAGTGGAAAGGGATGTTTTGGGAAGATATATTATTTTACACTGTTTCATGGGGGAAGAAAAATATGTATTGGTTAATGTTTATGCTCCAAATGAAAAGCAAACAGAATTTTATGATAAAGTGTTTAGAAATATGGGGAACGTAGAGAAAGCAAATATTGTAATGGCCGGAGACTTTAATATGGTGATGGATAAAATGAAAGATAAAGACAATATAAAAGGTATTGGGAAAACGGGTTTAGCTAAGGTAATGGAAGAAAGAGAATTGAAGGATGTATGGAGAATAGTAAAAGGGGAGGAAAAGAAATATACCTTTTATTCACCAAAATATAAGAGTTTCTCCAGGATTGATTATATATTTGTTTCAAAGAATATGATTTCTAAGATTATGGATTGTGAAATAGGAGTAATTAAGGTCTCAGACCATGCATTAATAAGTATGGATATTAAAATAAAGAAAGATTACAGGGAAACAAAAAGGTGGAGATTGGATATTAAAATTTAAAATTATAAAAACATTGTGGAAAAAATGAAAATGGAAATACAGACTACATGGGAAATAAATGAAACGGGTAAATTTGCAGGGGATAGTTTGGGACACGATGAAAGCGGTAGTAAGAGGGATATGTATTAGAGAATTGTGTAAATTAAAAAGACAACAAGAAGCACATAGTAAGAAGATTGAAGAGGAGATTAAGAAATTAGAGGAACAATTTAGAATAAATAAGGATAAGCATATATATGCTCAACTCCAAGCAAAAATGAAAGAACTTGAGGGAAAGGATATAGAGATATATTTGAAAAGAAATTTCTTCGAATATAGCAATAAAAACTCTAAAATGCTGGCAAGGTCCACGCAATCAAAGAAGGAAAAAAAATATAATATGGACAATCAAAGATAAAACTGGGAAAAGTTGCAATTTAATGAAAGATACATTAAAAATATTTGAAGATTTCTATCAGAAATTGTATACATCAGAAGCAGGCCCACAGGCAAGGATACTGGAATATGTAGAGAAGAATTGGAAGATAAGATTACAAGGTAAGGATAGGGATTATATGGAAGCATTAGTGACTGAAAAAGAAATAGAGGGAATTATTGATAAATTGAAAGGAGGGAAATCTCCAGGAGTAGATGGGCTGGGGCCGGAATATTATAAGATACTTAAAGAGCTTTTAGTACCAAAAATGAAAAAAATTGTATAATAATATAATAAAGGGAGAGAAGACCCCGCCATCGTGGGCACATTCGTTGATAATATTAATCCCAAAACCAGATAAGGATTTAACGGACCCAGCTTCATATAGACCTATTTCTTTAATTAATCAAGATTCTAAAATATTTACAGCAATTATGGCAACAAGATTGAATACCTTTATAAATAAGTATATAAAAAAGGATCACGTTGGTTTTATTCCAGAGAGGCAAATGCCTAATTTAATAGGGAGAGTACTGAACATAATAAACGTTATTAAAAGAAGGAACTTAAAAGCAGGGTTGATAGCTTTAGATATTTTTAAAGCCTTTGATTGTGTGGAATGGCCAGCGTTAAACACAAGTATAAAGATATTTGGCTTTCGAGAAAGGTTTATAGGAGTGATTAATCAGCTTTATGCAAATAATAAAGCGGTGGTAATGGTAAATGATGGATTAACACAACAAATTACCGTAGCCCGGGGAACAAGACAAGGGTGCCCTCTCTCCCCAATATTATTTGCAATAGTTATAGAAATACTGGCAAATGTTATCAGGGATAATGAGAGACTGAAGGGGATAGGAGGGGAAGATAAAATAAAAATTAATATGTTTGCGGATGATACTTTATTGACATTAGAAAATCCGAGGGAAAGCATAGAAGAAATAAAGCAACATTTGAGAGAATTTGGAGAGAATACAGGACTACAGGTAAATTGAGGGAAATCAGAAATGATGTTATTTAATTATGATAAAGAAGAAAGGGAGGAGTGTAGTTAAAAACTTGATCTTAAGATTAAAAATACAGTGCGCTATTTAGGAGTTCATATTACGAAAGATTTAGAAAAGTTAGAAGAAATTAATTTTAGTAGTTTAAAAAACAGATAATGAAGGAGTTAGAGGCTTATAGGAAATTAAAGCATTCATGGTTTGGTAGAATAGCGGTTATTAAAATGAAAATATTACCAAAGATAAATTTTTTGTTTAGAATGTTACCAATTAAAATAACAGAAGTAGAAATAAGAAGTTGGCAAAGCATGATAAATAACTACTGTAATGGAGATAGAAAAGCAAGAATTAATAAAACGAAATGGTATAAGACTCAAAGGAAAGGAGGGTTGGGACTCCCGAATATAAAGATGTATTATATAGCTAATCAATTAAGATATGTTATAAATAGTATAGTAGGAAAAGAGGATTTAGAATGGTTAGAGACACAGACAGAAGAAATAGAGTTAGAGTTACAAAATATATATTTTTAGTAAAATACAAAAGAATCAATTGAAGGATATGGAAAATCCCATCCTAGAAAACATTATAGAGATTTGGGGAAAGTATAAAAAGAAATTAATACCAGGAATTTCTCCTCTAACCCCAGTTGTTTTATTGGAGAACTTCCCAGGTAACTTAAGAAGAGAATTGGAAGGGTTATTGAGGGGAAAAAATAATTAAAGTGAAAGATTGGCTGAAGAGAATGGTTAATAAAAAGCAAACAGAAGAAGCTTTAAGAGGACAAAAAAACTTATGGTTTAAGTGTATACAATTGGAACAATGGACACAGAAATGGAAAAAGCAAAACAAGGGCTGTAGAAAGGAAACAAGATTTGAAAAGTTAATTGAGTCAAGAGAAAAGGAGGGGGAAAATAAAAGTAAAAAAGGTATAATAAGTGAAATATATAATATATTGATAGAGGAGGGAGAGCAACAAGAAATTTTGAAAACATTCTGGGAAGAAGATTTAACAAAACAAATTACTGAGTACAACTAAGAATATTAAAGTTGTTATCAATAAGGATAAAATAGAATCATTATAAAATAATTTGGAGATGGTATCTCACTCCCGTAAGATTACATCAGATAGATAAGAAAATTTCAATGCTATGCTGGAGGGGTTGTCAGGAGGTGGGGACATATTTCCATATGTGGTGGACATGTATGTACAAAAATTTTGGAAAAGAGTTTTTAAAGAAATAAGTGAAATACTGGGTAATAATGTGGAAGCAAGTCCAAATCTAGCTTTACTTTCGATGTTTGACAAAGAATATGGGAATAAAAATACAAGAGAATTGATTAACAACCTCCTGACACCGTCTAGATTAATGATAGCTAAGAATTGGAAAATACAAGGGAATTATAGTATAGAAGAATGGTATAAAGGGGTGTGGGATATTGCAATTAATGATAGACTAACATGTAAAATTAAAGTTAGGATGGGATTATCCAAGAAGAATGATTTTGAAAGTATTTGGGGGCCATTTATAGAATATGTTTTAATAAAGGGGAGAGGATGTACGCCTTCAAAAGAATCGTTGCAATTCTGGAAAAATGTATAATATATTAGAGCAATGAAGGTCTCAAGGGTAGGGGAGCACAGGGGGGATGTTAAGGTTTTGTTTATGTATTATGTTTATTATATGTTTATTCTATGTTGAAATAATACATTTTTTTTAAAAAAAGAGTCCAGCTCAATCCTAGAATATACCAATCCCTTTCGTTTGTGGGTACAAGACTTGGACTGGAACTGCCCTTGTCAACAAGTTCTTGGGAGGCCTGAATGCAAAGATCCTGGTTGAGCTGGCCCAAATTTGATATACCTAGGACCCTTCCAGACCTGATTAATACATGCCTCCAGATCAAAGGATACCTTGATTCTCACTCTTGGAACCACCTGCAGGTACCTGCACCCCCCTTGAGCTGGATGTGGATCCAAAGGGAGGAAGTTCAGAGTGGGCCCTGTAGAAACATATCACTGTTACCTCCTGAGCCCTTGTCTATACTCTGGGGGATGGGCATTTTGCCAGTGTTTGACCACAAAAGTAAGTTCAACTGTATCACTCCTGCTACACAAAGGCACGTTCTGTAGATATTCTGTAGGAAGAGATGGAGTCTGGGATTGTAGCATAAAAGGCGTCAGTTTGGTCTTAAGACTTCATATGAGAAAGTTGCTCACTAGGAGCTCTCCTCAATGGTACAACTTCGAGCCTGCCTGCCTTGACCCCTTGCTGCGCTGCCACCGGCTGTCTAGTATTGAGCCCCTGTGGGCTTCTGCTCAATCCAGAACAGGACAAGTAACATTTTGATATATCAGATTTCTCTTCACTATCTTACATGAATCAAGTGAAAGTTTTACCTTCCTAGGTCATTTTTAGGATTATTGGAACCTAGTTATGCTGTTCTCGTCTGTAAAAGCTTGATATTTTTATTACCAACAAATAAAAATCTGCAATTTTTTCTGTTCTCCAAAATTGGAAAAGGTTGATATACCATTGAAAAACCCTAAGCATTTGCAAATATTGTAAAAAAAATATCCTACTGCAGATAACTTTTATAAATAATATGTTATTTATTTATTATTACATTTATATACAGCCGAAGCTCTCTGGGCGGTTCACAAAAGTGATTGCGTTGTGAAGTAAATAAGGAGCTACATAAATAAAGAAGAAGCCTTATTTTATTAAATACATTTATTTCACAATTTCATAAAAATACACACATCCGGTATAAACATTGTACGGGTAAAAAAACCAGGCTGGGTAATTTGCAATCCAATGGCATCTAAGCCATTGTGTGTTTATTTGGGCATATGCAAACAGACGTTCTTCCATTGAGTATGGATCTCCACCTGAGAATACTCTCGTGCCCAGCTAGTAGCTGTCATCCCTGAAGCCATTAGAGACAGGGAGTGAGGGCTGCAGCAAGGGATGTCAGAGTCATGTGAGGTCAGATTTTTGTGGATCGGATTTGTGGATTCTGTAGCAGACTGGCTTTGTCCTGAGTCATTCAGACTTGCAGAGGTGTTTTAAAAAAAACACTTTTGGGGGGGATTTGCAGAAATTTGCAAACAACATTCTCGTACAAAAAAATCTGATTCCGTCAATGAGCAGATGACAGAAGGAAAGTTGCCTGACAATCCACGAGACACGGCAGGAACAGATTTAACAAAATCCATATATCCCTAGATGCACCCATCCATCATGCCTGGACACAAATAGAGCCAAGAAACTCTCAACCCTTAGCAGTATTTTGTATTACATTTTAATTATTGCTGCGAACGCCTTCCAGAGCCAACTTTTGAAAAAAACAGGATAAAGATATAGTAAATCAAATCATGTCACAAAGGTACCATCATACCAAATCTCCAAGAAAAAATCAAATATTGTATCATCAATAAGAAAAATGGAAACAGGATCTGGTTTACACCTGTCTACTGCCCAATATACTGATATACCACAGGTGTATAGATTCCCAGATATTACTATTCCAGGTAGGAATTAATAGTGTATGCAGTACTCTCATTAAGTAAGGGAACATTCACTAGTTTACATGAAACTAACAAAATGTAATTCCTAAAAACTGAACAGTAAAAAATAAACTCCTCAAAAGAGAGAAGTGCTAGCAATCTCCTAAAGCTGCAAGTGAAAGTGTTTTATGAGTATACAGTACTATAATATGGTTTACAAACAAGGTCCTGGAGCGGGTGGTTGCGAGCCAGCTCCAGGCACTCTTGGATGAGACTGATTATCTGGATCCATTTCAGTCGGGTTTCAGACCTGGTTTTGGTACGGAAACAGCCTTGGTCGCCCTGTATGATGACCTATGTCGGGAGAAAGACAGGGGGAGTGTGACTCTGTTGATTCTCCTTGATCTCTCAGCAGCTTTCGATACCATCGACCATGGTATCCTTCTGGGACGACTGGCTGAGTTGGGAGTGGGAGGCACTGCATTGCAGTGGTTCCGTTCCTACTTGGGGGGTCGGCTCCAGAAGGTGGTGCTTGGGGAACATTGCTCGGCCCCGTGGATTCTCCAGTATGGGGTTCCGCAGGGGTCAGTTTTGTCCCCCATGCTGTTCAACAACTACATGAAACTGTTGAGTGCGGTCATCCGGAGTTTTGGAGTGCGTTGTCATCAGTACGCTGATGACACACAGCTCTATTTCTCCTTTTCATCTTCATCAGGTGAGGCTGTGGATGTGCTGAACCAGTGCCTGGCTGCGACAATGGACTGGATGAGGGCTAATAAACTGAAACTCAATCCAGACAAGACTGAGACACTGTTAGTGGGTGGTTCTGCTGACCAGATGGAGGGTGTTCAACCTGTTCTGGATGGGGTTGCACTCCCCTTGAAGGAGCGGGTTCGTAGCTTGGAGGCTCTCCTAGAACCATCTCTGTCACTTGAGGCGCAGGTGGCCTCAGTGACACGGAGTGCCTTCTACCAACTTTGGTTGGTGGCCCAGCTACGCCCCTATCTGGACAGGGATAAACTGGCTTCAGTTGTCCATGCTCTGGTAACCTCCAAGTGAGATTACTGCAATGCACTCTACGTGGGGCTGCCTTTGAAGGTGGTTCGGAAGCTGCAGCTTGTGCAAAATGCAGCGGCCAGATTGATAACTGGAACCAGTAGGTTCGAACATATAAGACCTACTCTGGCCTGCTTGCATTGGCTGCCTGTATGTTTCCGAGCCCGGTTCAAGGTGCTGGTTTTAACCTATAAAGCCTTACACGGCTTGGGACCACAATACCTGATGGAACGCATTTCCCGACATGAACCTACCCGAACACTACGTTCAACATCTTAGGCCCTCCTCCGAGTGCCTCCTCCGAGGGAAGCTCGGAGGTCGGCAACAAGAGAGAGGGCCTTCTCTGTGGTGGCTCCCCAATTGTGGAACGATCTCCCCGACGAGGCCCACCTGGCGCCAACATTGTTATCTTTTCGGTGCCAGGTCAAGACTTTCCTCTTCTCTCAGGCATTTGGCAATATCTGAGGAGCCTGGGTTTGTTTTGTCTTGTTTTTGTAGCTTTTTGAAGTGTTGAAGTGGTTTTAAATGTACAGATTGTTTGTATGTTGTATGTTTTTGCTGTTTTAATTTTTGTATATTGTTTTTAATTGTTTTTAATCCTATGTAAACCGCCCAGAGAGCTTCGGCTATGGGGCGGTATACAAATGTAATAAATAAATAAATAAATAAAATCTTTTCCCATTTTTTTGTTCATTTATTTTCTGTCTTCTGTGATTCTGTGGGCTTTTAAGCATAGCAAAAAAATTGGAAAAAATATACTAAAGAATGCTACGGGCAGCTATTTCTTAGCAACAAGAATACTATTACTAGCAATTGATGTGGGACCCGGCTGATGTAGTTTAGAAAGAAGTAGAGAGGAAATGATTGACTTTGCTAAGCAAAACAATAACTTCTGCTGTCATTACAAAGCTAAGACTGAAGTTCCCAAGAGGATTGTGAGTTTCGGAAATACAGAAACTTGGTTCTGTAATTCTGGGGATTTAGCATAAGTACTACCACTAAGCACTGGCCAAAGAAGGGATTTACGGCCAAATCCATAAGAGGTCTATCAAACAGTAACAAGTCATGACCCCATAAAAGCTTCCAGGACAACTTCTCCAGTTAGAAGAACTGAACTTGGTTTACTGTTTTTGACTGCCACATTTTGTCTACTTTGTAATGCCCAGTCTCTTCTTGGGGCACATTCAATACCTTATTTTGCACTTCACACACTCTGCAAGATTTACTTGTTCCTTTCATCTAGATAGTTCAGCTGTTAAGATCTTTGTTTAGGTTTGCAGTCTAGGGGGCAGAACAAAATGGCTACCCCTACCGTGCCACCCTTTTTGCAAGTGGTGAATTGAGGGAAGCTGTTTTTGTCCTATTTCCAATTCAACCCCCAAATAGTTTCAGGGGGAAAGGGTCTTCCAATTCTGGCGTGAGAAGGGAGGCTTCTTACTTCACCTCCTTTTTTCTTCTTTCTTATTTTCTTCTCTTTCCTCCATTTTTAAAGCTCTGGCCAGCACCATTGTTCCTAAGCATCCTTCTCCAGAGGTGCTCTCAAAAGGAAAAATGGCAGTTGCTGCCAGGAGAGCTCCTCTACTGCTGCTGAACCACAGAAGCTACCAGCAAAGCCACCAGCTTTAAAAAATGTAGAGAAATACAGGTCATTGTATTTTTACTTGTCTTTATTTTGTTTTATAAATATATAAATAAATAAATAAATTGTATCAATGATTCCCCCCCTCGCAACACGTGATAAATGTGACTGATCTGCAAATCCCTGTTGAGGTGGAGAAGTAAGATAAATTTGTGGGAAACAAGATCATCTGTGCCTTGACCAGATAGCTATGCCACAATCACAAAGTTCTAATATCAATACTGCCAATCTCTAGATTATCAGAATCCTGGCTAGTGCAGAAAACAGTATGATCATTAACAATATGCCCAGTCCAATATAACATGGGACATCCCCAAAATTGTCATGAAGTCTTGTGTCATGCCAGTCAAGACAGCCTCTACCTATATGTTGAAGTTCCCCACCATTAAAAAACAGCAACAACTGAGGGTCAACAAAACTAGCTACTGACCATTACTGGAAGTTCAATCAGAACATTGAGCAAATAAGAAGCAGGTACACTAACAGAATTAATCTTTCCCTGGATCTCAACACAAGACACACACAATCAGTGTCAGATTGTTCTGTTCTGGTCACTAAGAGATGGGGGTTCTTGATATACAGTTCAGATTTGAGGTAAGAGTTCAGCTTCAAAGTAGCACCCTGGACAGAGGAGCTCAGGCTGGAGACTCATCCAAGCAGACAGGAATGTTGCTTTAGCATCTGACTACCTGAGATTTAAATAGGATTGAAGCTTAGTCTGGGTAACTACCTCATTCTTTTCTGGAGACACCTCAGGAACTTAGGTCTAAATTATATTCATCTGAGAGATCGTAATGAACACAAATGTAAAAAGGAAATTCTTATTGAGAACTCCTGTTTCCAGGACTCCCAGAAAGCATTCATCATTCCTTATCCTTTAGGATAACACTTCCTCTTCCAGGGCCAACATCTTGCCATCTCCCCTAGGGGGAGGGATATCCCTCTCCTCCAGACTGGTACTGGAAAAGTAGAAACCCCTACTACCTATAAAGGAACTATAAAATATGTGTTAACACTATAACTTCTGGCAACATGCCGGCAAAAAAATAATGCCTTCAAACACATTAACTTGATAAATCAAAAATTATTAACAGGAATTAATCCCAGGAAACCAGCTACCACCCCACATGGCAGAAACCATTAAAAAAAACCCACCCCAAATCAAGTACTGAATTGAAGAGGCGGGCAAATACCCTCCAGGAGTCCTGGAAACAGGAATTCACAATAAGAATCTCCTTTTCCCCCAGGAAAAAAAATATTGTGCAAATATCAACTTGAAGGGCAATGCTCTGCATTGGTAGTGTTTGTGGTGGTAAACAAACTGAAGGAACTTCCGATGTCTAGGCCTAACAGGCATATGTAAACAGGCCTCAGAGAGATCTACTGATGCCAGAAAGTTGTCTTCAGTCAGGGCAGCTACTACTGACTGCAGGGTTTCCCTCTTGAAGTGGTATTTCTGGATGAATTTGTTCGGTCATTTAAAAGCCGATTTTTCTTGGAATATACCCCAATGTTTCCTGTTCGTGTGGAACCAATTCAATAGTATGGATGTCCAACAGGTGCTGGACAATTTACCAAGATAAAACTAAGGATAAGTACAAGCAAATCTATCACATAATTCCTAATTATGAGAAACAAATCAAACAAAAGCGCAACTTCCAATCTGCCAAGAAATCCCTAAAAATCATCTTTAAGTATGTGTGTGTGTGATGTGGGGGGGAACTCTTCACACTTGCACTATGATGTTACAGTGACTCCCCAGTCTCAGATAGTTCAGCAAGGGTTTGCTCTGAGAATAGATAAGGATATAGGAAGGGCAATAAAGGAAGGGCAAAGCTTCCTTTGATGAATAACTTCAAAAGGATTTATTTTCTCCAGCATAAACCGACTCAGATGTGTGATACCGGCATTAAATGGCCCTGCTTTCCTCCCTGTCACACATATGGGCTCTGCACCTGCACTGAGTTTCGTTTCGGGAACATTCCCTAGCTGAGGCAAATGTTTTTGGCAGGAATCCTCCCCCACTGTCACAGTGCGCATGCTCCATCGGATTCCCGCCTTTCCCCTCAGTTCCTTGAGACCGCCAACCGTACCGTCTCAGTATTGAGAGGAAATACCCCCTGGTATCAAACATCAGACTAGCATTGACACCAAAGAGGGGATGGTTGGAGGGTTGTGTGACTGCACAGATGACCACTCAAAGAACCACAGTTACACGTAAGTAACCTGCTCTTCTTCGTGGTCTCTGTGCATCACACATATGGGCGATTAGCAAGCTAAGTCACTTACCGGAAGTGGGTAGGTATCACTGTAGAACTGATGACAGCACAGCTCTGCCAAACAAGCAATCACTCCAGGATCGAATGTCGACGCTGTAGTGTTTGGCAAACATCAGAGGCGTAGACCATGTCCACCCTGCAAATGTTTGCTAGTGGCACACCTCTTGCAAATGCAATGGATGCTGCCATACTTCTTGTTGATTGAGCTCTAATCTGATTAAGGAGCTCCAACTTTGATAATTGGTAGGCCAATTTAACTGTCTGTGCAATCCAAGAAACTAACCTCTGGCTGGATAATGGCTGTCCTTTGTTATGTTCCCCCATAACAAATAAAAAGATGTTGTGTTGAGCAAAAACCTTGAGTCCTGTCTTTGTAGAATGCAAGTGTTCATTGAACATCCAGTGTGTGTAGCCGTTTTTCCAGATTTGTTGACAGTGATGGAAAGAAAGAAGGGCAACATTATGGACTGATTCGTGTGAAAGTCTTTAGGTAAAAAGGTAAGGTCCGGCCTGAGTATGACTTTATCTTCATGAAAAATGGTAAATGAAGGGTCTAAGCGTAAAGTGCATAGTTCCCCCGCCCTTCTTGCGGAGGTTATAGCTACCAGGAAAGCCACTTTCCATGTAAGGAGGCACAGATCCATCATGACCATTGGTTCAAACGGTTTAGTGGATAGTGCATTCAACGCTACTGAAAGGCTCTACTAGGTTCTTAAACCCTCATAGAAACTGCTTTATAAGCGGCTGGGAGAACAGGGAGCTACCATCGTTCATTCCTGGATGCCCTGCAAGCGCTGCTAGGTAGACCCGGACAGGCGAGTACTGTAGCCCTTTCTTGTATAAGTGATGTAAAAAGAGAAGGACATCTGTTACTGAACAGGAGTCAGCCAAAAAAGAATTGGCTGTCGCAAAAGAAAAAAAAAGTTGTCAATTTTCGAGCATACAAGCATTTTGTGGAAGGCTTGACCGATGCCGAGAGCACCTTCCTGATGCCCGCGGGCAAAGATTCTATCGCCGTGGTCGGTAAATGTGTCTGTACTTGGCTATGTGGTGGCCTGCCTGATACCGACGGTGGAGATGTTTTCACCATTGTAGATTGCAGATTCTCCATGCCATGAAGTTCAAGGTCCGCAGATCTGGGTGACGGATCCGTCCTCAGTCGCATGAGATGAGGGACAGTATCAATGACAATCAGCAAAATTCATTTTTCGATTATTGAAGGAGTGGGGTGAACCACATCTGCCATGGCCACCAGAGGGCAATCAGGATACAGTTTGTCCTGTCTGTTACAATCTTCGAGACCACCTTCGCCAAGAACGGGAATGGTGGAAATAGGTAGAACAGCTCTCCTCACCAACGTAGGAGGAATGCACCCCCTAGTGACAATCGGCTGATTCCCGCCCTTGAACAATAATGTTTGCATACTTTGTTCACTGATGTTGTGAACAAGTCTACTCTTGGATAATCCCACCTTTGGAAAAGAAGTTGTCGTATTGGTGTCAACAGTTGCCATTCTTGTGAGAGATGGAATTGTCACCTGAGAGAATCTGCCAGGGTGTTGTGCATTCCCTTGATGTGCAGTGCAGCGAGTCATATACTCCTATTTAATGTAAGGTCTATCAGCATCGAGGACCATGTCCCTCCTTGCTTATTTATGTATTGTCTGTCAATATTTGGACATGAAAGTTTTTCAGGTATAGCTCAAAGGAGAGGAGTGCTTCTGTACTGCTTCTATTTCTAAGTAGTTGATGTGGTACATGGACTCTGCCATTGGCCATCGACTCTGAATCTGCAGAGGTCTGCAATGCGCCCCCCAACCTTCCTGAGATGCGTCTGTGGTCAACACGAGAGAAGGGGGTAATTGCTGGAATAACATGCCTTCCAATAAGTGTGGAAGATGAGTCCACCAACTGGGACTGGGCAATACCGTCTGGGATAGTCAAGTAGAAGTGCCTCGCATTTCCTGTCCCCTTGAAATTCTGGAGGAACCAGGATTGAAAAGGTCACATTCGGCGTCTGGCCCAAGCCATATAGCCCAATAGGCACTGGATTTTGTAGGTGGAGTGATGGTTCATCACTAATGATTCTGCCTTTCGTGCCAGTCAGAGTGCTCGGTCCTGTGAGAGATAAGCGCCCCTATAAAAGCAATAGTCCTCACCAGTGTTAACGTAGATTTTTTGTGGTTGACACAGAGGTCCAATTGCTCCAGGAGGTTGAGAACAACTATAATGCTGCGTTCTAGGTTTTCCTGAGAGTCTGCTACGAATAACCAGTCATCCAGATATGGGTATACCTCGACGCCGATGAGACGGAGATGGCCACACACAACAGCCATGCACTTGGTAAAAACCCATGGGGCTGTGGCCAATCCAAACAGTAGTACATGGAACTAGTAGATATCTGCACCTATGGTGAAATGGTGCAATGGTTCTATCGAGATGTGGAAAAAGGTGTCGTTCAGGTCCACCAATGTGAACCAGGCGCTTTTCCTTAGGTGGGGAAGAATCGTCTGTAGTGTAGTCGTTCTGAACTTCCTGGGTTTGATAAATTTCTTCACTTCTCGAAGATTCAAAATTGGTCTGAGACCCCAGTCCTGTTTCGGTACCATGAAGTATACAGAAAAAAGCCTCTTATGGATGAGGCAGCAGGTTCCCTTTGAATGGCACCTTTCTCTAAGAGAGTCAGCATCTCCTATGTTAACACTTTTGATTGTGTGGTGACTTTCACAGTACCGATGGGAGGTAGTGTCTTGAACTTGATTTTGCATCCTCGATGGATGATTGTTATCACTCATGAATCTGTTGTTATCTCTTCCCAAGCTGGAAGGAATAGTGCAAGCTGGTTCTAGAACAGAGGTTGAGGTAATCTGTTCATCAGTATGTGGTGCGAGTCAAAGACGACACTTTGAGAATCCTTCCGACTTGCGTTGTTGTCTGAATCTGTGTGTAGGGCTTGGCTTTTGGTGTTGATGTTGCCCAGGTTGATATTGAGAGGATCTGTTGAGAGACTGTCACTGAAAAAAGGGCTGCTATTGTTGTTGTCTAAACCACCAGTGGTTCCTGAAGGGTTGCTGTTGTTGGTTTTGTTGGCCGGGACCTATCTTTTTAGCCATGGTTTTTGCTTTCTGTACATTGTCCATTTGTTCATCTATTTTCGTGTTAAACAGTCCATCCTCATTTGAAGGGCAAACTTCTATACAGGAGCACAATTTGGGAGTTAATCCCGCCGACCTAAGCCACGCTCCCATCATCAGTTTTGTATTGCAGTCCGTTTGGTGTCTAATCACATCTATTTGAAGTTTCAACAGTCGAGTGGCCTCGGCCAGGAAGACCCTGGCCAGTTCCCTTTGTTCCTCTGGAAGATAGTCACAAAGGGATCTAATTTTGTCCCACAAAAGAAGTTGGTAGCAGGACATCATGGGCTGATAATTCATAACACGGAGTCCCACCGCTACTGAAGAATATAAATGGCGGCCCAGCAGATCTAGTCTCCGACCCTCTTTGTTGACAGGAGATGAGTGCACTCTGTGAAGGCGACTCTGCACCGACTCCACAATTATTGAGTTCTGCTGGGAATGTGAAAATAAGAAATCCACATCTTTGGACTATACGCAGTACATGGATTCTAAGCAACGGGAAGTGGGTGCCATGGATCCTGTGGCAGTCCAGGTTTGTTTCACGGCTTGTAGCAAGGTAGGTGAGTATGGTACCACTACTGGTGTGGATGTCTCAGTGAATACAGCATCAAAGATTGGGTCCTGGATGCACTCCTCAAACTGTAGTGTGTCCATGCCCCATACTTGGGCCATCCTAAGAATTTGTTTGTCAAATAATCCCATATCCTCTGAGGGGGGAAGCATGGTCCTTTGGGACGACAGCTTCATCGGGGAATGACACCGAAGGCGGGGCTGAATGCATAGAGGAAGAATCTGATTCGTAGACTTCCCCCAAAGTATGGGAGGAGGGAGGCCTTGCGTCTGGGTCTGCAACCGTTCGTTCCTCCAGTGTTGGTCAAGAAAGGTGAGTCCTTTGCAGTTGACCTTGCGTATTTGGCATTGAAGTTGGCTGGACCGGTAACGGTGATGGATGAGATGATGAAACTTGAGGGGCCGATGGTAAGACAATTCCATCACTGGCGTGCAGTGATGTGTGGACGTTGCATATCTCTCCCTGTAATAAGATGGTTCATAATCTCCTCTAAGACTCCAATCGTCAGGATAATAGTGGGTCAACAGAAGGTAAGACCACTCCAAACACTGTTCCCAATCTCTCCTGGATGACTTCGATTGCCTGCAGTGGTCTCTGTGGTATCTATGGTCAACGTCTTCATATGCCATTAAGGGAGAGTGGTGGCAACAATCCCTACTCAAAGATGGTTGTCTAAACCGCTGGTCAGAGGACTGTGCACAAGGTTCTCTCTCCTTCGAGGCTGGTGGAGCCTCAGAGTGCAGGATGTGGAATAATGGGCTCAAGTTACAGGAAACCAAATTCCGGTTGGACATCAGGAAAATCTTCCTGACTGTTAGAGCAGTACAACAATGGAACCAATTACCTAGGGAGGTTGTGGGCTCTTCCACCCTAGAGGCATTCAAGAGGTAGCAGACAACCATCTGTCAGGGATGCTTTAAGGTGGATTCCTGCATTGAGCAGAGGGTTGGACTTGATGGCCTTATAGGCCCCTTCGAACTCTTACTATTCTGTGATTCTGTGAGATTGACTTAAGGGAGAAACGGGAGCTCTGATTGCACTTAACTGCTATTGCCTCCTGCTAAATGCCAGAAGCAACTTGTTATTTTAAGCCATCCAGCCTTTGAAAAGCACAAACCATTGTTATAAAGAACTGGAAAACAGCACAGTGAAACCTTCCAGCAGTAAGAACACTAAAATGGCCGGAAAAAGCCTTGTGCATTACATAGTTGCTTGGAGATTGACAGTTGCCATGCACTCAGTGCTGTGTAAAACCACATGGCTATGGCTTCTGTTACATAAAAAACATAAGATGGGGAACAAAAAAGAAACAAGAATCCTTGCTATGCTCAAGTTTAAAGCTACCTGGCTAAGCCATGCTGAAAATTAGTGTTAAGTGATTGCACAGGCAAGATTCATGTGGTTGGTCTGGGGCACCGGATGTCTGTACAACTTCCCCCCTTATTTTATCTTTACTCCAGGTGCCTTATATAGAAGCTCATGGTAAACTAATTTGGAACTGTAGGTGGACACAGGAAGTATTAGAATGATACAGGTAGTAGACATAATCACTGCATGCAGGCAAACAAGGTTACTGGATTCTAGGGACAGTAGAGTTACATTTTAAAGAAACATCAATTGACTGGTCAAATTTTGTGAAACAATGGTCAAAAGTTTTTAAAGCATTAATTACAAGACAACAAAAACTTTAATCTTCAATAGGATGGACACTTAAATTAATTATAAAAATTCATTAGTAAAATGTTATTGCAAAACAATTAAATTGCCTTTTTTAAAAAAATCTAATGAATCTAACAAGATAAGGTGATCAAATCATTGGATAGTTCGTCTCTGGCTTTTATCCTATAAACATCATGTAAATATTTCCAATGTTTCTAAATGATATTAAAATTGTTCCATATCTACGTAGTACCAACACTTAAAACACACCAGATAACATGGAGGATGTGCTCCCTGGCTTCTGTAGTAAGTAAGATGAAGTTATGAGCAGTCCTAGACAGTAACCCTGCAGTTACAGCCAGTGGTCAACAAGAGAAGCTTTGCTGTGCTGCTAGATTTCCCCTTGGCTGCTGTGGAGATAGGGATAAGCTGCTCTTAGGTCTTGCCCTTGCTAACAAAGGACATCATAATGAAATCAAAATGTACGTTGCCACCTATTATGGTCAAACAATAGGGAATTAATTGACAATATTAAAATTAGCTGACTGGAATGCTAATGTTAGCTATAGGCATATAAGGTTCCTGGCTACCAGCAATTAGGAATTAAAAAATAAGCAAACAGTTCATAAGAAAAGCAAAACATGTTCCAAGACCCAGGAGGCAAAAAAGGATTCAGGAGGCAGAGAAACAATAGCAGCCCAATGGGATCAAACTCCTGGAGACGTTTCTAGAATAATCTAATAGGTGAGTTATCATGTCAATGATGATAACAATAATAATAATAATAATAATAATAATAATAATAATAATAATAATTCTTACCCGCCTCCCCCTCTGGATCAAGGTGGGGAACAACATCAAATACAAATACATAAAACTGATTAAAAGTATATAAAACGAATACATTATTAAAATAACAATAAACAATGATCAACAGGTGTCACACAAATGTGACTCAGGCCAGAAAGGTATAGCAAAGGAAACGCAATCCTAATAGTCTCTTCCTCAAAGGAAAACACTCTATATATTGGTCAGTAGGATGCAGACTCAACAAAATGAATACATCACACACAGCATGTACTACTAAACACAGCATGATGATTGCTTTCATGGGTTTCCCTGATTCAGCATGCCTTACATAAGAAGTTTTTATTTTGTCAGATGGAAGGCTGACCTGTGCTGGTTGCCACAAGAATAAAAAAGGATATAACCCAGAAGTGGACAACTCACAGCACTCTGAGGTCACACTTATATTTCTATTAACTCAAAAGAACCAAATTACTGTATTAACCATAGAAAAACATACGTTACCATTTATCATTAGCTTTTTAACACATTTCTTGTTAACCCCCTTTTCTCCGCAACGTATCATACACCAGGGATAGACAAGCTTTTTGGGTCTCTGGGAACATTTGGCAGTTTGAGAAACTGTCCAGGGTACCACTCACACAGGACAAGTAACCTTCCCAAAAGCCGGAGTACAAGGAAGAGGTGGGGGCTGAACCCCAACAAACTAAACAATTCCTTTGAATCCAGTTTTCAGAAACCTATTTCACTGAAGGCAAAATATTATTGTCTCTGCCATCCAACTCATTCCCCTATTTCTCTCTCTCTCTCTCTCTCTCTCTCCCCCTCTGGTCACTATCCATAGACACACTCTGGCTGAATTCGGACAACACGATAGTCAGTGGTGGGGTAATAATCAACTTTGCAGTTGTTCATCTAGGGGGTACTATTAGTAATAAATAATCAACTGTGGTGTGGATTAGGATCAGCGCTGAGTTGACTATGGCAGCATTCGGACGACACGATAGTCAATACAACTGACGATTGTTCCCCCCCCCTTGCTTATTATGTCGTCCGAATTCAGCCTCTGCGTCTCACTCTTACACAGTCACACACACCTCCATCTATTCACACACACAAGCATCCTGTGTATCCATCATGTATTTATCCATACAGACACGTTCCTTTCTTCTCCTCACTGAAAGGACATGAAAATCCAACTCATTTCAGAATCCCTCCAAAATCCTACCTAAATAATTTCTCCCCCGCTCTCTCACCTGCAGTCTGCATCCATTCGGACATACAACCCCCCAGGTTGCTCCCAACTGGTCCGCAAGCCACTGCTGGCTTCCTCCAATTCTCCCTGTCTCCTCCCCACTGGCTCCCCACTGCTGTCTTACTGCTGCCCTTGCTAGCCCCTGCACTGCTTTCCTTAGTCCCACATGCACTGGTAACTTCCCAATTAGACTACTGCAATGCATTCTACATGGGGCTGCCCTTGTAGATGACTCGGAAGTTGCAAAACGCAGCAGCTAAACTGCTGACTGGAACATCTCATAGAGACCATATAACACCAGTCTTAAATGAATTTCACTGGTTGCCAATATGTTTCTGATCGGAATTCAAGGTGTTAGCAATGACTTGGGACCTTGATACTTGAGGGAGTGCCTCTCGCTATATTAGCCTGCCCGAGACCTGAGATCTGTTGGAGGAGCCCTTCTCCATGCCCCACCAATACGAGATATATGCTATGGTGGGACATGGGAGAGGGCTTTCTCTGTTGTGGTACCCCGGTTGTGGAATGCCCTCCCCCTGGAGGCCCGACTGGTGCTGGCACTGGCTTCATTTCAGCTCCAGGTTAAGACATGGCTTTTTATCAAAGCCATGAATGGCTAAATCCACCAGCCTGCACACTGTCTTGTTTTAATTGGATTTTACTGTTTTTAAATTTCATACTGGTTTTAATGTATTAATGGTTTAATGTGTTTTAGAATCATATATTTATTGTTCTATTTTATCTGTATGTTGCCCTGAGATCCTTGTGATATAGGGCGGAAAAGAAATGTTTTAATGAATAAATATAAATAAATAGTCTGGTAAGAGATCATCTAAGCCTGTCATCTAAGAGGTTATCTAAGCATGTTATCCAGGCTTAGATAACCTCTTACTTTCATTGCAGCTGATGCTAAATAATGAAGAAGCCATATATTTTCCATAGAATAGATCCTTACTTGCCTAACATTCCCAGTTCTTCCAAAGACTACTATACTTTTGACTGAAGATCCATAGCTTTCCATACATTTTGCTTACATTCTGCTGTTTAGAGAAAACTAGGTAAATGCCTGTCAACCTAAACAGAATATTCCAGGGAAAAGAGAATTCAGTACTTCATAATAATGTCATGACCAACACTAAATCCATCTGCCTTACATTTTGGCACCCCTTAGATTCCTGTCTATAGATGGAGGGAGTCTCTAACTACAAGTAACATGTCTTAAGCTAACAATTTTCAAAAATGAAATGGTCCAGAATACCTCAGGTAGCAATGAAAGATCCAGCATTTCTTTCATTACCACTACGTCAGTTAAGAGGCATCTTGTTCCCAGTTTTTACTCCACTGTGTGCAGTTGCACTTCCAATACTTTGTATTAAATTGCACCACAAAATAAAATAAAATCAACCTTGCAACTTCTATTTATATGCACATTTTGGAGTAGCTTCAGAAGTACTAGAGCTGAAAAACACAGAACTAACAAAAAAATGGTAATAGAGCCTGATGATATATCAACATCAATAACTAATCATAAGCTGAAAATATATCTTTAGGAATTGGACTACAATCTTAACTATGAAGTCTCGCTTGCTCCAGAAATAGCTTTCAAACCACAAAACAAATTCAATAGACAGCTAGCAAAATTGTACAAGGCCATCTTTCTTCAGCTAAATATAGACTATGCCTACCTAGGTATTGCTACCCATTCCTAAACACCACTCCATCCAGAAACCTAACAAAACATTTTTCTAACCTATTCTACAGTTGTTTTCTATCCTAAACTCAACAACAACAAATCTTTATTACAGTCCATAATCCAGCAACACACAGTTTGAAAAATGCATATGCATACAACTAATACCCCAGGATATCATCAAAGAATAATTTAGTCCACTATCCATTTTCTTTCAACTATATTTAAATTGCTTGTTTTTACTTCTGTAATATACTGGATATTTTCTTTGTTATATCCTAAATTATTTTCTCTAAAATCCTGTCATTTCTATTCAGGGAAGGATCCTACGCTGAAAAGCCTAGAAATATTTTAATTAAAACGAACAAACAAGCAAACAAATCAAACATATAGAGTTGTCCTGGACAATTTATTGCTTGCTTTCAAACACTGCATTCATGAGTCAAGTCACAGAAGCACACATTGTAATGTGGCCTGGGCACACATTATACCTTTATTGTGCAGTTACTAGATGCAAAATCACTCCCCATGAATCCACAAATTGCTGAGTGGGTACACACAATCCTAGTTATTTCTCCAGGCATACACCATTAGGCAACACAACTAAGTATGTGGGTAGACCTACCCTTAGGCTTTGCTGCTATTTCCACCTGCAATTCAGATCTCTCTCTGTAAAAGAAACAACAACCTGACTGAACATGTGCAGGCACATTTAGGACTAGAGCCAATACCAGCACAAAGATGTCACAATGCTGGCAAGAGATTATCATTCAAGTGTATGTAAAATGATCCTGCAAAAATATTCCAACAAAGAATAGCAATGTTAACAAGGTAATATGACTTCAGTCTTAACACCCCAATATAATTCTTACACAGTAATTTTCACATGTTGAACAATTCTTATCTTACACATATGTTTCTACGGAATGTATGCACTCCATTAAAATCATAATGTAGAACAGGGACAAATCCCAGGGCTTCCCACGTGACTCACAGCTTCTCATGTGACCCACAACATAGTCTCCCAATCCCAAGGGTCCCTTCTTATTATGCAACTCAGCCCCTCACTCCCCATGAATCCACAAGACACAAGATAATGACTATTTAACCCCCACTCCCACAACAAAGCAAATAAACAACAGAGTTTCTATAAGAGATGTGTCTGAAGTTCAAAGCAGGAAAACTTTACCAAAGCTATTATTCCTCTTTTCTCTGGAGTGGAATGAGTTTTTAAAAAAAAACACAGCCTGCGAATTCGTTCATGGAAGAGTGAATCAATAGGCAGAGCCACAGTTGCTGACCCTTCAATGTTTAATTAAAAATATGACCATTAAAAACTAGTCGACAACCAGGGATCTAGAGATACTACAGTCAGCATGTCTTTTATTTTCGCACTCAATCAAAACCCCTTCTGGTTCTAAGCTATTTTTGGAATACTTCCTGCATGGGAAGATATGAAGTGATCTTTCACATTAGCAAGAATAAACAATACGTGTCAAAATGGCATACCACCCCATTGATTTACACTTTTCCAGACATTAGAATCCATTAGCCTGGTTTACACATTACAATAACCCAGATTTTTTGTGCATGCTACTTTACTGCTCCCACTGCAAATGGGAGAGACTAAACAACCCAGGGAGGCTCCATCCCTAGGTTGTTTGCCATGACATCCAAACCAGGATTTCTGGCTTGTCGAGGGAGAGTCAGGCTAGAGCTCCTGTCATGGCAAAATCCAGGAACAGAGTATCCCTGAGTTGTTTAGCTGCCCTTGCTCACATCGGGAGCAATCAAACAGAGTGAACTAGGGTTTTCGTTATATGAGAATGGGATTTTCGTTATGTGAGAACTGGGCCATTGATTTACACTTGTCCAGATAGAAGAATCACAGGAAGGAAGAGACCTGAAGTATCTGTACTAAAAGGAAATAATCCACAAAACAAGCCCCATCCACATGTCCTTTTACATATTAACCAACATAATTTGGCTCCCAGTATACTATAAAAAGAGAGCCAGCATGAATAACAAACAAGGTAATTAAAAACAAAATATAAATATCCAAAACCATTACCCTAATACACCTGCAGAACATTCCTTGGAGCCCCCAAAGGTGGTAAAGAATGATCTATTAGTTAAGTCTGGAAAAAATGGATAGCATATAGAGAAAACACAATTCTAGATTTTTCACTTCCTTAGAATCAGATTTAGGGATATAATCTAGGATGAGACACTTTTAAAGTATCTCACATTTGTGCACAATATAGTTCAAATGTGTAACAATTAGCAGCAGCAGCACTTCAGCATCCAGCAGCAAAGCACGGTCCAGGAAACTTCCCTGTCCTTCAGGTGGACAGGCAAAAAACTACCATATTCCAGATCTATTCTGTCCTACAGTCATAAACTCCCACCATCAACATGAGAACCGCCTCTATTTTTCATTCTTGTTAAATCCAGGAGGCACTGATTGAATGATGTTATGCACTGGATGAGGACTGACAAATTGAAACTTAGGAAGAAAGGAATAAAAGGATGATAAACTTATTTAAAATGTAGCAAGTTAGAAACAGAACAAGGTAAGACAAGAGGGTGAGGATGAGCAAGGGAGATTCTCAAAAGCAAAGACAAGTTCGCTAAAGAATTGATGCAGGGCAGAAAGTTAAAATGTCACAATTTTAGCAATGGCAGAGATATGTTAGGTAAAAACTGACAGGATAGAAGAACATCAGGAGGCCTGATTGCAGCAGATCAGCCTATGTGAGACAGAAAATGTGAAAGGGAGAAGGAAAAATAAACAGAATTAACTGACAAAATTAAGCATGACAAAGCCAGCATAGGTAAAGTTCAATTAAACTAGAGATTGTGTTCCATAAAGGCAAGTGTATAGGTTACCTTCAGAGGCATTGTTATTATTCAATCAACGGAAAGCAGCAAGCTCTTTGGTCCCTAGATGTTCACTAACAGTATATAATTATGTGGGAAGTCAAGAGCTCACAAACGGACTCTAATGGTGAATCTAACAGTGCTTTGTTTATCTAAAAGCAGGTGTCTTAAGTACATCTCTATAGGCCCTTCAGAAGCATCTAACTTTCCTATGTATTTTAGGAACAGGAGTACATAAAGCTGTTGCTCTGTTAGGAGTATTGGGTCCACTTCAGCATTGTAATGTGGAGATTTCCCAGAGTTCTTCTTCCCATGTACACATAGCTTGGTCACATATATGAATTCCCATCCCTTCTTCAGTTTTCCTCATTAACTCATATATACTTTGAGAACGTATTTCACTTTTAAGGATATTGTAATTTTAATTTGTTTTTATGCTTTATGCTTTTAAATTTTGTATATTGGTGTTTTAATTGTTCAATGTTTTTAATTTTTGTAAACCGCCCGGAGAGCTTCGGCTATGGGGCGGTATATTAATGGAATAAAATAAATAAATAAATGCTTGTTAAACTAAAAAAACCTGTTCATCTGAACAAATTAAGTTTGGGCATTTGACCTGTTCAAGAAAGATTTGGTTAACTGGCTGAGCAAATATTGGTCAAGTATTTTTTTAAAAAAACATGTGGATTAGAACAACAAAATGAAGCTTTAATCATCAACAGGTTTTATTCTTACATTAACTAAAAAAAACAAATTACTAAACTGTTGTGAAACAAAGAAGTTAACTTTTTTAAAAAAAATGTAATAAATCAGTATACCTTTTAACAATTTTAGGGAGGGTTCTATAAAATGTTAATAATTCACTGAGCAGTTCTTCTCTTTGGCTTTTATCCTGGAACTCTAGTCTACAGTTACAAAATTGTAAACAATCAAATTAAACCCAGAGGGGTGAGGGATAAGCCAAATATTGGGTATACATGCACATTTATCCATCATACTCTGAAAACAAATTATCCCAATTCCTCTAGATTTTTTAAACTCAGCTCATTAACATTTGGTAGAATTTGTTTTAGATTCTGTTCTGGATTTACCAGTTATTCAAGTTGTGTTTTCATTCCCTGTCCCAAGTACCGAGCTAAAAGTTTACATAATTATAATAATAACCGAATGTCTTATCCCCACCATAATGGTACTCCTGGATATTCCTTTGGCACAACAATCCTCAAGATGTTACTTATGGGGAGTGCCCAGGGGCAGCAGGAAGAAATTTTAAAAAACAGACAGAGTAGGAGAAGGCAAAAAACAAGCAGCCTTTCATCTTACCAGTGGAGAAATGTAGAAGTGCATGTGCCTTCCCCTAGAGATGGCTAGGGCATGGAAAACTCGCTGCAACTCTAACCAAATATTAGTAAGAGCTCAAAATCATGCCTGCTCTAATGGCAAAGAAGCCCTTCTTCTCCACCACCACCGCATCCTCAGGCATTGCTTTTCTAGGTGATTCAGGGCCTTTGCAATCTGATCTCATTGAGAATATTAAGGAACCCTTGGATGCACACTGTGACATGTTTGCTAAATGCTTTAAGTATAAAATTCCTCACATGTGCTAATACTGATTCACTATAGCCTATAGCTGTGTACAGAGCCCTCTCGGATCCAATATTGATGGATAAATTTTTATTGTTGAGGCCTAAATAGCCGGACAAGTATGGCCTACCAATTTTGCATTTGACTCGTCTCTCCTGGCTCATTATACTGAACAGGGAGGAAATAACTATCTGGGTCATTTGGGAGTACATTTCTCCTTGTGAGAGAAGACTGTCCTGGCTGCCTTAAAGGATGTGGAACTGCAACTGTTCCTGAAGAAACTTCCTAAACTTCTGGCCAGTCACCAATATTCACTTTCTAGGCAAAGTGCTTAAGCACACAGTTGCTGTACAACTCTAAGCACTCTTGAGACTTCCATTTCCAGAGAGGCAGTTTCATTAGTCTATTGCAGGCAAGAACAACATAGTCTTGTAGCACCTTAAAAACTAACACAGTTTTATGATATAACCTTGCATGGACTAGAGTCCACTTCATCAGATGCATAAAAAGTTGCCATGAGTATATATATATATATATATATATATACACATACATACACACACACACACACACACACACAAGGTTTGGGGGTGGAATTATAAGCAGTGAAGTCAAAGGGAACTGAAATGCAAAAAGTACAGACAGTGATAGTTACATTAAAGCTTAAATGTGTGTAGAGTCATTGGGAGAATCTAGTGTGAAACTGCTGAATTACAATTTTCAAGGAAATTCAATTCTATCTCCCATGGATTGAGCTGGAATAATAGGTTTTTATCTCACTGCAAGTGTTAATTAACTTACTGATGCCAGAATGTTTGTTATCATCAACAATGGTCACTGTAATGACTCTACATACATCTAAGCTTTAACATAAGCTTTAAAGTAACTGTGTCTATGCACTGTGCACTTCAGTCCCCTCTGATTATTATTATTACTTATTACATTTGTATACCGCCCCATAGCTGAAGCTCTCTGGGCGGTTTACAAAAATTAAAAAATTGAACATTAAAAAGTCAATATACAAAATTTAAAACCATAAAACAGCTGACATATAAAACATTTTAAACTTTTACTCACTGCTTACAATTTCTGCTCTCCCCGCCACAAGCATATTTCTGTTAACTCAGGCTAACACTTCATGCATCTGATGGATTCCAGTAGGGATGTGCACGCCCAAAATTATCGTATCGTTATCAGAAATCACTTAAAAAAAATAATCAGATTGGATTATATCAGATGTAAATCGTATCTGGTTGACTGACCACAGCTTTCAGAACAAGCACGATATTTAAAAAATTCATAGAAAATCGAGGGTTTGAGCAATTGTTCTGATTTTTTTCCACAAATGACCAGCCAGATCCCATCTTCAATGTCCCACAAGTTTCAAGTTTTTATCTTTAAAAATGAAGAAGTTACAGCAGGGGGGGGGGCTTTTGGGGGACCCCCTATAACTTTTTAATTTGAAAAGATAGATATATGAAACTTTTTGGATATCGCAGATTGGATCTTGCTAGTCCTGGCTCCCCAAGTTTCATGTCATTATCATTTCAAATAAAAAAGTTATGCATGTGTTTCCTCCAATGCAAGCCTATGGGCAAAAAAGCAGATACCATCATGGAGGCCCGGTCAACCAGCTGTCAATAAAGTTGCACGATCTTTAATAAATTCATATAAAATCGAGGGTCGGAGGGATCGATCTCAAATTTCATATATATGTCTAGCACTTGTTGCTACACATATGAGCCAAATTTCAGATCAATCCCTCCACCCCTGTATTTTATATGATTTTTAAAAAAATCTTTTAAATTTTTGACAGGTCTGAATGAACACACGTGGCGAGCTATCATTCTGACCTGTCAGAACTTAAACGATCATTAATAAATTAATATAAAATCGAGGGTTGGAGGGATCTATCTCAAATTTCATACATATACTTAGGCGTACCCCATAAGCACTGTGACCAGGTTTCAAGCCTCTAACTTTGAAAATACAGAAGTTATAGGTTTATTTATATGGCAGTCCGGTATTCTGAAAAAAATCTGATATAATCGGGCTGAAAATTTTCGGGTCAGATATTTATCGGAGGCTTTTCTATCGTATCGTTATTGTTAATCGGATGTCCGATAACGACCTTATCGTATCGTTATCGGACATTTTAACGACACGATACACATCCCTAGATTCCAGTTCATGAAAGCATATGCCATAATAAATTTATTAGTCTTTAAGTTACCACAAGACTGCCGTGTCTAGGTGAGACTGAGTTTTTAGATTCATGTCAGCTGGCTTTTAGGCCTGGTTTTGGCAGTAAGACAGCTTTGGTTTCTCGGGTGGATGACCTATACCAGAAGACAGGGGCAGTAGAATCCTGCTAATTTTCCTGGAACATCCTGAGGCCTTTGTGACTTTTCCACTCCTACTTTGATGGGCAATTCTGGTTTTAGGGAACTACTGCTTGGCTCTATGCCACTTGTGCTATAGAACCCCACAAGGTTCTAACTTGTCCTCAGTGCTTTTCAACATCAACATAAAAGTGTTAAGTGAGGTCGATGGAGATTTGGAGTGAGGTATCATCAATCTGTTGATGACACCCCTTTCGTTCTCTTTTTCATCTAACTCAGGTGAGAATGCTTAATCAGTGCCTGGGCATAGGAATGGACTGGATGATGGACAATAAACAGAAAAGATGAAGGTGCTGTTGGTAGGCAGTTTGTCTGCTCTTGAGAGTGACATTCATCCTGTTCTAAATGGGGTTGCACTCCCCTCTCAAGGAACACATTTGCAGTCCAGGATACTGCTTGAACCATCTTTGCCATAACCATCTTTGCATAAAGCATCTTTTGCCAAATTAGAATGGTGCACCCACCTGCACCTGGACAGGTAGATAACAGAGATTAGGCTGCTAACAGATTAAACTACTACAATCTGTTATATGTGGGACTGCTTTTGAATATGCTTTAGACAGTGTAATCAGTTCAAAACACCGTGCTAGGTTGCTACATCGAACTGGGCATTATGATTACAATATACAACATATGATTATTACGACAGTGTTCCTGCAACTACATTGGCCCTCAATCTATTTGTAAACTCACTGGGCAGTTTAGTAGGCTGACCAGATAAAATCCAGGTCAGGGCTCATGTAACTTTAACAGTTGTAGAGAAAAGGGAATTTCAGCCAGTGTCAGTATGCAATTAGTTCCTGGTGATATTCCCTCTTCTTCACAACAGTTAAAGGTGCAGGCAATATACTAGACTGGCCATATACAAAAGAAGGCAGAGCCCCTGCAACTTTAACAGTTGTGATGAAGAGGGAATTTCACCAGGAACTAATTGCATACAAATGAAATTTCCTTTTCTCTACCACTGTTAAAGTTACATGAGCCCTGACCTGGATTTTATCTGGTTAAGTTAAGCAGGCAAACCACTACTTAACTTAACCTCTATAATATAAAGACAATAATTCTGATCTACATAGAATATTGTGTTGCAGATTATTGAATGGAAAGCCAATGTACTAAAGGGGATAAAATAAAAGATGCCTGTGTTCAACTCCCCTGCTCAGTCACAACAGCTTAATTACGTGGCACTGGATAAATCATTCACTCTCAGCAGTAGTAGTACTAACACAATAATCCTATTCATGCCACCCTAAACTCTTAGGAAGTGGAATAATAATATTTAACATTTATATAGCACTTTTAAAAGAGTGTCATATACATTGCCTCAGAATAATCCGTATAACCTCCTTCTAAAATAAATCCCTATTAATATCCGTATTATTATGTGGAGGGGGCGAGGGCTGGGGCTGGAGGTGTGCAGCTTGCCTAAATCACCCCGTGAGTTTAGAGCAGAGGTGGGATAGGGACTGGGGCGGGGGGCTCCCTTTCACAACCTATTATGGCAGCCAATGCGATCCCCAGGCCTGGCAGATCTGTGATCACTAATATAGTACCACTGATTCGAGCAATTAAGGAAAATAGCATATATACGCAGCACTCCCTCATAAAGCTCAGTCGGGTAGCTTTGTGCAAATCACTGCCTCTCATTCTTTCCAGGCTGTTGCGAAGAGACAATAATCCCTCATCGACCACCCTGAGCTTCTTGGAGGAAGCAGGATAGGATGAATATTGCAAGCGTTATTTACGGCTTCGAATACTTGGGGAGAGCATTGTGTAAGTTGTAGTTGTTACTGCTGTTGCTTATTATTACTATTATTATTACATTTATGTATTTATTTATTATGACTATTCCTCCCGACAAGTGGATGCTTCCGCGCCAGTTCATGCGAGGGATTTTAATGTCACGATTACACCCTCCCGTCCCGTCCTCTGCCCCCGGGGTCTGGGGTGGTCTCGCACCCCAAAATCCCGCACTCCCTTTCCGCCCCCGAGTAACCAGCTCCTCGACCCCCCCCCCCCGAGTTCCCCACTCGACGCAGCCCGAGCGATTCCCTCCTTCGCCCCGTGCCTCCTTCTCCTCCTCCCCCTCCCCCTCACCTGCGGCCGCGAAGGGGCCTCGAGTCCGGCAGGAGCCGTCCGCCCAGCCTCAGCGCCCGAAGGCCCGCTAGGTTCGGCCCGCCGGCCGAGCTCCCGCGGGCCCCACGGATCCCTCAGGCCGCACGCGAAGCCCGCCGCCGCTCCGCCCCGCCGCCATCTTCCGCTTGAAAGGGATGGGAGGGAGCAGCCGGGCCGGGCCGCGGTGAAGAGGAGGAGGAGGAGGAGGCCACCGCCCTCCCGGTCCCGCCTCCGCTGGGCCGGAGCTGCAGGCCGCTAGCTAGGAAGAAGGCGGGACCCCCCCCCCCCACTCGGTCGGGGGCTGCGGCGAAGCGTGGAAGTCGCCACGGCCGGCGGCGCAAACACGAAGAGGCTCTTCTCGCCCCCGCCGTGGGCTGAAGAGATAGTGAAAAGGGTGCGGGGACGGAAAGCTGAAGCCTTTGCCTCCGCCCCCGATGCCCCAGTTTCAGTTGTCGGCGCGGCCTGTTTCGGACGACACGCCAAGCAACACGACTGAGGACAGTTTCCACCCTCCCCCTCTGTTGATTATCGTGTCGTCGGAATGCTGCCCGCGTGTAGGACTTTAAAACACCACGCACGCCACGCGTTTGTTCAGTGTATCATGGGGAGGGGGGAAAGAGGAAAGCGATTTTCGTCATTTTATGGCATCCCAATTCCACCAAGGTCTCCTCTACAAGGATTCGCTTTTGCACCTGGTTAGGCGATTATGCGCATTAAGGGATGACCAAAATGCGCTTTACAAGTAGTTAATGCGCATAAGCGCTTGTTCACATAGTCAAAATGCGCTTTAATGGACGGAGCAAAGTAAAACTCGCTGTTTAACGCGAATTCGATAATGCGCATAATCGGAGAGATAACGCGCCTCTACGCCCGATTTGCGCTCCATTCTTGTAGAGGTAAATTTTTTTAAGCGCCTTGAAAGAGCTTTAAACCTCTCTTGTAGAGAAACGGGGAGGCTACACATGCGGCAGAGTGAGGTGGCGGAGGAGGAGGCCCTGAGATGGAGGCAGAAGCAAGCGTAGTAGGACCTCCGCTTTCATTGCTCTCCCGAATCAATCAAAGCCACCTCCCTGTGCTTTGTACAAACAAAAACGGAGCGTGGCAGGAAGCAATCGGCAAGGAAAGAGCTGAGGTCTGTGGGTGGTTTGTTTGTTTTTTCCTTTCTGAGCCTATCTACACACGCAGGATAAAACACTTTGAAAACGTTTTGAAAACTGTCTATGGAGTGTGTCCTGGGCCCCAACAGTTCTCAAAACTGTTTTAAAGCGTTTTAAAGCAGTAGTGTAGATAGGCTGAGAGTTCTTGATCTAGAGTTGAAAAAAGTTACACCCTCGCCTCCTCCAGGTTGAAGTGATACTGTCTGGATCTACACTACTGCTTTAAAACGGTTTATAACAGTAGTGACAACTGTTGGGGCCCAGGACACACTCCATATACAGTTTCCAAAACGTTTTCAAAGTGTTGTATCCTAGCCCAGACTCTCATACAGCAGAATGAGGTGGGTGATTGGAGTGTACCACTTCGGACTGTAGGTGAGAAAAACCATTTCCTGATCTTTCCCAGTCAGAAAAACTCTCCATAAGTAGAAATCTAGCACAACAGAATTCGGGTGAGTTAAACCTTTCTCCCTGCTGTGCTTACTTTCCCACATGCATAGCCTGTGAGTTTTAAAATTGCTATCCGCCACTGGTAGCCTGAAGTCATATCGTCCATTCTACAACTATTTTGCTGTAGGTTTGGTGCAGGCCTTACTTCCATATCATAGAAGCACCACCTAAGTTTGTATAGGATTGGGCTAGATATCCACTAAGCCAGAAAATTCTGGGAAAGTGGTGTTTTGTGGAACACTGTAATTCACAGCTGTGGTGTTGTCACTACACAGTGTATAATCATGACGGGCAGGAATTATGGGATTTTTCTCCCATTATAGATCCCTCAAAATCCAAAGCTGAGCGCTTTGGGGGAAGTATTGTAAAACCTAGCTGTACAGGTTGGGCATATGTAGATTTTTCATGATTTAGTTTTATGTAGACTAAAGCTATTTTGGCTATGGGGTAGTTAACAACAATAAAATAGACTATTCAGCATAGTAGAACTTAAAGGTTCTGCTTTTCAGGGATGATTAGCTGTACTTGTTTGAATTAAGCTGCATTTCCACAATTTGCCAACATCAGATTTTATTTAAAACAGAAATAGCTGGTTGTGGCTTTCGGAAGTGTCCTTTGACAGGGGAACTAGGCCGCAAGAATGGCAGGTTTAGGAAAAATAAATGTAACAACTGCAAAGGTCATGATTATACACTGCGTAATGACAACATCACAGCCGTGAATTACAGTGTTCAACAAAACACCATTTCCTCAGAACTCTCTGAGAGGTGCCAAGGAAACCAACCAAACAGAAGAAAGAATTAAAGGAAAGGATCATAGCAATTGCTTCATTCAACAAGCAGATGTTAAACTGCACCCACTTACCTGTGAGTCAGCCCATTGAGATCAATGGGATGTCTGAGTACCCATGTATAGGATTGTGCTGTATTCCTTGCAACTGCCAGCACTAGAACAGACATTCATTCCACTGTAGACTCAAGAGCATCTTGGGCTATAGCTAGATGTAAAGCAAGAACACAGGTCACTGCTGAACCTGGAATAAATTCTGATGAAGGGGGTCTAAAGAATGCTATTAATTCATTAAGCAATCTGGGATTTCATTCAGAGATAAGGCAGGCTGGGTGGGTGGGAGGGAGGGAGGCTAAATTGTTCTATTTACACATTTGCCCTTGATGCCATCTCCCTTTCTGTTGGGTTGCTTCCATTTTCAGAGCCCAGCTGGAGAAAACCAGCTGTAGAGAGCACACTTTGAAGGGAGTTGGGTGGGCCCAGCACCCATCTCTTCCGCTTCTCAGCTGAAGCCAACATACTTCTGATGATTCTGTCATATCTCTTTTAGAGCCTCAGATGTGCATCACTGTTTGTCTGCTACAGATTAAAGTGGCTACACTTCCTACCATTTCACGTGATGAAGAATGCATAGCTTTTTCTATTTAAATACTGGATTTGTTGGGGGGGGGGGGAATATCACCACCTTTGAAAAGTCTTTGTAGCTTCCCTTGATCAGCTTAAAGAAAAGGTGAAATGTGGGAAGCTGATATGAAAGGAAGCTGATATACATGGGAAATTTGAAGCACCACTAGTCTAGTCTTAAACCTTTCCACTTAAGGAATCTTTCTTAAACCTATTCGCAAAATGAGGTCCACATTTAATTTCTACAGTACATGTATCTTTTCCCTTCCCCCCCCTCTTTCTTATTCTCCCTTTCTCCTAAAATATATTGAATGAACAAAGAAATTAAAGGGGTCAGTTCTACATATTAGTGCAACCCACTTTAGACCTGGACATGATTATTCAACTTTGCTATATTTTTTTTAAAAACTATATGTGGTTAAAATCTGAAGGGCCAAAAATCAGAAATCTAACAAACTAAAATTCTGAGTTTTATTAGCACTTTCAAGATGTAGGAAGGAACCAACTAATGATTTTCAAGTATGGAAATCGATTAGTGTAAGAGGGGTAGTATCCCCCATCCATGTTGCAGACATGTTATTCCTCTTATCTCTGGTTTTCTGGGGTATGAACAAAATAATAATGATAAATGCTCTTAAAGTAACTGCCTCTTTGCAGTTTAATGTAGAATTTATCCAATCATAAACCAAATCAGTGAATCTTGCTATGAATTGTTTTTCCCATGTCCTACTGAAATATGTAATATTCCTGTTCTTGAGTGATGGAATTCACATACCCAGGATTGGACAAAAATAATGTTAGACATGAAGGGGGGAGTAGATTTCTATGTAGATTAGACTATCCAGTCCTATCATGAGTTTATGAAGTGCTTTATGGGTACATTTGTGTGTCACACCAATGGCTAAACATACAGAACAAGAAGAGGCCAGACAGCCAATGAACAGCTGAGATGAGAAAGATGAAGTTCCCATGGCAACTCTAATCAGAATCCCATTTTCAGTACAGGTCAAGACTGCCTGTTTAGATGAAAAATGCAGTTGAAAAACATGCTTCAAATGGGTGGCAGTTCACAGTCCTAATCAGCTTGTGAGCATAATTCTGACACGTGGAGAGGGTGTGGGGAGACCGTCTGGGATGCTTATCTTCCATCCCCTTACACAGTATTGCCAGTATTATTCAGCACTTCTCACTTTCTAGCTCTAAATCACTGTTTTGTGCATTGGCTGATTCTGGCTATATTAAACAGAATGATTTTTTAACATGGATATAGACATTTTGTTTGAAGTAGCTAGAGTGGGCCAATGCACAAAACAGACATGCACACAGTAAAGTACATTCATGTGTGAAAATTTCACATGGGCTTACTTAGCTTTTTGCCTACATGCTGAGAATGCTACAAAAATATAGATGTGTGGTGTGATCACCACTGATTGATCAACACCAGATATTGTTTGCCTCCAATTCCCATCATAAGAACATATGAAGAGCCTTGCTGGATTAGAGCAAGGGTCCATCTAGTCCAGCATTCTGTTCACATAGTGGCCATCCAACGGTCTACCGGGAACCCACAAGTAGGACACAAGTGTTCCCAGGCAACTGGTGCATATAGGCATACTGCCTCTGATACTGGAGGTAGTACATAGCCATCAGGACTAGTAGCCATTGATAGCCTTCCCCTCCAGGAATTTGCCTAACCTTGTAAAGCAATCCAAAATGGTGGCCATTACTACATCTTCTGGTAGCAAATTCCAGAGTTTAACTATGTGCTGTGTGAAAACATACTTCCTTTTATCTGTCCTGAATCTCCCTCCAGTCAGCTTCTTGGTATGACCCCGGGTTCTAGTATTGTGACAGTCCATTGGATAATAAGCATATAAAAGCTGAAGGAAAATGGGTAGATGACACAGAAGTTTTTTGTCTCAAGTCTTCATTGCAGATAATATTGGAGAGAGACTCTCACCTGAATAATTGTTTTTAAGGAGTACATCTGAATATCAAACAGAAATTACAAAAATAAAATTTAAGTAACTGACAATTTAAAAAGTAACTCAGCAAGAAAATTATATATATATATATATATATATATATATATATATATATATCACATTAAAATTCATAACAATTGCTAGAAACAGATTCCTTTCTGGAAGAATAGAAGAAGGCTGTCAAGGAAACAGATTAAGCGAGGGGATAGAGGATCTGGGGAGGAAAGGTAATCCAGGAAATTACAGACCAGTCACCCTAACTTCCATCCCAGGTAAACTGTTGGAAAGCATTATAAAGTTCAGAATGGTTAAATGCTGATTCTAATCCACATCACAATTTATTATTATTATTATTATTATTATTATTATTATTATTATTATGTGGGGACTACCTGCTAGATAAACAACAACTGTTGAGTTGATTATTACTTCACCAATGACTATCATGTTGTCTGAACACTTGGACTTTTAAAATGCTTTTGGAAGGTGTATCCTAATTCAACATAGCATTCATGGGATAAGGTCCTCTTATGGATTGGTAACGGTTTAAAATACCAGAGTCACATGATAAGATTTCACAAAGAAGGGAAGAAAATTGTGGTATTCTCTAAGGACTTGTACATGGCCCCTTCTATTTTTCATATATGATTTAGGGTTGGGGTGAATAACAAGTTAGTCATATTTGTAGCAATACTCAATTATTCAGGGTAGTAAGATTAAAAGTCAATGTGAAAAACTCTAAAACAGTCTTTCAAACTGGATAAATAGTCAACCAAGATGCTATTAAATATAAATGCAAGGTAGTGCACATGGGGATACATAATTTCTTTCTTACATGTAAATATATACATTTAAATTGGCTGGGGTTGCCCAAAGAGATCTCAGGGCTGTGTGAATATGTTAGTGAAAATGTCAGCTCATTGTATGGTATCAATGCAAAAGGTAAATACAATAATAGGAATTATTAGGATAGAGTCTGGAAATAAAACAGCCAATATCATAATTTATGATACTGTAGGGTGACCAGACGTCCGGATCCCCCCGGACATGCCCGGAAAAGGGGGCCAAATTTGAGTCCGGGGGGGAAATTTCAAAATATCCCCCAAAGTCCGGAAAATTGGGCCTCTCCCGTGCCATCCGGGCCTTGATCTTGGCTAGCGCGATTGCGCTGGCCAAGAACAAGGCCCAGATCGGCCGGGGAAGAGGCTGGAACGATGCACACCCACACTTCCGGGTGCGCGTCGTTCCGGCCTCCTCCCCTCCGCCATCCGGGCCTTGTTCTTGGCTAGCGCGATTGCGCTGGCCAAGAACAAGGCCCAGATCGGCCGGGGAAGAGGCTGGAACGATGCACACCCACACTTCCGGGCGCGCGTCATTCCAGCCTCCTCCCCTCCGCCATCCGGGCCTTGTTCTTGGCTAGCGCGATTGCGCTGGCCAAGAACAAGGCCCAGATCGGCCGGGGAAGAGGCTGGAACGATGCACACCCACACTTCCGGGTGCGCGTCATTCCAGCCTCCTCCCCTCCGCCATCCGGGCCTTGTTCTTGGCTAGCGCGATTGCGCTGGCCAAGAACAAGGCCCAGATCGGCAAGGGAAGAGGCTGGAACGACGCGCGCCCGCACTTCCGGGTGCCCGCCAACCAGACCGACCGGGGAACAACTGTGGCGCTCGTGCGCGTCCTGCTCTAAGAGCAGCCTAGTATCGCGCGCGCAAAAGTGCGAGAACGGCGGCGGCGTGTTCTCGTTCCCCTGCCGTGTGCGCTTCTCGAGAGGGACAGAGCGAGAGCGCCCAGCGCGCGCTGCTGCTACTAGCGGCGGCAGCGGCGGCGGCTTCGTGAAGCTCCTCCGAGCCTTCCAGAGCTGGGGCTGAGGCAAAGCGGCGCCCACTGAAGAGAGAGCGGCAGGCGGGCGGGCGGTTCTGCGTGTGTGCGACTGAGCGAGCGGAGGGCAGACGAGGCCAGCCAGCCGACCGACGGCCGCCTTGCCGGTAACTGCCTAACCTCATTCCTCCGGCGCGAGGGGCTGTCGGGGGGCCAGCGTGCGCCTGCGTTTCTTCACGGGGGCGGGCAGAAGGTCCTGTTGCTCGCTCGCCCGCCTTGTCTGGAGCGTGGAACAGAGTTTGGAGCCTCGCTGGCTCCACTCTTTTATTTTCGAAGAGGAGAAGAAAGAAGGCAGGCTCGTGTGGGACGGGGGCTGGTTTTTGGTTTCCCGGGCTGGAGGCTGCCCCGTGACTCGGGGCTTCTTGTGTGTCGCGCGGGTGAACCGAGTGGCGGCCTCTGGTGCTGGGGACTGAGGGGGTCACGCAGGTATCTTCCGGGAGGCGGCAGCTTGTGCCCACTCAGTAATGGGGAATTTAACCTGCGCTGCCTTTTTCTCCCCCATCCCTCCCTCCCTTCCCCGGCTTCTGCTCCAAACTCCTTAGCCAGACCCTTTTGCTGCCCCTGGATTATTGCCTGTGGAACAGAAAATACTTGTGGAGGGGAAAGGAGGTAATCTTTTCCTCCCGCCCAGGATTATCTGCCCGCCCTCTGCGGGATTATCCTGCCCCCCTCCCGCTCACCCCGCCTCTTCTCGGATGAAAGGCACGTCTCTGGTTTGCTCGGTTTGTTTGCTCTTTTTCTTTTTTGCCAGTGGCCGCAATCCGCATTGGGCTGGGGGAGGGGGAAGAGGGTGGCGTGGCTGATCGAAGAGGTGGGTGGGTTGTAATTGCCACCGTGGTGGTGGTGGTGCTGTCACCTCTCTGGATTTGGAGCTAGTAGGGCGGGAGGCAGGACAAGCGCATGGATTGGCCGCGGGAAGGGATATTGGCTGGGGGAGACGGTAGGTAAATGTTGCAATCTGCCAGATGCAGGGGAAAACGTGCTGCCGCGCCTTCCCCAATGCTAGTAGTTCTGTGTCCGGGGTGTTGCTACCAGGGAGAGGGAAAATGAATCAGCCGGTCCTTTTGGCATCATGCTTCCCCCACCCCCACCGAATTCACATTTGTGGTTACAAAACTGTAGAGCGAATGTTTTTATTTTTGGATTCAAACTCCCAGAAATGCCTTGGCGCCTCTCACCTCAGAACAATCCAGCTAGTTTACTTAAATAGAAAACGTGAATGGAAAACTGCATGGATGTCATTTATTGTTAGCTTGGGTCAGATCTGAATGGAGAGGACTACTTTCTGGCTTTCAGCCAATTGCTTGTGACTCTTACTGACAGCAGGAGGGGCAGACATAATTTAAATTATTGCTCTGACGACACAGCAATATATGATCATCATGTTTGGCTTATGGTGGTAATCTGGTTATATAGTTCCTACTTTAGCAGAATCTGTCCTCTTTCCTCTTCTCACCTTTCTGAGCTAGGTGCAGGGATCTGGATGACTGCTGCTGCAGAGCTGACTGACTTTGCTGCACAGAGCCCAGGATTACATCCACCCATTAAACTTCATTTTATTTGGCTTTGGGAAAAGGAGGGGCCACGAGGAACTGAAAAGAGGCAGGGTAGCTATAAATAGACCTTTGGGCTAGAGGAATTTTTGAGCAAATTCTGATATAGATATAGATATATACACACAGACTGGTTGGGTGAATGACTGTCATAATCCTATTATGGCTGATGGTTTCTATCTTGTGTGTATTTAAGTGTTTTAAATGGCTAACCAGTGTTTATCAATTTCTGCATGAAAATACCATATAGAAGCAAATATTGACATAATTGGAAGATATTGATTGTAAATTCATACATTCTAGCAATCTTGAACTTTGCGTATAAACTGGCAAAACTCTAGAATGTTCAATCCTTAATTTGTGTACAGCTCATTGCAACTTAAAATTATCAATTTATGCAAGATGTTTACAGCAGCAGGGCTTTGTGCCTTGAATGATAATGGAGATCATTTTGGTATATTATATATACACATATATATGTTTATTTTGTTAAATGTTCCCTTTAATAACTGTGCTTTGTATTAATATAATGGTATCAATTCATCTTCACCTTGGTCATTATCATATCTGGAGATTTTCACTGGGATTGTTGCTCTGTGCTTTCAGTAATAACTTAACATGGAGATTGGTAGAACTCTGGAGCAGTGACTTTGTTGTATCTGTTTGGGTGAGTGTGCAGTGGTGTGTGGATTTAAATTTTTATTGCCTTTGGTAAGCATGTGTGAGGTGTGTGTGTATTATTATTATTATTTTACCTTGGGTGAGTGTGTGTGTGTGAATGATTTTTTATTTTTGCCTTAAATAAGTGGATTCCCCATCATTAACACCATCATTGGTTTGTTCCTGTAACAAAAAGAAATGTGGCTCCAGAACTGCTTTTGTGTTGATGCTGATGCAAATGTTGTTGATTATTTTTATACTACATGCAAAGGGGTACACACTCTTACAACTGTCAGCTCCGTTCCAAACATTGCTTTTCTGTATGGCTTTGAGATTCTGATTATTTTACAGTGTGGCTTTGTGTATTTACCATCCCCCCACCTGGTGAAAGGTTAGCAGTTAAAGTTGCAGGAGCCCTGCCCTCTTTTGTATCTGGTCATGCTGGGAATTGTCCTGTCCCAGCAAGATAATATGTGAGTGCATAGTGTGGATTGTCTTTTCTGAGTGTCTGGATCTGCTAGGCTCTGAAAGCATCTTTCTGGAGAGCACCTGCTGGTTGCATGATCCATGAGGCCAGGCTCTGGTTATGGCATAGTTCTCCTTGACAAGAGGGGCTTGCACTTGCTAGAGAAAGGTGAACAGATGTGGCTGTGATCCTATATTCATTTATCTGTGAGTAAGCTTTATTGAAATCAATGGGACTTGTTTCTGAGGTTTCTTTGGGCAGTTTTGTTAGGGTCCCTGATTGGGATTTCTGTTCTCTGCACATTGAGGCAGCGTAAATTCAGGAGATATTTGGGTAAAAGGAGGAAAAGATCCTTGTCTTGTACTGAGATAATGGGCATCCATTCTGGCCTTTCTTTGTATTGCTGCTGACCATGGTCTTGTTTACATGGCTAATGAACCAGATGTAGAATGACACATTTTTAGATTAGTTTCTCACTGATAAACCAGATGTTGAAACAAGCTAAGATGTGCTAGTGAGAAATAACCGGAACAAGCCTTTAGTCCATTTTGTTCCATGGCTAATGTTTGCAGGGTAATAATATTTTATACTCTTTCTGAATGCTAGATTGCTCTTTTGTTGTACTAGATTTTTCTGAACTTGTCAACTGCTTCATTTGTTCAGTGCTGAATCTGTGAGTATGGATATGAGAAAGGTGATGGGGAAAGAATGTTAAATGTTAGGAAAGGTGAGACTATGGTCATCCAGTGAAGGAATTGCAGTCAGAAAAGATATTTGAGGGAAAGGGAGACTGTATCGCACAGAGCATAGCAAAAGCTTTAAAGTCCAGCAAAAGCTACAAAAGTAGGAGTGAGTGAGTGTTCTTTATTTCAGTGATTTTAACATTAAGATGTTATGTAAAATAGGTTTGTCTTAATTACGTGCTGTGAAATCAGACATGTGATCAACGCCATGTTTGGGTGGGCATGCCCCCTTCAGTGCCGGACATGTTGGGGAGCACGCCCCCTTGGGGGGCGGCCATGTTGTCCTCCTTTTTGGTTTCCAAAATATGGTCACCTTATGATACTGGCTGTTTTATTTCCGGACTTTATAATGCCATTAGAAAAATCTTTTTCCTGATTCAAAATTCAAACAACTAAAATAGCATTATTAAGACCAGTTTAACAATATAGTAATGAAACTTTGTTTAATATATATTTCATGAATGATCCTAACGTTATCTTCATTCTGAGACCTTAAGAGATATTTTGAGTTTAGCATCTCGTTTAATCATGTACAATAGTTCCCATACTTTTTTTTAATTATTCATTTTTAGATATATTAGTGTTATATGCTAGCAAATGTTGTTCTTGCCACTGCATTTAATATGACTTCCTATAAACTCATCGGTGCTGTATTTTGTTTGTTTGTTTCTAAAATTGATTAGAATGGGCAATCCTAGACAGTGTCTAATGGCTGGGCATTAGACTATCTGCACTCGGAAATCTGAGCACAGAGATGGGGGAAAGGGGGCATTTCCGGGGGTAGGGAGGAGACCAAGGAAGATGCCTTATGCAGCTTCCTATACTTGTCCCAGCCTCCCTCCCTCCCACTCCAAACTGCCATGGCTAGGCAAGTGAAGTTGCCTGTCTAGAGAAATGCAGGGCCCCTTCACGCTCCAGTTGGCCTGCATGAGGATCAGCAACCTCCGACTTCAGAGGCTGCCGGATGTCACCATAGGATTGTGCCCTTACTTGCCGTATAGCTAAAAACTCTCAGGGCAACATATAATTTTTAAAAATCCACATTAAAAATAAACAGGCCTAGAAAACAATTAAAAGCAGCAATAATAATAATAATAATAATAATGAATTTATTTCTTACCCGCCTCTCCGTTTGGATCGAGGCGGGGAACAATAGTAAATATAAAATACGATAAAATACATAAAACTGATTAAAAACATGGCACACATTATTAAAACTGCATTAAAGCATCATAAAAATATCCTAAAAACATTCTAAAATTCCACTAGATATGCCTGCCGGAAGAAAACAGTCTTTATAGCTTTCTTAAATTCTAAAAGACTATTAAGTTGATGAGTCTCCTCTGGCAGGTCATTCCACAGTCTGGGAGCAGCAGAAGAAAAAAAAATCAATTAAAAGCTGGGGCTAAATCAGGTTTCAGAAAAATAACTGTAAAAATATAAGGTGAAAACTACACAGAAAATCCAGAGGATTAAAAGACTTGATGGGGGAGAAAGGTCTTTAGTGCCAAAACAATAATAAAATAGACATCAGGCAGATCTCCCTGTAGAAGGAATTTCATAAAATGGGGGTGGGTTATCGAAATGCCCAATCCCAAGTAGCCACCTGCTGCGCCTTAGCACGCGAAGGCACTTGGAGCAGGGCCTCGAGTGACAAGTGCATAGGGTGTCCAGATGGCCCGGGGTTTCCCGGTCCTAACCTGGAAACCTAGGCTGAACCGGGGCAACCGGGAGGCAGCGGGGGAAAACCGGGGTGGCAGGGGATCACGCGGTGGTGGCGGGAGGCAGGCAGCGCGAGGCACTTACCTGCTGAGGCATCCACTTCCCTCCGGTGCTCGGAATCTACTGAGAAACAGGCTTCCCGGCCTGTCCCTCAGTAGCGCGCTGGGTGATGATGTCATCACCCGGCGCGTACTGAGAGACAGGCCAGGAAGCCTGTTTCTCAGTAGATTCTGAGCACCGGAGGGAAGCAGACGGCCAGGTAAGGAGCGCGGGGTGGGGTGGCGCGGCGTGGTGCGGGTGGGGGGGGGCGGCGCGGGCACGCGGTGGGGGGGTTGTTTTGGGTGGCGGGGGGGGGGTCCGGGATTTTGATTGTCATAATCTGGTCAGCCTACAAGTGCAGGGCTTGGTTAGGAATATATGGGGGGAGGCATTTGTTCAAATACTGTGGGCCCAAACTGTGAAAGGCTTTATAGGTTAACACCAACATGTTGAATTGGGGCTGAAAACGAACTGGGAGCCAATGAAGATGAGAAAATAGTAGTGTAATGTTGATCATAATGCCAAATTTCAGTCAGTACCCTAGCCGCCATATTTTGTACTTGCTGAAGTGTCTGGACTGTCTTCAAGGGCAGTCCCACATACAGTGCATTGCAGTTGTCTAAACAGGAGATTACCAGGGCATGAACAACTGCAACCAAGCTGTCTCTATCTGAGTAGGGCCATAGCTGGTGTATCAGTCTAAGCTTGTAAAAGGCGCTCATGCCACAAGACACCTGTGCCCCTAATGACAGATGGCTCTATAAGCACCCCGAAGCTACAAACATGATCCTTTGGGGGAGTGAAACCCCTTCCAGAACAGGTTGAACACTACGCACCCGGATAGATTAACCACCCACTAATAGTATCTCCATCTTATCTGTATTGCACTTCACTATATTGGCCCTCATCCAGTCCATTATTCCAGCCAGGCACTGATTAAGCAGTGTTTCACCTTGTAAAGAGCGAGCAAGGTATGTGTTATCAGCATATTAATGGCAGTGCACTCAATCTCTGAATGGCCTCACTCCTTGGCTCCATGTAGATGTCAAATAGCATGGGGAACATGATAGAACTTTGCAGGGGCTCAAAACATAGATGCTGTGGGGTTGAGCAGAAATGCTCCAGGAACACTTTCTGGAAATGGCTGTTCAAATATGAGTGAAACCACTGCAAAGCTGTGCCACTCACACCCAGGTTAGATACTCTCTCCAGAAGGATACCATAGTCAATCGTATCAAAACCTATTGAGAGGTCCAGGAGGATCAACAGGTGGATTGGATCTGTAGAAACGAGTAATTCCCCATGTATTTGTTTTTTGAAATGAGACATTGGTTGCAAACTGAAATTAAAGTGTGGGGAGGTGGTAATCTCAGACAAGAAACAAGATTTGAACATATTATGCATGAAAACACAGGTATGCTATCAACGGTTTGTAGGATTCTGATTGGAATGAGTGTGAGGAAGAGCTATTTTCTGGGATGGAATGTGGACTTAAATAATGAAAGAACAGATAAATCATGGGCTTACGTGCGGGCAAATCAAATGAAAGTCTCATTGTATGTTAGCCTGAGAATTATTATAAAATATTTCCCCAAAAGTACTTGATGCCATTGAGGAGAGATTGAAAAAACTGAGCATGTTTAGCCTGGAGAAGAGAAGATTGAGGGGAGACATGATAGCACTCTTCAAATACTTGAAAGGTTGTCACACAGAGGAGGGCCAGGATCTCTTCTCGATCAACCCAGAATGCAGGACACGGAATAATGGGCTTAAGTTACAGGAAGCCAGATTCTGGCTGGACATCAGGAAAAACTTCCTGTTAGAGCAATACGACAATAGAACCAATTACCTTGGGAGGTGGTGGGCTTTCCCACATTAGAGGCATTCAAGAGGCAGCTGGACAACCATCTGTCAGGGATGCTTTAGGGTGGATTCCTGCATTGAGCAGGGGTTGGACTCAATGGCCTTATAGGCCCCTTCCAGCTATACTATTCTATGATTCTGTGATAATTCCGTTTGTTCTGCTGGTGATGATGGTATTGGATTATGTGGAGGAGTTGGAATTGAAATGTTTGGATACAGTGTACCAGATGCTAGAGACAAACAAGAGGTGATGATGGTTGCTAAGGACATCTACCTGGCCTTAAAATTGCTAAATAGATGTACTTTGGTCTAATATGTATGGTAGTATTAGCTCTTAAGAGAGACTTCTTGTGTATACATGAAACATCTATATAACATTGTTTCTCTAAAATGGGAGGGGGGATGTTGTCATCCACTGGTCAGTTTTGGGCAAGCCACCTAATTCCTACTTGTTGCTGGGATGCTTACAGGGAATGCTGGAATAGATGGATTTTGATAAGAATGAGCAAGTAACCTGAATTCTTAAGCAAGGGTATGCTGTCTTGCTTCCTAAATTTAATTTACATTGGTATACCAGATTCTAGAACACAGTAGTCTCCTACAGTAGTGTTTTGGTTATTTGTTCTTCCATATTAATGTTTTTTTCCCCCAGGAAATTAACATCCTTGCGAACCGGTGTAGTGTAATAGATAGAGTGTTGACCTGGATCAGGAAGAATCTGCTTCAAATTACCACTCAGGTATGTAGCTCATTTGTGTGCTCTTGAGCTACGCTGTCTCATAAGTTTCATGATTTTCCATGCCTCTCAGAATAATAGTACACAGGAAATCCTTCAGTAAAATGCTTCAATTTATCAGAGCCTAAAATAAAGAGACATTTATACAGGGTGAAAATGCAACTGAAAGTTAATGGCTTTGAGAGCCACAACGAAGCAGGCAATGCCCATTTTCTAACATCACCTGTTATGTTCAGGATCCTATAAATATGTTAATAAGATCCATTATCTCTATGACCCAACAGAATTATACACAAATCAGACTGAGACTTGTGCATTTTAAACTCATCCATTGTACATGAACAATTCAAGTATTCATCACCATTGTTAATGTACAGCAGGGCTGGGCAAAAGATAGATTTGGATCTACTGGTAGGTCTCTGGGTGATGTGCGGTGGTTCAGCAAGAATATCTGATTCTCAACTATTAACAATAGCAGCAACAAAATGACACACACACACACACTCACTACTCTGCTCTAAATTACTCTGCTGAAATGAAGAAACCTTGGGGTAACCAGGAGTAGTTTTTTGTCATTGGTGATGAAGGATTGTGTGCTGTGGTCAGTTCTAATACTCTAAAACAAATTCTTGGGCTCAAAATTCCTTAATTCTAGGTTATTGCACCAAGTTCTGTTTGATGGATCTCAGGATTCAAGTAAAAAATGAAGTGGAACCTGCATGTCTGAAGTTCTGCCCACACAGGAATTTAACGGAGGGAAAGATGCTTATAAGTCAGTTCCACTTGGTGGGTAGCAAGGAAGAGGGAAAGTTTCCAACAATAGACGAGCATTACATTTGGATTACACCAGTTTCTCTTTTCTACCTCAATTAAATGCTGTTCTGTTAGAGCTTCCATAGGAGTGAGTTCTCATATAATTTTCCTGTGAAACCTCTGCTGTTACATTTTTTAAATACTTTCATTCTAAAATGATATAAATTGAGAACCTGTTGACTAAAAAGCATTGATTTTTTTGGGTAAAATTGCTGTTCCTGCCCTAAGTTATCTCTAAAGCTAGAAAAATCAAATTCATTCTTTCTTGGATTTCTTTGCTAATTTTCTGCTCCAGCCCTATTTACTTCTTTTGTCTAAACTAATACTTGAGCAACTTAGATATGTCCTCCTAGGACAAATGGCCTCAAATCAAATCAAATTTGATTTGCATCAAGTGAATAGCCATTGCAATTTATAACAATAAAGGTGTCACCAAGCAAATAAAAGCATTGAATGCAGTTAGAACTGAAATTATTCAGTTTAGAGCTCTGGATGTGATTGCATCCCTCGTTTTAATAGCAGTTGCTAAAAATTTTGCAGTTTTTGCTGTAACCAAGCTATTACAATCCTCGAGGAGGAAGCTCATGTAATAATCAGCTGGATGCTTGGATATGGCAGTAATAAGGGGGTAATTAACTCTTCATGAGGATGTCTATACAAAGAACAAAATAGCAGCCCATGGGCAACGGTTTCAATATTTCCATCTCCACAAACACAGACCCGATTTTGATACGCAATTCTCTTATAACTGCCTTCAAGTACTGCCGAAGGAAGTACATTAAAACATGCTTTTGAGAAAGCCGTTCTATGTTCAGTGTATGTAAGCTGCTGTAAGTAGACTGGTGTCTTATCTGAGGAACTGAATGTAGACTGTTTGAGGTAAGGGCACAGTTTCCTCATTATGGACAAGCTATTTTGTAGTTCAGTGTCTGATAAACGCTGTTTCAATACTTCCTTAGCTTTACAGAAACCTTGGCCTAATAAGTATTGAGCTGAAAAGCCTGCTAAATTTAGCCTCTTATTCACAGCTTTCATCCAGCTACTTTTGTGGAAATCTCTCAATATCAAAGGGAGTAGACCAGTGGCAGTTAAATGCAGCTGCAACCAGTGAATAAGTATCCTCATCCAGACCTGTGTGTGAATAGAACTAACACCAGCTTCAAGCCTTAAAGCGGCATTAGAAACACAATTAGGTACTGCAAAAATTTGCCTAAGAAATTTGGACTGCACTACCTCCAATGGTTTTAGATTGGTTTCAGCCCAAATTGGAACCCCAAAGAGCAGTTGGGCTGTCGGCTCGGCTTTGAAGACTTCAAGAGCCGCAGGAATAAAGTTATGTCCCTTTGTTCGATAAAATCTCAATAAAATTCTAGTACTTCTTGTAGCTTTTTCAATTGCATAATCTTGCTGAGCTATCCATGTTCCAGAACATTGGAACACTATTCCTAGATGTTAAAAAACTTTAACTTGCTCAATAAGGTTCCCATTCAGGTGCCATTTATGTGGTTTATAGCGCCTGGCAAAGACCATTGCCTTCGTTTTATTGTAATTAATTATCAGATGTTCTTTTTGGCAGTACATAGAGAATGCCCTTAACAACCTCCTTAATCCCACTTTGGTCTGCGATAGGATTACTGCATCGTCTGCATACAGTAAGATAGAGATCTCCTTTGTGGCTATTTTTGGGGCATGAAAGTTTGAAGATGATAAGGATTCAACAATATCATTAATATAAAAATTGAACAACACAGGCCAGAATACAGCCTTGCTTGACCCCTTTAGAGGATGGGACTGAATCTGTCAGACCACCATCTGTTGTGCAATGTATTTTCAGACTTTTGATCAGAAATGCTAGTCTTTTATCTATAGATGTAGATGCCAGTTTTTCCCAAAGTCTTGAGTGGGAGATTGAATCAAATGCAGCTTTTAAATCAATAAAAGCAGCGTATAAAGCTCCTTCGTTTTTTTTGTTTTTGTTTTTTGGCATATTTATCAATTAGATGGTTCAAAACCAAGCAATGGTCTATACAAGCAATGGTCTATAGTTTATCTACCTTGTTGAAATCTGGTTTGTGCATCTGACAGGATATTCTCATCCATCCAATTAATTAATTTATTATTTCTACAGCCACAGCACATGGCCCTTTTTCCATGGTGGATACAGAAGTATACAGTCCCCACTTAAAACACACAGATCCTTCTGAGTAGTCCCAGCCAGGTTATCCTCCTGCTCTTTGTTTAGTTTTTCTGCTTGAATTCCACTTTTGGAATTCAATAGTAGTCATCATCACCATCATATCAGCTCTATAGGTTAAGAAGCCAGGAAAGCAGGAATTAGTGGGCCCACACACCTCCTCCCTGCCCTCTGATACACCCAGTTCAGCTCTTCAATCTTGGTGAAAGTAAACTAGAGTTTCCTGTTGCATCCAAAACAGAAAAGTGGCTCAATGCTGATTCATTTAGCCGGATATGAAAGCACAGTTTGATGGTGGTTTCAGTTCTTAGTTACTAAACTGACATTAAGGCACAGTTTCCTATTTTGGATGCTATGGCACACTGTGGTTTTCTTTAATCCAGATTGACGTACCGACAGTAGCACACAGGAAGATGCAAGTCCAATGCCAGTGGATGAATCTTGGAGAATTACATCCATCCCTTTTTATTGGTTGAAAATAAGGGAAAAGTATTGGTTGTGGAGATCCATGATTCTTTCATCTGTGGCTTTTAACTGTGGTTTTTAAACACAAAGCAGGTTGTGAATTGAAACAGAGGAAGGGAGAGGCTGCAAAGAGAAGTTGCTTAATTCTTTCCAGACCTTTTTCACATGCTGAAACAGTTCAGTCCTATCAGACACCGACTGTGCGGGGGATTAGTTGGCATGCCTGAGCCTCAGAGTCTGATGTTTGAATCCATGACGCCAGTAAATCCAGTAGCACAAATACATCTAGCGAAGAGCAGAACTTCCCAAACCGGGTTATTCCCCCCCACCCCCAGAATATTTTATTGTTCCTAGTCTAGATAATCTGCTGAGATACATCATGTCAATGTCCCAAGCAGTCTGGTCTGTGTAAGGACGCTTTGCTCCCTGGAAAATTATTGTTTGAAAAACGAGGGGTATAGTAGCAATAAACATATCCAGCCAATGCAAGGGCAAATGTATTTATTATCATTCATTATTGAGTACTTCATTAGGCAGTCTGGGCCTCAATTTTATATATACTATGTATTAGATCAGAGATCAACATCCTTACATTCTCAAAGGGTTGCCTGAGGATAAAATTTTTTAAAACCATGGTCACAGTAGGCCGATACCCATAAAAATGGGCTTCATGTTCTTGAATATCTCAAAGATACTTTTTGCAAATGTCTCACTGGCATTAAATACAATGTTTCTGGTAAAAATTGCTGCACTTAAGATGGTTAACATGATATAGTAAAAGCTTGTTATTATCTATGTGAAAGTATCTAATGACCAAGATACAGAACTGTTACAGACCACATTTTAACCTGCCTGTTTCAGAATGTTCCTGAGACGTTAAACTTGTTCACCCTCAGGGGTGGTAATATACCCAAATGGAATAATCCTTCTAATGATATAGGTTGTAATATTCACTTGCTCAAGACACAGCTTGAATAGATGCAAGAGAAGCCCCTCAGCCCCCGCCCCACCCCAAAATGTGGCAATTGCCATTGGGGAGAGTGTGGCATTGTGAATAGCTCATCCCACAGTGCCAGGCCTCAATCCAGGGAGAGTGAGGCTGACATGAGACTTTCTCCTGGGCTCTCTCTTCCCAGCTTGGCCAGTAGTTGGCTCACAGGCTTTGTGGATTAGGTAAGCAGCATGAGGGGACTGGGGAAGCAGAGTCTGTGACCACCCTTATTTACCTCATATTTATCTGGATCCAGCTTTTACCTAGGTGGGGGATGGATGTTGGTTGGTTGGGGAGGTTTCCTCCCCAAGCCACCTCACATTGCCCATGTGGGGTAGAGCCCCCTGCTCCACCTAGCATTAACTCTCATCTACAGGCCTGGTTCCTCATCAATAGTGGCGCTGTTGCTGGGGTTTAAGATCCTTGCAGCAAATATGGATAGCAACAAAGGACATACATTTAGCTGCCCCAGTCAACCAGCAAAATGTTGCAGAAGCACAGCCATGGCCCAAGGAGTCAAATGGGGAGCAATTGCATAAGGTGGGATGCAAGGAAAAAAATAGCTGGGGCTAAGGCCGGCACCATGAAAAACAGCAGCAGTTCTGGGAGCAAAAATGAATGCGGTTTATAATCTGGTGGATGCTTTGTGCTCAGACATGGGTGATATGGAGGTGTTCCACGGATGGATCTGATCCCATTCGAGAAAGTCACATTAAGCCACCTCTTGATCAGGATCCCATAGAGGTCCTGAACTGATCTCCTTCCGGACGTGGTTAACAGGATGGAGGCAGTGGAATGTCAGGTGAAAGGCAGTGCTCCTGTGGACCATGCAGTTTGATGTATCCTGAATAATTATGAGGGAGATTTTAATGGGTATCCTTTGTTCGATAGGAATACTTTATCTTCGACTTTGAGCTCCTGGGTGCACATTGTGTTCTAGACCTTGAGGCTGGGAGGGAGCTGGCATCTCATGCCCCCATGGGTAGACATGTTTGTCTCAGGTGCACCACAACAACTTTTGCAATGTTGACCTTCTGATCAGTTCCAGATTGGTGGAGTCGATTGTAGACTGCAAAGTAGTGGTGGGCTATTTCAGGCCACAGACCACCTTCCCAGCACTATAGTGCTTGAACACAGCACGGTTAAAAGACCCAACCTTCTTGCTAACCATGAGAGAAGTAATATCGCAATTCCCAAAAAAACAATGACACTGGAGAAGTAACCTTCATTGTGGTATATATATGGTATGGCATGAAAGCATACTCAAGGGGTCATGCCATAGAACATGTGACTATATATATATATATATATATATATATATATATAATCAGTATATAGGCCTATAGGGAGGAGGATACCAAACTGGAAAGTAACTTATAATAGTTACTAAAATCTCATGCCAAATCACCCACACTGGAAATTTATAATAATTTGACTAAATTAACTCAGGCAGAATTCGATCTGACCTGCATTAAACAATATTTTTGGGAGTCAGGGAGAAGTCAAGAAAACTGCTTGCATCCAGAATAACACAGGGCAAACCTAGAAATACGATCCTGGGAATTTCTAGATGTAGTAAATTCAGTGCAAAAGAATATTAACTAGATTAATGAACTGTTACAAAAAATATTCAGAATTACACTCTAAGGAAGATTTCCCAACCTGGTGCCCTCCACATGTTTTGGACTTCCAACTCCTATCAGCCCCAGCCAGTATGGCCAATGGTCAAGAGTGCTGGAAATTAACAGTTCAAAACATCTAGAGGATGCCAGGCTGGGAAAGGCTGCTCTAAGGAAGGGGGTGTAAAATGACATACATAACTTCTTGGATACTATCCAACTCCCAAAATTGTGTGAGAAGCAAAAACTCTGAATGGCCTCACTTATTAAGGCCTCTGAAATACAGGAGGTGATAAAATCAATGAAGACTCATTGGCTCAGACAGGTATCCCATGGGATGGTAAAACATCTGGAGAATTAGTCCCAATAATAGGTAGAGAGGTTATAGAAATAATTGAGAGCTGGGCAGTTCCTCCCACAATATATGATGCCCATATATTCATTTTGAAAACAGGCTAGGACCCCATTAGGTGCAATAATTACAGACCTTCCAGATTAATAAACCTGAAGGCAAAATAATTTCCACAGTATTACCTACTGGGGCACTTGGGGCATTTTTAGCTATGGTGATTCATCAAGTACAGGTGTGTGTTTGTACCCAAGGGGCAGGGAACGGATCACTGAAGCCACCTGGTCAATATCATGGCAGAACGCAGGGACGTGCTTTCTCAATGCATGATCCTTTCTCTGAATGCAGAGAAGGCCTTCAACAGAGTGCATTGGGGATATCTGCATTGCATTATGAAGAGAACGGGCCTGCTCACTGATTTTGTAAACTGGGTGAAACTCTTGTATAAGGACCACAAGGCACAAGAAAAACCAATATTCTGTTCCTTTAATATTTCTAGAGGCACAAGACAGGGATTTCTGCCATCTCCTCCACCCCCGCCACCTTATGTTTGACACCACTCGAAATGCTTGGACGTGCAATGTGACAATGCAAAAATGAGAGGAATGCCTCTTCAAGGTTGAGTATAAAAAATTGCATTATGTGCAGATGTCATGCTGTTGTTTCTAAATGCATGCTAGTATGCCAAAATTAATGGACTCCAAAATAACTTTGGGGGGAAATCAGGATGTCATTAATGCCTGGTGTATGGGGAAAATAAGTGTCCTCAAAATGAATGCTTTAAGGACACTTTTATATATGTCTTCAAACATCTACTTCCCCATTTATTTTACTCAAACAGATGCATTATGGGGACCTGGACAAAGAGTTCACATTATGTATAATAAACTGCAGTTACCAGTCAATACAGGAGGATTTGATCTTCCTAACTTCAAAAACTACCATAAAACTTTCATGGTTGCCCAGGCACAGTATTGGATTGGGTTGATGTTGAGGATAGAAAGTCCCAAATAGGCAGAATTACAAAGGTAAGGAATAGTACCATTAGAGGAGTAGCCAGCCCTAAATTCTAGCCAGCTACGTAAGTCTCACATCTGCAACCCTATAATCATGACTACAATGAGGGCATGGAGGGATCATCTCTGGGCTCTGAACCCCATTCATGTGGGACAATCCTAACTTAAGAGGCAAATCTAGGCCGATCTATGAGTCAATACTTTTTAGTGTTAAATCTTTTAACTTTTGTAAACCGCCCAGAGAGCTTCGGCTATGGGGCAGTATATAAGTGTAAATAATAATAATAATAATAATAATAATAATAATAATAATAATAATACACTGTCACAGTTTACTGGTAAGAAAGATAGCTTCAAAACATTTGAAGACCTTACACTGGAATTCAAAGTCCATAAATGTGCTTTCTGACAATATTTATAATTTGAACACTGACTGAAGGCTATATTTGGCCCAAATGTCCTGGCAGCATCAAAGATTCCTGTGCATAGTGGGATTGTTCTTGTCAGCACACAGATTTCTGTACACTTATGTTAGAACTTAAGTGGATGCTACATCAGAACAGTTATGGTTCAAATGGGCAGTTGGCTACAGGGAGGCCCCTAGAAACGCTTCAAGGGAATTATATCCCAACAAACACCAAGAATTATTTAGCTTTGCAACTGCTGTAGCAGAAAATAATCTGTGGACAAAGTGGACATTGGACACATTTTTACCAATGGAAGACCTAGAGCATAGCAAATGCTGGAACTGCTCTAAAAATGGAGGGACCCTAACCTACATGTTATGGTTCTAGCAGACTATTACTCCTTTGTAGTATGAAGGGATGAAGCATATCAGTTTTTTACAAGATACAGCCTTGATTTTCTCTGCTTATAATTCATTGTTTGGATACATAGCTGTGAAACGGATTCTATCAACAGCCATGGGGGGCAGAGCTGGAAGTCTCCCGAGCTGAAAGTCCCATCATACACAGAATGATTAACAGAGAATCTCTAGGGCTCGATCGTAAAAGAAAAAATAGCATTTAACAAACAAGATGCAAGTGAAAAACATCTAAATATTTGGTCTGCACTCCGGGAACAGTTAATTAACCTATATCTGTGTGAGTTTATAAAAGCTACTACTCAGAATTCGTATTCCTTGTTCCTTTCCCTCTCCCCTCTATTTCTTTCGCTTCCCCCCTTGTTTTTTGTCTCATGTATTTAGTTCATTTGCTTGTTTTTTTTAAGTCAATATGTGTAGTTAAACTATACGTTATGGATGCTGGTTGCAAAGAGTGGAGGAGGATTGGAGATCTTGATTGGTTGTCCTTGGATTTGACAACAACTTTAACTTTAAAAAGGGCAGTGTAACATAAAATGTTCGGCTGGACATCAGGAAAAACTCCCTGACTGTTAGAGCAGTATGACAATGGAACCCATGACCTAGGGAGGTGGTGGGCTCCCCCACACTAGAGGCCTTCAAGAGGCAGCTAGACAGCCATCTGTCAGGTATGCTTTAAGGTGGATTCCTGCATTGAGCAGGGGGTTGGACTCAATGGCCTTATAGGCCCCTTCCAACTCTGATTCTATGAAAATGCTTTTGAATATATAGCAACTTAGCAGTAATTTAATACAATTCTCTTGCATCACACCAAATTCTGTTATTTTAGGGTGCATCACTCGCCTTGTCAAAAGGGTTTTCCTTTTCTAAGGGTAGCCTCTCCCTGTCCCCAACCCACTCACTCTCTCTCAAACACACGCACGCACGCAGCTAATTAACCAGGAACTCAAAATGCGATCAAAATGTATTGACTCCATAAACAGATTTGAGAAAGCAATGTGTCTCTAAACAGCCCGTTTCCCCAGCAATTTTGAAAATACAAGAATACTATCCAACTTTTTGCACCATTTAAATGTTATTTTATTAAATATTTTCAGTTCAAGATTTCATTATAACAAAGCTATGAAGGTACTACCAACATTCAGGAAAAAAGGCCTAACTTGAGTTCAATTTTTTCTCTATCATGCAAAAATTTTGCATCGAACGTCTTCCATTTCCTGTTTAAAACTTGATATAATATTATATAGATGCTTACATTAACCCCATAAGAGAACATTAAGAATGCTAAAGATCTATAGCTGTGTTTGATAATGGCCATACAAAGCTAAGGTTCTTGTTAAATTAGAACAGGTCTTAAAGACTGTGCAAAAACAAAGGGAAAAAAATCCAACTCAAACTGTTCCAAAAAAAAAGTTTTGAAAGATGCAGATACATAATACAGGATTTATTATTAATAATCTTCAGATAAAGAGACCAGGAAAGATCAGACCCAAAAGCATGCAGAATTTTGTCTCGTTTTAAAAAGCTGCATAACTATTTTCCTGTTCCCCACATTGTGACTTTATTGTTAAAAACCTGAATAAAATTATCACGGCTTTTTTCTGTTACCCTCACTCACTAGCTTAGTGCTGTCTAAGTATGTTCTATATTAAAAGTCTAGCATCTATCCCTCCATTTGATACAACATTCCTTCCCCGCAGCCCATTCCCCTCCAGGTAACTCTAGTTGAGGCCAAGAGGAGGAGGATTAACATAGGCAAACTTTGCAAAGGGTGAATGCCCTTTTCCTGCACTACAGATAAGCTGCGATAAATGTAGTGGGGGCAAGCAACCTCACAGTAGCAGGGACATATGCTGAGATGTCCCCTGCAAAACAGGAACGTATCCCTTTTCTTCTGTTCCATGGGATCAAGTTATACATTTCTAACCTTCCCTAAAAGATCACCTCCCTGTTATTCCACTCGGTCCTACTTAGGCAGCAAAGGAGGGAACATAATGGAATCCCATGTTCTCAAATTTAGTGACTGGACATGCAAAAAGCGCTGGTGCCCCTCACAGACAGGATGCAGAAAGAGCAATGGTGTAAAGCTGAACTCGGAACATTTACTAGGAAGGCTTCTATCCCACTTCTACTACTCGGGAAAAAGGTAAAGCAGAAGCCAAAGTGTAAAACTGTCAAACGTTTCCTATGTAGGGAATAAAGAACATCGATTGCCCTCTGTTGTAGCAAGGGAGACAAATATGGTTGGTGCAAAACAGCTTTCCACTATGTGGGGTGTGTACGGTTTCTACTCTACCAGAGGAAACTGCAGCAGAAATTGTAGAATCTTTTGCCTGAAGTAAAAACAATGTTCTGAGTCAATGGTTGACTGCGTAAGTACACCAGCACAGATTGGGAGGGGGAATAAAAAAAAAATACATCCAATGGAACAACAGGAAGTAAAGCAATGTTAGATGACGGGGCTATTGGGAAAAGCACTTCCCTGAAGTTGCTGGCTCCCGTTTGCTAGTTTTATCAGAAAACAATTCAAACTGGGAAACCAGCTAGCCCCATAGTTATAGGGGTGCATATATATCTATCTATTTCATTATAAAACACAAACTAAGTTACACACCATACAGGAAGCAAACGCATGTGTGTGCAAATTTTCAGGGCAGAATGTAACACAAAGCTTTTCAACTGTTTCTTAAGGAGCACATATTCTGCAGCACTCTGGATCCCATCTATCCTAAACAGAAATAAAAAAGCCATTCATGTACTCTCTTCCCCCTAATATCATTTGCTCTTAAAATTTACCCTTATAAGCTGACTTCACACCTCCAAGGAGTGGCTGTTTGTCAAAATCAGTGCATCTCTGAAGCGCAAGCTCCTATGCTATTTAAACCAGCTCACACTTGTTCCTTAAAACATTCTTGTTCATTTTTGTGCAGTCCGTCAGTGGGAACCAGTGGCCATACAAGCAGTTGACTGCTGCATCTCCACCGCTGACACTTGAGCTCAAGTCAGTCTGCTGGGAGAGGGGTGAGAAATGTCCTCCTTCCACCTTGTCCCCCTTTCTCCACACTAGGCCTAGGGAGCCCGCCACCATCCACATCTCACTGATTAAAGCTGCAGCATAGCCTGAACACAATGTGAGTTCCCACTGTGCCTTCACCGAGCACAGATTCCAGCATTCGGCTGCCTAAGATGCTCTCTCTCCCCCTTTCTTGGCTCCGGTTCTGAAAGATGCTCCACAACTGCTGCCCCATCATCAGCCCTGGAGAGGAGGCGCTGGACACTCCATCATGGATGCTCTCTCTTCTATACAAACAATATGGGTTTCGCTCGAGATTTATAAGACACCTTCGTACAGCAGAAACAGACACGATGGATCCATGGAAAAACAACAGAAAGGTGGCAGCGCCCGGAGCATCAGATTCATGCAGGGTTTCGTGCATTTGGCTGCTGCCGGTTTGTAATTCATATTTTTTTTAAAATGTCAAAACGAACATGACCGTTGCTGTCATTCAGGTACTCCAGAGCTGCTTGCTGAGAAGATATTGCCCTCCTGCTGAGTATCTCCGAAAGCTGCTGCAGTAAGAAAGGGGACAAATTGTAAGGGTAGGAAGACAAATGCAGCCAGATTAGTGGGACAGTTCATACTAGGTGCTTTGAGACTTGGATGGATACAGCTCGATTTAATGTCGGATAGTGATGTTATTAGAGTGATTACATTCATACTCTGAGGCACACAACAGTACCCTTCCTTCACCAATTATTTACTATTAATCTAGCCAACTAGCTTTGAAGTTTCTCGTCTCAATGAATAGAGAAACCTGAAACAAAAAACCAACAGATCAGAATCTCATATGGGATGAGGACAGTTTTCTGACTCTGTATCTGTATCAGGGGGACTGGGATTACAGAGTAACCTGCATAATTAAGTAAATTTTCAGCAACCATCCATTAAGCTTTTTACTCCAGTTAAGTGTTCACTCTGCAATGAAGTTAAATATAGCATCTAATGAATGGAAACGAGTCTTTCGTGGTGGTGACCTGCAACATGTGTGGAATGTTTGCGTTCCTGCCTGAGATCAACATGGCGTACACCTGCAACAAGTGCAAGCTGGTTGCACTTTTGGAAGAAAAAGCGAGAGTAATTGAACAGTGAGTCTCCACCCTCAAAGAACAAGAGAAGGCAAAGAGTTCTTAGAACGGTGGAACTGCAATGGGAACAAGAAGCACAAGAGATGGAGGAGCAACAGCAAGTTGAGGCAGAAGTGGAGAATGCTGAGGTAAGGAGAGCCAATGAAGAGGAGACTCCTTGGAAAAGGGTGACAGGAGCAGAAGAACTAGAAGACACTCTGCACCAGTGGAACCACTGGAGCTATGTAATTGCTTCAGGTACTGGAAGATGAGACTGGAGAACAGCCTGCAGAAAAAGAATTACAGGGGACCCGTGCAACAGTGAGCAAGAGGCAGAAGGTCAGTCGACAAAGAAGAAGAGAAGAGTAGTCATTGTGGGAGACTCCCTGCTGCATGGGATTGAAACCCAACTGTGTCATGAAGACCCATGGACTCATCAAGTACGCTATTTCCCTGGAGGACAGATTAGAGATGTGACTAAAGGGTTGCCGAAGCTCATCAAGCCTACTAACACATATCCTTTTCTTCTCATCCATGTGGGAACAAATGAAAATGCCAAATGGAGCTACAAAGAAATCACATCATATTTTGAAGCTCTGGGAAGGAAACCCAAGAACTTTGGGGCCCAGATAGTTTTCTCATCCATCCTCCCAGTTCTTGAAAGTGGAATAGAAAGGGAAAGAAAAATACTCCACGTGAACGACTGGCTACAAAGGTGGTGCCAACATGAGAGATTTGGGCTATGCTACTTGGAAGATGGACTGCTGGCAAGGGACGGGTTGCACCTCACTAAATCTGGGAAGAATGTGTTTGGCCACAGCATGAAGAAGGAGGGCTGTAAACTGAATCCTACGGGGCAGGGAGACATAAACTTGGAGGCAAGAATGGATGAAGGCTTATGCACCATAACAGAGAGAACAGCTCCAATAGCACCCCCAAAATAGTCTTCACAATAATGTAGGGAAAAAGCACATGGTCTTCAATGTCTATATACTAATGCCCAGAGTATGGGAAACAAACAGAACAATCTCGAACTCTTAATACATGAAGGCAAATACGACTTGATAGATATAACTGAAACTTGGTGGGATGACTCCTATTAGTGGAAAATAGCAATTGAAGGGTATAACTTGTTAAAAAAAATAGAAAGGGAGACGGAGTTTCACTATATGTTAAAAATACTTATCCCTGCACAGAAATACAGGAGGATGAGCCTGGGAGCCCCATCAAGAGCATCTGGATTAAAATAAATGGAGAAAGGAATAAAAGGAACATAATAGTCAGAGTCTACTACTGACCACCCAATCAAGGAGATGAGGATGAAACTTTTGAAAAGCAAATTGCCAGTGTTTCTAGGAAGTGCGATGTAGTAGTAATGGGGGACTTCAATTACCCCAATATCTGTTGGGAGACAAATTCTGCCAAAGGGGCCCCTCCAAGAAATTCCTGACATGTGTGGCTGATAATTTGGAGGAAGAAACTAGAGGATTGGCTATCCTTGACTTCATACTGAGTAACAGGGATGACTTAGTGGATAAAGTGGCAGTTAAAGGAACTCTGGGGGAAAGCGACCACATCCTACTTGAGTTCTTGATTTTAAAGGAAGCAACAACATACACGTACTCTGGATTTTAGGAAAGCCAATTTTAATAAACTCAGAACTATGAGAAGTAAGGTCCCATGGCAAGAGACCCTAAAGAGAAAAGGAGTCCCAGATGGGTGGGAGTTTTTAAAATAGGAAATATTAAAGGCACAATTACAAACAATTCCAACAAGGAAAAACGATAGAAGACAACTGAAAAAAGCAATGTGGCTCCACAAAAAACTCAGAGATGGTTTCAAAACAAAAAAGGACACATATAGGAAGTGGAAGGAAGGCCAGGCTACAACAGAAGAGTACTGACAGGTAGCACAGAAGTGCAGGGATAACATCAGGAAGGCTAAAGCTGAGAAGGAGCTAAGGCTAGCGAGGAATACTAAAAGCAACAAAAAAAGGCTTTCTTCAGATACGTGAATAGTAAAAGACAGAGGAAAGAAATGATGGGTCAACTGCTTCATTAGGATGGCAAATTGGTAACAGATGACAAAGAAAAGGCCGAAGTGCTCAATTCCTACTTTAGCTCAGTCCTCTCCCAAAAGCGGGTCTATGACCCCCCTGGAAAAAGTGAAGTACAAGCTGAAGGGGCAGGATTGTAGTTTGAGATTGATAAACAAATGGTCAAGAAACACCTAATTTCTTTGAACGAGTTCAAATCTCCAGGGCCCGACGAACTGCACCCTAGAGTAATAAAGGAGCTAGCAGAAGAACTCTCAAAACCACTGTCTATTATGTTTGCAAAATCATGGAGGACAGGTGAAGTGCCAGATGACTGGAGGAGGGCTAATGTTCTCCCTATCTTCAAAAAGGGCAAAATGGAGAAACCTGGGAACTACAGCCCAGTCAGTCTGACATCCATCCCTGGGAAATTTTTGGAGCAGATTATAAAGAAGTCAATCTGTAAACACCTTGAAAACTATGCAGTGATAACTAGAAACCAGCATGGATTTGTCAAGAACAAATCCTGTCATACTAATCTGATCTCACATTTTGATCGGGTAACCTCCCTTGTGGACTGTGGGAATGCTGTGGATATAGTATATCTTGACTTCAGCAAAGCTTTTGACAAAGTGCCCCAAGACATTCTGATCAGCAAACTAGCTAAAAGTGGGTTAAGTGGTTCCCAGCCATGGGTGTTCTTGAACAGGATTCCTCTGCTTTTAAATGCATCCTCTTTGGACTTGTGGGCTTTCCCAGCCAAACATACCCATGTTTCAGCTTCACTGGAGCGGAGCTGCTGGGGCCCCAGAACAGTGGTAGTGGACATTCAGCCACTTGCCATCACGGCGGTGCCAGACACGGGTTTCTTCAGACTGCATGGTGCGAGGCCGGCCTTGGCCATCAATATACTGTGTCAAACGGATGTAGGCAATGCAAGCAGCATCGTCGCCAATAACATGAACATGGGGGTTCAGGATGGTGGTGTGGATTGGCTTGCTGTTCTTGGACAGTACTGAGGAGACATGAAACACAAGGAGAAGCTGTTTCTATCGGTTAGTGCTCTGGCAACCTCCCCCATGAGATGGGCGCATCCTTGATTCCCACTGCTTTCCTTTGATCCCTGTCAGTCTGTAATGCAGCATCCCGATCCCTCCCCACACAAAGTTCTCCTAACCTTTCTTTCTCTAATCACCTCTATGCTCCAGTCCCACCAAGATTAAAATAAAATAATAAATCTCAGTCAAATACACACACACATTGTAAGTACCCTATTTCCCCACCCCTCACCCACACTGTTTTGTGAATCATTCTAGAGGATCCCTGGGAGAGCAAAATTAAGGGCTTTTCCACTGGATATGGTGGCATGTCATTGGGCCTCTTTTGCCTCTTAGGCTAGACCACCATCAGGAGAATGAGCTACCACCCAGGAGAAATAAGATGAATGGCAGACAGCGGAAGGGGCAGTAGCCTTTCTCATCCCCTCTGCCTAGAGCTAGATAGCTCTAGCTATCTCTGGGGAGCCTTTGGAATGTGGAACAGTCAGAGTCTGGCTTACATGTACTTTTCAAGTGATAGGTGTGAGGTGGAGGCTGGACTTGAGCCTCACTTCCTATTTGCACTTATGTTCAGGTATCATTTCTTCTTCTTTCTACCGCACATTGAAGTTTTCCTTGTCCCAAAGGAATGTCTATCATCCCTATGCCTTCAAATAAATGAATGGGATGGAGAGGGGGCAGGATGGAAACTAGGAATATTTTACCACCTTCCCCAACCTATACATGCTCCCTAAATCCCAGGCTGGATGAACATTTGGCAAGTAGATTACAGCTTGCTTCCTTTAAAGAAAAAAAGGAAATCAGCAGCATTCATGCTCTATGGAGCAACACACTGCCTCCTTTAAGAAACGACCACCCTCTAATTTTGAAACAAATGATATCCACCCTCAAAGTGGCCCAAAGATGGAAAGACCAAGGGTAGCGATGAGCAGACATTCCTGTTCTGTTCCATTCCCTATGCCTAAAATTAATTTTGGAATTATGTGAGTGTGGGAGTGCTCCTGAAGAACCTAGGGGCTTTCATTGGAGTTGGACAAATCCCAAGCCAAATTGAGCAGATTTGGACAGATTCAGATTCGCCTGAAGTTAAGCAAGCGGCCTCTGAACCACACCAAACTGAATCCAGACCCTCCTGAAGCTTCAGGAGTGATTCGGAGGGACACAGACAGTGTGTCTGCAGTACCAGTGCATTTACTACAAGCTAAGGAATGCCAGGGTGGGGAGAAGGGTTTGGTCTTGAGACCGACAGCTCTAGCTTCCAGACAGGGAATAATTTTACTATGGTTTTGTTACTGCATGCTTGGAGCGCCTTTCAACAGCTGCGGCTGGTGTGCAAGCTGCTGCCCCTCCTGGATAGTAATTGATACTTTGGCAACCTCTGGATTAGATGAATGCAATATCTTGTTTGTGGGGCTGCCCTTGAAGATGGCTTGGACACTACAGAGCAGAATACAACTGCCAGATTAGTAACTTGGACCAGTCACTGGGAGTAGATCCTACCAGTGCTCAAAACACTGCATGGGCTACTGCCGGGTTTTGAACAAATTCAAAGTGCTGGTGTTCACCTTTAAAGTCCTAAATGGTTCAGGATCCAGGTACCCAAAAGAATACCTACTCTACTTGAACCTAATGCGCTCATCTTTGGAGGCCCTTCTCTGGGTGTCCCCGTTATTTGAGGCGAGACAGGCATCAACCCTGGAGAGGGCCTTCTCAGTTGTGGCAACTCATTGATGGAACCCTCCTTCTAGGGAGGCTTGTCTGAATCCTATGCTTTTTGGAGCTTGGTGAAGATCTTTTCATGTCCCCATAGATTTAACTTTTGAGAATAAGGTTGTAATGATGCTATTAACTAGCTGTTTCATCACCTGTCTCATTTTAGTGCGTTTTTATTGTTTACTGAATTATTATGTTATTGCCTTACTATTCTGTTAACTGTCTTGGAAATATTTATGTTGAAAGGCAGAATGCAAGACCATGAAATAAACAGATGAATGAATGAACTGGAGCATACATAATTTGCCATAACTTTCAGTTTGTTCAGTTTTTTTCCTCTTTTTTCCTCCTGACATTACTGATTAGCACATGCATGTTTGTTGTTTTGCCTTATTTTGTCAGTCTTTATGTGGTTGCATATATGGCTGCATTGATGTTCTTTTCGCGTGGTGTTTAACCAATGCACATGCATTCCTATGCATTGGTAAACCACTACACAAAAGGAACCTTGATGCCTCTGGACATACAATCACATCATAACTGCTTTTGCAGTGTATTCTCAATATGCAAGTGTTATTGGTAGTCTTGTGGGGGTGGGGGAGGGCAGAGAAAGAGGTACAAATGAGCAGAATGCTGTGGCAAACTGCACATATACACCATTGTATCCAAAGTTTGGAAACTAAAAAAGCAGAACAATGGATGACTCCTAAGACATTGCTTCCACTTCAGGAACAATTATTCAAAACTCCAACATCTGGGAAGAAATTCAGATGGGGAGGATATTAGAAACATCCCTAATCAAAAGTATAGGTGTTCAACATAATAAGTTTGCAACCAATTCCCCACTGACACCTAGTCCAGTGTTGGTCTTTAACAAGGAAAACTACAGTTCTTTCCTACCTAGGCAGACAGGGTGAAGGGTCATTTTGGTGTTTCCAGTTATCTACCACTCACAATTCTCAAAGTAAAACTTGTGGAAATCCATTCCCTCCACGAGGTTTCCCAGTGCTTCAGGTTCAAATGAAGTCAGCCCGGGGTCGCAGATCTTCCTACAACCAACAAAGGAATCCAGCCTCATCAGTTCAGATCCTTACATTCATTTATCAGACACATACAGGCTTGTTCACTGTGCAATTTTGATCCAAAGGGTGTCCTTAGAGAGCTTCCCCAGACTAGGGCCCTTATCCTGCTGCTACCTTCTCTTGGAGTGACAAAGCAGATCTTTATTTAGTTTATTATTGCATTTATATCCCGCCTTTTTTCCTCCAAGGAACCCAAGGCAGCGTACATAATCCTCCTCCTCTCCATTTTATCCTCACAACAACAACCCTGTGAGGTAGGTTGGGCTGAGAGTCTGTGACTGGCCCAAAGTCACCCAGTGAGCTTCCATGGCCAAGTGGGGACTAGAACCCGGATCTCCCGGCTCCCACTCCAACACTTGTAACCACACCACCACACTGGCTCCCTTTACTATATCCAATCCACATCTGAGCCTCTCTCAAAACCAACAGCAGCAAGAAAGACTCGTTCCTGCTTTCTCAGTGTGCTGGCTAGCAACCTTAAAGGCACTTGGATAATTGATAAACACTTAGTGGCTGAAATTCAGTTTTCATTTATGAAGCTTAGGTTTGGTTTCTTGCTGTTTTATGTTGAGTTACCCTGCCCTTTCCCCCAAAGTGGTCTCATGCACAGCCTTCTTTGGCCCAGCTTATCTGACTAGTCCTGCCCATTGTGAAAGAGTACAGTGCCCTCTGCACTGCTCCACTTACGTGTAAGCCTCAAAGTCTCCATTGTTGATTGCCTCAATCAGTTGCTCTGTGATCTTGATGATCTCTTGCTTACGCACTGAAGACAAGAATAAAAAAGCAGCTTAAGTGTACATGGCAAACCAATGCCCCTTCCAGCAGAATCAACACAGCAATCACTAGCCTTGTTCCCTGCAGTGGCTGCCCCCTTGCATTCCAGAACAGCAGTAATGAAGCTATCCATTTGAAGGGACGGAGTCTAGTGAGTGGAAGGAATACAGGAAGAAGGGAGTGACAAAACTCCTAACAGCAGAACTACTACACCAAGGAAAGCCTACCTGAGAGCTATATGCAATGCTCTAGTAATCTGTGTAGGGTTTATGCATCAAAGGCCAAGGATCAGACTACCTTGAAGCTTCCATTACACTGCCTCTGTGATGGGAAAGACCCATTGTATAATACACATCTGTGATGGAAGTGTGCAGAGAAGCGATGGGTCAAGTGTAGACATACTGATCCTGATCTCTCCCTCATGGTTACAACACTGGGAGCAGGCTATGGGCTCACACGCTCTCCTCCCACCCCACAGAGCTTCTCCCCTCTCCCATGTTTCCCTGTCATTAACTGCAAGTTCATGTCACTTGTCTGCTACCACAAAGGATGCATAGCACAAACCACAGTTTTCCTCATAAGCCATGGTTTAACGTTGATTTGCAAACCATGGTTTATGTTAATCATGATTTGCATTGGCATATATGTAATGCAAAGCCATTGTCAAATGATGGGAAAGAATGGGCAAATCATGCCAGAGGGAGAGGGATTGTACCAGCACTCTTGGTTTGCAGGCCATGATTTACAGGAAAAAGCTGCATTATGTTTGCACTGAACCACAGAAGATACCCACTTCTTAGAAATCACCCAAGAGAGTATACAGAAATGTGGGCCTGAGTTCCACAGATCCCCAAAGGCAGCAACAGAAGGACATATTGACAGGCCTACAGAAACTGTCTACAATACTTGCTGGATAGCTTCAACAATCACTTTGATAACAGCTCCTGGGAGCTACCCTATAACAACTTGTTGCTACTAATGAAAGACACTCAGCTCTAGTCTCACTCTGCTCTCTAACTTGACAATCTCAGACATACACCCCCCACATATTTGTTGACTTTGTGCCAAGGCATTATCATCCGTTTTTACCTTGTTACTATATCACATGATGTCTCACAATGCTACCACCGTACACCACATTTATTTATTTATTATTTATTTATTGCATGTTTATACCGCTCTATAGCCGAAGCTCTCACCATACACAGTGTATGTAGGGAAGACATGGTCACAGTGGTAACAATTTACAGATAGGTAGCTCTGCAAGTTTATCAAGGCAGAAATGAAGCCACGGCTCTTGCGGTCTCACTAGAAGAGGCCTGTGCAACGTTGAACCATTTTGTTGAATCAGGACACTAGTCATGTACTGTAGGCTACCAGGCACTTGAGAAATCTGCCATTTTGTTGGCCAGTGCAAAAGCATGGTTTTCAACTTTTAAATTTTTTATTTAGGATTCAAGTTGGAGGTGGTGCCCAGTAGATGGGCATGAGGACAACAGAACTTCCCGATTTGTCCACAGCTTCTGATTTTCAGAGATACATGGAGGCTATCATGGCTGATAAGAGAGGTTTCCATGGGCAGAATGCTAAAAGAGGCTTAGCAGGATCGGTGAGACTTTTTAGAGGCTCTGAGACTCTATATAGGTTTTGAAGTCCCAGGTCAATAGCAAACAAAGAAAAACTGGACACTCTGTCTGGCTGCAATGCATGAATGTTGGGGCTGTGTTTGCTTTTATGGGTCACAGGTTGTGCAGGCCTTTACTTGAACCCACTGCCTTCAACTCTTTTCTATGATTGACAACCGTTCTCAGCTTCATGTATGTCTATACCTGTTTTCCTCTTGGCACAAAACTTTAAGCTATGCATCACTCCTCCTAAATCTTTTGAGGAAATATTGGATAGTATCCAATGGAGGGTATTCCAGTACTGCTAATGATGTTGCACTAGCAGAAACAGGGAACTACCTCATTTGAAGGAAGTCTTTCTTCCTCTCCTCCCCTTTGCAGCACCTCAAACCACAACAAATCTGTTCTGGAGGATTCCCCAACCCTCTGGTTAACAGCTCGCAATGAAATTTAATAGGGATAAATGCCAAGTTCTACACCTAAGAAAAAGAAACCAAATGCACAGTTACAAGATGGGGGATACTTGGCTAATCAATACGACAAGCGAGAAGGATCTTGGAATTGTTGTAGATCACAAGCTGAATATGAGCCAACAGTGTGATGTGGCTTCAAAAAAAGGCAAATGCTATTTTGGGCTGCATTAATAGAAGTATAGCTTCCAAATAGTGTGAGGTACTGGTTCCCCTCTATTCGGCACTGGTTAGACCTCATCTTGAATATTGCGTCCAGTTCTGGGCACCACACTTCAAGAAGAATGCAAACAAGCTGGAGCGTGTTCAGAGAAGGGCAACAAGGATGATCAGAGGTCTGGAAGCAAAGCCCTATGAGGAGGGACTGAAAGAACTGGGCATGTTTAGTCTGGAGAAGAGAAGACTGAGGGGAGACATGATAGCACTCTTCCAATACTTGAAAGGTTGTCACACAGAGGAGGGCCAGGATCTCTTCTCAATCATCCCGGAGTGCAGGACATGGAATAATGGGCTCAAGTTACAGGAAGCCAGATTCCAGCTGGACATCAGGAAAAAAGTACTGACTGTTAGAGCAGTTCGACAATGGAACCAATTACCTAGGGAGGTGGTGGGCTTTCCCACATTAGAGGCATTCAAGAGGCAACTGGACAACAATCTGTCAGCTATGCTTTAAGATGGATTCTTGCGTTGAGCAGGGGGGTTGGACTAGATGGCCTTATAGGCCCCTTCCAACTCTACTATACCATGATTCTAAGTCCCATTATGTGAACTAGTTCCCCTTTGCACTAATAAGTGCTAGTTTCCCATTGCCTGTCCATTGGTATCTGCTAGTGCACTGTCATTAGCGCTAGTGGGATGCAGCCACTGTATACTACTTGTTAACTGCACACACTGAACACATGGCTGGGAATCAAACAGGCTACACCCAGCAGCATTGTATGCTTAAGATCTGCTTTTGATTTCCACCCCTTCAACTAAAACAAAACTGAGCAGGTTCTAAGAAATGGACTACATGCAGACCTTGAATGTGTACAGAGATGCTTTATGGTGACTAAAGAAAAGCAGTTGACTGATAATTCTTAACCTTTTAGGAGGCCAGTGGAATATATTACAAAATTCTGAAATTTGCCCGTTTTTCAGCAGGGGAGGAAGTACAATTAGTTACCTCCAGCCAATATTTGCATAGGGAAATCAAAATAATTATTTTATGGCTGCAAGGCTTTACTGGAATAAAATTCATTCGTATACCTACAATAACTTTAGATAAATCTTAGTGAGCCCTTTTCAGCCATTTTCTTACAACAAATGTCTTCATAATTCTGGACATTTCCAGACATCCCTGGGGAGGTCTTTGACATTCATCAATAAATGATGAGAGTGAAATATATTTTATATTGAAGGGATGTGTTGGGTCTTGTATTGCACTAGTACATTTAAGAAAGGACTATGTTGCAATACTTGTTCTGGACATTTACCAACTACTAAGGCATTGGGAGTAAATGCACTTTATTGATAAAGAAGTGAGGATAAATTTTGATCACCAGCCAATGACATTTGGGTGGCCTTGATATTTTCCAGTAATTATGTGTCATTTGCCATTGGTCCCCTAAAATGGTAATTTCTGGTATATCTCAACATTTGCCATGTTTCTGGTACATATATAAAGATATAATTTTTGACCAATTAAAACTACTGTGCCCAGCATCAGACAGAGAAGCAATATACAGCACTTATAAAAACAGTCCATAGATTTTAGAAAGACTTCCAGATTTTATTACAAAAATATTCATTCAAAAATATGCTCCTTTGTAATTCCGATTCAAAAATACTCATATTCTGAATACAAACATATTCAGAAAGAAAGAGAGAAACCCACCCAACCACTTGCATTATATTTTCCACCTGTCAAGTTCTCATCCTCTCTCCTAAGTTATTGAGCTGAACAATGTTTTTTTTTCAAACAATTACATTATGGGAAACACAACAGATCTACCAGCTATGATAAGACACCTACAAATTTAACAAAAATACAGTCCATCAAGATGTTTTCCTGTGATAGGTCCACTGAAATGAAAGGGAGTTACCGCACAGCATGGCACAGGAGAACAGGATTGGGCACTTAATGAATAGGCCCACTTTAATTGCTCCTAGCCAATCCCAGCAGAAAGAGGTAACTGCAAGGGAGATGGGGGGGAGGGGAGGAAACACAACCTCTGGAGGCATAAGGGAGTTACAGGTTAAAGGAAGGTAAATAAAACAGGAAAGTAGCACTAGTTACTCTATCCCTGCTACTGCTGCTAATTAACAGCTAACTTACATGGTGGACTGTTATGTGCAAATGGAACTACTGGAGTTAGGACAGGCTCCGACTGAGCACGATCCAACTCCACTGTTTGCTCTGGGCTGTCCCAGGCAAGAAGTTTCTCGTCACAAGATTGTGTTGTAGTAGTAGTAGTAGCCGCTGCAAAACAAACGCAAGCATTAAAATAAAAATAAAACCTGAAAGCAAAATAAGGGCTGCATTGAAAAACCAAACACACACACATGAAACACAAACACACGCACACACACACATGAAATCCCAGGGCACACACCCCACTCCCAGCTGCAGCCATTCTTTGTACGCACCTCTGCAGTGCACACACAGTGGCAGCAATGGGGAAACCGCCTTTGAGGCCAAGCACCTTCACAAAGAGACCCCCACCCTTCAAAGTAGTGGCTGAGGAACACAATGAGACTAGGGGAAGGAGGAAGGGAAATGTCCAACTCATTCCAAACTACGACCTGGAGGAGAAACAGAAGAAGCAGGGCTCCCCTGCCTCCACATTAGCTAGCTTATCTCAAATGTGGCTCCACGTTACAGGAGGGAAACAAAAGGCTTTGCAGTGGTTTGGATTTGAGGAGGGGGGGGAACCATCTCATTTCATTCAGTGATCAAAGTCTCACTGGACAATGTTAAATCTGGTCTCCAAATCAATACTTCCTCACTAAACCAATAAGCTGGGGAAGAGGAGTGGTGTAGCCAGGAAAGATGAGAAAGATCCTTTCCTCATGGGCTCTGGGGAATGCTCTGAGGCATCTGACTCGGCAATCTTGTTGAAGCAGAGCAGGACCGGATCTGGTCAATGCCTGGGTAGGGAACCTCCTAGGAACCCTAAGTATGATAGATGTAATGAATCAAAACCATACGACTCTCTATCTTTGTGCAAATTGCCCAAGAATCCTTTACAGATCCCCTCGCATGCTTTCCCTTCTCCATTCAGGTCCCATGAGAAAGACAAGACAGGCAGAAGATGGGAACCCGAAGAGCTCATTTCTGGAGGAGTCCAATACGACAGCCTCAGCCACTGCTAGGGCTCTGCACTTCAGGCATCTCTCTGTAGGCACATTCCTGCAAGCACAGAACTCCCGCCTTCTCGTGTTCGCCACTGGAAAGGGAATCTGTGGGGAGCATCTGGTTTAAAAACTAGGCTGAGTGAGCAGGGCTTTCATGGCCTGTGCAGCTGCTCCTACCGACCAGCTCTTAATGCCTCGTCCACAGTCTCCATGCCTTCCCTTCCCCACCCCCTCCAAGTACACATTTGACTTTTGGAAACAAAGTAAGTTATGCAAAAATTGGCATGTTTTTGTCTTGTTATACATGTTGGTTGTATCGGACAAAGAATATGCCCAGTCATGGTTCTAGAGTAGTTGGAAGTAAAAATAAAATGACCTGAGATGCTACAGCTTAAAGAGATATTTCACCCTAAATCAAGGTACAAACAAAGGGGCACTTCTGCAGTAGTCTCTGTGAGATCACTGGCAATTTCGGGCATATTTGAAAGGAATAGGGAGGGAGGGGCAGTTAGCAAACTGCTGTTATTAGACCCGAGCCCATGTGTTCAATTTCCCTGTCAAAATCTGCATGTTCAGTGTGGGGAAAACTTCAGTTAGACTAGGTAAATTGCAAGAAAACAAAAGTCTTTCTCTGCTATTTGTCCAAGCACTGTAGTTATACCACAGGGCATCCAGCCTTGTTCAAGGGAGCTGTGCCATCCCTGAGCAAATTGAGCTAAAGCTTAGGCAGAGCCTTTTTGTATGTTTTCAATAGGTTCTTCCTCCAGCCCAGACAACTGTATATGGAACTTGGGTGGGAGCGATGATGGATGCGCTACCAGTCATATGAGGTGACGGACAGCAAAGGATTTCAGAGGGTGTATAACAGGGACCCTGCCTAAACATTTGCTCGGTCAGGTCTAAGCTGCGTCAGACAAACTCCAGGATCACACCGCTCCTTCATTTCTAAGGCTTGAGAACTACCTTGAGCTGTGCTCTGTGCCTAGCCTAGGAGCTCAAAGAAAAATGTGCTTGTAGACCTTCACAGGCTTACTTCTCATGATCAGGACTTGTGCAAACAACAGACGAAATTCTGAGGAGGCACAAAGGAAAACAGAGGTGCCTTTCGATAATTGTGTAAAAATAAAACTTAGAGATCATTTCAGCTCAGCTCTAGTTTTTAACTGCCTTGCAGAGAGCTATTTCACATGTTACACTTCTTCTGCACAGAACACATATGTCTGAAATCACTTGTGAAGAATGCACACTATGTATTTTGTTCTATGTTAAAAAGCTGGGAAATTCCAGACAGTCAGGGTTTCTTAGTCCAACTGTGTGGAGCAAAATGCACATATCTGCAATCACACATTGTGACATTTTACATGTTGCTTCACGCTCGTCCCTGCACAGGTGCTTTCTTTGCAGGAAAGAATATGTAAGATGTGAAGTCATCTGTAGGTACCATCAGCTGACAAACTATTCAATGGCGGTTCTGGGAGATCTTCATTGCTCGTGTGGACTTCAGCTTATGGAACCACCCTTGAAGCTTGGTGCAAAAGCATGCCCCATCCTACAAGGGCCACACTTACATGCAGAAACAATGAGGCTTGTCCAACAACACACATCAGAATGTGTCACGTGAAGTTGTTTTAAAAAATCACAAAGAACTGACATCTACCTAAGGAAAACAAGGAATGAAATTGGCTAATTATGTTTTCATTTTATGGGGTGAGGGAGAAGAGGAAAGGCGTCTCTCTGGAAAGCGTAACAGGGGCAGTGAAAGAAAATGAATTGGATTAAAAACCAGAAGTCTTGGAAATGAGAAACAATATTCTTGAAGAATATCGCAACAACAGAGGAAGGCAGAGAAATGGGAGAAAGTGCGTCAAGGCAGGGAAAGAATGCTATGGAGGACTAACCCCTGGACTTACTGGCTGAATAACAGAGCGAAAGCTGGGACTGCATAGACTCAGTCTGGGTTTTGCTCTCACAGTGACTCCGTCCATCAAGCACCGAACCGCCATCCTCGATGGAGAGAGGGGGCGCTTGCATGACAAAAGAATTAAAAATGCACACAAAACACACACACACACACACAGAAACAAAAGCAAAACACAATGTACATTCAGTAAAAAAAAAAAAAGAATGGAACAGGACATCAAAGCCACTATAATGTTCTGTACGAAGATCTTGCTGAGGCATCTTGCCAGGCCATCCGCAGGCTGCTTCCCCGACACCTCTACCCTTTTAGCCAACACTGGCACTACCAACCGTCATGGTCTGTCGCAGTTTCCCATTTATCTATATGCCCACTACTAACCGTTAAGACATCCAGAGCATGAAGGTTTCCAGCAGCTCACATAGAAGCTACACTCGCACAAGGATGCTGGATAAACTGCTTCTGCTCCAGCAGAAGACTAGATTATTAAAGCCCCCTTGGCAAAGGGAGGGTAATCACAGGGAAAGCGCACGTGTAAGGAAATGGGAGAGAGATGACACCAGAGGGAAATCGTCCCTTCATGGGCTTGGAGAGCAATGTCAGCATTCAGTTTACTCAACTGAGCAAATACCGATTTCCAATGAAAGGCAAAAAGGACTGGCCAAAGGCTCCTACGAGCTGCCTCTCTACAGCTCCATACAGTTGTTCAAGCTCTGCATAGACACTTCGGAATCACAACACGCTCTTAAGAGCTCGCTTCATGTTAGCCATAATGGTGTTTTGCAGTATCGTTTTGGTATGCATAATACTGGCATGTGTGGATAGGAACATCAGAAGTTGCTTTAAATTGGGTCACAGCATTGGCCCACTACTGTCTACTCAGAGTGGCCACTGCTCTCCAAGGTCATAGGTCATTGTGGTCTTTCCCGGCCCTGTTACTAGAGGCCCTTTTAACTCACTGTGGGACTCTGTGCACAGCAATCAGGCGCTCTAACGCTGCACAATGGGCATGCACTTCATAGCATCCTATTGATACTTCTTCTTTCCACCACTACATAACTCCTTGCTAAACACATTTTTTCCTGCGAAAGCTCAAATCTCCATCTCATAACAAAGCAGGCACATGGAGAAAAATTTTGCAAGTAGGCAAAAGGGCTAACATACGTCCAGCTATTTTGCTCTCTCATCAGCCCATTTCCAGAATTAAGCAGAAGTTAAGGCATTCTCATGGCAGGGTTTTGCTGGAGCATCATTCTAACAAAGGAGTGGGAAGGACCTATTCCCTCTTTCCCCCAAAATAGCTCGCTGCCATGTCTGTGGTTAGCAATGGGGAGGGAGATGTGACACCTTTCAGGGGGCTAGATTTAACCCAGGGATCCCCAGTTGCTGACCACTACACTTTTGTGATCCCTGTCACTTGGAGAAGCAGCTTCAACTGATTGTGCCAATAAATCAGCCCAGGTTTTATAAATTAGCCTAGGCAAGGGGACATTTCACAATGAGCATAATTTTCAGGGCATTATGATAGTTCCATGTAGAAACACCAGTCCTCTCCTGGATCTGTCACTCTTTCTATTGTAGTTAATATGGATTGCTCAGGTTTTATAGATATGGGGGGACTGAAAGCAGGTCGCTCCTTGATATAGGGATATAGTTTTTGCAGAGTATTGAAGAGCCTCTTTAAAATCTGTTGAGAGGGTTTGAAGAGCTTAAACAGAACCCACGCAGACAAGTGCTTTCTGGAGCCAATATTACACCTATGCCACTTCCTATGATGTGGCATATGGGGGTAGCTGTCTTAAAAGGGCATCATGTGAAGAATCCACATGGTGACTTAGAGGACATCTGTGTGTGTTGGTTGGCAGCAGTGTTACCTAAGAGATATGACCAGGAGTAATTCCTTTAAGAAGGCTTCTCTTGGCCAATGGAGGAGTTCCAACTTCTCACTGCTGGACCTAAGCCTTCAGTCAGCGGTTGGGATAGGGGAGAGAGATGTCATCATCATAAATGTTCCCATATTCTGAGGCCTACTTCTGCATAGCTGCTAGGTAAGGAGGCAAGGCTTTGAAATAAGAAGGTCTATCCCAGGCAAATATCACACCTATGTAAAATCCTCTCTTCCTAATGGCAAGGATCCTCCTTCCCCCACACCACAGAGTCATTTACATGGGGGCCCAGTTTACACAATTGTTTTTGATACGTTGAAACAATGCAAATTGATTTTTTATGTGAATTATGGCAGGTCAAACCAGCCTAGGAATGTCAAGAGACAACTATATTTTTATGCTTGTATGAGGAGCCAGGAATGCAGCAGTTTTGTTTTCCCTGAAACTACTGGGGCTAGATTGATAAGCAATAAATTCCAGTCTTGAAAACAGTCTAGAAAATGTAGGCCCAATTAAATTAGGAAGAGAGTCAGGCATGCTTGGCTTAGACACCAACAAGGCCAGAAGCTAGCAATTTCCTTACAGCAACCAGCAGACTAACACCACACCTGCTCCAGCAACTGGGAGAAATAGTACAGTTCAATCCACAACTAGAGATATGCAACTCGAAATGGGAAACTGCCTGTCTCTGTCACTGGGCCTAGTATGCTTGCCTGCTTGCTATCAAGGCACCTACCCTTCAGGTCTTCATCTTCAGTGGTGGTATTACAGCTCTCTGTAGAACCCTGCAAGATAGACAGTAGAAAGATCAGCATATAGCAGGCTAGTTCAAAGGAAACAGCCAGTAGGGGAAATGGATAAAAGCAAGTAAAAGAAGAGACCAGCCATCTAAAAGATCTGCCTATTGTCATTCACACACTGTTGTCTGTCTCCGTATGAGGTTAGCTGCGGTGAGTATCTTAAATTTGTACCTGTTCAGTTGCACTGACTGCCAATATACTTCCAAGCCTGATTTACGGCACTGGCTATTATTCTTTAAAAGTCTTAAATTGGTTGAGTCCCAAGCATTTTGTGGGAATGTCACCTCCCATATGAACCTTCTTGACATTTGATATTTTCTGGGGAAACCTTGCTTTGGATACTTTTGCTTTAAAATCTAGTGGTGCCTGGGCCAGAGCTTCCTTTGTGGTGGCACCACAACTGTGGAATAGTTCAAGTTGTGATCACCTAGCTTCCTCCATTCTCTCCCCATTATTATCCTCTCACCAGCCACATTTGTTTGGTCATCTATTGAGAAACAAGCTCTACTAAGCCGGGTTACCCAAAACCAGCAATGCTAAGCCTGTAACCAGATCACATTTAATTTGATATCATGTCAGTTTTGTGACTCATGCCAAAGGACAAGTATTCAAATGTTTCGTATACATGGGGGCTTCCTGCTCCGGAAACTAATTTATATTGTTTTCAATTGTTTCTGAATATATTTTTAATTTTGCCCAGCTGAACCTAGGCATATATATAAACTCTGATATGTTTGATGAAGTATGGCAGAAAAAGTGGGTGATGGGAAGGTGAAACTTGAGACGGCATCATGAAGCTGCTAAGTTCTAGCTCCACGTTATAGGCAGCTCTATCTTTTCCTTTCCTTTCCTTTCCTTTCCTTTCCTTTCCTTTCCTTTCCTTTCCTTTCCTTTGAAGGGATTTTTCTTAAGAACTCTTATGAGGGAGAGACTGCAGAGTACAAATGGCACAAAGTCCACAATTGAAGAAATAAGCGCTAATAATGAATGAGTGGTAGCAGTACAATGGCCAGGAACAGAAACAGCAAAATGATGCAAGTGCACATTATGAAAAATACTGGGCCTTTGCAAACACCCTCACTCCCAGCTCCATATTGAATTCTCCCTAGCACCCTTTGTAATTAGTAGGAAAAATGTACGCCCCTCTCCTTTGGCTACTGGTGGCAAGGGAGGGCAAAATGCAGAATGCAAAAATGTTGGGACATGAGATATGCTTTGCTATATATAACATTATGGAAGGGCAAGGAGAGAACTCAATAGGAGACTGCATTTGCAGCAATAGCCCAATGTTTTGCCCTAACATTTCTGTCAGGAGCAATCATATAAACGTGTATACTTCTTTAATGCAGTGGAAGCCTTGGTGCCAGAAATCCAGGCGAGTGAGTAAAAGAGTGAAGGAATATGGAATTCGGGGTGGGGTTGCCTCACGATCTCCTGCTGCAGTGTTACACAACAGGTCACAGATAAACATGCTAGTCTGAACACACTCGAATAGGCCCAATTTGGGGGGATCATGAGGGGTGTTTTGGACTGTGAGGGCCCTTTGTGACTCTCACCTTACCTTTATGCCATCATTAGCATTGTGGACAACAGTAGTTTGTGGTTCCTAATTGAAAGAGGACAGAAATAAAGAATCAGATTCCAGCACCAAAGCTTTTCTCCCGCTGCACGGTGTCTGTCGGGAAAGCAAAGTGACAAACAAGAACAAAGCACAAACGCCTCTATCCTAGGATGGTGGTGTGAGCACATAACACACACACGCACCCTAGCAGGACTGCTCAAGAGGTTTGAAAGATAAAAAGACCAACTATAATAGCTAAACTCACAAGGAGACACAGCCATACATGCCTCTCCATATGCCAATTTACCTTGTGAACTTTGCACAGCCCCGAAGATTTCCAGTAGTGGTTAAGAAAAAGCCTGTGTAAACTTTGACAAGTAATTCGCTAAGCAAGAAGGATGTTGCTCTATTTTAAAAAGCTTGCATCAGTATTGCACCTAGAACTAAGAGATCTGAGGTAGGGCTTTGTCTCCATGTTTCCCCCACAGAGCTTTCCGGTGTTATTTCTCTCTCTAGAGAGACATTCATAACTTCCCCACAAAATTGGTAGCCAAAGCACCCCAGCGCTCCATAGCAAAGAACTGCTCAGATGGTGAACTCGTAAAATCCCACATTTGGTTCAAATGGAATTTCCAAAATGAGACACTTCCAATAAAAATAGATCAGCTGAGCATCATAAGAGCAAATTTTTAAAAGCCAGTGCATGACAGGTGCATTGTGCATGGGAGGGGATTCAAATTATGAAATATCCCAAGAGGGGGGAAAAACCCCTAAAGCATTAGACAGAGTGAAAAGCAACTATCCAGTCTCGAAGAGCCCCTACTGAGCTCTTACACTTGCACTCATTCCTGAATGGTTATGGAGCGGCTGGCCCTTGCCCAGGTCCATTCCCACCCTACACTCTGCAGCTGCTTCTTCTTAAGCAATGTCGCTGGGCCATAAATGTACTGCCCAATTTTTAAGAAAGGCCAGCGAAAGGGCATTTGTGCTGAGCTGTCAAATACACAGAAATGTGTGGCCTGCTGCAAGTGTGTTAGTGGGGAACATTGAATCCCCCCTGGGCAAATAAGGCAACAGGAGAGGTTCCCATCCCTTCATCCTTTGGAGACTGGATGCTGTTGACCACTCCATCACAGCCTCCTTGAGGTCAAATTTCAGGCAGAGTGACCACGAGAGCTGTCTGGACAAGCTGCAGGCCCCACATACAGACACCACTGTGCTTTGCATCTCTTATTTGCAAGGGGGCTGGGACAATCTCAGGGGCAAGGGACCACAAACAGAACTAAGCCAAAACACAGAGCAGCACAGGCAGCATTCTGGGCAAGGGCAGGAACCAAAAGTAAAAACCAAATAAGGATAAAGAAATGCTTGGGAAAGATACCATGGACATCTGCACTGGGGGCGTTTCTTTTGCTGGGCTTACTACACTGGCTTTGTTGTTGGTCTGTGGCTAAGACAGAAAAACAGATGGTTTAGTTTCCCACTGCCCTACTGGGCAACAGTCATAAAAACATTACATTCTTATTGCTGCAAATCCACATATCAGCTCAGTCTCTTCCAAAATCATCCCTATGAGAGAAGGGAGAAGGAAGAGGACAAGCGCTGCCTGGTTCATCATCATCATCATCATCATCTTCTTCTTCTTCTTCTATGGCAAAGATATTTCCAGATACACATGGAAGATAAAACAAGATTGGCAAAAGAGGAAGGTGATGGAAAAACATGGTTGGTCCAAAAGTGAACTCGCAGGAAACTTTGGGAAAATGAGTAGCCTAGATAAGAGTATTAACTCAGCCAAGGGGAGGTGGAGAAAAGAGAAGGGAACACATTCAGATGAAATGCAGTATGTTGAATAAAACAAGCTGGTGGGTTGGTCATATTCAGAAACCTTGAGGCTGGAGCAGAATGAATACCCATGGTGGGTTGGAGAAACCAATGCATTTAATGACCATCCCACAGGCCCATTTAAGTTTCTGATATTGGATGTATACTCCTGGTCACATGAGCCTAGCTCACTAAAACATTCTGACTTGAAATCCTTCCTTCCTTCCCTGTACTTCTGGATCCTATTAATCTAAGTTGCAAGGGTTGGCTGGCTGGTTTGCTCAGGCATACTGACTATGCTGTTATCATAGCGTGCAAGTCTCCCAGCCTATGTATTTCCAGAGGAGAACTGTCCAATGCCAGAGATCCTGCTAGAATTCAGATAAGCCAGAAATGTGCAAGTTGAGATCCAGATGCATATTATGCAAGAAGCACTCTGTCCCTTAGTACTCCTTCTCCACTGAGATGCACAATAGGGCCAGGACAAACCAACCCTAATCACTAAGCACAAGACGCAGAAGGTAACAGATGAGCTGAGACAATTAAGGGTTCATCTACACAACCAACTTATTATGGGGGCCACTGCTGAGCTAAAACTTATTTAGTCTGCCGTATCTTACAATGAAGGAGACACAAAAATACCCAAAGGAACCAGCTAATTATAAAGTGAGTATAATTGCAAACAAATACTAAAAATATAATACACTTGTTATAAAGACAATGACTGCAGTTGTTGTGGTACACCATCCATCTTTGAGATTCATAAACTGTTTTGTCTTCCACATTGAAGACCAGTATTTTTATTATAAAGATTTAGCTTTGTGTTGTGAATAGTATATAACTGCTACAACTGTATTTCCCATTACAGCTTTCTGTGGGGAGAAAAAAATTCCTTGGGAAATTCTTTCGGTAAAGATTTTGGAAGATTCACAGGTCGTATATCAAGAGGCCAGAGAATAATTTCAGCTGCTCTCCATAGGAAATGTTTCAATGAATGAAAGCTTTGGTTTGAATTGGGTTTTGATGAAGTTTTGACAAAGCAATGAAACAAGATACAATCCGAAGATCACATCAACAAACAACTATCACCATTCTACTGACCATAACAACTGCAATTGTTGTCTTTATAACAAGTGCATTATATTTTTGGTATTTTCAGTTATACTCACTTTATAATTACATGGTTCCTTTGATATGTTTGTGTCTCCTTTGCATTTTGGGAACCTTCTTTTCACAGTATTACCTGTATCTACAGTGAAGCCACCTGGAAATCTGAGAGGGGCCCAGAGGAAACTCCATGTTTACCATTCAAATTGCATGGTCCCATCTGGCCCCATCAGCTGCCTGGATGTGAGACTACCTGGGAACCACATGCAAACTACTCTGAGCTGTTTGAAAAAGTGTAATAAATAAATAAATGAGGCAGATTCCCCTCAATAAAATATGACACAAAGAAGTGTGTGGATACAGAAATCCCCCATTAACCTGTTTCACCAATTACTCTGGCTACCATAGCATTATGGCCGCTCCACATATCCTCCCCCAGTAGTATCCATCCTCCTATTTTTAATACTTCCATATGCACCACTGACACATAAATCTGCAGTACAACTTTGCAAAATCAAATTTCTTCCTCATGGCAAGGGCAGACAAATCAGCATCCCTCAGATACTTAAAGGAAGTATTAAGGATAGCCCCAAAGAGCAGCAGATAAACAAATCCTGCCATTTGCAAGGACATGGCAACAGAACCCCCTCCTCCCAGACGACATGGGATAACCCACTACTGACTTATTTAGCAGCAAAAACCCATGTGGATTGTCCAATTCACATGGTTTTGCCATCGTCTCTCACACACACAGTCCAGTAGCATGCTGCACCGTACAAAAGCAGTTCCTACTCTGCCAGGTGTGAGTAATAAGTGGAGAAGGGGGAAACAAATACTAACTGAGCAAAACCCTGGTAAATTACCCCCTCACAAATCTCTGATGCATTAAGAGGAACTGTAACCAACCTTAAACATGTTCAGTTGAGTGTGCATATGTGTGCATGCATGCAAACATACATATGCGTGTGCGCACACACATGCAGAACTCATATGCAAAACCTTTTTTTACACCTAATCATTAAAACTCACGACATGAAGTCCCTCTCAAGGCAAGCTGCAGGATGGCAAAAGCAAGCAAACACGTGGGCTTCTATTGAATTCCATTGCTCCTTCATATGCTTGAATCAGAGCCGGGCTACATGTTACATTCATCATGCCAGAAGGTGCCACTTGTAAGCTAGGCCACTGAGAATTTGGAAGGCTTCCCCCTCCCCCGCCACCCCCGCTAAGAGACGGGCAGAACAAGCGGGAGGGGATCACCGAGTTGCTGGTTGCCCTTCCTCCATCAGTTATTTATCTATGCTTATCTCATCTCCTTAGTGGCTCATTTTCCTTGGAGGCTGAGAGCAGGAATAAGCTCCATTAGTTACTAAGAAGCAACATGGTAAGCAGAGAAACAAGGCATGGGATACAATCCACTCCTGCTTTCACTGTCTGTGCTGAGGGGAACCTTTAGAATGCCCCACTATCAGAGCCTGGCTTCCATATGGCTGCTTTTCACATGATAGCAAGCCTTGAAGCTTGTGGCAGACAACACGCTAAACCATGATGGTTAAGTGTTTTGAGCTAAACATTATGGCTTAGCGTGTCATGTGAATAATTTCTTACAGTGTGCCGTGTGAACCATTCCTAACCATGGTGGTTACATAACCATGGTTTAAACACACTCACTAACCATTTGCTGCAAAGGGTTAGTGGCCTAACCATGGCTTAGCATGTTGTCAGGCCCTGTGTGAGGAAATGTAGGTAGCATGCTTGCAGAATGTAAGCTAAAATTTACTTGTGTGTGCACTTCCTTATATTTTTTTTATAGTGTACCCACATCTCCCCTCTCCCTCTCTTAGCTTTCCTATGCCCCAGATGAGGTCGACTGCACAGAGGTTTCAGTACAAGCCAGTACCCCCTTCCCCAGCCTATTTGGCCTCACCCCTCTTGCTCTTCTGACCTTCCATGCAGTCTGCTTTCCTAGTCTATTTCTAGCAGAGTGACTGCCAAAACCAAAAAAGTGAAGGCACAGAAGACACACAGACAAAAAATCTGAGAGAATAAACACACACACACACACACACCTTTTCCTATATTAGTATGTTTAGAAATAGACCAGTTGAGATGGACTATGGACCAATTAACGTCCTCTACAGAAACCATCGGGGCCTGTAAAGCCAATGAGGGGGCTTGTCGGTAGAACGAATGAAAGAGATGAAGAGCAGGCTAGCTCCTCTACCCACACTCCAATGTACCAAGCAACTTGCTAGTGTCCTTACCAAACAGGTCATCAGGAAACCAGCATATACACCGTCATAAAATCACCCATGGATTGTCACAACACGAAGGTTTCTGAGGCCTGTTTCATGAGGTGTACAGTATACATCCTGGACAGAGATACACAGTTGACAGACCGCAAAAGCAGAATGTATGTCTGGGGAAGGCTGTAATTCTTCTTTCATACTCAGTGGTGCCCTTTATGCCCAGTTCTAACTGGGCTGGTTCGCACAACACAAAGGTGGTTAATAAGCCATGCATATGATGGGTGCATGCTGGTCCAATTGACATAATTACCCTCACTGTGTGTGGCTTCTCATGTTATCAGAACCTAGCGAGGGTGGTTTGTTGGGGTGGTTAACAAACTACCCAGAATCCATGGCCTTTTGTAAGGTTGTGAGGTGGTTTGTTAACCAGCCCAACAAGCCATCCTCGCTGGGTTCAGATGACATGAAAAACCACGGTGGGGGGCTTAAATGACAACCTACTGCCTGCAGGAACTACAACCCACTGTTTCTTAAATAAGCCACGGGAGCTCTTATGTACAAAACAATTTCCATATTATGTTTCTAAATGAAGGCATTTCTACTTTTTGCATGGAGGTGTATGCCTTCATGTGAGCCTCCACTGATGCAGTCTGAAGTGCTAAAGCTCAGACACAGGTTTCGCATCTGAGGGAGATCTAGGCCTTAGACATTCTCCCAGCCACATGGTAGCTGTGAGCAGCATCTACATGGCTGGGAGAATGTTTAAAATGATCCAACCATGTCAGGGAAGAAGGCAATCCCGGTGCTAGTTCCATGGCAAGGATCTGTGCAACTGGCAATGAGGAGGAGGATCAAAAAGCAGCCGTAAAGCCAAAGACCAACACAAAAGAAAGAGCTGCTCCCATATTGTTCCTGACACATTTTGAGATGTATCTCTTTATCAAGGGACTTCCTTCACTTCCTTCTAAAACTCCTAAAGAGCTACTCAGGGATATCTTACTTCCGGCTCGCCCAAGAAAGACTTCCTTGGGCATGCCAGAAGTGAGGTAGTCCATGCAATTAGCTGGGTGCACTTCCTTGACTTTCTTGACTGGGAAAGACGAGCGAGGAGTGAAGCCGGCTGCTCACTCAGCACATCAAAGCATAGTCTGAGTCCCAAGGCAGTTTCACTTCCCCCTCCCCTTGGGACCCCCTCAAGGTGTGCAGCCTCTTTGTCTGCCTCCCACTGTTCCTGTCCAGGTGTTGTTGAGAGAGGGGAAACCCCTGCTGAATCCCTTTATGCATGCAGAAAGAAGCACAGAGCAACCGCACCGTGCTACTCTCTGCAAAGAGAAAGGGGGTGAGACTTTGGGGGAGAGGCTGCCCCCTGATGTCATCCAGTCCCCCTGATTGGTCCCAGGAGGCAAACTGGCCCCTGGGACCAATCCAGTTCCCCACTCCTGATCTAAAGAGTACCTGTCTCTGGACTTCATCAGGGCATCAACGGCTAAAGCTCGTTCAGTTGGATTACCATGTTTCCCACATGGTTACCGCCTGATTTCTCTGGACTAGGCCTTCAACTAGTTTTCATAGTAATGCCTAAAGGCAGAGTAACTTCCATAGCACCTTAACATGCATTTAGATCCAGGTAAGGATATCTGGTAGACAAACAAGGAGTGCATAGATAGCACAAAGCTAAGCAGAAGAAGCCGGTACATGGGGGTTGGGAAAGTCTCTCCGTTCAGATTACACTGGTGAGTCCATAGTGAGGTGGTTATTGCAAACCAGCTAAAGTGATTCAAAGTTAATTTAAGATATACATTTAAAGAGACATGTGAAAATCAGTTGAGGCCAATCTATCCATGAGGTATCTTGTAGATCCGGCAGATGAGAAGAAATGCTTAATCACTGCTTGAGTGTGAATTGCTTTCAACCAACATTTACACTGGTTAAGTAGGCCAGGCATTTCACACTGCATTCAAAATGGCCATTTCAGTTTAAAACACCACATATTTTTCTATATCTTTACCAAAAAGAATAATGGGAACAACATAGCAGATACAATGGCCACAGGCTCAGATATAACTGGTAGCAAATGTCCTCGCTACCATATTGCTTTGTCTTTATAGAATCTGATATTGGTAAGGCTACCACAAGCTGGCTTTTCCTCGTAATTATAATGTTGCAAACATTTCTTTAAAAACACAAGGGTTCTGATATTTAACATGGGAGAGATACATGTTGGAGATTATCTTTAATATATTTAAGTTCACCCAACATAGTAAACACCAAAGCTCATCACACAATGGTGTATTCAAGAAAAATGCTCGTCACACAAAAAAGACAAAGGGAACGCCTGCTTGTGGTGATGTTATCATGTCTTCAATTAATTCAAGAAATGGCCTGGGCCAGCTCAAGTGGTTTCCCCCTCTTATACATGCTTACTTGGATGTAAATTCTACTGTGTTCAATGAGGCTTGCTGCCAGGCAAGCCTACATAAGATTGTGTTGTGAGATGATCTGAATGATTCAAAATTTAACACCAGTCAATGGTGTTAAATGTAAGTACCAGGTCTGTTCCACACCAGACAGTAGAAGAAGGACAGGACAAACATACACACTCATGCTACACAGAAAGTGCACAAGAGAAAACAAACATTTACAATTTATAGAAATGGGGAAAGGCTTTGCCTTACTAGCAACTAGCATACACCATCAAAACTACTCAGACAGTTTTGGTTATTGAGCAGTATAAAGCTGTAATAAATCAGAATCATCATCATAAAAGCAGCAGGCAGGCAGGCAGGCAGGCCTAGAGTCCATCTCTGTGCTGAAGTCCCATCTTCCTAATACAGCCACTGGAAACCCAAATGCTGGGCACTGCTGCCAATGAACAACACAGAAGAGGGTGATTTCTATAGAGTACATGCTTGTAAATATCTAACCTATATAAAGAAGGAAATGTAATCCAGATATTAGTTGTTTTATGTAAAGTTTAATACTACATCAGCTAAATGATCCTGAGACCCTGTAGAGGCCCTGTAGAGATTAATGTAATGTGGAAAATCTAACGGCTTGAAGATTGTAAGTCTGTGAAGAGAGACCCTTTCACCCCTTTTTTATTGTGAATTTCAAAAAATACAGAACAATAAAACAAAAAGAAATAGTGAAAAAAGAAAAAAAACACATTACATCTACAGCGATGTCATCATTTTTAATTGAATGTTTTAAAAAAAGATAGGGAGAATTATACACAGGTTTTAAAAAAAACAGACCCTATAGCCATATATATATATATATATATATCCATTCACGTTGCGTCTGTATATCACCCGTTCAAACGTTGATAAGGTTATCAATTCCTCAATCCATTGCATTATTGGAGGCGAGCATTTATCCTTCCAATATATTGGAAGGATAAATAAATAAATAAATAAACAATATATTAGTATAAGTCTTTTAGCTAATCTACTAACCTATTTAAGCCTCTCTGGGAGCCTTTTTGGCTAAAGAGCAGAGTAAAAATGCTTAAAATAAAAAGAATTTAAAAAATAAAAGTCTTGTCTCTTAAGCATTGGCAATGCCAATGCCAACATCACTGGAAAAAGGCAAATTTTCTTACCACAAATTCTGGTTCTCCATGGCTTCAGGAAGGCATTGTAAATTCTTCAAGATACTCCATATCCCCTTGGGCCAGGAGACAGGGCCAAAACTCTAGGCCAGGGGTCCCCAACCTTTTTGGACCCATGAGCACATTTGGGAATTTGAGAAACTGCTGTGGGCACCATCACAAAATGCCTAATCATGTTGCGTCTATGGATTTTGGGCTGCATCTTATTCAGCAAAAACTTTTGTTTCATGTCTACTGGACACTACAACGTCTCTTTAATAAGGGATTGCCTAATTCGGCTAACTGCTGGCAGTGCAATATTGCTAATACTTCTTTTAAACATATGTTTTGGCAATGTCCAGTAATTGCTTCTTTTGGGGAGAAGGTTATTACACAGATAAATTTTGTACTGGGTCAGTCTTTAATATTCATAAATATACATGCTCTTTGAAATTATTTACCTGCTTCATGGAATTGACAAATGGTCAGCGTAAATGGATTCTCTCTGCCCGCTTTACTTCTAAGAGACTGAGATAACAACATTGGAAGGATAACCACTCACCTCCTATAATGCAATTTTCAATATTTGAACAGGTGGCATATAGGCGCTGCCTTCAAATGGATGCCTATTTGGATGTTTGGTCCACTTTTGTTGAAGTCTATGTATAATTGCTAGAAAGTTGTATGGATTCAAATGGATTCACTGATATGGATATAAACAAATCCATGTACAGCTATTTTAACAAAATGGAAAAAATTAAAAAAGGTTTTATAAGTGCTCATGGATGCCAATGGAGATGCCCATGGGCACCATGCTGAGAACTCCTGCTCTAGACTGACTCCTCCAAGGGGAAAGGTGTCCTTGCCCTCTCAAACCATACTAGAAGACCCTCAGCCTACAAGGTAAAAAAGGAACACACCAAATATGGAAAGATTAATCAGCTAAACATGCATTTCCAGAAGAAAAAATGGACATAACATAATGACATCCCAGCAAGTCACTGTCTGCTTCCACCAGATGAGCACTAAGGAATGAGACTAAAACAAACCGGTCCCAAGTAATCAGTCACCAGTGGGGAAAATGTTCTCCATAAGCCATGGAGAACAGGAATTCCCAGTTAAGAAATATCCTTCTCTCTCCTGGCTTCTGGAGTGCATTCTAAATTCCTCAGGATCTATAAAAGCAGTGCCATCCTAGGGTGGGCACACAGCTGGACCAGGAGTCTTGATGGTACCAACATCATTATCCCAAAGGCAACATCTGCTGAGGAAAACACATTAATTTTATGCCTGGTGAAGTGCTGTAGAAAAGCCAAAAATCGGTATAGTTGCAGCTGAGTCGCAGCTGTATAGATTTTGTCTAGCATAGGGGTAAGCAACCTGGTGCTTTCCAGATGTTTTGGATTACAACTCCCATCAACCTCAGCCAACATGACAAATGGTAAGGAATTATGGGAAATGTAATCCAAAACATCTAGACAGCACCAGGTTGCCAACCCAAAATTTATACAAAAACTGCAGCAGAAGGGTTTGTCCTACGGCTGGAGTGAACCGCTTCAGAGATTTTATTATATTAAGCCGTATAAAAGTATTACAAACAAACACTGTAACCTCTGCAGGGAGGTAGGTATCTACCCAGACACTGAAGCCAGTATAATACAATCTCTAAGCCATCTGGGTATGGAAGAACTGAAAGCCTCTTAGAGGGAGCTTAATATAAGAAAGTCTGATAATTAGTTTACTATTCTAACCATACAGAACCAACAAGCCCTTTTTACATGCAATTTATGTCAGTTCTTCTTTTGCTGCTTAACTGAATGATGGTAAAGTTCCTGTGACCTGTGGAAACAGAATGTACCTTGGACATCAAGTGGTGTCTGACCAGCATTCCACCTTGTCCCTGTGTAAGATCTACTGCATAACTCACAGTTAGATGATGTGCCTCTCATTCTGAAACTCTTGTAGCAGAAAAAAACCCTACCAGAAAAATGGTCTCCAGACTCAGATTCCATGAGGGAACTTTGACCAAAGAGTGTTCCCCATCAAGTCTGCAAAGCCCCAGTTCAATTTGCTTCAGGAAATGGATGAACAGCAGGGGGCTTCTTTAAATTTATCTCCTTTAGGAATTTATAGACATGAGGGTTGTCAGAAACTGCTCCTTTACCAGGGTACTATTTTAAGGAATCCACTTGCTGCTTCAGTTCAATTGCATTAATGTCTCCAATGAGGATTTTCTGCAGAAAATGTAGAATTTCCTGAACATCTGAGGTGGAATTGATCTTGCTGCCCATGGAAGCATTGGATGCTAGGATAGAAGATACTTTCAGCTAGGGAGTTCCCAGCATCATTGCATTGATGTTGTGAGTTGATCCAAGAACCATGAGTGTCTTGACTAATGTGAGGCCACTAGTACAATATCTGCCTTCTGTCCTCATACATACCACAGGAATCAGCTGGTATAAAGCATGACGGTATATAACAGCCTGTCCTGTCACCTTGAATTGAACACATTTTTTCCTATGGCATCCTTGTACTGATGTTGTACTGTGAATATTTACAGCTAGGCGTCTTCTGGCAACATGGCCAGATCTGCTGCTGCTACTCCAAAGTGGCGAATAGAAAACCTGTTGATGAAGAGGCCATTTGGATTCTTTGATAGTCATTCTGCTGAGCAAACTGATGACAACATTCAAGGCTATCCCCACATACCTGCCTTGATGAAGAACAGGCAATGTTTTGCCCAGCTCATGATGGCACAGGCCTCCCAACAAAGAGACAAGGAGCAAATATCCCCTGCCTGTTGATATAGCCTTTTGCTGATATAGAGTTACCATTGTTATAAACATGGTGCCCTGAGATCTTGTTCTGGAATGCAAACAGGCCTAACCCATCAGGTTGTCTGGTTAGGATCTTCTGTTAGAAGTAGAAAGGCTGCTATCAGCCAGCCACCACACGATTCCCTCTGGGGTTCCTGTTGACTTTGATCAGGGCATTACTCTGGTTGGTAATTTCTGTTTTGGAAAAAAGGGAGAAGCTTCCTCTGGTGTACTCTGCAAAGGAACTATGGCCATTCTACTAGGGCCTAGCGGGATACCATCATGCTCATGAGCAGAGCCAGGACCATGATTTCTGCTTGTCCCTGTTCTTTGAACAGTCATCTTGTACAGGCAAGATTCAAGAACTATGAGCAGTTGATCTCCACACCAACTGCAAAACAAATGGAATTTGAGATATGCTAAGGCAATCTGGAAGTCCTTTGTCCCCAAGCCCTGGATAGAGATTTGAGTGCAGTGGACTCTCCAATGGGACTAATACCTTGGTGAAGAAAGATGGAACGGCAGTGACCTATATCAGAAGTGCTGTTGGTTGTAGGAATATTGCTGAAACTGATCGTGGATGTGTCTGTTTGGAAAGGCACAAGGCCTCTAACAGGTCAGGAGATTCATGACATCCTCCTCCCTTTGCTAGTGGCCTGGCTTGGGCCTCTCTTGAGATTCACATTGCTGATAGGCCTGCCTGGGGTTCTGAAAGGACTACTGTGGCTTAGCTTTGTGGTTATCTTTCTTGGTAGCAGACACATTTTCCTCTTGTTTCTATATTAACCAGGACAGTTTCCAGGTGTTCATGACAACAAGAATCAGCAAACACAGTACTAAATAACCATGTTTGGGACTCTGGATCGACATACCAAATGCAGAGGCATATACTTCTTCTGGCCATGACATTAACTGCCACAGCCCTTCAGTTAGAACAGCATCTGAATTAAAAAACACCAGTAGGGATGCTGAGAGGAAAATTTCTCCATCCATTTTTGAGTTGATTAGATATAGATTCCAGCAGATAGCTCTTGAGTGTACAACCAAACTGGTCTGAGATAGTGACAGAGGACCAAGCTGTGTGGGCTGAACTGTACAGCTGGCAAAAAATTCTGAGCAAAGTTTGTAGTGGCTTCAGTGTGAGGAGCCTTTGCCTAGGAACAAAGGGAAAGATCTGCAGGGGGCAGATGGGCCTAACTGGAAATAGGTTGGCCCACCTCTTCCTCTGATAACACATTTTCCTCTCACAGTGGAGGCCAGAATCCAGCTGGCCAGGAGGGCTGCAAATATTACCACTTCCCAATATGATGTCTGCTCCCCTGCAACTTCCAGGAAGAGGGTTCAAAACCTTTCGTTGGGTGATGGTGATAGGGGTGGTGCATCACCAACAGGTGTAAGTTGTCTGTTGTCCAGCAAAGGTAGGGATAAGATAGCCTCATACACTGGTATGAGGCTCCATACCTGAATACCTTCTCCCAGTAAGGTCTAGAGAGGAAACGAGAGCTGGAGGAACCTCTTCTAGGACAGCTGTCACAGAAGGGATGTTCAAGGAGGACCTGTGTCCTCTCCATCTATGTTTAGGCCTGAACCTGCCACAGAGCTTTTTGTGATTCCTGTGAGTTTTCTTGCCTTCAGGTCTGGATTGGGTTTGACTGCAGGGCAGAACTCCAGCTCTGGCATACACAACACTTCCTTAATAACAAGGCAGCACTCTCAGTCAAGAAATTCTAATGGGTCCCATTCCCACTGAGATCAGAGGAAAGATAGTAGTCCCACAGATTACTCATCACTTCCTACAAAGAAAGGTGCATCTTGATTTGGTTCCTGGAGGCCATCCTGAAGCTCAACACCAATTGCTCCCCTGCAAAGGAGGCTCTATTTATCCTTGTGTTGGCTTCTGGGAATTTCTCCACTGACCTGGGTCACGCATCAATGCTGCTGGGTCCAAGGCAGGTTGCAGTGCTGTTGCAACCCTGAAGGTGAGGAAGTGAGCTGGGATGAATGCTCCTCATAGCCATGTCTCTAAACTCCTGTGCTAGAAGTAGACTGTGGCACTTCCCTTTACATGCCTTGTGGTGGTAGGAGGGAGTTGGAATGGGTGCCAGAACGTTGTATCACCTCTGCTGCTCTGCTTCGTCATCAAGTACTGTGGAGCCTTGATGCGTAGCCTGCTTCTGAAGGCAAAATCCTGGCTGGAGGAATAATGGCATTGCTAAGATCCCTTTCCCTACCTGTGAAAGGCCTTCCCTCTCTCTAAGGCAGAAAGAGGAGAGAGAAAGAGGATGCTCAGAAGGGAAGGAACCCCTGCCCTGCTAAAAAAAAAAAAAACTTAGGAGAGGTGAGCGCTGAAGGAGCTTTGTCTAGACCGGGGTAGGTGGGGGGAGCAACCTTTCTTTTCTGTCAAGGGCCGCATTACCTCCTGGGCAATCTGTCTGAGGCTGCATGTCAGTGGTGAGCAAGGGGTGGTGGATCGCCCCTTTTCTCTCTTCCCCTTTTCCTTCCCACACAGTGGAAAGGCAGGGAAGAGATGGATTGCTCTTGTTAGAGTCTGAACTGGTTGCATGCAAAGGGATTTTGAAATTAGGCCAGGAGTGCATGCGGCACTTGAGCCACAGGACTCTGCTTCTCTGCCACTAGACAGAGCTGGTGTGGGAGGGCAGGGAGCCCCCTCCCCTTGAACACTTAAATCTAGAGCTGGGGTGGGGAAGCTATGGCTCTCCAGATGTTGTTGGGATTCCGATTCCCATTAGCCTCACACAACATGGCCAATGAGCAGGGAGGATGGGAGTTGGGAGTCCAGCAACAGCTGGAGGGCAACAGCATTCCCTACCCTGGTTTAGAGTTTTGGTCCCGTTTGACCCAAGGGAAGCGACTATCATGGAGGATAAAAAAACTCTCTCTGGGAGCCAGGGGACAATTGTGATTTCATCAGAATGTAGCCTGTAGGAGGTGAGGACTTCAGTATTAAAAGCAACACAGAATGAGGTTTTCTTCTGTTGACATAAGATTGAATTACACATCCAACATATCCCAGGGAGAATGCACATTCATATGAAGAGGGAATGAAGGGGGAGAACAGCTAGATATGTGATTAATGCCAACTAATGTTGGGATTAATGCCGAACACATTCTTCTGGAATATTGGGGTGGGGTGGAAGGAGAAGAGAGTCAGAAAAAACAACAACTTTGGATCCCAAGAGGTCTTGGCACAGAATTCTGGAAGGGAAGAGGTAGTTCATGGCAGCTATGAGCCACACTGTGGTGCTGTGGCCACACCTTTCATCCAGAACATTGGGAAAGGCAGGAAGGGCAGCTTACCACTAGGGAGGGCAGGCTCCTGTGTCCAATTCAGCACTTCTGCAATGAAATGTCCAAGACCCCATGTCCACACCAGAGTGCAGAGACCATGCCTTCTTGGCCAGAGGAGGGATGAGTGCACAGCTGTTGGGAGTTTGTTTCTCAATACACTCAATATCCAAAGCTGAATTTAAAGGTATCCAATTTTTGAATCCAAGCAGAACCCTTACCAATGGCTTCATCTACAGCATGATCTTTTTTTGTGTGAGGACATGGACCTTTCCAAGCACAACATGTCTCCCCATCCCCACCCACCCCCCTTGCCCGGACATGCTATGTGGGGTGATGAGCACAAGCTTGACGTGCATGGCATGAGAATGGTGATTGCACAGGATCACAGGCAGTTTATGGGAGGTGCTCACCATCAAATGCACGCTGGAGCTTGATTTCCTTTTCTGGGCACACCATTGAAGGAGGAAAGAGAAGGAAAGAAGAGATGAGAAGAGAAGCAAAGAAAAAGTTGGCACTTGTGTGTCAACAGAGACCCTGCTGCCAATCATGTTCCTCCAGGAAAGGAACAGGATGTCACAGAAAGCTGGGCTCATGGGAGCCAGTAATCATAAACCAGGAGACACAACATTCCAAACTTAGCCAGAAGGTAAGAGATGCAGCCAATGTGACATGGGAGAGACAGAAACCGGCAGACACTTTCTTCTCAAATTATCCCCAATCTAGCAAAGAATGAGAAAGGCTTGCCTGCAAATGACTGAACCACACACAATTTCCAACAAAAGGCACCACACTCCACAACTATCTATTAAGGCAATAGACAATGGATGCTAGTGTGTCTGTGCTCAACCTATGGGATGATCCTAGTCTTTCTATTTCCAATTGCCCAGACTGATATATGGCAATCATATGCAGTATGTTCTCATTCAAATGAAGGACGCTTGATTCAACTGGACTGGGAAGATGGGCTGCAGTGACAGTTACAGGCCAAGGCTACAATTCCAAGATATGCACAAATCCATACAGACTTACAAAACATGTTTGAGATCTTCCAGAGGGAACCATCCACCATCCTACCCCTAGCAACAACTCTCAGAATAAATGGCCCCACCCTACCTTTTCAACCCTTGTCATCCGAATCCATACACACATTTTGCTCTTTCGCAGAGTACAGGCCTGGGAACTTTTACGAAGAAGATGAAACTGTATCAAAGGCACTTCCACAAAGTTACCAGATGGGTCAGACAGGAAGTCCAGTGTGCGCACCCATAAGAGTGCAAAGGAAGAGATAGTTAGATGGATATCCTATGAATGAAAAGAGCAGTGCACAGTTCCAATATGAGGGTTTCATCAGGTTGAGGCCAGGGAGCTTATGTGCCTTCCTCTGCCTATCCCAACATGGCATATGGGAAAATGGCATATTGTAAGCCCATCAAGAGAAATAATGAAACACTCTGAAGTATTAGGGCAAAGGCAAAACACAAAACAGTCAAGAACAGCTCAGCAAAGAAGGTGACACAGACTTGGCAGGGGAGAAAGAAATGAAATACCAGCCCATGATGATTGGGGGTAGGTGGGGAGAGAAGGTGAGGAAAGCCAGAGATTAGAGGAAGGGAGCATTGCTTGCATAGCACCATGCTCACTCACATGCTCAGGAATCCGATTATAGCTTAACAGATCCACCCAGATGATGTTATCTTTCCTTCCTTTCAGGCAACCACTATTACCCATATGTGGCATCAGCATAGAAAAGAAAACCCTACTTATTCCCACAGCGGGCCAGTTGTTCCTCCTACCCAGTCAAAATCTGAGGTAATTCCCTTTCCCACCTGCCCAGTATTAAGCCTTCTGGGACATCCCAGAAGATACATACATACCCACTAGGCAGGTGGCAACAAAAGAGAGGAAATTATGAGTGGGCATCTGTAGAATGAGGGCATCTGTAGAATGACCTTCCCAGATAGACACACCTGGTGTCTACATTATGGCCTTTTTGGCACTAGGTGATGATCTTTTTATTCTCCCAGGCATTTAAAAATCCTTTTAGTGCTTTTAGATTTTTACACTGTTTTATTTTTGTTGCTGGTTTTACATTTATCCACTGCATTGTTTTTACCCCTTGCCACTGATTCATTATTATAGTTTTACTGTTATTTTGTATGTTATGCTTTTAAATTTACTGGGGTTATTGCATGGCCTAAAATGCAATTACATCAATAAAAACCCCTCTATCCACTTTCCAGTTCCTCAGATATCAAGCATGGGCAGAGCCACCCCTCTCTCTTATCAGGGAACACTAAAAACTATAGTGTTTGTGTCATAGAAATCTCTAACAGAGAATTTTCAGTACCCTCGCCAAACTAAAAGCCCCATGTTTCTTTATGACAGCCATGGACATTTAAACTTGCATAAAACAGACTTTAGATTTTATTGCAGCTATACCTTCTTTCTCTGCACAAGTGCCAAAAATACAGTGACCTGGTTTGCACAATCACCGCAGCTTAAACAAGTCACGGTGGGTTTTTTAAGCCCAGGTGCATGCTAGCACAATGTGAATAATCACTAACTGGGTGTGGCTTGTTGTGTTATCCAAACTTGGTCAGCATGGCACGTTAGAGGGTTAAACAATCCTCAAATAACCCATGGGCTATTGTTGGGTTATTGGAAGGTCGTTTAACCTTCTAGCAAGTCATACCACCCAGGTCTGGATGACACAAACTACACCTGGATGGAGATTATTCAAATCATGCCTGACACAAGCTGTGACTTAAACAAGAAATTAAGTGCATGCTTAAAAAGTGTAAAGAACTATCATGGCAGCATGGTGATGGTGGAGTGGGATCTGGACCCAATGAAGCGGTTATTAGCTCCAGGAGGAAAGCTGCCATCAAAGTCATTGATGGGAGCTTCTCCCTTGGGTTATAGCAACTTGGGGGTGGGGTTTCATTGTGACCCACCCACCCACATATCACAGTTCCGATTCTGCTCCCATTGCAGCTATTTAAATGTTTAAATGTGCATGTTAACTGCTTAACTACAATTAATGTCCTGTCTAAGATCTCAGTGGTCATGGGGTGAGGCCCTTGCACTTGTGTAACAGAAACAGGGTTATACAAAGTTGTCCACTGAATAGTCTGGAAACATGTGGTACTGTAAACATAAGGGACCTAATCAGTCTCATATGAATAGGAGAGAAGTATAATAAATATTTAAAAAGAATTATGTAAAACAAGTGATGCAGCTTTGCTTGGCTTGCATAATATATACATGTCATTCCTACAAAAATTCAGTTACCTTAGAAGAAAATTTTGATTTGCCTTTTTTTAAGCACGCAGCCCTGAGTATTGGGCACAGCTGTTTACACTCTGGGCTTGTTTGCATGATATGACAGCCAGCATGGGCTATTTAACCCTGGTGAGGCTGGGGCATATGTGTGGCCACCATTTTGAATATGCAACCTCTGCTCACATAACCCATGCTCTCTGGATTCGCATGACATGACAAGTGGGGGTTGGATATGCAATCAGGCACCAGCAGGTGCCATGGCTCATAAGTTAAACAGCTCATGACAAGCTGTAAAGTGGTGTCTGAACCCAGTCAATGTGGAGCATCTCAGTACACCTTTGGTCCATCAAATCCTATTACTTACTTAACCTATTCTGCTCATTGTTATGACCACATCACTCCTGCTTTTGTTCTCTACATTGATTACCTTTTTTTTCTTGCATTCCACTTAGAAAGTCCTCTATGAAATGCCTTCATTAATCTGCTTCCACAATTGGTCTTCAGTGCTCTTTCATGTGCTCTTCGTTCCTCTGGTAACCTTCATTCTCTGGAAAACCGAACTTATACCCTTCACTCTGACTTTCTCTGTTCTCCAGTGCTACCCTTGCCATTGGGATTGTTTATCTCCTGACATTTGTTTGGCATCTTCCATTGGTGTTGAAAAACCTAGCCTCTTCACACTAGCATTTCTTAAACTGATTTTGCCCATCTCCCATCTCCCTCTACTTCCCTTCCCTTATATGTCTCATCCGACTGAGCGATTGTAAGCTTGAAGGAAGAGTCAATGTATTATTTTTGTTTTATGTAAAGCTCCTAGCTTTTGTAAGTGCTCTGGAAATGCAAATATGAATACCAATTTCCAGTGCTTTTATGATCAGGTGGATGAGGTTGAATAAGACTGACGTGACATTATGTGGAAAGGACTAGATGCTCGGGGGGGGGGGGGGAATAATTACATGAGGCTGTTACTGATGCACCGAAGCAGTTTTGTAGCCTGGGGGTGCTTCTGGATCCAGCTTTGCACCTGGAGATGCAGATAGCAACAATGGTGAGAGCTGGGAAAGTTGAACCTGAGGGTAAGGTAGGTGGAAGAAGAGCTTGCTTAAGGAAAAGGGCCAAGGAGAAAGGCATCTGAGCCAACATCACTGGTTGACTTGGACTAACTAGTCATTGTTTTGGCCTGTAGGCTTCTTGTTAATCTATACCCACATTTTTTAAAAACAAAACCCTAAATCCATTACCCTCCAAACACACAGTTAAAGCCTGTTTTTCTACGTAAACAAATGAACTAAGGTCAAGTGTTATAAAATGACACAGTGGATATCCTTTATGTACTAATTATAGAATATTACTTATTGTGCATTATGAGTATTTAGACACTATTAACCAAACAGCATACATATTTACTTTCCATGTAACATCATGGTGAAACACTGTTCTGTCTAGCAACTATCAGCACTTGCTTCTCGAAAGTTCTGGGCAGCTATCTAGTAAACATAGTCTCCAATTATATATAGAAAAATAACAGAAAGTTGATTTAAACCAGCCTTGGGCAGGGGTGGGAGTGAGGGAAGAATTTAAATCATGGTTTAAAACCAATTATTCAAATCAATTTGATTTAATGAATCCCACCCCCTTGTAGAGTATTTTTGAGGATGCATAGAGTATTCTATTTTTAATTCTTCTTCAAAATATTCTCTGCCTACATCTTCAATTGACTATCAGGGGTGGGAACTGCTTGTCAATTTTAGTGTAGTTCTCCTTAACAACAAGAAGGGATCTAGAAACAAGGATCACAAGTCTAACCCCTTACCTCAAGACAGGATCTCCCTTATCTAAAGCATTTCAAATGGATGTTTCTAGCTGATCAGCATCCTTCTTGATGCCCGGTACTGACCACAGGACTCTAGTTTCAGCATGGTACAGTGGACAAAGTACTAGACCTGGATCAGGGAAATATCAAGTTCAAATTCCTAGTCAGGCATGAAGCTTGCTGGGTAACCTCCGGCCAGTCACCTCTATGCCTAACCTACTTCACAGGGTTGTTGCAAGAATAAAATGGGGGATACTATACATTTTGCAGATTGGAGAACGGGTAGTATACAAATGGAATAAAGTATCACCATGACTGAACGGAGCTGATGCCCATACTTAACAAGCCTTGGAAATCCTTCTCCAAGCTTTTAAAAATGATTAAAGGAAAGAGATTCCAAAACATCCCGAAGAATTAAGTTTTCTGTTGTTGAACTAGTCTTCCAGTCCAGGAGTTTTTCCAAATGATATACTCTAAACTTTATATTCTAATTCTGTTACTTACCAGTAAATAACAATCCTTCCTAGTGGAAGGAGGGCAGATTAATAAATCTGCCCTCCTTCCTGGCAGATGGCTCCTCCTCCTGGCAGAAGACAGGGTAGAAACTAAGGACATCCAGGAGGAGGTAAGGGGGCTTGTGCTTGCCTGGACCCAGCTAGAGCAGTGCCAGAAGTCGACCCCTCCATGTAGAACGGAATTCCAAGGACTAAAGCCAACTCTATTTGAAAAGGTTTCAAATACAAACAGTTGAAAGAGAAACACCACAATACAGAGCAGAGGGAATGTGCATGACTCCAAATCAACCGTGTGTCAGACTACTCTACTGCCGCCAAAAAGAGGAGAAATTTATGCAACAAAATTCCACTTCTTCCCACTAGTGGGAGTAGGGCAGTCTGATAACCAGGATAAACAGCAGCAGTGTATGTAGTCTCTGGGGAGGAAATAACTACTGAGAAGCAGAATTCAGGACATGGAAGTATCAACCCTTGTTCACTCTGGAAGAGAGAATTTGGAACAAAGGTAGGACAGGAATGAAAGACTACCTTGCCTTTGTGAAAGTCAAAGGGCTCCAGATTGGAACCCCAATGAGCGGAAACAATGGCTGCTGGAGAAATATTCTTCCAGGTCAGCTCCCTGGGTGGAATAGAAGCCACAGGGTTAGGAATAGAAACTGTAAACCCAGGAGGACAGTGAGGACAAACACTGAGATTCCAGATGTAAAACTTAATAGAACACCAGAAAATTAATTAAGGAAACTTTAGTTCCTTCAGGAACTGTTTCTTGAAGAGAGAGAGAGAGAGAGAGAGAGAGAGAGAGACAGAGACAGAGACAGAGACCCCGACTGATCATTAGGGCAAACAATAAAGGATATGACAGATATGCTGACTGTAGAGCCACTCTCCCTAATCTAGTATCCAACAGCTAAGCCAGCTCATGCTGCACTTGACTGTCTCATCTATATCACGGGGGCCTTTATCCAGATGAAATTTCCAGTGCTTCTAGGCGAAGGCTCCTGAATCTGGTCCCTCCCTAGTGACTGAGCTAAGCCTTGGCTGAACTGTTATCTATGTGAGAACATTCTGGCCAATCAGGTCTGGAACAGAAACAAGGCCAAATTGATCACTGTTAATATTACTACATTCTCTCTGCAGTCTAATTGATTATTCCAAGACCTCTGTGCCACAAGTTCCTCAGAGTGAGCCCCCCAACCACAGACTGGCATTGGTAGCAGCCAGCAGTTGGGGGAGGCTACTGAAAGGAATCCTTCAAGCCAGATTGCTCAGTCCTAGCCATCAGTCAAGACTGTCCCTGATGGAATGGAAAGACAGGACACTGCCTCTAGTTGATAATATCTAGATGAAAGCGAAGGAGAGAACTCTGGAGAGGTCTGGATGACTGGATATAAACATTCCCAGGAGCTGGGACAGTAGCATGAGATCTAAGTGCTCTAAATGGAACTGCTGGAGTGCTAAATCCCTAGCCTGTCTTGGACAGCGTCTGGAGTTTCTTCCAAGTGGTCTAATATTTGTGTGGCTGCAGCATTTTTGTGCTGGTTACCATAAAGCCATGTCTGTTGAGACAGAACAGTGTGATGGGCAGATCTGACATGGCTTGGTTGAATGACAGCAAACTCTTTAAGATGTCATTGATATTGTTTTTAATCGTATATTGTTTTTAATCGTTTTAATCTTATGTAAACTGCCCAGAGAGCTTCACCTATGGGGCAGTATAGAAATAATAATAATAATAATAATAATAATAATAATAATAATATAATAATAATAATAATAATAATAATAATAATAATAATAGAGACAGGGCTACACTGTAGCAGTGAGCTATATGGATAATCAAGGCGTTGATAAAGGCTCAAGGAATGAAACTGGAGCAAACAGCACCTCACAATGTCTCTTGCTGTATGAGAATCTTAGGAACTGATGATTGCTCGGGTGGACTGCTACATGCAACTAGGTCAACTGAGAACAGAAAATCCTGCTTCCATATGACCATAACTATGGAACAAAGTCCCCATTTCCTGTTTCTGAGATATATGAGCTACTGCAGATTTAGAATCGTCCACATCTCTGTTTCTGCTCCACCTGGTAAAAAGGGATGCAGTAACTTCAGACTGCCTCTGGTACTGGGAGGCAATTTCTGTGTTTCTGAGGTGTAAAAGATATTGGATAGACTCGGACACATGAAGGTATTTTTCTGGAACCTTCATCTGGCAGAGATCAGAAAAGTGTCTCGGGGAATTCTGGTGAATTCTAGAGCACAGCCCTTGAAGACCATTTCTTGATACCCCAGCATCTGAGGTATATGTATTGCATTTACATTTTAACCTTCCTCCAAGGAGCTCAGGGCCGTCCTTGCCACCATTTTATTCTCACAACAATCCCATGAAGTATCTTTGTCCCATGAATCTTTGTCCACTGCAAGGCAAAGGATAAAAGGCATCCCCTGATCTGAGGCAGACTGGTATCAGGCTGAAGTATTCCCTCTCCCTAGCTTGAATGCACTGGAAGGAGGAGAGAGAAGACCCTATTCTAGAAGAAAGTTTGGAGGGCAGCCACTTGCTCTTTTTTTTATTTACTTAGGCTTAGTGGACCAAAGGGTCTGACCAAAGGGTCAAAAGTCCTGAGAAATCGGTGATCTCTTACATTCCACCTTTTTAGTAGAAAGAAGGGCTTTCTTTTGATCTTTGGTTTCCACCAGAACATCATTTTACTGTTGTCCAAATAATTTATTGCCAGGAAAGATTTGTCTACTAAACAGACTCTTAATTCTGGATTGGTTGTCCCAAGACCGGAGCAAGATATTTCTACTTGACACAGACATGGAAAGCAAAATTCTGGTACTGAACTGGACTGAACTGAGAGAGTAATGGCAGCAGGTAAAGAAAAGTCCTTCAGTCCATCCTTAGATGGATTGCTTAGTTGTAGTCCAACACATCTGTATACATTGCTTTCATGTGTTTAAAGTACTTCTCACAAATTATCTTGTTATCTAACATCCTTGTTAGATAAATGAGTATTACCCTAGTATAATAGGGGGCTGTGGCTAAGAGACAGAGAGAAAGACAGTAGCTTGCCTAAACCTACCTAGTGCATTGACTGTAGAGGTGAGACTCAAATTGATGACCTTGATTCATAACTCACTCTCTTAACCACTGTGCAACACCAGCTCAGACATCCTTTCCAATATTACATTTCAAAGGTCTAATTTCTGGGTCATAACTTCAGTATCTCCAAAGCAGGCTTGCCATTTTATACTTCTAAAATTGCTTGCTAGCTTCCATAAATGTCAACTTTAAGCTGCCCTTTAAGTATGAACTTATGGCAGGAAGTAGAAAGAATCTAGTTTGAGGGAAATAGACTACTTTGTTTCCTTTGTAAGTACACTGAATGAAGAAGATACATTTATAAGATTGCTGAACAGTCTTTGCCAAAAGAACACATACCCAGAAAATCAGCTGAACAAAATACCCCACAGAAAATGTAAAATTCATAGAGTTCTAGAGAAATTATAGTCCTGCAATTCTTATATGAACTCTTATTTCCTCATTTGAGTAAGTCACACACGATTACATTCCTTTCCTCATTAGTATGGTTCTTTTCATCCCACTGTAACTCTGCCTCTTTTCCCAGCAGGATCTAAAACAATATTATAGAAGAATATCGACATTGATTTGAAAATAGTGTTCCTAAGTGTGAAATCCATATACTAATTATTTCAAGGACAGTAGGTAATCTTTCATACTCATTGTGAGATAATGATAACTCCTTACAGCTAACACAAATACCCATGAAAAGGAAATAGAGTGAATAATCAGTAGTGAAGTATTCTTTAAACAGCAAAGGGATATCAGTTTAGGGTGATGCCTTTTTGTTTTATGGAACACAAGCATCTTATATATGAGTTGTGTAGGTGAAATCAAGAAAACACTACCGGTCTGATTGAGAAAACACACTCAAGCATGTACAATTAAGGGCAGACTTGTACTTCTGATAGTCAAAGGCCATGTCATCCAGTTCCAAATCTTAACACTTGTGCCTCTAGATATTCATAGCCTAATGCGTGTATACAGCTCTCGGCGGACACCAGTTCCCTATTCAGCACAACAGCTCTTCATGCATGATTTGTAATGCAGTCCAAAAACTGCCTTTTGAGATCCCACTGAATGAAAAATTCCTTGTGTACAGGGAAACTCCGGGCATGAATCAGAGTTCAGATATATACAAGGAGCCTTGGCACTTGGGCTTTAGCCTATTTCAAGGGCAATTGGAAACATTTATCTCAACAGGAAAGCAGCCATAAAGGTTCCTCCCTCCTTCCCCATCACAAATAAGTTGTTTGTGCAAAGCTAATTCCTACATTTAGTTGGCTCCTCTCTTGTGCTGATCCCTCATTTTAATGAATGCAGGAGTCAGAGAATCTGACAGCTGCTGTGAAAACTTGATGAGATTTAATTTAAAAAACCCATAAGGAGTTATTCTAGCCCTTAGCTGTAGAGAATCATCTGAAAATGCATAGCCAGTTTCCACAAACTCTTTGAAACGAACAGAGATCTGGATGGAGCATTGGTTCTAATACCCCCAGGTCCTCTTTTCCACAAACCCATCACCTTATAGTGCTGACCAACTTCATTTGATAGGCCTCTTCTCTGATATCTCAACATCCTTTTTTTCATTCCACAGAGAGGAATTTACAGCATGTGACTCTTCCTTCTCATTTAAACAAATTTACACATATACCCCATAGTAAATCAAACAACACATATCCCCACAAGTATCCTCACTATGAAACACTGTCCACTAAGGAATATGGAGTTCCTAATCCCACAGTTTTGCAAAAGGAGCCCTTCACTGTAGAATTCCAAACTACCTGCAATTATGGCAACTCTTATAAGAACTCTACTGAACAAATCTAGCTAAAGTTAAGAATAAAAAATAAAACCCACTCAGAATGGGCCTCTAGAGCCACTGAAATTCCCCCTGCTTTGAGCAATTGTCAATACCAGGAGGTTTCGAGGACAGTGATGCAGCCAGTTGAAGCATTTGTGTGGGGAAGTAGTGGAGATAGTCACAGTAGGATGCACATACTCATTTTCTTGCACAGAAATTAAGTTGGACCTCTGGATGACGACAATCCTGTGGGACAGACTGGAAAGGAAGAGGGTGGGCTAAAATCCCAAACCTACCTTTACTCCATCGGACTTCTTGTTCAGTAAGCTTTTGGCAGCTGCAGAGAGAAATAAGAGAAGCAAGTGAGCTTCATTTTGTGAACTCTTACTCTCTTCCCCGTCAACTCAATGTTTTGGAAGTGTTAGTAGAAAGTTTCTCTTATTAATTAGGATGGCTTCAAAAGGCCAAGCCAGATCCATCTTAGGCTCCTGCTTATCCAAAAAACAAATTATGTGAGGGCGGCAGCCTGCCCAGCATTCACAATCTTACACTGGAATCATGCTTTGTCTAAAGACACTGCTCAGTAAAACAGGCCTTATGGGCTCCTGAAACCAATGAGACAACGGAAAGCACTTGTAAATTCTGAACGCTGAAGATGACCCCTTGAATACAGTTAATAAGGCTGGTTCACACAAGGTAAACTTTCTTCAAGGAAGTTACCAGCTTTAAAAAAATGTGTGAATTCCACATGACATCTGTGATGTTTAATGGATACTAAAGGTATCTTGATCACCCACAAGTTCCTGCTGCATGTACACATGGCCTAAAATATGTATAATTTCCATGTAAGTTTTTTTCCCTATGAAATGGCTCATGCATAGAAGTTACCTACGAAATGTAGAATTGAAAGGCATAGATAAAATCTGGACATTCTATGACAAATCCAATTTACCAATGAGAATCCATGTGGAATAACCATTAGGAAAATATGGATACTTTTGTTCTGAGACAGAGGATGGGGAACAGAAGCAAGGTAGCTTTGGCGGCTGCCAAGTGGGACAGCCCAAAAGAGACCATGTGCAAGATGAAGGTTAATTGTTTCACCTTCAAAAGGACAAGGCCATGAACAACTAGCTTGCAAAGACACACACACACACAAGTACACATACATATGCAGAGCATGTTATATGGCATGTGTAACAGAGGGATACAGGAAGACTCCAACTGCACACATGAAACCACCTATCCATGCCCAAGGACAACATCTTTGGCCTACCAACTCTCTCAACAGATGCATATATGTACAGAGGTGCTGCTGTGCAAACTGTGCATTATGATTGGTGGAGGATTCTAGGGATAAATGAGCTTTTTGTTAATACCCCCTGAAAACTGCTTATGTCTCATCCACCTAAAGTTAAAAGAAAAGGATCAGACATAGCAGACTGCCCTCTAATGCCAAAAACAAACAAATAAATAAATAAATAAATAGTAGGCAGCTTCTATGAGATCAAGAGAACATGAACTTTAATTTTAAAGTGTAGAATACTAACCCTTGTGGTTGGCAAGTAGGCATAATAAGTTTGTGCTTAAAAGCCCAAGAGAACAAGTTATGGGTCTCCAGCATCCAGGAAGGATGTGCTACATCAGGAGTGGGGAACCTGCAGCCCTCCAGATGTTGTTTGACTGCAGTTCCCATCACCCAACCATGGCCATGCTGGATAGGGCTGATGGGAAATGGGAGTCCAACAGCAGCCAGAGGGTCACAGGTTCACAACTCTTGCCCTCCTTCTTCTAAAAAGCACCGAGCTGGGCTTCGTCGACATTTCTGCTATGAAAGTAGTGCAATGAGAGAGAGGGCGCACACATTTTCTGGTTGTTTGAACAATATGTTTCCTTTTCCTCCTTCTCCCTGCTAGAGTGAGAGTTATGGGAGGGCTCCCCCCTTCAGTGATATCATCATATAGCTAAATCTTATTTGCCATGTGGCTCAATATTATTATGTTTACTATTTGATCCCTGACCATCTGGGACCATGCAGTGAAGAATAAACCATAAAATAAGGTACCGAGGCAGCATACATTGGAACTGTGAAACAGGCACACGAAAAGAAAAACCCTCACAAAAGAGAATAAAGATTGGGCTTTTTCAAAGGGGCTCAACTATACTCAAAGGCCACTTTTTGCATCAAAAATTGTATTGCATGATAGTTTGGTGGAGTTCTAGACTCCACACACTTATTTTGTACCCCAATGTTTTTTAAAACCCAAGTTGAACATAATGGTTATGAAAGCAATACTGTGTAAAAAAAAACCCTGCATAACTTAATAGCATGATTTAGGTTTCCTATTCACTGGCATTTTACATACCGAACCTCAGATTATCCCAAATATGAGCATGCTTGTATGGAAGTTAAAACTCCTCCGAACCCTTTTTCCCTAAAGGTTACTTGAACGCAAAAAAACAAGCAAAAGCTGATGTGGCTTTTGCTCCCTATTTACAAGAGGCAAGACCGTAAAGAAGCCTCTGCGTTTGTGTACATTAGGACAGAAAGTAAAAAAAAGGTTAGAATATCCCTCCCCTCTTTGCAAAATTGCATTGCTCAGATGCTTCACAATGGCTTTCGCTTGCCCAGAAGGCAGAGTCAAGGTAACAAATCAGTAGAGGGAATTCCGAGGCAGTTACAGCAGAGGCATGATAAAGGAGCCATCACCTGTGTGCATCCAATAAGAGTTTTGTAGCAAGACCTGATATCAGGTTTTTTGCACTCATGTAATTAGACCTACTCTATCCCCATGAAGCTGATGCTTCATGCATGGAATTCACCTTATAGTTTGCATTTGTACTGCAAACCTAAAACCAGAGCTACATGCTGCAAGCTGGGTGAGGATGTGTTCAGCTACATTTTGGAAGAACCAAGAGTTTCATATCAATTCTTCCAACTTCTGAAGTGATCATCGTATGGAAAAGAGACAATATGGGACCAAACATACTGAAAACAGAGAGTATGAGAGGGAGACTGGAAGAAGATCCCTCTTTGAGAACTCTCTCAGGCTAAAGAGGTGTGGTGGAGGTAATCCCAGCAATATGTAATATGGATAGCACAGTTGCCACTGAAAACCACTTCCACATCAGTGTGATGTGGAAACTTTTCACACGATAAGTTCTATCTACAGAACAAGTAGCTTACACATGCGTTGTGGCAGTGCAGAGTCTTGGTTATGCAGAAGTGGTTTTCAGGATATTTCATGTCACCACAGAACACAGTGAGTGGGGCTTAACAGGAGGCAAATTAAAAGCAAAAAGGGGCTATGCCACATGGCAAACGGTACAGACAAACTGAACATAAGTAAGAGCTATGCTACAGAATTCTGTTGTATGAATTCTGGTTTGTCTGGAACAGAGATCACCTAAATAAAACACCCCAGACATAGCAGAGAAATATGCTACATTTTATTGGAATTTGCTTTCATCCTTGGGAAAGTTTAGGATAAAGGATTAAGAAATAATATTAGAGGGAGAGTAGGCCAGGGGTGTAGGTGCACAGAACTCACGGCCGGTTCTGTGTAACTCTAAAGTTTGGCCCTCTTTTGCAAATGGAAATAACAACCAAGAAAAGGCACCATCTTACTTGTCTGGCAGTTCCCTTTAGCCTTGACAGAAATTATGCCTCACTGTCAATTAGAAACCACAGGAGTATTAGCGTAGTTCTAGAACACTTGAGACTACCCCGAAGGAAACGGGTGTCATACTTTCTTGATGCCTGAAAAAATCAAGATCAACTAAGCCCATAGGTGTTTAGAGGGGGGGCATCATAGGTTAGGAACTGGTTGCCAAATATAACTTCATTTATTTCCCCCAGATTCTGAAACTCTTTATTATGTGTATTTATGGAAATAGTCTGCTTTGATAGTGGGGACTAGAAAAATGGCGAAGGGAAGAAGTGGCGGGAAATAACTTCCAATTCAGCTTCCGTGCATTTCAAATCAATGCAAGGTACAGTAGAAAGAAACATCCAGGAAACCTAGTAATACTAGCTAGAGCATAACAATGGAAATTTGCTCACATCCTGGCTCTAATAAATGCTCCCCCCCCCCCCCCGTTAATACACTTCACACATGGTCCTAGCATAATCCAGTTGCTCCCCCAGCACTGGCGGAAGAAAAAAGGTTTGCTGCTCATTTAAAGCAGCTCATGCAATAGAAGATGGTTAGGGAGGACTTTTAAATTAATTTATCACAGTGACAAAACTGGAAAACAAACATCCCAAGCAAAGACAAAACAAGACAAAGGTGCACATTTGCTCGGAGCTTTGATCTGCAAGGGTCAGCTGAAACATTGAAAACAAAACGATGTAGGTGGGATTCCTACAATTCAGCATCACACATAGGCACAAGACTTGATGAAACATGATTCAAAAGGCGACACACAGGGCACAATACACAACTCAGCACAATAAGAGAGCAGGGACAACCCCAGGAAGGAAGCCCGGAAGGGTCTTTTGCCAGTCGAGAGGTGTTTCTGCATCCATGCTCTGCAGGTTTCCAGACATGGGGTACATTGCCATCCATTCCTAACCCTCTCAAACCTACCCTGTGTAAAATTAGATAAAACTCTGCTTTGAAGAGGCCTTTCAAATCGAATTATTGCCTACAATTGCTTACAATTTTTAGCACAGTCATGACTGACACGCAGCCTGCAGACTCTGCTACATTTTATTATTTTTAACTTGAGGTTTCGAGGTGGAGATAAACTTGAAATCATGGCGGCATATGTTTTAAAAGCTCTGCAGCCACAGTGGAAGTAGGAGACCCAAATTTCTAATAGTTGGGCAGTATCCAACAGTCACTCTGCAAACTCAAGCACTTGCGCATGAAGCCTGTGCAACTCTTGCACAGTGCTTGTGTAAATGTAACTTTAGTTGGTTTTCCTCTTTCACAGTGTTTGGAACTTAAATTTCCTCTAGTGCAATGTCATTTGCCCTAGTGGAATGACAGTTGGATACTGCCCATGAAGTCTAGAATCTCTAAAACTGACTCATCTAAGAGAGTCTGATCCAAGTTTTTTGAATAGTTAGAGTTAGCAATAGCAGGATGCTCTCATTACTGATGATGGCAAGTTAAGACATTTTTGCCAGTGTTATGTGTATTAGTATTAATTTCCTAATAAGGTACCCTTGTTTGGACTAGTGGCCTGCCCAAAACATGATGTGTGCTCTTGAAATGTTTTCCTATAGTTATTTTCAAACACACATTTAATATTTGATAGACCAAACCATCCTGGGTTTAAATTAGTGGGAAATGAGTAGCCAACAGGCTCCACAGACCCCAGAAAACCTCAGCTTTCACTTTTTTTTAAAAGAGGGGAAATTTGTATCCTTCACATTTGCAGAAATAAATTTTAGCATATATTGACAAACATTTCCCAAGTGGCACTCCCTTCCCCAGTTTAATTTATGGGATTCAGTCCAATAGTCTGCACCAACAGCAGAAAACAACAGAAATAAGCTTTGCTGCTGACAAGACAAAGTAGAGAAAAAGCCCACTGCTAGAAAAGCTACGAGGTTGGAAATCTAATCCCATTTCCTCTAATGTTTTGGTCTCGACTCTCCCAGGGCTTGATTGTACTACTACCTAAACTAGACATGACGGGACAACCATGGGTATTATTCATGGGACTGTCCATTTTCATAAAAAGTGAATTGTGTGGGAGAGCTATTCTTTATGTTAAAAGTGCACAGATGAAGAAGGGAACCACACCACCACCACCCCTCACTGTGCATCAAGCAATTTTCTCTCAGTTCAGTTCCAATACCAGAAGTGAACCAGACCGGAAAGGGAACTGCTTGAAGAATGCAGCACAGTAAAGGAGGGCAGGGGAGTTCACCTCCTCGCATCCCGTTGTTCCATTTCATATGTAAAAGACAGGTACCCCACCCCCTTTACATATGAACAGGGCAGATCTATGAAGAAAATGCACATGGCTACCCAATCACATCCAGTTTAGTCCAAAGCTCACAGGACTGGGAAACAATAAATGCAGACTTTGCAGCTATACAAAGAACAAACTTCTCTCACTTTAAGGTAATTGTCCTGCAGGTACAGAAAAAAAATTGGAGCCGTGACTGTACCCTGAATCAAGCACAGCTTCTGATGAACAGTTGCTTCTGCACAATCTGGAAAACTAGAACTCAGTCACTTTCTCTTTTCTTAAGAACTAGTTCATCTTAATAATAAAATTCTGTCCCTCAAAGTTACAAAGTAAAGTCTGAAAACATATTGACAAATTCAGCACTTACAAGGCCTGGCTGCTTCCCTGCAGCTGCCTTGAGGTACTTGTCACCAATGATTCCCCAAGGCAGAACCCTGCTCCCACCCCCATTCTGACAGGAACACCGGACCACAAAGTCCATGTTTTGCAGTGTGTGATTCATATATCTTGCATCAAACACTACACACAAACTGTACCCAGAAACAAGCGTGCAAATAAATGGGAGCCTGTGAGGAACCTCTGTGTGCATGTGGTGGGTGGGTGGTGAGGAGGACGTTAGGCAGAGGGTAAGAGGCCTATTTTCACCTTTCCTGCCCCTGTCCTCGGGTTCCTCACCTAACAGGCAAGGGGGCCCTGGGAAAGCTAGCGCCATGTCCCAAGAGCTCTGGGAAGGTGGTGCCAGTCATCTTCAGAGAACCCTCGCCCAACCGATCCCTGAAGCCAAGCAGGCAAGAGACTGCTGGGAGGCTGGCAACTGAACTCACGACCTCTCAGGATGGGGTGTTGTGCCTGAGGGGTGTGGGTGTGTGGCGCTTACTCCTCCTCCCCCTCGGACCCAAGGCCATTGTGGAGGCTTGTCTTGAACTCAGCAAATGAGTGTGGCGCACAGTATTCACTCTGGGCCAATGTAATTAGTTCAGGGCTGAAGTTCCAGTTACATGTGAACACAGCCACCCCCTTCATTGGCCCCAAACCCACCACAGAGGCCTTTGCTCAGATGGAGGGAAAGGGGCAGCAGGCTGCCATCCAGCACCTAACACATTAAACTGCAGCTGACTAAGGGCTTCTGCCTGCACGCTCCTCTGTGCATTTTTGGCAGAAGACAGCATACATGCGCATGTCTCAGATAGCAATTGTTTGGGAGGCATCCCTCTTCATTTCCGACAGAGATGTTGTGTGTCTTTAACACTGACAAAGACCATTTCCTACTTTGTCCTATACCTTACCCCACATCATATGGGAAAACAGTAAGCCATCCTACATCCTCCTCCTGAAACACGACAGGTACACTATTCAGAGCCAGAGTTCACTGCACAATAGTGTTCTATTCTTGCCTTGCTCACAGTTTGCTGGCATGTTGATGACTTCATTCAAAGGCACACATCGTTGTAATAGCTGCACTCACCTTCTGAAACCCAATCAAACAGCAGGCACTGGCACCCCACACTGTACCCATCCCGGCCTCCCAATCTCACGTGCTGATTCACTGCAGGACTGGGTTAAAAACCCAACATGCATGCTTTGTTAGTAGACTCAAAATCCATGTGGTTATGGTTCTTGGTTAGATGGATACCTTAGTGCATGTCCATTTCTCAGCCAGCAAGCATGGATGGCATCTCACTGGGTGCACAAACACTGGCATGCTGGATTGTACTGGCAGTGGAGTTGGTAAAGGGTGGGCAGGTGGGTGGGTGGTTCTTGGTTCAGGCACTCAGGATATACGACTCATGCCACATACCTTGCTCAGCCAGGCCGGCAGCACTCATGGCGGCCGAAGCAGGGGCGGAGCTCTGCCTGCCAACTGATTGGACACAATCATTCAGTGGGAGGAGCCATAATAAAGCAATAAAGGCCCAACAGCAACAAGAGAGCAAGGTGCAAGTAAATTAGTTTTTAAAAGAAAGGTGGGAAGAGAGGAAGGATTAAAGAGGGGAAACACAATATTACAAATTGATTCCCCTTTGAACACAAAGAAAAAAACTACAGGAGCCAGGACAGAAGGGCTGGACATCAGGAACGGTGTTCAGAAAGCTGCAGGATTTAGCTGTAAACGGTGGTTATGAAGCAGGCTCTCAAATACAGAGTTCTAGGTCAGAGAAGTCTAAGAAAAGGGTAGTAACACAAAATGAGGCTAATTTACATATTTCATCATCAAAACGCAGTAGTATAGGCCTTGGGGAAGAAGGAACTGCAGGGTCCTAGAGATGTGCGTCCAATCTCACTGCAGTATCTTTATACTATACCAAAATATGAGAGAACTAAAAACATAGATGCATTAAAGAGACCAATCAATAAGTAGGTTTGGATTTATGGGCACAACTACAGCTTCAGCCACTGCGTGCCAAACATGCTCAGTTAAGAAAAATTAAGTTCAGTATTGGGGAAATCTACAATTTTTGAGTAGGAAGTACAAAAACATGACATGTTTTGAGCTGCAGTTCATTAAGAATATTTTCCAAAGTAGTATTTTCCATAGCTCTCTAGTAGAAAGAAGGAAGTTTGTCTCCTCAACACTTAGGATTCTTGAGCATCCCCTTACAGCTTGAAGTGCTTTGGGAGTGGATAGATACTTTTTGTTCAAAGAATCCTGATACCCACTTATTTAACTTTCACATTGTCAGATATGTGATAGGTCTTTCATTGGAAAAACACCCCCCCCCCCCCCCCGCAAACTAGAAGTGTCAAAATTGTACCTTTCTGACAACTGGTCTATAGAAAACAACTTTTAGAAGTTACTAAATCACCAAGAAAATTTCAAACAAAAGGAAGGACATGGGCAATTGTATCCCACCACTCAACAGATGTGCACAGACCAATTAAGTATTGCAGCTTCTTGGTGGTTCTGCAGAAACTGTCAACATTCACCTAAAAGCAAGACAGGAGAGTAAAACATGCCTGACATCAGGGACAGCATTTCAAGTTGATGTGCAAGATGGAGAATAAGATGCTCAGAAGCAGGAGGGAATTTCTGGAATGTTCTATTCTAAAAAAAAGGCAGCGGCTACATTTTTAAAGCAACTTAGCCAACCACTGGCAATCTGGATTTGCCAACTCAGGGTTGCTTGACAAAGCAAGTCCAAGACCCTCCAATACAAGAGCAGATAAACTGGAGACCTGCTTGGAAGACTATTACATTCAAATAACGCATTTCAAGCATCCAAGGCATTTCACATACAAAAAAACAATCCTAACAAAACAGGTGTAAGGTAAGGCCCCATATCGTCTCAAGTGCAAAGAGAGGCCTGAGTCTAGGGAAAGTACCTAAAGCAATCTGGTGAGTTCATGGGTGAAGTGAGATGTGAAATGGAGGACTTGCTATTCACAATTCACACTCTTAGGCACTATGTTGTTCTATCATGCCTGATCAAGGCCTGCCTATTTGCAAATAATGAAGGGATCAAAGGAAGAGTTATTTGGAGAATGGGAACCAGTTTCAATCAATGAAGACCGACCTTCTTCACAGTTCCACCACCTCTTTCACTTCCGCCTCATGAATTCAAAAAAAGACTATCATGTTGGTCCCTGGTCCCTGCCCAGAAATTCCTATCATCTATCTATCTATCTAAAAACTTTTCTCTATCCCAAATCCTGCTTTTTCACTGAAAATCGTCAGTAATTAACATTCAAGTATAGCAGTACTTTGAACCTAAGTTTGCTCCCATCAGCAGTGAGGCACAGGTAATCATGCCTCCTTGAATGTGCTTATATGCAACATGAATTTGCAAATGTATTTGTCACATTCACACTTCACATTTTAAGAGTACTCTAAAAATAATTTTCAGCTTGGCCCATCATAAATCGTATGTAATATACCTCAACCTGTACATATAAGAAAGGCAAAAACAATCTGATGGAAATGAGGGTACTTGGAGACAATATTGTTAATTAGGCTGAAGAGCTGTATTATGGCACTGATTCTTTAAGGCCCTAAACATGTTATTCCCTCCCTCCCAGAGGGCTAGCCTCTGAGCTCTAAGTATCCTAATTCAGCAACAATTAACATCTTTAGAAACAAGACTTTAAGCAGTAATATGTATACTCTATCCCAAACTGAGTGTTCATCAGAGCTACTCAAATTAAGCAAGTTTCCAACTGTTTTCTTGTTGTGCACAATTATTATGCTTTTGCTAGCCGTGAGGAAGGACTTCTGGAAGATGCTGAAATACTGCCTTACAACCACTATAGATCTAAGATGCCAGAGGTGTTGCTGAACAAGATTTCAACGAACACTGCCTACACAATTTCCAAGCGTATCTTCATAATCCTAACAGATGGGAACTTAGTTTGGGAGAGCTGGGGTGGGAAGCACAAATGAAAAAAGCTTAGATTCTTAGAAAGCTGGATTTTGCAACCAATATAACTTCCTGCGGCTTTTCTGCTCTTCTGAAGAATTGTGGCTTAGGTATAGCTGTGATATTAGGGGACATAGCCATGGAGACGTTTCTGTAAATTCCAGTCTATGGATGTAGAAATGTCAGTTTTTTGTTGAGAAATATCACACACATTTATGATATCTGATAGCTAAAGTATTTGAGCACTTAAGACAAGCATTAAGCTTTCCCCAGTCAGCAGGAAATACAATGCTGCACTTAATATCTTCTTTGGCCCACTGAATGACATCACAGAAATATGTATTTGTGAGCATTCCATGTAATGAAGGTAAGATGAGATTTATCAAAAGCAGTTGACGTTTTGAAAGACAGAGCCCAAGAGACAGTGACTGGAGACAGGAAAGTGTAAAAAAAAAAGCAGGAAAAAAAAAGCAGGTAAGTGTTCACTGATTCTCTGAGGCTGGGAAATTCTGCTACAGACTTGAAGTAGGACCAAAAAAAAAAAGCTCCTCCTTAATATCACAAATGGATCTTACTCAAAAGACCAGTAGAGACTTGTCCATTTCTCCTCTGATGTCTCAGTGGCAGCAGCATCTCCAATCTTCAGGTACTCAAGTCTGGTCTACACATGCGACAGAATGAAGTAGAAGAGTTCTGAGGTAATGGGATGGTCTGTAGCACTTCAGACTGCCGGTGGTAGAGCACATTTTGGAATGTTTTCCGATGTAAAATACTTCCAGAAAGTAAGAAAACTAGTATACCAAAGAGAAAAGTTCCAGCCCAGCTGCTCTGCTCAGCTAGTTTTCTACTTACAGGGAGTTTTCCACAGAAGGGAAAGGAACATATAAAAATACCAATAGTTTGAAGTGCATCCCATCACCTCTGAACTCTTACTACTACATGTGTAGAGTAGGCCCCAAAGGGGCCCTGGGTATTATGGGCCTAGCTGAAGAGCAAACCAGTCTGTGTGGAGGGAAGGGGATGTTAGGGAGGATTAAATACACGAGGCTGATGGACAATTATTAGGAATGAAAAGGGTGGCATGCATGCACATGAAGAAGCATGTTGAGGGTTTGTACTTTGCAGTTCAGTGCCTGTGTGTGAGGGACATGCTAGTCAGTGGCTTATTAGACACACTGTGTAGCTCCCTGCCACACCTAGCTAACCCCCAATAATCTCCTCTATCCTATTTTTGAGTGGTGCTCACATACCAAGCATGTGGTGGCTGGGTCTCAAGGACTACAACAACATATACATCAGCCTAAAAGGCAATAAAGGTAGTTATGATACCCATCCAAAGACACAGGGACATTCACAAGGAGTTTGTGCCTCAGGCTTATACTGATCAGAGAGCACAAAGCTCCCCTTTTCACTAACCTCTGCTAACCTCTTAAACTTTCTCACACACACCAATCAAGGGCATATGGGAAGCCTTGTATTGAAAGTAAGGGATTTGATTAAGAACTGTTGAAGAACATTTTGTCAACAGAGAAGCAGAAATTCACATCACTAGTCTCAGAGCAGAAACATGCAATAATCAGGGGGCAGGGGGCCTTGAAAGGCGCATTACAACAAGTGCCATGGCAGATAAAAACTAACTGGTTTACTAGCATGGACTTTTAAAGTCAATAAAATTATGAACAGGACTGAAGGTGGAGAGTATATATGCTTGAGGCATAGTGGAAGGGGAAAAAATAACAAAATGATAGGAATTAAACTCTACCACCACTCCACACACTTAAGAGCCTGGACAACTATAACAACCATGGGCAGAAGAGCTTATGTCAAAGTGAACCAATTCAATGCTACCACAATTGTGGCTTCGTGCTGCTACAGACTAATCAAGATAGTCTTCTGTGAAAGGCACTCAGGAGACCACAGATGGGCAGCATTCCTGAAAAGTCCTGTGTGCTATACAAAACAATCCTGGAAAGCCATGGGGCTGCATTGGCAACGCTATCTCAGCATTCGGTCCAAATATACCTTTCTCCTCCAAAGCAGAGCTTTCAAAAATGTATTTCAAGTTTGAAACAGAAATCCACTATATATAAAGCTGTTTGGTTAAATCTGCTTGCAAAGTTACCAGGAAACTTCTTCCTCAGTCCTTGAATAGTTTTGTACTTTGAAGCTGTTGGATGTTCTTTTAAAAGAAGATAAAGAGCCCTAAGCAAGAACATTCTTGCAATGCTCCCAAAACTTTTCATTTTACTTGTCAATATTTTCACCATAGATCACAAGTCTGTTTCTTTGCTTAAGCTTTTTATGCACCCATTTATTTTTGTCTGGCCTCCCTGACCTTTTGCCTTTCATGAATTTATGTTAACCATAATGGTTGGTAATTGTTGTGCTATGGCACAGATGATCACTGAAGAACCAAGTAATTCAAATGAGTAAGATTCAGGTGCTAGTTAATCCAGAGGGTGCATGATCATGAGAAAAAGACCTATGTGCTAAGATAAAGGTGCCATGCAAAGATGCATTGAGCACAAGAGTTATGTGGTTTGGTAGCCTTGTGGGCATCTACCAGTATTAGGTAAAGAACTAGCTGGGGTTTCTGGGATGGTTGTGGGAGACCAGTGACCCAGATGGAGAGAAAAACATATATAAATATTAAAACAAAGAGATCCATTGCCCCCAAGTCCCTTCAGTAACACCTTGATGCATTGAGAAAAGGTAGTCAACTGGGAATCTCTCTGCCCTACACTTTTGATGAAACTACAAAGCGAAGTACCAAAGAAGCAGTACAATTCTAAGATAACTACCCAGTGGTTGGTTGAAGAGTACCAATATAGGGAGTCTTTTCTTTATGAACACTAGGTGGTGCTAGCCATCTTGTTCCCGAGAATAAAATAATTATTATGAATCCCCGTAGAAGGGGAAGCATAGTATAGCTTGTTAGGAAACCAACAAAAACCTTAGGGCTGATAGGGATATCCAGTTTGTTTCTGTACCTACTTCATCATCTTTACAATTCTGGGGCCAGGATACTTAAAGGATTGCCTTCTTTAACACAACTCTTCCCACCGATCTATTAAGATCTTCCTTGGAGGTCCCAGATGCTCCTGCCATCAGAAATGAAGGGCACGCAAGGTGGTCTTGTTTTAGAAGGCATCTGGGGCTCTCTGATTAGGTCATGTTTCAACTGCTAATTTTCTTGATGCTGTGAGTTTGCTTTTCCTGTTAGTTTTAGCTCTGGTGGTTTGTTATTGCTATTATTCTGTTTATATATTACTACCGTTTTTAATTTTTTAATTGTGTTGAATTCCCATTGAGCCACTTTGGGGGATTCCTTGAATCCAAAGACAGGTTATAAATATTTTAATAAGTAACTATAGTTAAATAACAACATTACACAGAATTGGATGCAAAAAAGAAGAGGACCATTAAATATGGATGTCTCTGAAATTCAAGGATTTGTGGATTAAAGGTGAACCAATAGCAAATGAATCTAAAAGAATACATTTTGGACAAAGCAATCATTTTGCTAACCACTTTTAAAGGCCTCTTATATCACCACAGACTAAGGAATGACAGACTGTGTGAGATTCATAGGCTGGCAAGACTTCATTCTCGAGTGGAAAGGGGATGACTAGTTTAGGGTGAAGTAAGGTCTTCTTGATCCAAATGGGCTGCCTACATGGTGGCCATTCTTCAACAGGATAGTTCAGCTGTGTGTCCAAACTGAACAGAACATTTTCCACATAAAAGGCCTCTGAGAATGGTCTGATGCTGTCATGGCCCAGGATTCAGCCCCCCGTTTTCAGAAAAAGGATCTGATGACATGGAGGTTAGGGTAGACCAGATGCCGGAACCATCCCTGGGGACAGTCTCAGAAGTCATTGCCTCCCCAGAGGTTCCCAAAGGAAAGTGCACACACACCGCCCCAAGTGTCAGTGATGTCTTCAAGCTGACGAGTTACAGCCCTGTCCCTTTCCTCCAGCTCCGAGGAATTCTCCTCAGAACCATTGGCAGCGCAGGAGGTCACCCCTTCGCTACTGCACTACATCCAGGGGCACTTCATTGGAGCTAGTGCTTGTGAATGGGATGCTCCCTTGTTGTCTCATGCAAAATGTAGCAGTGAATCTATTCAAGAAGGAAGTGTGTCTTTCCCAGACCATTCAGCCCATGCCATAAAGACCCTGCATTGTTCTGTAACTATCACTTGGCCCAAGAAAATCACCACCCTACACTGGTTCAGAACGCAGAGCAATGCCTCCTCCTTGGGTACCTGCTTTGAAAAGTGTTCTCTTTAATAGGGAGCCTGAGAAGATTGATGGTAGCAGCTTTAGGACATTCTCCACCCTGGGGGTGAGGTGATGGCTCCTTGGGCCCATTTGATGTCTATCACACAGGTGTTGGGAAGCTCAGGCAGTTCTTTTAGGAGGCTCATGATAACTGCTTCGGGGGTTCCTTTGCTCTGTTCTAAATCTGCTAGCCTGGTGTGTAGAGCATCATTGTCAGCCTAAAGCCTAGCAAGCCTGGCTGCCTTTCCCATGCCCTTGTCATTTGTGGTTGGGGGAAAAATATTCCAGGTGCTCAGGAGATTGCTAACCTGGCCCACAGAGATTTGAGATGTGCCTATCGCTGCGTTAATATCTGGCTGTCTTTAGACATAGCCTTTCAACAGTGGCAAGACTAACACCACAGGTACAGAACAATATTCCTAAGCAACACCTTTGTATTGTCTTTGCTATCTCTGATTTAGTATCTCTAGCTGATCCGACTCTACCGTATTTGTTTTATTTGTATTATTTTTGTATATTCACCTATTATTAAAAGTCGTGAGAGTTGCTTCCAGAAGCCAGCCTTTTCCAGAGCATTATGTGGACTAGCAGGACTTACAGGGGCACCTTTCATCTTGCCTGAACAGTGACAGTCACTCAAAACTTTTAAATGAACTTCTTTGGGATAGGGTTGTGGGGAGAGAGGCTGTCCTGTACCATGCCATTGAGAAGACGACATGGGCCACTTTGCACACCAACAAAAGAGCAATTAACACATTTTATAAAAGGAATCTTTACTCATAACACAGGGTGCTTCCAGATAAGGCCTATATCATGGAATCACCTTGCCTTATTCACAGGATTTTACTGGGGAATTTTACAAATCTTCCACTTTTAAGCCTTCCATACTTCCCCCCATGCCTCTTCCATCTTTTTTCTTTTGGCAAAATCTGTTAAGCAGGTAAAGATGGAACAACTGCAAAATGCCTTTTGATAGATAGTGCTATGAGCCTTCCATCTGGATACACTCACAGAAGCAACAGACAAAACGGTAGGAGCAGAAATGTGGCTAGTTGAGACATTGGAAATCCACAATCAGATTTGAGTCTCCTGTCTCTTAATTTCCTTTAAAATTATCCGTTGGGCCCTCTGAATTGGATTAGGCCTGCTGGAGGGCGCATAAATCTATAGCTTTGTGCCATTTCCCCCCATCTAAATCATTTCCCCGAAGTTGCTATTTGCTCCATATATTTTTCCTAACAGGATAAATATCAGTGGGTGGGGGAGGGGACAATTTAGATTGGGTAAATGGCTTAGGGGTTCAGTGCCCTCTGCCCCACCTCACTGTCATAGTAAAATTTTGCCCATCCCCTTTCTACTTTTAACGAGATATTATATCATATAGTTTGACCCGAAGCATAATTTCAAATAGCAGGATTTGTGGATTAACTTTTGGGCCAAACTACATATTATATTAAAAACGTATTCAAAAAGTGTAGTTAATGCATCCACTTATTTTGAAGAAAGCTGCTGCAGGCCCCCAATCTGGTTTCCCACTGAAAGTTGCCCCTGAAGGAGTGTACTGCAAACAGTAGCTTTAGGGTTAAATAGTAGCCTCTATGGCTTTTCAGCATTCAGTCAACACAGCAATGAACTGTAGAGTTCTATGCTTATAAGAGTTTAACCATTGGATGGTGTAGCTTTAAAAGTGTTTCCCTACCACTGGAAGCTCAATTCCCAAATGCAGGCAGTTTGGGTCATACTAGGTAATACTCTAATTGGCAGTTTCACTATCTGGGGTTAGTGGAGAGACCATGTTCAAATGCATGAAGCACCCTCTTGTTTCAGGAAATTTCTTCTGTGGACAAGAGCAGAGAAGCAAGAATGTAGGCCTAGTAAGAAAGATCAGAAAAGTATTGTCCAAACCTATTCCTACACATCCCGATTTTTAACCCGTTAAGTCAGCAAAGGAGACCTTTGTAAGATTCCCGTTTCACCTGAATTTCAAGCAAAAGTATCTCTTGATTCAGGTGTTCCCTTCTATGTCTGGAGCAAGGAGGAAGACTGGAAACCCAAGAAGTATCCCTAATCACACTGAATATAGATGTAAGACCAGAAAAAGCATTGTCTAAAAGAAGCTCACGTGGCCTGCATATTGTTTTCCTACTGCATGAACATTTCTAGAGTTTAAGAGCTATAAGATCTCATTGCTACAATTACCTTCCCACCCAGAAACTGAGAAAGATATGAAAACTCTCTCTCTCCTTCTCTCTCTTGGAATAAACGTGGAAAGAAATACATCTCTGTGCAGCTAATTATTTGAATAGGCCCACTAACAGGTAACAAACACACTAACAAAATTCTCAGAATCATATGTTTTCTAAAGGCACAATTGAATCAAATAGTGTACATGAAAACCATGTAGTCAGATTCCATTTTTTCCCTTTCAAATGAGCCATATTTATCACTGGCACAGAAATAAAATTACAAAGCGACTTATTAGGGCCCAGTTGCTGATTTTCTAGGCAGTCTAAGAAAGCTCAAGATAGCAACAATAACACCTCCAGGTTCATGAAGATACTCTTCACATGAGAAAGGGCATATCTGGGTAGAAGTGCTCAAGTGTAATGAGGGAGCTTGGTGATTATAACAAAACGGACTCAAGTGTCTTTGAGGAAAGAAAATTTCTCTTCCTTGCAAATTCCCATTATCTGAGGTAACAAATGGCCATGTCACATCTGGGATAGCACTTCTCTTAGCGACCAAGAGGAGGGGCTGCCACCTTCCCGGGCTGCCACCTGCTTGCTGAGCAGGGGCCACAGTGATAACTGCCTCCACCAAAGTTTTTCCTACAGCAACAGCAAGACACCTTTATCTTAATAAAAGCCACAGAGCTATAGCCCAGCTCCAGGCTGTGAACTGGCAAGCTGCTTTGGAAATCTCAGAAAGAACAAGCAGCGGCCTGGATGCCTTAGGACTCCGTACTGGGATCTGGGGGCCTAACAAATCCATTCCTTCCAGTATTGAATCTTGTTCTTGCACGGGATTCTGCTCCCACTTCTGAGCTGAAAGAAACCAGCCTGCTGCCAGAATGTATAAAGAACTGTGTTGCTAATGAAAAAACTGAAGGATGCTGAGTGTTCCATCATCAGAGAGAAGTGCAATAAGGGCTCTTCTGACGGATGACCCGGTTTTCATGCAGATCAGGACTGTATCTTTCTAACCTTGTTATATGTACAGCGATTACAGAAAATCTCCCAAATGGTTACTTGTAGATTCTTCTTTAGCCAACAAGGGTGACCTCTCTGATTCATTTTCTGACTTTTTTTACACGTACATCCAGGCCTGCATAAAAAGGATGAAGGGACGGGAGAAAGGAATACTTACCTGAAAAATTCCGAGACACCAACATGGTTGTGAGGATTGCACCCTAAAACACACACACACAGAGAGAGATTAAGAGTGCAGTCCGGTGAGTACCAAGCCTTTGGGGGGCAATCTGCATCATGCTGATGGAGGCGGATGTTCACTGTGGCCTGTAATGCATTTCAGTGCATGTTTGCCACAAAATGAGTCTCCTTCCCACAGCATGAATGCAATTCCCCCCTCTACTTTTCTTGTCATGTGCAAGTAGGAATTGCACAATGCACCATCTAGAGCAAATCTTTACCTCATCATCTCAATTACAGTGGAAGTCAAAAGGCCTTCAGGAAAAGGCCCTGACATCAGGCACTCACAGATCTAGCATGACCTCAGAAGTCTGGGTCAATGTACAATAACCCAAACATGCATCACCGCCATTTATCATCCCAAGGCATGGAAACTTCAAACCTACCTTCAGCTTTCTTCTGGCATTGAACTTTCTCAGGCATTCAACAGTCTCTTGCCTGTGCATCATGGAAGCCACAGTAGATCGTTGCTGGGGGAAAAGAGGAGAATTGTTAGATTTCACTCTCTCTCTCTCATCCTTTCCAATGTGGATGGAATCAGGGAAGGGGAATACTTACACAGACCCATGGGTGCTTAAGAGCCTGATCGGCTGTGATGCGTTTTGCAGGGTTTATCGTCAGCATCTGATTGATTAAGTTCTTTGCTTCTGGAGTCACAGTGTCCCACTCTGGAGAAGGAAACTAGAAGCAGGAGAGGGAGAGAGAAGAGAGGCCTCTGGAATGTCCTTAACCTTCCCTGCTCTTGCTCTACACAGAGTCATTGTAACATTTCACTTTTTAAGCCCGCAGCTTTGGCACACAAATGAACAGGGAGCCTTTTAGAGGAAACTCAAAGTAGGCATGCAGGGGCAATACATGATGTAGCTTTAGGGATTGTTGCAAACTGTCCATGGAATGCAAAAGGGTTATAGTGGAGCAGTAGTTTGGATTTTAGGTTGTTGAATTTGAGTAACAGTTAACTGGCAAGAATACAGGTTGGTTCTCTGCCTGATATTCAGCTCAGTTAACGTGAGAAGAGGTAAACAAGTCTCTTGAACCCAATCCCCGCTCTTCCTACATGTTAATAGGTTCACAATGTTGTAAATGCATGAGAAAAAGCACAGAAGTGCAAAAGAACAGAATTTGTGTCCATTGAACTTAGAATTGTCTACTTTAACAGTCAATTTACTCTGGGAAAAGGAAAGGTCTTTCCCATCAAACTCCTACCAGATCCTTTTTAACTGGAGAGGTTGGATATTGATCCTGGTACCTTTTGCATGCAAAGCATATGCTCTACTACTGAACTATTATCTCAGCCATGGAAATAACAGGAATAAATGCAGGAGATAAAAGTGCTCAGACCACTGACTTGTCTACTTGTTTCTTTTTTAAAATGGCTTATCCCCAACTTCTTTTCTAGGAAAGCCAAAGTAGTAATCGGCAACCCTCTAGGGTCAACAATAATTTATCCCTCTGCAATTTCTTCAAGGATCAGGTACACTCCTGCAATACATCTAATACCTTCAGATGACTTCTGGCAGATGGGGAGAAGAACAGGATCAACATAACCCTCACTGCCTAACTTCTAATGTGAAGCACTGAAGTGGGAAAAGCTACTATGCAGGAATACCAGCAGTATCCCAGGTACAGTGATTCTTAGTTTGGTGTAATGTGGGTTTCTAATGTGCAGTGCTATGAAATGTTCTCCAATGCTACAGAATAAGCATGTGAGCCTGTGAAAATAAGCCTCACTGCTGAGCAGGCTGTAATAAAGCCCCATTAGCTCCACAAGGGAAAAGCAGCTCCACATGGTAAATTAAGAGAGCCCTGAGCTATCAATAGGGGTGACCCTATAGGGGTTGACAATTCAGCATTGTTTGATAGGGCAACAAGAACCCCTCTGAAATCGGAAAGTCCATTTATTAGGATTGCCCATGAAAGAGCAGCTCAGGCTCAATTGCACTGACCTGACACCATCCCATCTCACCTTTACCCCACAGCACAGCATCTACAGAAGAGCAGGATAGTGATACATATAATATCTCTTCGCCCAGTATATATGAGCCACAGTTCATTTACATAGACCAATTTTCAGCCAACTAAATGGAAGGAACCCTTTACAAAGAATTATCTTACATCATAGGCTCCTGCTTTGATCTGCTGATATAGTTTGTGCTGGTCTTCATCCCAAAATGGGGGATACCCCACTAGTAATATGTACAGAATGACTCCTGTGGGGGAAGAGAAGAATTACAGTTACACCAGGTAGATCCAATTAACCCTGTTGTCCATTGCCACCAGCAGCAATTCATTTGGAATACTAAGAGTTCAATTCTAAAACTAGTGCACGGGATATCAGAGAACACTTATGTCCTTCCTCAGTGATACCCTAGTCTAATTATTACCAAATCGCATTTGGAGGCTCTAATGAAATACTAGAAAAGGGAGCCATAGCCCTTGTGTGATGGTCTCTTCTATGCTTAGTCAATTGTAGTGCAGCATGAACAATTGATTTCCTGTGTCTTCAGGTTCACTTGTTGTGAATATATTTCAAAAACGAATCCAGCATCATCGCTTCATTTGCTTCCTGCATTACTGGAAAATGTATGAACTTTCAGTGTTCATGGAGGTTAAGTCTAATTTTAAGCAACTCCCCCAAATGCCCTTCAACAACCTTTATTAATGCCAGGTGGCCTTACCACATGCCCATATATCCACTGGCTTTCCATAAGGATCTTTTCTTAAGACCTCTGGGGACAAGTAGCCTGGAGTACCAGCAAACCCTGCAAAAACACAATCATATAGACTCAGCACCTTGAAATAAAGCTGCCATTCTCACACAAAGTTGGCACAAGATTCAGAATTTTTGTAAAACCCTTGTCTCTTCGACTGCTTAACAAGGGTGGACAGACAAAGAGAGGAAGTGTTAGGGGCACTAGACTATCAATAACCAATTAAATGAGATAACATCCAATTAGCTCCAAGACCAGGAAAGCCTGTACCATGTTATATTCTAGTATCATGTTCAGGATGTCCAAACAGGACTTTCAGCTGGAAATGTCAGATGAATCCATTTCCAGGTACACACAGAGACCATCTGAAAGCAAAGGCCATCAATAAGATCCCCAATCAGGTAAGTGGGAGTGGAAGGAGTCAAATAACACAACAAGAGGTGCTTTGTGTGCAAGTCTTCGGTTTGCAGCTGGGCTCAGCCTCTGGAATAGTATATTATTATTATTATTGTTGTTGTTGTTGTTGTTGTTATTATATTATCCCACCTTTTTCCCAATACTGGGACCCAAGGCGGCTTACAAATTAAAACATGTACAGTTAAAACAGATAGAGATATACAAAAATTAAAACTATAATTAAACACAGTACAATTTTAAAATATTTAAAAACATTTTAAATACATCCACAGAGGTCCAAACTACTCCCCAAAGGCCTGCTGAAACAGAAGCTTTAGCGTGCCTCTGAAAACACATCAAGGAGGGAGCCAGTCTAGCTTCCCTGGGAAGGGAGTTCCAGAGCAGCCACCGAAAAGGCCCTCTCCCATGTACCCATCAAGCGTGCCTGGGATGTTGGTGGGTCAGACAGAAGAGCCTCCCCTGAAGACCTCAGGAGAAGGGCAGGCTCATAAGGGAGAATATGGTCTTTCAGATAACCTGGACCCGAGCCATATAGGGCTTTATAGGTCATCGCCCAGGGATGAGATGCAGTTAGACTACAACTACAACTTATTATTAATGCATCTCTCAGGGAGGGGAGTTTTCCATCATGTTTAAAAGAAGCAGTGGTACGGCCGCTTCTAAAAAAAGCCCTCCCTGGACCCGCTGGACCTTAATAACTACAGACCAGTATCAAATCTCCCATTTTTGTGCAAGGTGATCGAGAGGGCGGTTGCCTTCCAACTCCAAGCAGTTTTGGATGACACTGATTTTCTAGACCCATTTCAAACCAGCTTCAGGGCAGGATACGGAGTTGAGACTGCTATGGTCGCCTTAGTGGATGATCTACGCCTGAGTATTGACAGGGGGAGTGTGTCGCTGTTGGTACTCCTGGACCTCTCAGCGGCTTTCGATACCATTGACCATGGTATCCTTCTGGAACGCATGACGGGATTGGGAATCGGGGCACTGTGCTTCAATGGTTCTGGTCCTACCTCTCGAGTGATGCTTGGGGATAGTTGCTCCTCAAAGAAGGAGCTGTTGCGTGGCGTACCACAAGGTGCCATCCTATCCCCAGTGCTGTTTAACATCTACATGAAACCACTGGGAGAGATCATCCGGAGGCATGGAGCGGGGTGCTATCAGTATGCTGACGACACCCAAATATATTTCTCTATGCCTTTGACAACAGTGTTAGCTAAGGATAGCATGTCTCCTCGGAATGAATGCTTGGAGGCAGTAATGGCTGGATGAGGAAAAACAGACTGAAGCTGAATCCAGACAAGACGGAGGTGCTTGCTGTCAGAGGCCGCAACCTGGGTTTGAAGGTGTGTCAACTAGTTCTGGATGGGGCTACACTCCCCTGAAAGGCTGTGTTCGCAGTTTGGGGGTGCTCCTGGATCCGTTGCTCCAAATGACAGCTCAGATAGATGCAACAGCCAGGAATGCCTTTTATCAGCTTTGGTTGATACGCCAGCTGCGCCCCTTCCAAGGGTTGGAAGGCCTAAAGATGGTAGTGCACGCGCTGGTAACTTTGAGGTTCGACTTCTGCAATGCGCTGTACATAGGGCTACCTCTGTGCCTAGTCCAGAAACTTCAACTTGTTCAAAATATGGCAGCCAGGTTGGTCACTGGTACATCTAGGGGTGACCATATCACACCAGCTTTAAAATCACTCCACTGGCTGCCAATTAGTTTCCAGGCAAAGTACAAAGTGTTGTTCATTACCTTTAAAGCCCTACATGGTTTGGGTCCAGGTTACCTGCAGGATCACCTTCTCCCATACAATCCGCCCCGCACACTCAGGTCCTCTGGGAAGAATTTACTACAGTCAGCCAAAACTAGGCTGACAACCATTACTCAGAGGACCTTCTCTTCTGCCGCTCCCAGACTGTGGAATGGCCTACCAGGAGAGATTTGCCAACTTAACAGACTTTCAGAATGTAAGAAAGCTATAAAGACTGATCTCTTCCAGCAGGCCTACCCAGTTGAACTTTAAGAGTTTTATTGTTATTTTAACAATGTATTAATTTTTATATGTTTTTAATCAGTTTTATGTATTTTATATCATTTGTTTTTAATGTTGTTCCCAGCCTCTATCTAGAGGGAGAGGCGGGTAAGAAATAAATAAATATATTATTATTATTATTATTATTATTACCACCAGCACTTTGAATTATGCCCGGAAACAGACCAGAAGCCAGTGGAGCTCTTTTAACAGGGGAGTTGTATGATCCCTGTAGCCAGCCCCAGTCAACAATCTGGCTGCAGCTCTTTGAACCAGTTGAAGTTTCTGAACACTCTTCAAAGGCAGCCCCACACAGAGCACATTACAGTAATTAATTACATTCAAACGGGATGTAACTAAGGCGTGTGTCGCCATGCCTAGGTCCAACATCTCAAGAACAGTCCAGAAAGAGCACAAAGTCTGGAATTAGAGGTTGTGACAGTTGTGCAGCTGTCACTGAAAGCAGGAGTTTTACAGTTTATTCTCTCCACTCCCCAAGGTATGTATGTATTCATTTATGATATTATTATACCACTAAGTACAATAAAATCCATAAGGTATGCAATAGAACATCAGTGAACCCATGGGAGGTCCCATCACGTATTTTGGATTACTCGGCTTTATGGGGGAGGAAGGAGAAACGCTGGGCCAGAGGTAGCCCTGTCTTGCAGCACGGTGAAGGACACTGCTGTATAAGCAGGACTGTTGAAAGCAGGAACTGGGAGTCTGAATGATATAGGGAGACTGCCAAGTTTTGGTCCTAGGAAGAGCAAGAGGCACCATTTGGGCTTCACTTTAGGCAGCACAATAATTTGGTGGCTGCTATACAGGGCTGTTGCTTTTGCTGGCAGCCACATTACTCTTAATTAGTATGGTGCATTCCTGGGGAAATTGTGCATTTTCAGCCAACAGCTGCATATTGCAGGTGTATGTTGTATAAATATGGAAGTTTTCAAATCACCTGGGAGATACTCTGTCGTATGGCTGGCAGAAGGCTGGGCAATGCTAAATGGGTCAGATGGTTTTGGCTGTTGCTTGAATTTTGAAAGACCTCGCTCTTACAAAATCTGACTGTTTCAAATAAGTCAGGTGGGAAGGGACATTTGGAGAACTAAATAAGACCTTGAGAGAAGCATATTCTGAAATACTCACCAAACCATGCCTGTTGTTCCCCCTGTACTTCAATTGCAAGTCCAAAATCCGCCAGTTTGACAGCAGCACCCTTGCACTTACTTGCAAGTAGCAAGTTCTCGGGCTGAAGAGGGTGGGGAGAGAGAGAGAGAGAGAGAGAGAGAGAGAGAGAAGAAAAACTTCTCATTAATATTCTCTCCTTGCAGCCTTTTGGTCTCTGTCGAAATCCACATCCCCAAATTTTGATTCCAGCTTCAGAGCTATTCTTTAACTCTAGGTTCCTACTTGCATCTATGAGAAGGTCTGATTGGGGGGCCATTTGATAAGAAGTGACAAATACCTGCCTACACATAAAATGCAGATAGTCCACAAAGAATTTGCCTTGGCAACCCTTTGCAATGCAGTCTGTGAACCCGCCCCTCCAATATCCTATATGGACAGTAGGTGGCATTGATTGTGCACCTCCTTCAGGTCTGCATGTGATACGTTCATGTGGAGACATAAATACTGCAGCAGACATAGCAAGCTGCAGTGATACAATTCCCAGTGAACATCACATAAGGTCCCAAGGCATTGGACAAGCAAACAAGAGGATAATATGCAGGAACATGGATACGCTCATTCATTCATTTATACAGAGCTCTGTGGCAAGGAATTCAAATTATGCAACGAGGAAAGCTGAAAGTCCACCTCATGCCAATTAGCATGAATTTACATAATTTATTCGGTTTCTCTAGGCATGGGGACGGTCAAGAAGCTCTGCAAGGCACTGAAGCCCCATCCTTGATATGGGAAAGCCTGTTCAGATCTCACCAGACAGTGCTCAAGCCCATTTTGGGAGTATTGAGGGCTAGAAACTCACTTTTCATAAAATGATTCTCACTGTATTCCCTGACAAATATAAAGTCTATATTTAGGGAGAATGGAATACACACCACCCTGCTACAGACTGCTGAACAGTGAGATCCAGATGGAAAGTTACATAGTCAAGGCAGAAGTATCTGCTAATTCAATGCTAGCTCTGGTGGAAATGTTCATCTGCAAAGAATTATTACTAGGAGGCCACCATTCCTATGTTGCTGGGGATAACCATTGCTACCATACTCCTGCTTCCTTGTTTAACACATGGCAATGTTCTCTTTTGTCTCTCTCACGGTACAAAGCAAAACAAACATAATGCAGATATTGGAGAAGCCAGAAGCCTGAATGCTCAAAAATCTACTAAAGCAAGCATTGCCCTGGGAAAGCATCACTTCACTTCGATAACGACAGAGAACTCTATAGCTTAACATGCAAACCCTGACTAAGCAGACTACACGATTCAACTAGGAAGAGGGCTCCATATCCAACCCTGTTCCTCCTATAGACAGACAGCTTGGCAATATCTTTTAGTCTACTTTAAATTAGGCAATCATCTACCCAGCTCTGCTACATAATTAAACATCACTTTCCATGTAACCTTTTTGGTTGGTGAGGGAGTTCCACAGACTTAGGAAACACAATCTTCCTTTGGGTCAGGCACTGGGCATCTAGCAACAATGTTGTTTTTGCATAGCTCCTGACACTCCTGGTGAACTCAGCTTTTGTTTCAGGCTACCATTCATAACTGATAGGTTTCAAGAAAATGGGCCATATGTATCCCCAGAAATCAATTCTGTTGTGTTCCAGGTTGGGATGGGGTGGGGACAGGAACACCTAAAGAGCCCACAGTAGGTGACGTGGGAAGGACTGGAGACTCCCTCCCACCATCTATTATGATACAAGCATTATGGACAAGTGCCATATAACAAGACAAAAGCTGCAGTACTGAAGGCATAGGTTTCAGTCTGAGCTAGCACTACATTTACTAGTGTAAGCCTTAGGTTACCATCTCATAGGCCCACTTTGTATTCTGATCAGGCTCAAGTGGTAAAGAATTTCCTGGTCTATTCCACTGCAAGTCAGTGTTTGCACATGACAGAGAAAAAGCACTGATTTCTGAATGCAGAATGCTGGGGCTGAACCATGTTGTGTTCTCAACATGCAAGTTCTCTACATGTAGAGATGGGTCCCCACCCCCACCCTGCAACACACACACAGGAGCATCTAAGCACACTGTGTCCCACCTGCAGCATGAAGTAATACAGTCTAGGAAAAGCTTTGCCACTTGATTCTGATCAATGTATACATTGGCTCAATTCGGATGACATGATAGTCAATGGTGGGGTAATAATCAACTTTACAGTTGTTCAACTAGGGGGTACTCCCCACACAACATGGTAATAAATAATCAACTGTGGTGTGGATTAGGATCAGCGCTGAGTTGACTATGGCAGCATTCAGATGACACAATAGTCAAAACAACTGACGATTGTTTCCCCCACACCAGTTGTTTATTGTGTCGTCCGAATTGAGCCATTGTCTCCAGTCCCTTTTTTCTTTCTGGATAGAAATTGTGTACTTCCTAGATTTGCTGCAAGACTTAAAAGGGATGGGCATAGGGCTTAACATATACTGGGAAGTTTTTGGGAAGGAAACTCAAGAAATTTGGGGCCCAGATAGTTTTCTCATCCATCCTCCCAGTTCTTGGAAGAGGAATAGAAAGGGAAAGAAAAATACTCCGGGTGCACAACTGGCTACGAAGGTGGTGCCGACATGAGAGATTTGGATTCTGGGACCACGGGCTATGTTACTTGGAAGATGGACTGCTGGCAAGGGACGGGTTGCCCCTCACAAGGGCTGGGAAGAATATGTATGGCCACAACATGAAGAACTTCATCAGGAGGGCTTTGAACTTCATCCTACGGGGGCGGGAGACATACATTTCAAGGCAACAATGGATGAAGGCTTATGCACCATAACAGAGAGAACAGCTCTAATAGTGCCCCAAAATAGTGTTCACAACAATGCAGGGTAGAAGCCAGACTATAAAGCCCATGGTCTTCATTGTCTATATACTAATGCCCAGAGTATGGGAAACAAACAGAATGAACTTGAACTCTTAATAAATGAAGGCAAATATGATTTGATAAGTATAACTGACACTCAGTGGGATGACTCCCATGACTGGAATATAGCAATTGAAGGATATAAATTGCTCAAAAAGAACAGAAGAAACAGAAAGGGAGGCAGAGTTGCACTATATGTTAAAAGTACTTATCCCTGCACAGAAATACAGGAGGATGAGCTTGGGAGCCCCACCGAGAGCATTGGTGCAGGGAATAAAAGGAACATAATAGTCGGAGTCTATTACTGACCACCCAATCAAGGAGAAGACGAGGATGAAACTTTTGAAAAGCAAATTGCCAGTGTTTCTAGCAAGTGCAATGTAGTAGCAATGGGGGAGTTCAGTTACCCCAACATCTGTTGGAAGACAAATTCTGCCAAAAGTACCTCCTCCAAGAAATTCCTGACATGTGTGGCTGATAACTTTCTCCTACAGAAAGTAGAGGAAGGAACTAGAGGATCAGCTATCCTTGACTTGATACTGACCAACAGGGATGACTTAGTGGATAAAGTGGCAGTTATGGGAACTCTGGGGGAAAGTGACCACATCCTCCTTGAGTTCTTGATTTTAAAGGAAGCAGAAGCTGAGTGTAGCCATACGCATACTCTGGATTTCAGGAAAGCTGACTTTAATAAACTCAGAACTATGATAAGTAAGTCCCATGGCAAGAGACCTTAAAGAGAAAAGGAGTCCAAGATGGGTGGGAGTTTCTCAAAAAGGAAATTTTAAAGGCACAATTACAAACAATTCCAACAAGGAAAAAAGATAGAAGACAACAGAAGGAACCAATATGGCTCCAACAAAGCTTAGAGGTGACTTGAAAACAAAAAAGAATACATATAGGAAGTTGAAGGAAGGCCAGGTTACAAAAGCAGAGTACAGACAGGTAGCACAGAAGCACCGAAATGGTGTCAGGAAGGCTAAAGCTGAGAATAAGCTGAGACTAGTGAGGGATGCTGAAAGCAATAAAAAGGCTTTCTTCAGATATGTGCATAGTAAAAGACAGAGGAAAGAAATGGTGGGTCAACTGCTTCATGAAGATGGCAAATCGATAACAGATGTCAAAGAAAAGGCTGAAGTGCTCAATTCCTACTTTAAATCAGTCTTCTCCCAAAAGCAGAAGTACAAAAGTGAAGTACAAGCTGAAGGGGCAGGATTGCAGTTTGAGATTGATAAACAAATGGTCAAGGAACACCTAATTTCTTTGAACGAGTTCAAATCTCCAGAGCCCGATGAACTGCATCCTAGAATATTAAAGCAGTTGGCAGAAGAACTCTCAGAACCATTGTCTGTTATCTTGCAAAATCATGGAAGATGGGTGAAGTGCCCGACAACTGGAGGAGGGCTAATGTTGTCCCTATCTTCAAAAAGGGCAAAAAGGAGGAACCTGGGAACTACAGACCAGTTAGTCTGACATCAATCCCTGGGAAATTTTTGGAGCAGATTATAAAGAAGTCAATCTGTAAGCACCTTGAAAACAATGCAGTGATTACTAGAAGCCAGCATGGATTTGTCAAGAACAAATCCTGTCAGACTATCCTGATCTCATTTTTTGAGTGGCCAACCTCCCTTGTGGACTGTGGGAATGCTGTGGACATAATATATCTTGACTTCAGCAAAACTTTTGACAAAGTGCCCCATGACATTCTGATTCACAAACTAGCTAAAAGTGGGCTAGATGGAACAACTATTAGGTGAATCCACAGTTGGCTACAGAATCGGACCCAAAGAGAGCTTCTCAACGGTGGGGGGAGGAAACGAACGGGCTACTACAGGTCTCAGTCCTGGGCCCAGTGCTCTTCAACACTTGTATTAATGATTTGGACGAGGAGGTGCAGGGAATGCTTTTCAAATTTGTAGACGACACAAAATTGGGTGGGATAGCTAATACCCTGGAAGACAGAAACAAACTTTAAAGTGATCTTGATAGGCTGGAGTGCTGGGCTGAAAACAACAGAATGAAATTTAATAAGGATAAATGCCAAGTTCTACACCTAGGAAAAAGAAACCAAATGCACAGTTGCAAGATGGGGATACTTGGCTTAGCAATACTACAAGCGAGAAGGATCTTGGAATTGTTGTACATCACAAACTGAATATGAGCCAAGAGTGTGACGTTGTTGCAATAAAAGCAAATGCTATTTTGGGCTGCATTAATAGAAGTATAGCTTCCAAATCATGTGAGGTACTGGTTCCCCTCTATCTGGTACTGGTTAGGCTTCATCTTGAGTATTGCGTCCAGTTCTGGGCACCATACTTCAAAAAGGATGCAGACAAGCTGGAGTGTGTTCAGAGGAGGGCAACGAGGATGATCAGAGGTCTGGAAACAAAGCCCTATGAGGAGAGACTGAAAGAACTGGGCATGTTTGGCCTTGAGAAGAGAAGATTGAGGGGAGACATAATAGCACTCTTCAAATACTTGAAAGGATGTCACACAGAGGAGGACCAGGATCTCTTCTTGATCAACCCAGAATGCAGGACACAGAATAATGGTCTCAAGTTACAGGAAAACAGATTCCGGCTGGACATCAGGAAAAACTTCTTGACTGTTAGAGTAATACGACAATGGAACCAATTACCTAAGGAGTTTGTGGGCTCTCCCACACTAGAGGCATTCAAAAGGCAGCTGGATATCCATCTGTCAGATATGCTTTAAGGTGGATTCCTGCATTGAGCAGGGGCTTGGACCCGAAGGCCTTAGAGGCCCCTTCCAACTCTGCTATTCTATGATATCAATGAGCCCTTCAACACTGATGAGCCCTTAGAGCAGCAGTAGCAACAATTAGAAGTTCAACCCATTTCAATGAAACATATCAAATGGAATACCTCTCCCAGACAATGTACCTGATTCCTGCTCATACTGACAAAGATATGGATGTATAACAGTAACTGGGATAAAAACACAGCAGCTAAGGGCAATGAGTTGACCAGCACCACTTTCCCAGAAATAGAAATTACTCCACTTCCTACTTTCTTCTCTGGCGGCATCATTACATTTCATACTCCTGGCTCAAGATCACTATGTTACTGTGGGAGACATTTACAAGAAGCAGGCCCATTTGTTGTTGTAAGGAGCCCTGCACTAGGGCTGAAGACATGCCATCCTGCTGATGTATATAACAACTCTGGTCTGCATCTCGATTATTACCGCTGGCCAATGGTAAGGATGGCGGTCTTCCTATCTTGCATGAGAATAGGGAATGCACCTCTTTTAAATTTATATATAAAAAAATCAAACAGAACACAAATACCATAATAATAATAATAATAATGATGATAATAATAATAATAATAATAATAATAATGATAATAATAGGCTGGTGAACTCAGATACCATATAATGGGGGGGAAATGGTTCCCTGCAATTCAAAAGTCATACTGCATATACACATGCAATTATGTAATAATTTGAATGAAGTCCAAACATTCTGTATTTATTCCTAATAACCCCTAATTTGTTCCTAATAACCCCTAATAAAGAGGATAGTATAAGGAAGGTAACAGGCCATATGATCAACTTGTTTCCTGGCCTTCTGGTAAAGTAAGGTTCACTACCTTCATACACTGCAGATAATTTCTGCAAAGGCCTGTTAAGAGCGTCCTATTGATCAATTACTAATGTAAATGTGTTATGAGATGGGCTGATGACTTCCAGGATTTTGCATATACAAAACTGTTTGGCACAGGATTTACATTCCTGCCAATCTGTACTGTTGTTTTTTTAAGGTCCTAGCTTTCACAGTTCTGGACATCTATTTGAAATTATGCTGGCAGTTATTTGCAAAAGGCTCTAATTTGTAAATTCAGAACTTCTGCACCCTTCATAGCTATCTAATTTTGCTAATGACTTACAGAAAATGCTGAGGACCGGAAATGTTGCTAAAATGTACCAGTGTCCATTTAGCTAGCAACAGACTGCATAATTAGTAAGCACAGAATTTGGGAAGGATTGGCACAGAGTTCATAATAGCAATTAGAATATAAGCTAGCTGTGGAGACAAATGCATCATCACCATGCAACTCAAGAACCAACAAGAGTTTCCCAGCTCCTGTTCTCTAGGAACAGTACCATTCTACCCTTAATAATGATGATGATGATGATAATAATAATAATAATATATTTATTTCTTACCCTCCTTTCTCTTTGGATCAAGGCGGAGAACAACATTAGTATAATAATACAATATCAAATACATAAAATTAATTAAAAGAGCATATAAACCAATACAATATCAAGATGACATTCAACACATCTTAAAATTCTTGGATCAAAATTCAACTAGGTAGGCCTGCTGGAAGAGGCTAGTTTTATAGCTGTCTTAAACCCAGAGAGAGAGTTGACGAATCGCTTCTGGCAGCTATTCCACAGTCTGGGGGCGACAGAAGAAAAGGTCCTCTGGATAACTATCCTCAAGCATCACCATCTGGAACCTACCCAAGAGGTTGAAATGGAACCACTGAAGCACAGTGCCCCCAATTCCTGAACCCCTCAGGCATTCCAGAGGGATACCATGGTCGATGGAATTGAAAGCCACTGGGAGGTCTAAAAGTACTAGCAGGGACACACTCCCCCTGTCAATACTCATGCGGAGATCATCCACTAAGGCGACCATAGCAGTCTCAACTCCGTATCCCGCTCTGAAGCCAGTTTGAAATGGGTCTAGAAAATTTGTATCATCCAAGGCTGCTTGGAGCTGGAAAGCAACTGCTCTCTCGATCACCTTGCCCAAATACAGAAGACTGTAATGATTAAGGTCCAGGGAGGGCTTTTTTAGACGCAGCCGTACTACTGCTTCTTTTAAACATGATGGAAAACTCCCCTCCCTGAGAGATGCATTAACAATACGTTGTAGTTGTAGTCTAACTGCATCTTATCCCTGGGCGACCAACCAAGAAGGACAGGGATCGAGAGGACAAGTTGTCCTCCTTACTTATCCAAGCAGCTTGTCACATCATCAGTAGTCACCAACTGAAACTGATCCAGTGTAATCCTACCCACGGAGTTGCGGGAAACTTCTTTGTCAGTTTCTGTTACAACGAGGATATCTAAACTGGCTCTTATCTGAGACATTTTATCTGTGAAATGATCATTAAATGCACAACAGCAAACTTCCAAAGGCTCTAAAACCGGGTTCAGGGGGGAAAGTGTCTGAATTAGACCCCTCACCACCCTGAACAATTCTGCTGGATGCGAATTTGCAGACGCAATGTGTACAGAAAAGAATGCTTTCTTTGCTGCACGTCTTGCCACTACATAGGAATGAAGATGTTCTCTATGCCATGTCTTGTCAGATATAAGTCAAGTTTTTCACCACTGGCACTCTAGTTGTTGTCCTTCCCGCTTCAATTCCCTGAGATCTTCTGTATACCTGGGTGCCTGATTGGAAGCGGGTCGGAGAGGATGTTGGGGGCGATTGTGTCAATAGCCCTAGTTAGGTCTTGATTCCATCTATTGAGCAGGGCTTCAAGAGGATCGTCAGTGATACCAGCCATAAAACGCACTAAGGCTATCTGGAATCCAAGAAGATCCATCAGCCTTCGAGGGCAGACCATCTTAATGGGTCCACCACCCCTGCAGGGGTGGGTAGTAGCCGTGATACTAACCCTGACCAGAAAATGGTCTGTCCATGACAATGCAGAGGTATTTATCACCTCCGCCCACAGATCCGTCTGTTTGGAACTGAAAACAGCATCGAAGGTGTGACCTGCTGAATGTGTGGGTCCAGAGACCAATTGGGATAGGCCCATGTTTGTCATGGATGCCATGAACTCCCGAGCTGCACCTGAAAAATTGGTCTCAAATGGGATGCTGAAGTCGCCCAGGACCAAAAGCCTGGGCGACTCCAACACCAGCTCCGAGACCAGTTCCGTGAACTTGGCCAGGGAGTCTGATAGGCAGCGGGGTGGCTGGTACACTAGTCTATCTCTGGTCTTCAGACTCAGGTACACACACTTGATGTGATTCAATTCCTGGACAGGAAGTCTGGTCAGATATTAAGATTGTCTTTGTAGACCACACCTACTCCGCCTCCCGCCCACTTTCCCTCACCTGCTCGCTAACTCCAGATAGTGTGGCAGCAGCAGTAGCATCATTATGCCTTCTTTGAAGTACTTTTGTGCCATGCTGCTGCCAGTCCAGTCCCTCTCTCCCTTCCCAGAATGACAGTAGAAAACACTCTCATTTGTTTGGCTAAACTGATGCTCATTGAAGCCCTTGGCTTTCATGTAGTGAAATGAGTGAGCAAAGCCCTGACCAAAAAAGGACAGACATCTAAGCTCGAACTCCTCACTATGGGGGAGCTTCCAAGAGAGAATATCACTGGTATAGGATCTTGACCAGGAAGAAGCAGCCGCCCACAATGATGCTCATTTCTGTTTCGATCTATTTGCACCAGCGGCTGTGGCAGGATTTACTACAGGATGTGTGCCTAGGTTGCATGTGCTTAAACATTATCCCACACAAACTACTCCCAGAAACATTTCCTGAAATAGTTTATAGTACTGCATGAGTAGTTTACCACAGGATTCACAGTACGCCTGACAGCATCCCAACACTGTCTTTCTTAGCAATTTTCAGGCTGATTTGCTGAAAGGATGCTGCCAAAGATTTGACTAGTTTCCTCCTTCCGCACAAATGGGAGAGGGATTCCAATGTGGGGAAGTAACCCTTAGGCTGGGTGGTTGCTAATCAGGATTCAATTTGACTGAGTGATTAACCAAAGCCTAACAGAAGCCTCGTGCTTTGTGAATCCTTGTGCAGTGATAATTTAAAACAGTCTTCCCCAAATTTGTGCCCTGCAGCTGTGTCGGACTACAACTCCCATAATCCTCAGACAGCACAGCTGCTGGAGATTATGGGAAATGTAGTCCAACACATCAACAGGGCACCAAGCTGGCAAAGGCTGACCCAAAGTGTAGAACGAGCAAATGTAGCTGCTGTACCCTGCCTTTTGTCCACGCTTGAGTCAAATGAACTTTTCTTGGCAGAGTGGCTCCAGGGTCGACTGCATTTCAGGTGAGTGTAGAACATTATCATTGAATTCCAGCATTAAAGCCAGGAAAGCTCATATGCTGCATCAAGAAAAGCAGAGGCCTGCCAGTGAATGCTCACCTTTCATTTGTTTATGTTTCTGTCCACGTTCACATATATAGCAGAGTGTCTAATTTTTACCATTCAAAGTACTGTATGGATGAGAGGAGCTAGACCCTGACCCCACCTTCCCTTCCCTTGGTCCATCACCCAGGCATTTTTCTCTTAGCCCGACTCATGTCTAGAATCAGAGTTCAGCTGGGGAAAGAAGCAGCTTGTGCAGCCAGGAGATAAGACAAAGGAGGATTCAAACCCCTTTCATGTCCCCTGCCAAGCCTCAGTTTACACATGAAGGGGGCCGGCATGCAAACCACAAATAGGGTTGTCCCTCACATCACACCTAGTTTGTCCCTATCAATCAATAGTATTTATAAAGCTGTCAAAGCTAAGAGAAGTATTTATTTTTCTCATTACAAATCCAGTAAACATATTAAACATTTTAAAACGATTCTTCAACTCTCATCTTGCAATTGTACAGGGACTTTGAAAATGTGAAACCCACTATCCTGTTTGATCTCTCCCAAAACCATTTCTGTCTGTTACATAGCTTCTTTCCTTAATAGCTAATTAAGTTCCCGCTTGAAAATTTTATATTTATCATATTTGCTCAGACATTCTCCCCTGCAAATAGCAACTGATTAGGAAGATCTAAGATCAAACTGAGACCTTGAACAAACTGAGTCCTCTTGTGTCAATCCTTTAACACATAGGTCCCCTCTACAAGGATTCGCTTTTGCGCCTGGTTAGGCGATTATGCGCATAATCGCTGAAGCGCATTTATGCCTAATACCTCTGCACGAGAGGCGGCGAAGCGCATTAAGGGATGACCATAATGCGCTTTACAAGTAGTTAATGCGCATTAGCGCTTGTTCACATAGGCAAAAATGCGCTTTAACGGCCGGAGCAAATAAAACTCGCGATTTAACGCGCATTCGATAATGCGCATAATCGGAGAGATAACGCACCTCTACGCCCGATTTGCACTCCGTTCTTGTAGAGGTAAATTTTTTTAAGCACCTTGAAAGAGCTTTAAACCTCTCTTGTAGAGGCAGCCATACTCACAGGAAAGAAAGCAGGAATTTAACACTTTTGGGCTAAGGAGAGATTTGCTGGAGGAGCATACAAATGGCCAAGGCAAAAGGGTAATCTTATTACCACTTCAAATAATTCCCCAACTATTTCCCTGGATTTCTCATGGCTAAAGGTAGCTTGCACAAAGAGGTATTCACTGAAGCAGACCATTGCAGAGCCTATGGGTCTCTTCTGGGAAAGGAGACCAGAACCTTTACCTATAGATAGAAAGCAATTTTTCTGGTTTTGTAACTAATTATAAAATGTTTGCTGGCTCATGGTAAGCTTCATGTATGCATAAAACAGTCCTTTTCCCCTACTCTCTTTGTTGCTCTACAACAGATTCATATTGGCTGTGTGTGCTCTGCATTCATATGGGATGACAGTTTAGAGCAACGATCCTGACTAGCATTCCACATGCATCAAGAGCGTGCCTTTAACTATGCCCCCAAAATCCTCTACAGTGTGCTAGAGTTCCACAGCAGGTGATAAAGGTTTAACTGGCAGACAAATCAATGTGGACAAAGTTTCCTGCAGGTAAGAAGTTTGAAAACTGCTGGCTTGCCAGACCATGATCCAATGAAAGCTGCCAAAACATGTTCAATTTTTGTCTTCTTCAGCAGCTATTTTACAACTCACAAGACTTTGATTTCTTGTCTGCAGTATATATTCAGTAGGCATCATTTATAGCTTATTCACTCAGTAACAGAGATATTCTCACAATGGAGGGATGTAAAATGTGGGAATCCCGAAGGATCTGTATTGGGACCGGTACTTCTTAGCTCTTTCAAATGATATTGAGTTAGGACTGAATAGTATGGTGGCCAAGTTTGCTGACAACACCAAATTATTTAGAGTAGTAAAAACAAAACAACAAAAAAATTCCAATAGAATATCTCCAAATTAGGGGAATGGGAAACAAAATAGTGAAAAACAGTTCAATTTATTTGTAAAGTGATGCACAATGAGTGGACGAGCTGGAACTGAATGACCAGGAAAGAAATCCTGAGATGGTGGCTCAATGAAAATGTTGACCCAGCTCATTAGAAAAGGGAACATCAAAAAGGATAATTAGGAAAAGAATAGAAAATAAAAACTGTCAACGTTGTAACACCTTTATGTAACCCTTATGGTGTTTCCACAACTGGGACACAAAGCACAATTCTGCAACTTTTAAATACTATCGACAAGGTGAATGGGGAATAGATACAGAGTGCCAATGAAGGAAAGCTTCTCCATAACATTGCACAGACATGGGTTGCCATCAGTAGTCTCGAAATATAGGCTTGGAGTTACAGTACAATTGTAACATCAGACTAAATAGTAGCATAACGTGAACGACAGTCATAACTAATGCATCTTAAAGGTATCTTTTGCAATGATCATTCTGATCTGAATATTTCGAGATTGTTTAAAGTTCAGGATGGGGTGGACCCATACTCTACAGGAGCAGAGATATGATGTAATGGGCAGCAGGTGTATGGAAAAGGTACACGATACAGCCAGAAGTATCAGAGGTTTCACCTCCGAGCACAGGTGTCTTTTGCAAACATGCATTGCCCTCACATTCTGCAACAAGCGCCAGGGCTTCTTTTTAAAGTCTCCAATCCTGAGTCTCTAATCCTCTCAGCAAAAAAGGCCACTCTCTAGTGACCCCTCAGACTACCACATAGTGAATAATGGATGCAGCAAACAGTTTGGGGGGCAGCTACCTGGTGAAAACTCTTTGGGTGTAATAAGACTCAGCCTGGTTCCTGGCCAAGCTCTCTAGGCAAATGCAGAGCTTCCAACATCAGGTGTGTGTCTGTGCTGCAAATGTTTTCTGTTCTGTTTCCCTTGATTCTGCTTAAAGCAAATTTGCCCTTTCTTATTTGCTCCCTGCAGCACTTATGGATCCAGTCTGCCCTCGCTTTTTTCCCTGTGGCACACACTCACTTATGCCGCAGCTAACACATGTGCATTGTCAGGGTTAACTTTACTATTACTAGAACAACTTTTAAAGAACCCCTCTCTCCTGAATTGGCTCTGCACATGAGCGTGTAGCAGGTTTCTGTGAGTCGTGTAATTTTTGCAGGAGAGAGACAAGCTCTGAAAGTAGACCAGAATTCATGCTTGTTAGAAAAAGGGCCCATAGCTGTATAACTACTTTCATTAAATACCTATTTTCACCATCCCTAGCCTCAGAGCAAGTTCATATCTTCACTGAAAGCACGGATTACCTTTAAGTCTCTGTGTACAATATCATGCTGATGAATATGATTGACGCTCTCCAAAATCTGGTGAATGCAGTGGCTGCAGAACAGAAAAAGCAGACGAGTGTTATTCATTATTCACTGAATATGTAACCCACTTCTCTGTCAAGACCTCCAAGGCAGTTGGACAATATCAGCGTGCATACTCCCAACCAAGGGCACTGGATTCAAGGTTCAACAATACCTAAAATGCAATTCGGAAACAAGCAACTCAGAGTTAGCAGTGAAGTGGCCAAGTTTGCCAATGATACCAAATTATTTAAGGTGGTTAAAACAAACAGGGATTGTGAGGAGCTCCAAAAGGATCTCTCCAAGCTGGGAGAATGGGCATCTAAATGGCAGATGCGGTTCAATGTAAGCAAGTGTAACGCGATGTACATTGGGACAAGAAATCCCAACTTCAAGTATGACTTGATGGGATCTGAGCTGGCAGTGATCAACCAAGAAAGAGATATTGGTGTTGTGGTGGACAGCTTGATGAAAACGTTGACCCAGTGTGCATCTACTGTAAAGAAGGCAAACTTCATGTTAGGCATTATTAGAAAAGGAACTGAGAATAAAACTGCCAGTATCATACTGCCTTTATACAAAACTATGGTGTGTGCAGTTCTGGCCACCACACCTAAAAAAAGATACTGTAGATTACAACCTGGGAAGGTTACAACAGCTGGGATTATTTAGCTTGGAAAAAAGGAGGATACCTGATAGAGGTGTACAAAATTATGCATGGTGTGGAGAATGTGGATAGGGAGACATTTTTCTCCCTCTCTCATAGTACTGGAACCCAGGGTCATCCCATGAAGCTGATTGGTAGGAGATTCAGGACAGATGAAAGGAAGTACTTCTTTACACAGCACATAGTTAAACTATGGAATTCACTACCACAAGATGTTGTGATGGCCACCAATTTGGATGGCTTTAAAAGGGGATTGGAAGATTCCTGGAGGAGAAGGCTATCAATCACTAATAGTCATGTTGGTTATGTGCTACCACCTGTTTCCGAAGCAGTAAGCCTATGTGCACCAGTTGATGGGGAACATGGGTGGGAGCATGCTGTTGCACTTGTGTCCTGCTTGTGGGTCCCTGGTCGACAACTGGTTGGCCACTGTGTGAACAGTGCTGGACCAGATGGACCCCTGATCTGATCCAGCAGGGCTGGTCTTATGTTCTTATGTGATGAAGCCCTATGCAGATGCTGTCTACACTATTTTACAGATGGTGTACAGTACAGCACTTTTTCTGCCATCAACTTGCTGCAAGGTGGAGTGCTTGGAAGATTATCTCCCAGCCCCACAAAGTGTCTGCTTCAGTCACTCCTTTGGTTGTCCACAGGTACCCAGAAGAGAGCCTCATACATCTCACAAAAATGTGAATGGCCAGCTCCAAGTCAATTTGCAGACAGATGTTTAGCAAGGCTCCTTGCAGGCTTTAATCAAACAGCAGCCTCCCCCATCACATTGAGATTGGGAATCTGCCAGTGTGGAAAGCTTTTAGAAGCAATAAATGCAAGCACATTATGAGGATGATGTGTCTGCAGAGAGGGGTTGGGCACCTTTTAAGTACAGAGCCCATTTAGCCTGCATTTTCAGTTCCCTTGTTTCCATCTTCAAGCACCATGCATCAAGCTTCCTGCAAGTTCAAGGAAAATCTGCTGCCTTCGGTTCTCTCTCTTTTGCAGTGATACTGCAGAGAGCGGAGCAACATGTCATTTACACCTATCATGTCAGGACAACACTACACCCACACTGTGTGTGCATTAGGCAACAGATTTCTGGGAGACTCTCGTCAACTCGACAGTTGTTTCCAGGCACTTGGAATGAAGCAGACACAGCAGCTGGCATAGAAGCAACTCATTGCAAGGAAGGAAGTTTCTTGGATGTTAGAAGGAGTTCACATTTTAACAGCTCCTGCACCGCATCAGGGAAGTTATCGACTTCAAACCATCCCTTGGCAATTTCCCTCTGAAGGAGGCAGAGATGGCCACCCCATCACAGTGCAAAGCTCTTTGAAGGACTAGTGACAGAAGTGTCTGGGGCAGCGAGAGGGGAGTGAGCATGCTGGGAAAAAGGGACACACTTTATGTTCAGAAAGAATGTTATCATCACGATAAAATACAACATTGGAGGGAAAAGGGTTCTTGAAAATAATAATAATAGAATTATAATAGAAGAAGGTGCAGAAGCCATAATGCACAACAACAAAAATTTCCTCGAAGCGTTGAGGGCAGAGGCTTGCTCTGAGAAAGAGAAAGGAGTGTCTTTCCCCACCATCTATCCGAAGGGCCTGGCAATGCAAACCACTCTGGCAGGGCTTGTGACGATATTTTCAATCCCAGAACAGGAGGCGCAAGGGAGGGGGAAATTTGCATAGAACAGAGCCAAATTCACAGCAGGAGACTTTCTGGCCAAAAATGGGAAAAGTGCACTGAGTCCCAGGGAAGGTCAGATTGGCACAAACTCCACTCTCACTTGCTTGCTCCCTCAGTCTGCTCTGGAATGCAGCTCTACGCAGCAAGGGGACAAGCTAGCAATGACTCAAGCAGGGCAGTGCTACTAGACCTGCTCAAGCTGGAGAAGAGAAAACTCAGTGTAGCAGAAGGTCAGCTGGGGACATGACTACTCGGTGGCTTTTACATGGATTAGACCCCAGCACCTCACCCATCTAGCATTGTTCGCCTTCCTCAACTATAGTGACAGGAGAGGAGAGGAAGATGGTCTCAGTCTCCCCTTAAACAGACCCTGATTCCTAAGGTAGCAGGAGGGGCTGCGATAGACTGTTTCATGGCCAGAAGGATTCTCTGAAATCCTTGCCTCTTTCTATGGTCAACTTCCTTCCAATCAAAGATACATATATGGTAGAACTGGGATTTTCTTCCAATGGCATGTAATGAAGTAAAGAGAGGGGTAGAGATCATGGACTATGGCCAGGAGCTATATTTGTAGGAGCAAAGGATGAACTGGGGCTTCATTTTACCAACTAACACCATTCCCTGGCTCTTATGGGCACACTCAGGTCATCTCACTTGTACATATTTAGCAGAATCCGCCCACAGCTTTCTCCTACCACCACGAGAACTAGAAACTGCTTTTTATTATTTCAACGACATCCCCCGTTATTGAAGTCACCACGGCACATGGCTCAACTTGCTTATTTGATCAGCGTTGAAGGGGGCTAAATTAAACAGAACTAGTTGCTCTGCTGGCACTATTACACAATACACTTGCTCTCAAAATGTAGCCTACCTTTCATCATGATACAGATTATTCTGTTGGGGCAGCAGGTACAGACAAGGGTACCTTGCAACAGAGGGTTGCACAGACGACTTCTTGATTCCTTTGAACTGAGATTCAGCAAGGATTCAACGGCCTGTGTGGCAACGTGGCCCCATTCTTCACTCTGTTGCACTTTTCCAGAAACGTTTTCTAAGCCACCTATCCATAAGGCCTCAGGTGAGGAGCAGTGCATGTGCAAAGTGATCTGGCAAGGCTACATGAAGCAAAGATTAGCTCTACTACAAGATCAGGCCCCCTCCCCATTTAGGCACATCAAGAGCGGAACTCAGATCTTTTTTATGTAGGCAATTGTGAATCCTGCCGGTATTGCACCTACACTGTAGATGCAGAAAAATACACCACCTATAGTAAATCTTCCAAAGAAATGGGGCTGCAGAATATGTTTATGAGAGAGTAGCTGAAGTCCATCAAAGTGCTTTCCTCCCCCAAGGAAAAATAGGCCAGACAAAACTGTATGGAAATTTGAGTTTGCTCCGTGTAATAGGGTGTGGAATGGGAGTAAACATTTTACAGCCCACAGTCCACAATTTAGTATGGGCAACCCAAATCATGAGGAATTTTACATGACATGCCCTTACCTGGCATCAGCTTCACTGTAGTATTCCCTGGCAACAATATCTTCAAAGAGCTCCCCACCGGTGACCCTGGAATCAGACATAATTCAGGAGATAAACTACCCACACTCCAGTGGGAAACTGCCAAAATTCACAGTCCCAGCTCAAAGCAGCTGCAAGGAGAAGCTCCTTCATCAGATTTTCCCAAATAATCCAGGTTCCAAGGGTTAAAGACCCCCCCCCCCAAGAAGAGCTGGTGAGACTATTTTGATGAAAGACAAAGCACAAAGCAAAAACGGATTCAGAGCAATTCAGAAACCACACTATAACAAATATTTGGATATATACAGATTAAAGGCAAAATGAGATATTATTTAACTTGGTTTAGGCAAGATTGTAAGCAAGAGACACAAAAATAAATAAATGAAAGAAAGGACTGCCCAAGAAACATTAATGATAGGAGAAGGCTATGGTCTGGAAAGCCATCTGAAACTTGTAGTTGGAGGGGGCAGAGGAAGCAGAACAAAATGCCTCTAAGCAAGAGTAATTTTTGGTTTCTGCAAGCATGGCTATGTTTGGGAACAGGGAAAATGACATTAAGATGTTTTTCAGTCAAGAAAAGTAGCTTAAGGAAGTTTTGATTTTTAAGGCTGCTGTATAAGATAAGTTTCCTACCATGTTGCCTTGGGTAGAAATGGAAAATAAGTAAATAAAGATAATTCCTGGAGCCAGTTCTAGGTGCATGCAACAGCACACACCAGGTGTGTAGAGCTCTGTTTGACACCTGCTGCTCTGGAAAGGCTAAATGTAGAACCAATGTAGTTCCTCAACTGTGGATGTGCATAGTGAAAGAAGATAATTGTTGGCCATAAAGCTAAGGGCCCAGCCCAGCCCACAATTTCCTCCTCCACAAAGCATACACTGCAAACACACACCACCTGCCCAGATTTGCCTGTCCTCAAAAGATGGATTGGATACATTTCCTCACTATGGCTTAGACTGATTATTCCTGACCAAAGGTGGTTCTAGTACAAGGAAGTACTAGGTCATTATCAACTGCAAGGACAAATCTGATGTGGCTGCATTTGACAAAACCTGCTGTCCCGATCATTTTCACGTTTATGATCTGAACATATTCAGCCTTAATACACCCCTGGCCCAAAAGGATATAGCAAACAGGCATTTTGTTGTCAGTATGATGGACTGTTGATAGCCGGCTGCCTTTTCAGGCCTAGTCAGAGTTGTGTGTTTTTACAGCAATTCTAAACAGGCACTGGTAAAATAAAGAATGTGCTATTGTATACATAACTGAGCTTCCTGAGAATTTCAGCTTTATAAAAAGCAAGTTTCTAGCCCACACAGTTCTGAACATTCTATGATTGACTGTGAATAGGCAACAGCTGATGAAATCCCAGGAGCTAGAAGAGTTGCTGAATGTGCTTTTCAGTGGCCAAGGGGTGATATTTGTCCCTCCTAAAGGATTAGTAGAAGCAGAATTATAGAAAAGGGACAGGTAAACATTGCAGAAGATCTGCAAAAAAAGAGAAATTAGACAACCCTGCATAATTTATACCGACCGTAGGATTCATCTTTTCTTGTATAAGATTTAGGTAACATTGGCATAGATTTTAGTTTTGTTTATTTAATTTAAAGAATACACCAGCCTGGGCTTATCAACTGATACAGCTAGACTGACAGAACGAAAGGAACAGAATGGCTAGAGAAAACAGAACAATTGCAAACATCTTTTATTTAGCAACTCCTTCTACAGCCCACACATTTATGTCAGTGATGAAAGATCAAAGCCAAACTGAAAACACTTACAGATCGAAGACGAGGTAGTGGAAACCTTCTTCTGAAATACTCTCATGGAGCCGCACTGCAAACAACAAAGAGACACAGAAGCAGGAGACTGAGAAACAGAGCAAGGGAGGCTCCTAAAACCAAGCCACTGAGTTTTGTTTTCTTACATTCTCATTCTTCCAAGTGCATTATTGCTGCCATAGTGAATGGATACTCAATAATAAGTAACTAGTAAATAAACATTTATGTAGTACTTTCAAGTATTCAGAGGTGTTGCATTTTCATCCTCAATAATCCAAAAGATGCTGCGGTAAGAAAGCCAGTGTTATCTCCATGTTGCAAATGGGCAGCTGAGACTGAGAAAAGCCACCTATAGAATTTATGGCCAATATGGGGTTTACAGTGAACCAGGAACTTCCTGACTCACAGCTTTAGGATGCATGCAGGTGAAGCACAGGAGACCACTGATCAGGCTCTCCCAGGCTTCTCTCACTTGCACTCTTTTTAAATAAAAGCAGCCTTGGAGGCTGGTCGCAAGAATCAGACCAGGGCTGGTGCAGTGGGGAGAAGGGATTTCCCCTGTGCCATTTCCTCAATTTAAATTACCGTACCCCAAAGTCGCTATGGCACTTCTGTGATGCAAACAGCACTTCCTTGGCCAATTTATATCAGCGAAATGGTGCGGAGGGGAAAGGGTTTAAATCCCTTTCCCCATTGTCACAGTCCTGATCTGGTTTGCCAATCTTCCAGCTGCATGTGAAGGCCCAGTACTCACTGAGGTGGTAACCCTGTGCCTGAGCTGTGCCACTTCAAAATATAGGTGAGGTCTCCACATGGCTGAATGCCCCTCCATAGAAACAATTTTCCTGCACATAAAAAATCAGCACAGGGAAAAGCTAAGCTAGAATCCTTCTCCCTGATGTGCTAGTTTTCGGACAATTTGTCTGTATGGAGGGGCATTCAGTTATGTTGAGCCCTCATCTATTTTCTGAAGTGATCCAGCCCAGAAACAGGTTTTCCACCTGAGAGAGCACTGGGCCACTGTCAGTACACTACACCAGCAAATTGAGCGCCACAGTTTCTATAGAACCTTCTGTTGATATCTAGCTGACAGGTAAGTGATTTATAGTTTGAGAATGCACAGGAGGTTCCATGTTTGTAGCCAAACCTTCTGTTATTACATACAAGGCCAATCTCTAAAAACTGGATTGTGCAGAACCAGTATCTACAAAAGAGCCAATATCTACAGAATTTAACCATTAAAATCACACCGGGGTGGGGGTGGGGGGCTAGGTAGCTGTCAAAAAGTAAGGCATTTCTGGCCAAGAATGTAGCATTAGGAAAGAGTTGCAGCTGGTAGCCAAATAGAGGGATAAAGCTGCCCCTATAATGATGGTTGAGGATGTAGCCAGGTACAGTAAACAAAGGTCCCGAGAGAGATTTGAAGGGAGTGGAAGCAAAATAGCTTCATTCACAAAGCAAGAGTCTTTTGATCTAGCCCAAGCCTACAAATCAGGCCTTTTCCCCAGTGACAATATGAACCAGCAGCATTCTGCAGAAGAGAGCTCCATATGCTGGATTCCCCAAAGGCCATGGATAAGGCACAAAGTCAAGGTGAACACAGGAACAGATGCAAAGAGAACGAGCAGCGCAGCACAGATGAAGTGGAGACACAAGACTAATGCAGCAATCAGCAATTCTTCAAGCACAGATGGGAGGAAAAGAAAAACTGAAATGGATAAGGCAAGGATTAGCATTTCTGCTGCTGCAGCAAGCTGCGGAGGCACATAGACAGAATTTCTCTCTCGGTATTCAAGGAATTGCTGATTTCTAACATCCTAAGAGCCAAACTACATGTTATCTGAATGAATTAGTGGTTTCTTTATTCTAGTGTAAATGCATGCAATCCTTTTTTGGATAGGGACCATCACACACCAGGAGGGGAGGATTAACCCTATGGCTTCGGATGTTTCCTTCCCGAAATCCCCCCTGTGGGGGGGGGGGGGGGAGAAAAGACACTGATGCCAATGAAGACACTTTTCTTTCGGGGGGGGGGGATTTTGGGAAGCAAACAGTGAGGTGGAGAGAAGTAATCCTCCCCTCTTGGTGCACATTGGTCCTGATCTGAATGGGGGCAGCGTGCTAACTTTCACCCCTATGGTATGCAAGTTGCGTGAGATGTAGTTTGGCTCTAAAGCAATGCGAGTGGAGGATGCTAGGAAGTCAAAAGTTCAAGGCAGGCATAGAACACAGATGGGGTAGAGGGTGAGAGACAAGACAAGACTCACAGCAGGGTATCTGAAAAGGGAGACTTAGAAATAAGAAGTGAATGGTGGCCTTATGGTTGCCAGAGAGGAACGTTGAACAAGAATACCATCTGTACAATGTACAACGTTAATTGAAAGGGGTGGGTGGGTAAGGGACAACTTCTCTCTAAGAAATGGCACTCAGAAGTTAACAGGACGGCCTACTCTGCTCCAGCTCTTCTTGAATTGGAACTGCCTCCGTACAGATTGGCTACAGCTAACAAAAACAAAACAAAACCTCAGCAAGTGGAATGTAATGGCTTTGGGAGCCATAACAGAGGAAATCCTGTATCCAATCCCACCTCACTAGATGGGCTTAGGCAAGTCACTACCTCAGAGTGAACCCTCCATCTACCCATCAAGTATAGTACCACTGACTGAGCTTGCAGGGCTGTCATAAGGTTTGCTGATAACATCTATGAAGTTCTTTGAAGGGCTGCATAGATGTCTCTTTATTGCTCTTTCTTCTTTGGCATGCAGAGGGAATACAGCATTATCCCGAGTGCATTTCTGTGCTTTGGAGTGACTGTAGGTTAAGTAACTTCTCCTTTTTGAGTGTTTCACTCCAGTAGACCTTCCTGCCTCTTTTCAGAAAGGCAATATTAGATTACAACCCAAGGGCCTGTTTAGACCAGCAGCGGAAGGGCTATTGCTAATGGACATTTGCCCAGGATTAGCCAGCTCATTGTTATTTAACATTCTGGATGACTGCTATAATTGGCAATTAAGTTGCACTTATTTTACAGTATTTACAATATTCCTTACAATATTGCACTTATTTTACAATATTTACACTATTCCTAAGAATATTTGCATCATCGTATTTACAAAAGGCCCTGTATTAGCTTCCTGAACTATTAAGCAAAGTTATTACAACTTTTAATGTTGTTGGTACCTTACCACCACCACTCCCAACTTCAGATTTATAAACCTGACTGTGATAAGTGCTGGAGGTATTCATGCCCAAATGCAGATTTCCTCCCTATCTGGTGAACATGCCTGAAAGTGGTTTTAATTGGATCCGTTAACTGGGTTTATCTTGGAGAGGCCACACGTGTAGGGGTGGGCAGCCCTTCTTTTCCTCTCCTACTCCCTCTTTCTTCCTGCCCACCAGACACCAGTGAAATGATTACCCTTGCCAGAGCTCTGAACTGATCACAAGCAGAGGGCTATAGGCAGAAAGCTAAAGATGCAAAACATCATGAGATGGGTTGAAACCTTTTAATGGCTGCACAAATTTTAGTGTCAAGCTTCCTACTTTAAAACACTGGCTGATGAAAATGTGGCAGATGGCTGAAGTTGCAAGATTGACAGAATATAATAATTTAAGAGAGAGGGAAAACAAATTGATTATTATGTGAACTTCATGAAGACTAGATATAATTTAGACCTTAATTTACATAGGTACTTTTTTACAACATGATGTTGTGTCTTAAATGCTACTTCAGTGTTAATATATGTTTGGGATTACAAATCCCATCAGCCTCAACCAGCATAGCCGATGGTAAGGGATTAAGGGAGTCATAGCCCAAAACATCTGCAGGGTTGGGCTCCCTTTCCCTAAGATTTAGTGTTCTCTACCACCCAACCCTCACAAGCAAATTTTAAGTATAAGAAGTCTTTGCCCAAACACTTCAGAAGTGGGCCGATTTCAGTACCGTTGGAATCCCTTTACAACGTTTAGGCTGCTTAGGGTGAAGATCTCCATCACTGCAAATAATGATTCTCACAGCCAAGGCATTGTTTAAATAGGGATCTCAATGCTTTGTGCAACAACTCCAGTGTTCTTTACTTTTCGTTTTAGAAGGGAGAATGTGATGCAGCCTCCAAATTGCTCTGGGGATCCTTTTGCAATGAGATGGCTCTGTATAAATGCCAGGTGCTCAGAGTCAGCACTAATCTCATCTCTGGGCACATGCCAGGCAACCATTAGGAAGCATCATCTGCATCTCTCGGAGTATCAGAAATGGTTTTCTCACCACCACCACCACCACCACCACCACATTAGCTATGAGGGTGGGGGCAAGAAATAGGTGCCCTACTGAACACAGCCACAAATTGAGTGGGGATGGGAGAAGTACAGACACAATGAATTACTCCAACCTGCTTCCTTCCAAATACTATACTCAGCATTAAGGATTTGCTGAAGCTACAAATATAGAATGCACATGGCCCGGCAGACGGCAAAGCGACTATGATCATCTGCAGCAAAGCGACCAATACACAAATTGGCACAGATGGCTGCCACCCACTCGCCATTTTCCCCAACTGCTCGTTATCCCAACACAGCCAGAACACGCATGGAAGAGGCTGGGAACTGCCCCACCACATCAACAACAGGCTGAGCAGCAACCCGTTGCCAGCGTGACTCCCAGCACACCAAGACGCAGCCCCCAGTAGGAGTTCACCGTACAGCTGCTGCTGTCAAGGGCAGCTCAGGTTCCCACCCCCAGCTTTTCCCTAATTATATTAAAACAGGCAAAGTTTTGCTACAGCTGCTTAGACTGCTTCCAGAAAGACTTTCCTTTTAATTAAAAAGTTTGCTATTAGAAAGCATTAGCATGTGTAATACAAATAATCCTTCGCAAATCATCTGCTCCCAACAGTTAATGACGGGCTACAATTGAGTGGTAACTACTGACATAAGGATAGTTAGCTAACAGGACTTTGTGTGCCATTATTAAATGGTCCCTTGGGATTAAACCTCTCCATATGAACACTCGCTGAACCCCATGCAAGCCACACCAGAGGTGAAGTGAGCTTGGAGCACCATTTCAAGCCAAGAATGCTCAGTATCTGCCTTTTAAAACTCAAACTTGAGGGAACTCGTTCTCTTTTCAAACACTGATAGAGCAATCCCTTCACATAAGAAGAGATCATGGCAAATACAGCTATGAGTTAGTTCTAGAAAGATCCAAGGAACAACAAAGAGAGAGTTGGAGAATTTTGGATACCACTGGTAGAGGAGGAGACAAGTTGGAACTAACATGGGTAGCGTTTTTGCACATCTCTTATTTACTTCAATGTTCAAGAGAGCATCCAGGTTATTTGTAGAGGGTAGCAAAGGATGCCATTACTTTTGGCCAGACAGAATGCCCCACTTTCAAAAGCTTACATGAAGCTTGTAGGAAGTTCACTGAATGACAGTGGAACCTCTCTGTAAGAAGCTTTCTGCACAGCATAATTAACAAAATGCTCACCATAGAAAACATTCGTGGAAAAAGGGGGGCTAATAAAATACAGTGAGCTGTGAGGATACACACTGCTATGGCTCCCATATGTTTCCAGAAGATGTACTGGAGGTTAAGTCCTTTCAATTTAGGCTGTTTTCCATTTCGTATCATGAAGCCACTCTGGATGGCTTTAGGGCATGACTATAAGGTAATATTAAAATTAGGACAGCAATGTTGAGTCAACTAACTAGTTAAAACCTTTTGATCAATTAAATGTGTATGCTAATTAATCATGAAGACTTTTTTTTAAAGGTACATTGTTTATTCTAATAATTGTTTATTCTAATAATAAATTGGGGGTTGTAGGTATTACCTTAAAAGAAGCATTCCCTCCAGTGTAAAATAGGAGGAATGGTTCTTCCAACACAGTGCCTATAGTGACATGTGTGTGTGTGACATTTAAAACCAAAGGAAGTATGGCAACTACTTATAGTTTGTTTGATAAGGAATCTTGCTTCTCAACTGCCTTGAGTTAAAAGTGCTATAAAACCAAGTGCTTTATTTTTAAAAAATCAAGTCTGTAAATTTAATATAGTTATGAAGATGTGGGCATCAGGAATTATCATTTACCAAATAGATTGTTAGCAGCTCCGAATATAAGTTTATGAATGTTTGTTCAAATTGCTCCTCCTGTTGCATTATTTAGTTTTTAGTTTTTGTTTACTTTTTATCAGGTGTGGTTGTTATATGTGTAATAAAAGCAAATTTTAAAAGTATGCTTTTCTTCATAGATCTCATGTTGTCCCTTACATCTCATGGCTTTTTAGTCCAACTGTTCAGATTTTTTCTTTCTTTCTACCCATTTATATATATGTATACGAACAACTAAGGATGCCACTTCATGCATTTCTTAAAGTGGGGTCTACTTGATTAAAGCTTCAGACACAATAAATGTTAGTCTTTAATATACCTTTAACCCCCCTCCCTGCCCCTGTTCCTCTATAACAGACTAATACAGCTACCGCTCAGGGTTCTGTGTGGAAGAGAGAAATTGCCATGGAAATAAAGGGTTTGCACATCCCTCTTGAAGGGGCTAAATGAGTGCTAAACACTGCATCCATCATGCTAGCAGTAGTTCCAATTAGGTCTCTGACCTTTTCCTGAAAGCCCTTTTTTCAGGGATTGCCCACAAAACCCCCCAGATATGAAATGTTTGCTTTGTCTTGTTCTTGTGGTTTTAAGGAAATGAAAGAACTGTTTCCTTGACTGCCCATTGCAGCACCCATAGCTTATGCCAATCATCATCCTAACATTCCCCTTTCTGGCAAAACAGTTCAGCAGCCACAAAAGACTTGAAGGTCAGTAAATTAGCCAAAAGCAGCACAGAGATGCTGAGCCATCAAGATATAAGTGCTGGCAAGGACCAGGAGAAGTAATCGCAGAGCACCCAAAAGGCTCAATTAGAAGACTGTATTCTCAGTATAAGAATTATCCAAGATAAATAGAGGAAAAATAATGATAGATCAGAGAAAGACACAGTACTCATCAGCAGCTATAAAGCTGAATTAAATCAAGGAAAAGGAACGAAAATGTTGGGCCTTAATGTTTAGGCAGTAAACCTTATGGACTTCCAAAGAATTAATGTTCCAAACTACCTCAAAAGGTCATCCATGCCAACTCTTCCCACTCCCCAGAATGAAAGAATTCTGTTTACTTAAAAGCCATTTCTGACAGATGCTCACTGATCATCCTGTTAAAACTTCCAGGAAAGGAAAACTTAACATGTCCCCAAGCAACTTGTTCCACATCTCCACACAACATCCAACGCCCCCCGCCCGGTAAAATGTTTTGCCTGGAAAGTGTTTTTGCAGAGGGGGCGATATGATACCAAGTCAGGGAGGGAATGAGGATTACTATTTTACTCTACAAACAACTCCTGGAACCATGACAACCCAGCCTTCTCTTGAGCAGCTGTGAGACTATTCCAAGGCACAACTATGCAAAGCAGGAGCTGGGAAAACAGCAAACTGTGTGTCTGCTGTCAAAAGGGACTAAATAGACAGCCCTGTGTCTTTCCCTTGCAACTACAGGTTCACACGGGAAAAGTGGAGTAGTCCATACTGAAGTCAAGGGGCAGAGATGCTGGCTTGGTACCCTGGCATGCAGAAGTCCATGGATGGAGGCTTACTGCAAGAGAAACTGGGGACAGGAAAATGAAGAATGCGATGAGCCAGATTTTCAAACTGTTCTTGAAAATCCCCCGCTCCTGAACCCATTTTAAATGCAGCCTGGAGTTTTACACTCAAAGAAAAGCTTCTTTGCAAACATTCAAGATTTGGAAATTGATCCTTGCCTGTGAATTTCTGTTCTGGCCTATGCTCTGGACAGCAGTTATCATGTTGAGACTGCTCAAATTGATGTCAGGCAGTTCAGGGGTGGTGGTGATGGTAATCAACTGCTTATCTACCCCATACAATCCTTCAATCAACTTGATACAACTGAAAGGAAGTGCAGTCTATGGAGAGGTGGCAAAGCTCAGGGGTAAATTACATGCTTTGCCTACTGAAAGGTCCCAGGTTCAATCCCTGAGATTTCAGGTTCTGGCATTAGAAAGATCACAGACTTTGTAGAGCTATTGCCTGTATCAGTCACCTTCTTATAGAGCTTAGAAGAGAATATGCCAATTATCCAGACAGGGAAATCACAGGGAAGAAGCACTTTTGATCGTCTGGTAACTTCCTTGAACGGCAGGCTTCATGATGGAACAGTAACCCATCCTGTTTGGGAGGGAATAGATCCTTGGCCTTGTACTTTGGACAATGGCAACAAGGAAGGCTAACTGCCACCATAAGATTTGTATGCCCTTATATACATAGACTTGCATGCTCTACAACCCATTCTCCCTGTAGCACAGGTAGCAGGCAGACTAATGGGATGAAGATAGATCTTAAATGCTCTACGGGCATCCCAGGTATACCAAATCTTTGCCTGAGTGTACTGCAGGCTAAACTATTTACTGCAGCCCTCTGTGAAAAGAAATAATATGCCTTTGGTAGGAAGGCAAGATTTGGCCAAAGGCTTATTATCTTTTGGGGAAATTACTTAGGGACTATAGCGGCTCAGTGTCTATAGTACCACTACATAGTGACATGGTTCACATGTCACAATGGCATTCGGTGACAAAACTCATGATTTGCAGGGACATACATGCTGTTTCCAGTTTGCAGAAACAATTTACAAATGCCCTTTTTGTAGGTTGTTAGCATGATGTCCGAACATGGACCCAGGTTGTTCGTGGGTTAAACAATCCAAAGTATCTGGATTCAGATGTCACGCTAACAACCTACAAGCTGGAAGAGGCTCACGCGCAATGTATGCCCCTGAAAATAATGGTTTAATAAATTCCGTATTAGGAATGGAGTTAATTAACCCAGGATTTGCTGTTGAATGCCTCCATGATACGCAAACAGCCCCAGTATGTACGTTTCTTGTTGTCTAGATCTCCCCCTGCCCCCGTAAAAAAAAAAAAAAACAGAGCTAGAAAAAGGTGTAAACATCTAACCACCACCAAGTTGAAGCAGCTTCCCAAGAAGGAAATACTAAACTGTATCTGGGCGTTCAGGAACAGCAAGTTGCCTCCAAGCAGTCACAAAGGCTATGATCAGATGTTATTCATTTTCCCACCCATCCCCACTTCAGACTTAACCAGTAGATCCCTCATTTATTTGCATGTGCTGTCTCCCTGAGTTTGCAAAACACACAGGGCCAGGGGATTGTACATTCAAATAAAAATGTGAAAGGTCAAAGGAAGATGATCCCTCCCCCACAAAATTGAAAATAGTAAAGATAATCTCTATTTGGATAGTAGCCAGCAAAACTAGAGTGCTCAAAAAGGAATGCAAAAGAATAATGAGCTGATTGCAAATCATACTTTTGGAACATTGTCTATAAAATCACCAAGAATTTCTCCCCACAATGCAATCAACTTGCCTTTACCAACTGTGGCTTCTTTCCCCATTCCACATCCTCAACACACATCTTCTTATGCAGAGATGGGTAGTAGGTAGACTGTAGTCTTCTAATGGACAACCCCTAACATCTGCTGGTTGCTGCAGGTTTTGCAAAGAGTAATGGATCAAGTAGCCTTTGATTAGAGCCACCAAGACCATTCCTTAGGGTGACCAGATAAAATCCATTACTCCAGTTAAAGGTGCAGGCACTATACTAGTGTCACCATATACAAAAGAAGGCAGGGCCCCTGCAACTTTAACGGTTGTGATGAAGAGGGAATTTCACCAGGAACTAATTGCATACAAATGACACTGGCTGAAATTCCCTTTTCTCTACAACTGTTAAAGTTATATGAGCCCTGACCTGGATTTTATCTGGTCACCCTACCATTCCTATGCCCTTAAGAGTGCAACCAAAATGAGAAGAGCTTACAGCTGAGGCTCTCCTTGTTGAACTCACCAGAAAACATTGGTCTATTGCAGCAGACTTGGGAAAGCTTCAAATATCAGCCCATTTCTTATGCTTGGAGCTGGAGAGAATGTGGGGAATTGTTCCAGCAGTGGCAGCCCCACACTTCACCCTCACAAGTTTCATGCTGGGAGATGGGGAGAAGATGGGGGATTGTTACCTCACACCACTTCAGATGCTTTAAAAATTATCTTACCATATTTGGATGATCAGTTGAGCTAATGCCCAATGGTAACCCACATGATCAAGGCAGGCTGCCTTGTTGAAATTCTCATGCTCAGAAAGTATGAACAGACTTGCATTAGTATTACAGACACTAAAGACAGGCTAAGGAATGCAGAAACCAGTGGGAAGGAAAAGAAGCAAAAAGGCATTTTGATGAGGGTGAAAGGCTATCTGTGAGGATGTGTATGCAGACATGGCATTAGACTGTGCCCATTTTGTAGATGCTATTAGGTTATAAAGCCCTTGTATGCAGGGCCTCAGGATAGGGGTCTGCAGAAGAACCTGTCTTAATTTGATACTGCCCCAAAGCAGGTCACAATTCTCTCTCTCTCTCTCTCTCTCTCTCTCTCTCTCTCTCTCTTTTAAGGGATTGGTTTTAGGAAAGCATGCTTGTTAGCTTCAAGAATAAAGTCCCTTTGGACTCCAATTAGTATGCCTAGCTGGGCTGACATCATTTTGGGGAAACATTGCAGATTAGTAGTGCCATGGTACTCTCTCCTCCTCTCCACACCCAAAACTATGTGCATCAGTGAATCTTTTTAATTGAAAGTGGCCCATTATGCTTGATACGACTAATTCAAGACTGCCATTCAGATTTTGTTGTGCTTCCTCCAACATTCACAAATTTGGACGTCACCCAACAACACACAACACACAACACACACACATCAGTGGATTCATAAGCTGTAGGAAATGTTTCAAAAAAGATACAGATGAAGTTTCCAAGGTCGGGGACTGTTGATTTTTCTCCCCCAATGAGCTAATTATCGACCAATTAGCCTTCAAATGGGGCTCTACTGCTGTGTGTATATGATGAGGAGAAGATAGAAAACTTCATAGTTGCCATGGCAGAATAAGTGAAAGTAGGGGATTTTTTTACCTGGATCACTGTAGCCATTGGTTTTAGTTTGCCATAGGTTGCCTTTGTATTATATTAATTTTGCTTTTTTTTTTGCTTTTTGTATTATCTGTAGACTGGAACCACCTTAAAAACTGTTGCAACTGTAAGGTGGGGTATAATATTTAAAAATACATAAATAGTATGTGGCTGTGCCTTTAGACCCTGGATCATCATCATCAAGATCAAACTGAACATTATGTTAGCACTTTCAAATGTTCAAAATACCTCCCATGAATTATAAACTTTACAGCAAACATATAAGTAGGGATGGCTGTCACAGGGAAATGTGGCTCTTTTTGGTCTTCCCAAGAGACCCCGGTTTAGCTTGCATTTGTGAGCCGAGCCAAGCCTCAGGCTATTCCCCAAAGTCTGGGAACTTAATCTTTTTTTTCTTCTAAAATTGCCATTTCCCCCAGAATCTCCAATGTGGCACTTCATTTGTGGTCATTATTTGCTTAATTTGCACAAATCTGAGCTGTAAATTGTGCAAATTTACTTAATTTGCACAAATTGCACAACTTTACATAATTTGTGCAATTTCAGCTGTAATTTGCAGAAATTATTAAAGTGTGTGCAATTTACAGCCAGAAATTTTGCAATTATGCACATTTGCAGCCGTAATTTGCACAAATATGTTTTTTGATGCAAAAAAAGATATGAAAATTCCAGAAGCTGGCCAAACCCATTGCTGGCCCCCCTTGTTGAGCTCCACCCCCCAACCAGGTTCTTTTGACATCCCTAAGGGGAGGGGATTGAAGCTGACAGAGAGTGGCCGCCTATGACCACCTCATGAGTTCATGCAGAACCAAGATTCAAGTGGCAGACTTCTGATCCATGGCTTAGTTTCTTAGCCACTACACAACCTGTTTGTTTTGCAAGGTCATTTTACATTAGTATTTTATTGCTAATGGGTGACGTTCCACATTCTAAACTTTGACCCCAAAAATTAAAGATGGCCAAACAATAAAATTTATTCAATAAGACATTCCTTACATGGTTTCAAACTCAAGGGGAATTGCTTTCTTCCATCTGGATTTTCATAGAATCATAGAATAGTAGAGTTGGAAGGGGCCTATAAGGCCATCGAGTCCAACCCCCTACTCAATGCAGGAATCTACCTTAAAGCATCCCTGACAGATGGTTGTCCAGCTGCCTCTTGAAAGCCTCTAGTGTGAGAGAGCCCACCACCTCCCTAGGTAATTGATTCCATTGTCGTATTGCTCTTTTAGTCAGGAAGTTTTTCTTGATGTCCAGCTGGAATCTGGCTTCTTGTAACTTGAGCCCATTATTCCATGTCCTGCATTCTGGGTTGATCAAGAAGAGATCAGTATGTATCTCTGATGGTATGTAAATTTACAGTGCAATTTCATCCATGTGTGCTCAGAAGTCAGTCTCGTTGAGTTCAGTGGGGCTTGGTAAATGGGTGTAGGATTGCAGGCTCACTGAATCAATTCATTGTTTAAAAGGCAGGAAGGCAGGCAGGCAATTGATTAACATTTTTATTTGTAGGCAAGCTCTTGCTTGAAGTAGGAATAAGTATAATGTTATTCACTATATACAGCCTATACAGGAGTCACAGTAGCATAGAATCTGAGAGAGGAATTTGGAAGGCTGAAAAACCTCTACTTTGTTAGGGATAAACAGTCAGTCTTAGTTTAAAATCCAGAACCACCCATGTAACAGACCGGATTGATGCATCACACAAGAAAAGTCAAGGTCAAATAGCATTACAAGAAGCCAAATATCAGAGTTGAGGCTTCCTAATGACATGGATCAATTATACACCACTTCAGACCATTCAGTCGGAAGGGGACCTTGGAGGTCAATTAGTCCAACCGCTGCTCAATGCAGAATCTACAATTAGGATGTAATTACAGCATTCTGGATAGATGGCTGTCTAACCTCTGCTTATAATACTTCCAGCAAAGCACAGTCCCCACCCCTGCACCTCTGAAGGCAGCACATTCCCTTCCATTAGAAGGTTCTCCTAATGTTTGACCAAAATCTGCTTCCCTGCAATTTCCACACCTTAGTTTTAGTCCTGCTCTTTGGAGAAATAAATATAATCATACCTGCACATTGTTGCCTACACACAGTTCCTCCTGTGTAATAACTAAAGTTATTAATGACTAGCTTAATAAAGCAACGTTTACATTTCCTAGAAAGTCATGAAGTGTCAGCTCAAGGTTCACACACTAAAGAATTAAAGAGGTAATGCTTAGGGTGGAACTAAATGTTCCAGGCAGCATGGGGCTGTTACACAAAAGCATAATGTCCTACTCATTACAATCCAGCATTTGTAGGGACAGTGAGGGGCATAGAGAAGTCTCTACTCTTTAGCAAATAAAAACAAAAAACAATGTGATGCCCTCTGCTGATGGGAAATTAGGCTGGAAGGATTGCAGCCCGTGTAAAGCTCCTCGACTTGTATCCAGTCTACAACTAACCCAATGCTGTGCATTCCCTATGCTTGTTCCAGATTATTTGCTACTGCAGGCAAAGAAACACCACATCATGGCAGATATTAGGTAAATTGTATTTGACATTTTGGAGAGGGAGGGGGAACATCACACAGGGCTGTAGCTTTCAGGGACAGCCCCATATTTCTGGTAACACTTCATATTCCAGCCATAAACTAGGTTGGGTGTAAACCAAAGTGTTCTTCCCTAAAAATGCAAGCCTGAAAACTTAGACTCGCAACGCAGCAAAGGAAATCCAAACTGAGGTTGCTTTCCCTTTGCTAAAAAAGGCAGTCTTCTTCCCTTCCTGAATGTTGAACCACAATGAGTGTGGTACAATCGGTAGAACCGAGCAACAGCCCTGCTGCTGTTTGGCAGACTTAGTAAATAGTGGTTTTCTCTGAAACTGAACTTATTTTTCCTCTTTTTTTAAAATTCAAGTTGAAGTTGTTCCCACGATCTCACCACTTGGTTTTAGTCCTCCAGCATACCCTCCAAGTGGGTAATTATCCTGGTCCCCGCTCCTCTGCTCACAGGATGAAAACCATGGAAACACAGACCTGGAGTGAGTGGCACTCCAGAAAGAGACAAAAGAATTTATAGAATAGAACTAAAGATTATTAGCTCTCCTGTATTCAGAAGCTTGTGGTCAAAGGGCCGGGGAGCTAGCAACTTAGGACTTTTCATTAAAGACTTCTGGATCATTTGAAAGTAGCCTTTAAATGAATGCTCAGGGAGAGGAGCCAAGAGACGGAAGTGGGGATGGATCCAAGAGTTCAGAAGAGGCACGATGTGTCAAGCAACAAGTCCCCTACTAAAGAGCTTAGAATGAGCATCAATGGCTCTGTTTGTAGGGAATGGTTCACCAACATGGTTCTATCACAGCATACAGCCTTGGACAGGAAGCTCCATAAACCACTCCCCATGCATGAAACCACACATTTGGAAGCAAACACAGGATTTCCAATTCCATGACATGCAAAGCGGGGGGGGGGGGGGAACAGACCTTTGAAGGGGAGAAGCAGAGGTCAAGGTGTATATGGTTAACCCTTTTCCAATCTACAACATCTCCTTCTACAACTTCTCTTCCCAACGGTTTTTCTGCAGGATATTTTATTAAAATAATCCAAGCCATCCCTAGACTGCAACCCTGAGTATTCAAGGGGAGTGCTTTCTCATCCACTCATCCTATTCCTATGTCAGCAGATTTACTGTCAATGAGCAAGGTGCTAAACAGGAGACCCCCAGCACCATCTTCTGGAGCCTCCCTCCAGGAAGGACCAGAATAAGCACAAAAACATGCCCCCAAGGCCCCTCCCAGCAAGGCTGCTCAAAGAATACCACAGTCCATACTACTGAAAACAGCTTAACAGGAAATCAAGGTTGCTACTGTTCCAACAGAACCTGAAGCGAGAGTGAAATGGATCTAGATAATTTGCATTATTCAGATGTCATCCCGTGCTCAAATACCTTGTCCAGGAAGGGAATATTAGACTGCCCAAAAATTATCCATCATGGTGGAATTGAAGAGAGAGGCCTTTTTAAAAACAAAGAGGTATCATCATTGTTTCCTTTCAATTTTCTAGAATACCACCCTCCCATGAAGAAGGTATTTCCCAATCCCCTTATCCATTGAGCCAGTCCATCTCCAGCATCCTTTCAGCACTTAGTGGTTGAGACTTAACACTCCATATATTAGAAATCATATCTGTTTTAGAACGTCTGGTTGAATTCTGAGCAGGGATGTCCAAAAACTCATTTTCCAACCCAGAAATATGGGTTTCAACAACTTGTAACTCCTACCTCAACTCTAAATCCGAGACGGAGAAGAAATCTAGTCCTCCCTCTTTGCTTCTGCCTCTCACTTACCGGATCTGCTGCTCCAGCAGTGTCAGGATAGAGGACTGTTCCTCCCTTCCTGCTCCCAGCACACAGTCATGGCTTCAACCTAGGGCTGCTGGAAATGCAGTTTTATTTCCTCAGCTCTATGTAAACTACATTTCACAAGTAGCTCTATGTAAACTACATTTCAGAAGTATCCCTGGCAACTCACTCACAGTGATAGTGGTGTGCCTGGTACTGGTGGGATGGAGGGGAGAAACTTTCCTCTATCCCAACTCCACCCTGCCACCACTGGAGCAGCAAGACTGATAAGCAGGTAGCTTGGAAGCAGGAGGGATTTGGAGGTTCACAGCAGGAGTTTGCCCCACTGCTAGTTCAAGAGGGGTTGCCCCATGTGAATGGGAAATCAAACTGGTTCCCTGAATTCTGACCTAAAGAGCAAATAGCGTACAAAAGCAAGGCAATGTTAAGGTTGATGGGGATCCTGCCCCTTGCTCCCAAGCATATATCAATCAATCAATCAATCCTCTTCTTGGCCATTCAAGCATATATTCAACCCAGATCCCAAACTACTCTGCTTAGTACTTCAAGGAATAACTTGAAAACAGAGCTAAATAGGAGACTGATATGGAGTTACCGTATTCCTTTAATTCTAAGACACCACTGATTGTAAGACGCACCTTAATTTCAGTACCACTAACAGAAAAAAAGATTTGATTCTAAGAAATAATAATAATAATAATAATAATAATAATAATAATAATATCCTTTGCCTTGTGCAAAGCGTGGGAAAATTAGAAAACTGTGATTCTAAGACGCCATTGATTCTAAGACGCACCCCGTTTTTAGAGACATTTATATGGGGAAAAAGTGTGTCTTAAAACTGAAGAAATACAGTTGGTGGGAGGAGCATGCATGGGCATTAGATACAGATGCCACCATCAGGGAAGCGCCAAGCAGCAGCCATGGGAAAAGGCTAAGGAGGTGGGCAGGGCACTGAAATGCCACTCCAAGGAACAGTGGTACTAAGCCTCAAAACTGCCAGGCTTCAGTATGAGCAGCTGACCTATTTCTAGGCTTCCCTTTTCTATCATGAAGTTTAAACCCTACTTTTTAGTTGTATGTTTTCCATTACAGAAATTGTGTGCAAAGGATGGTGGGTCTATCATCAGCTATCAGCCACAATAGTTAAATGGAACATCCAACAGCAGAGGCACTATATCTCTGAAGACCACATACTGGGGAGTGAGGAAGAACGTGGACCTTCCTGCCCTTGTTTGTGAGCTTCCAAAGGGCATCTGGGCATCTGCTCTTGAAACAGAACAGTGAACAAGAGGGACTTTGGTGCGATCCAGCAAGGCAGTTCTGGCAGGTGTTTCATTGCATATGCCTCAGAGAAGTGGGGGAGAAACAAACAGACAGTGCAGCAGTTACTATTGCACTCCCCCCCCTCTCTTTCTCTCTCTCTCTCGCATGCGAGAGACGACGGGACGGGACGACCAGAGGCAGCCATAGCTGAATAGCTGAAGAACTGATGGCGTGAGTGGGGAAGAAACAAACAGACAGTGCAGCACTTACCATCGCACTCCCCCCACCCCCTCTCTTTCTCTCTCTCGCGCACGGGGGAGAGACGTCGGAACAACTTAAGGCGACTGAAATGTGTCTGGGAGAACCAATATCTGTTGTGTGGGGAAGAGGGAGATATGGCGATAGCAGGGTGAAATGCCGTTACAGGGGAAGGAGAGATAGATATTTAACACCTATCTTGCCTTCCGGTCACCCTGCTACCCCGGGGATCTTGGAGAACGATCCAGGCCACCCACAGAACCTTTCCTTGCTCCTATGCAATGCCAGGTCGGTTAAAAACAAAACAAACATAATCTATGACCTCCTCAAAGAAGAAGAGGCCAACCTGGCTTGCTTCACAGAGACCTGGCTGGGAGATGACAGTGCCCCAACGTGGGCTCAGGCTCTCCCAGCTGGGTACTGTGTCAGTGAGCAGGTGAGGGAAAGTGGGCGGGGGGGGTGGAGTAGCTGTGGTTTACAAAAACAATCTTAACCTGACCAGACTTCCTGTCCGGCAATTGAGGCACATCGAGTGTGTGTACCTGAGTCTGAAGGCCAGGGATAGACTAGGGATTCTGTTAGTGTACCGGCCACCCCGCTGCCTATCAGACTCCCTGGCCGAGCTCACGGAACTGGTCTCGGAGCTGATGTTGGATTCGCCCAGGCTTTTGGTCCTGGGCGATTTCAACATCCCATTCGAGGCTGGTTTGTCAGGTGGAGCTCGGGAGTTTATGGCATCCATGACAAACATGGGTCTATCCCAATTGGTCTCTGGACCCACACATTCAGCAGGTCACACCCTCGATGCTGTTTTCAGTTCCGAACAGACGGATCTGTGGACAGAGGTATTGAATACCTCCGAATTGTCATGGACAGACCATTTTCTGGTCAGGGTTAGTATCACAGCTACCACCCGCCCCTGCAGGGGTGGCGGACCTATTAAGATGGTCCGCCCTCGAAGGCTGATGGATCCTTCTGGATTCCAGAAAGCCTTGGAGGGTTCTATGGCTGGTATCGTCGACGATCCTGTAGAAGCCCTGGTCAATAGATGGAATCAAGACCTAACTAGGGCTATCAACATGATCGCCCCCAAACGTCCTCTCCGGCACGCTTCTAACAGGGCACCCTGGTATACAGAAGACCTCAGGGAGTTGAAGCAGAAAGGACGACGACTGGAGCGCAGATGGCGGAAAACTCGACTTATATCCGACAAGACACGACATAGACAACATCTTCGTTTCTATGGGGTGGCAATACGTGCAGCGAAGAAAGCTTTCTTCTCTGCACGCATTGCGTCTGCGAATTCACGTCCAGCAGAACTGTTCAGGGTGGTGAGGGGTCTAACCCAGGCACCTTCTCCCCCGAATCTGATTTTAGAGCCTTCGGTAGTTCGCTGTGATGCCTTTAACTATCATTTCTCAGATAAAATCTCTCGGATAAGAGCCGACTTAGATGCCATTGTTATAGCAGAGGCTGACAGTGGAGTGTCCAGTGACTCCGCGAGTAGGATTATACTTGATCAGTTTCAGTTGGTGAGTACCGAGGATGTGGACAAGGTACTTGGATGTGTGAGGAGGACGACTTGCCCTCTCGATCCCTGTCCTTCTTGGCTGGTTGTCCAGGGAGGAGATGCAGTTAGATCACATTTAAAACATATCATTAATGTATCTCTCAGGGAGGGGAGCTTTCCATCATGTTTAAAAGAGGCGGTGGTAAGGCCGCTTCTAAAAAAGCCCTCCCTGGATCCCCTGGACCTTAATAACTACAGGCCAGTATCAAATCTTCCATTTTGGGGCAAGGTGATTAAGAGAGCGGGTGCCTTTCAACTCCAGGCAGTCTTGGATGACACTGATTTTCTAGACCCATTTCAAACCGGCTTCAGGGCAGGATACGGAGTTGAGACCGCTTTGGTCGCCTTAGTGGATGATCTACACCTTAGTATTGACAGGGGGAGTGTGTCGCTGCTGGTACTCTTGGACCTCTCAGCGGCTTTTGATACCATCGACCATGGTATCCTTCTGGAGCGCCTGGGGGAATTGGGAATCGGGGGTATTGTGCTTCAGTGGTTCCGATCCTATCTCTCAGGCAGGTTCCAGATGGTGATGCTTGGGGATAGCTGCTCTTCAAAAAAGGAGTTGCTATGTGGTGTTCCACAAGGTGTCATCCTTTCCCCAATGCTGTTTAACATTTATATGAAACCGCTGGGAGAGATCATCCGGAGGCATTGGGTGGGGTGCTATCAATACGCTGATGACACCCAAATATATTTCTCTATGTCTTCGACAACATCGTCAGCTAAGGATAGTATGTCTCCTCTGAATGAACGCTTGGAGGCGGTAATGGGCTGGATGAGGAAAAACAAACTGCCTTCTCCCATACAATCCGCCCCGCACACTTAGGTCCTCTGGGAAGAACTTACTCAAGCCAGCCAGAACTAGGCTGGCGAGTGTTACCCAGAGGACCTTCTCTTCCATCACTCCCAGACTATGGAATGGTCTGCCGGAGATTAGACAAATTAGCAGTCTTCATGAATTTAAGAGAGTCATGAAGACTGCTCTCTTCCGGCAGGCCTATCCGGATGAATTTTAAGATGTTTTAATGATGCATTTTCTCTTGTTTTTAAATATTTATTTATTTATTTATTTATTTATTGCATTTTTATACCACCCCATAGCCGAAGCTCTCTGGGCGGTTCACAAAAATTAAAACCATGAAATCATTTTAAAATATATAAAACAAGGCACAATCTAAAAACACAGAATAACATACAATATAAAAACACAACTGTTTTAACTGTTTGTGATTTTTGTATTTTACATTGTGTTCCCTGCCTCGATCCGAAGGGAGAGGCGGGTTATAAATAATAATAATAATAATAATAATTATTAGTAGTAGTAGTAGTATTAATTAACAGGATAAGCAGGAAACCTGCCAGAGGAGCCAGGCACAAGCCAAATGGGCCGCCCAACTGCTCTGGCCCCACAATCTTCTGCTCCTGAGGAGGGTGGTGGGACAAGAAGGGAGATGGGGAGGGGAGAAGGTCAGGGTTGTAATGTACTTCCCCTGAGGAAATATCTGTTCAGGTGGTGGGGCAGGGGAGGGGGAGATGCAAATAGCCTCTATCCACAGACAAACTACTATCCAAGTCATTTCTCACCACAAAATGCCTTCCCTATTCATGCAACTCTGTTCCAAAACATGCTTGCTACAGCTGCAGGGCACACTTGCTCCCCATTCCCAAGAGACAAAACTCGAGCAAGCTTCATGTCCTTTGAAGGTCTCTTGCAGTGGAACTTACCAATGTTTGGGTGTTTTAATAACCGGCAGATCCGAGCTTCACGTTCCAGTTTCTGATGGTCTGGAGGAGAAGAAAAAAGAAAGGAGGTGTTAGTCAGCAGCCTCTGCTCCAGGTCCCGGTCCTCTGATCTAAAACAGAAACCAGGCAGACAGACCAACACACCAACTACAGATAGAAAGCAGTGGATCTCTGTGAGCAGCCTTCTCCCGGCACTTGTGACTAACCTGGAAAGGCAATCTAGTTCAACTGATTCACAGAAAAGGCTCTCACTTTGCTGCTGCGTTACTATTTTGTACAATATTTTAAAAAGACAGAGCATAAGCTCTTACGATAAAGTCCCTGGTTCAAATCTAACTTTATGGTGGCTTTATTATCGCTCATATAGAACTTGTACTTTTCAAAGTGCTCTCTGAGTAATCTATACCACAACCCTGCGAGTTAGGTTAGGCTGAGATTTAGCTCAAGGTCACTTTTCATGGCTGAGTAGGGATTCCCATCCAGATCTTCCCAGTCCAAGTGGATGCAGGCAGGAAAACCCAGATTCAAGCCCTAGGCTTTCCAGTTAAAGGATCTTCTGTAGCAGGGCTGGAAAACATCATACTCTGCTAGAGACTTCAGACAGCTATTGCCAGGTATTTTGTGGCTATACGGACCAATGGCCTGACTCCATATAAATCAGCATCACATATTTAGGTCCATCACTCTATAATACTGAAATGAAGGTCTAGTATAGTGCTGGGCTTGGAGTGGAAAGGTTCAAATCTTGACTCAGCCATGAAAGCTCACGCTGGTCACTTTTCTCAGCCTAACAATGATTGAAATTTATCTAGAACTTCTATTTTTATTTAAAAAGAGACTGAAGATGTGTAACAGGCAGTTAAGAAGACAATGATTACAACAGATCAAGAATGTTCAAGAGGCAGCATTCCCTGAGGTTCCCCCAGGAATGCTCCTCCACAGGGCATCACCTAACCTTACAACTTCCCTCTGTATCACAGTGCAGGAATGCATGACATAGACCCATGGAAGACTAAAAAGTTGTACAGCTACTTTATTGGGTAGCCCTTCTTTAAGGGAATATCTTGAGAAAATGAGAACAGAGAAAATTTCAAAGAGTTTTCAATCTCTCAAAAATGGGAGTATAGAACTCACTTTGAAAAACATGCCTGAGCTTGCACAACCTTTCCTGATAATGTACACACAAAACTCATAAGATAGTTCCACTATCCCAAAACATTATATGGCCTAGTTCTCACTGGGGTGGTAAATCCGAACCCCTTTCAGAAAACAGGCAGCAGCTGATCTGAAAGACCTGTGCCTGACACTCTGGAGAGTAGGGTTGTGACTGGATCCGGATCCAGATCCCAAATCCGAGTCGGATCAGGGTGATCCAGGCCTCCAGATCTCAGATCCGAATTGGATCAGATCGGGCCTGGATCGGGCCGGATCGGATCCGCGGGCCGGATTCAATCTGGTTCCGGTCACAGCACTCCCTCCTGCTCTCCCTGCTCCCTCCCCCCACTCTCCCTGCTTACCTGTTGCCTCCTCCGTGTCGTCCTGCCGTCATCTTCCCTCCTCGCTGTGGGCCGCTGCATTTGCTGGTCGCGGCAGGTAACATCATCACCCGCTGTGACCAGGAAATGCGGTGGCCCACAGTGAGGACGGAAGATGATGGCAGGACAATGGCAGAGGAGGCAGCAGGTAAGCAGGGAGAGTGGGGGGAGGGAGAGAGCGGGGAGGGCAGGAGGGAGTGCTGTGGATGGACCCAGATTGGATTCTGATCCAAGTTGGATCGAGCCCAATCCGGATCTGACAGATTGGGATCCAGATCGGAGAGTCTGTTCACAGCCCTACTGGAGAGCCACTGCTACTGGGCTTGATGGACAAGTAGCCTGACCACTATATAAGGCAGCTTCCCATGTTTGTGAGATAGTTGAAGCAGTGGAAGTGCATAACCAATATCTGGAATCTGTAATATACTATATGATGGCCAATAAACTGAAGCTCAATCCAGAAAGGATGGAAGTACTGTTGGTAGGTCTAGCCAGGGAAAATGGAGTTCAATCCATTCTCAACAGGGCTGCAACTCCCCTGCAAAGGATCAAATGTGCAGTTTGGGGCACTCCTAGACTTCGCTGTGTCACTGAACATCCAAATGGCACCAGTGGTTTGGAATGCCTTCCATCAACTAAGGCTGGTACATTCTCCTAGATTGAGATAGGCTGTAACAAGGGATTTATGTCCTGGTAAACTTCAGACTAGATTTCTGTAATGAGTTGTATATGGGGTTGCCCTTGAAGATGAATGTTAATTAATCCAAAATACAACTGTGAGGCCCAATAGGTGTGAACACCTCACCAATTCATACACAGCCAGCCCATGGGCTCCCAGATCACCAGCTAAGGCTCTCCCCTAGGTGCCGCTGCCCCAGACATGGAGAGCAAGCCTTCTCATGGTGGTGCCCCATTTAGGGATTTGATCCCCAGGGATGCTCACATGACAGGTACTTTGATTTTTTTATGTCAGAAAAAGATCTTTTTTTAATTTCAATTGCTTCATTTTATCTGTTCTTCCACCTTTTAAAATTTTGTTATTGTCATCTTAAATTGTTGCTTTTTGTGTGAGCCACCCGAAAGTATTTCTATTGGAGGACAACACAGAAAATGTTAAAAAAATAATTAATGGCTGGCTAGTTTTCTGTGTGAAAGTTATTATTTCATATGGCATAGCATTGACCCATGGGAGATTTCATATGCAAAGGCTGAGTATTTTTCCAAGGTCTTTTTCTAATGTGTATTCACTGAAATATGTACACTATTGATTTCCTGCAATAATAACTGTATCAAGATATTCCTGTAAGAAGAGATGCACAGCTCAAAACACATTGGCTTTGTGAACATTTTTGTTGTGCTTCAGTTTGAGGGATTAAACAGAAAGGAGGAACAGCTGAGCCTGGGAGTGTTTGGGGAGTGGCCCTTCATGGGAACAGGCAGAAGCTAGCTGAAGGCCAATGCAGCTGACAACAATTCCCAATCACCACCATCCCCATAGAAGACATGCCAGAACTCAGAAGTGATGCTGGAAGCAACTATTGTTCTTGGTGCCTTGTCTTTGTTGCTTGCATACCAGCTCCTTGATCTTACCTGGACATATCCTGACCTTGGACCAGACCCTGACTACTCTTTGACGCTTTCCTGAACCCTGTATTGTTTGACCCGGCTTCTGACGGATACTTCAGCTTTCGACCATGGACTGTTTATTGACATTTCCCTCCTGCTTATCAAGTTTAACACCAGTGATTTCAACAATTTTGTTGGATCAATAAATCCATGCACCATGCACTTCTTTCTAGATTACCACTGCTTTTCTGAAAATCCCCAGGCTCAAAAACTGGGCCCAGAATAAGCAGCTAGATATATATTTTATTGATTTGCATAATTTCTTTTGAATGTAGAATTGAGTTTTGTTGATGCAATGCATGAACTGAACTTGCTATTAAGTCTAAAAGATATGGAGGAACTGTTTACAGGAAGGGAGCAGGCTTGATCATCAAGTTTCAAACGGCAAAAGACTCGCCCTTAACCCGTTTCTAGAAGAAATGCAAAAAGGTAAAACAGGACAATTCAGTTCCACAATCATTATGTGAAATGGCAGGCATGGGGGAGACAGGGAGAGAAGAAGTGCTGCCAGTTGTCTTTATAACCGAAGAAGGACATCCATTGCAACAGAAAAACAATGTCAGTTCCAACAGGGTTGTCATCTGGATTAGGCAGAAAAAGCATCGAGGCAGAAGCTTCTCCATAACCCTGAAAAATCTGACATGAAGTTGGGGGAGGAGATTGGGGGTGGGGAGAGACAGAGGGAGAAGATGCCAGAGGGGCCTTTCTAGTCACCAAGCATCAGACAGAAAAGTGATTTGTCAACTCAGTCCTTTTGAATAGCAGCAAAAAAAGAAGGCGATTATCATCAGACAAGGTGAAAGCAAGTCTTGAAAGTCAGCAAGGGATAAGAATGTTTTAACATTGCTGGTACTGACTTTGGACAGTCTCACACTATGGCAGTGGCAAGCAGAGAGTAAATGCCAATTTTTTGCTTTGTTTTTAAAATTAGAGGAACTGCCCCTTATAATACAAAACACATTTATTGCACCACCATTGAGCCTGCTGCCCTAATTCCTGGGCTGCAAAAGCCACTGCACCTTTGAAAGGCCTTAAATTCCAAATGCAAACTTGGTTCCATGGAAATATAGTTTGCCTTGAACTTTGGGCAGCTTTACACATTACAATCTCCTAAAATGGAAAGCTATAGGTTCCGAATGCATCACCACACATTAGTCTACATTGTAATGTGCAAATCAGCTTTGAGGTGTAAATATGCTCAAATCCCAGATGCACCACAAGAATCTTGAGGAACAGGAACTAAGAAAAATCAACTTATTTGCATCCTGAGCTTTTGTTATGTATACAAGGTTTCTTCCTGTAAAACAGCAAGGGATAATATGGATTAGGGATTGAAATATGAACAGGCACCAATGCAGTTCACAGAAGCCACACACCCTGAAAAATTGAATTGTCTGTTCAGTTTTGCATACATCTCCACAAGCATGAAGGCTAGAAAACCTGATTTTCATCAACAAACAAACAAAAACAGAAGTGGAGTTAGATGCTACATCCTACATACAACTATAAAAGTTAAGAGCTCCTTTGTAAAACGTACCCCTCTTGGCAAACATATCTGTTTTCTGCAGCAGTAATTCCCATTCGATGACTACATCCAACTTTTTTTTCAAAAGGATTTAAAAAGGAAAGTTTCCAAGAGTTTTCATGGATAAAAATATTGGACCAAAGGATAGCTGGGTAGGCAAGGGATAGAAAGTGAGCTAAAGCATATGCCAGCTACATGAAGGAAGCTGTCTAGAAATTACAGAACACACTAACAGAAAGATGTTGAGCATTTTATGGAGAAGTCCCTGCTTACTACTGTTAAGAACCTTGTTATTAGAGCCACACAGAAGTGGTCACCTTGCACTCTCTTTTATGCTCAGCTGTCAAGATCAGCAGCCACTTAGAGGATTCTCACGGTGAAACCGATTAGCAGAGTTACAATTGTAAGCCTTGCACTCACTGCTATAGCCTCGTATCCCTGCCTCCCCCATTTCAGGTTTGACAGATGATGTCTGCTTTCCAGCCCCTAAAAATCCAGCTGCCTGCAGCTTATGGGGACCATGCTGCCCTCCCCTTGCGCTTGTAGTGAACCTGTTTCTTAGGGCAACAATGCAGGGAGGCAAACAGCTGATCAGGCAAGCTGGAGAGGGATAGAGAAGATAGGAGCTCACCACGTGCTATTCAGCCAGCCAACATGGACAGCTGACCAGCTCACAGCTTCAGCAGACATGACATAACCTATGAAGTGCCATAGGAGATGTAAATCAAGAGCAATTGCTCCAGGGAACCTTACACCCTCTTGAGACACAGGAGGCAGGAGATGCAGGGCAATGTAGCGATACCGCATGCACACCTTACAAGGAGCCGTGACCTCTATGCTCCCTGAAACCTGCCTCATCTAAACGCATGCCCACACAACATACACAGCTGGCTGCAAACCAAGAAGGAAAGCACTCCAGTCACAAGGTACAGGAAACTATTTCTAGTCAGGGGGAAAGAATTCCACGCTGTTCTGTCTCCAGGGCAACAAAACAGGCAGACAAGCACAAAGCAAAGAATTCAAGCGCGCTCCAGTTGTGTGGGTCTCCTCCTGGAACTCCATGGCATGAGCCACCCAGCACGGCAAAAGGTCAGGTAAAAATGGTTTTGGGATCCCCATCACTGACTCACTTGGAATGCAGACAGATCATCAATCCGAATGCTTATTCCAAAAGCTCATGTGACTAACGGAATACTCGGCAATTATAGAGTTTGAAATGAACTCAAACAATCCACTTGAGGCTCTCCTTGCTTGTTAACCTTTGGGACAGCCCACTTCAAAATTGTGAATCTGACTTACCAAAAAAGGGACATTGAGCCCAATGAGCTTCCTCTAGGCTCCTGCACTGGATAGAGGGAGCTCACACACTGAGATATATGCTGGCACCTATAACAAAGGTTCCCACTCTTTCCATAAAGGAGACCACCCAGGATTGATGGATTTCTGGTGGCCATGTAGTGCAATCACCACCCCTGTCCCCAGCTGATCAGATGACAATATCTCCAAAGTGTGTTGCTAGTAGCCTAGGAACAAACCGACGAGGTTTATGCAACTTGGTGGATCCACTTAGATATGGGATTCTCAGAGTTGCACCGCCTTTCCCTTGGTTTTTTTGTATTGGTTTTAGCAAGATCTACTTCAAGTTGCTTTTTCATGATCATTTCTACGAGAAAGGCTGTGTCAACCCAAATCCAGGACAGAGGTGCTTTATTTCAAAAGTGGTATAGACTATGAAAATTCCCTGGACATTGAAGTCTTTGGTGACTCTGGTCGTGAGTGCTCTGTCACCTCTTTTGATACGAGTAGCACAATCCCAGTCTCAATATCTGGCTTCAGGGGTTTGAACTGCTCCTCAGCAAAGTGCCCTCTAGCGGGCCCTAGCTTAGTGCCACTAAAGCACACTTCTGTCTCTTCTCCAACTCTCCCCAAAAGGTTGGGCAGCAGTGGAAAGAGAAGTTGCTGCCACCACTTGCTCTCCCTTTCCTTGGGTAGCACCTGCTCCTGCTTGCCTTCACTGACCACTGGCACTTGCAGCAGGAACAGATACAGCTAGTCCTTTCCAGGGCAGCAGCTGCTCCTAGCAACCCTCACTGATTGCCTGCCTGCTTTGGCAGGCAAGCAAGTGATTGACAAGTGCAGCTGCCAGAAACAGCTGCTGCAAAAGAGAGGGAACAGCAGCAGCCACTCCCTTTCCATTTCCTGGGCAGCTGTGGGAGCTCCTGCCATTGCCAATCACTGATCCTCCAACCAGAATGGGCAAGAATGCAGCAAGTAGAAGAAACCATCCGGAAGAGGGCAAGCATGCAAGCAACAGCCTCTGTGCCTAGCTTCCATAACTACTTGGGCACCTGCCGCGGCAGTTGGACAAACAACCATTTGCAATGGTCCAAAGCAGCAGTAGACAGGTGTGCGAGTTGTGGGGGCAGCACCACAGTTGGTGCTACACTGCTGAGGGAGGAGTGAGCCCCACCAGAGATGGCACAATCCTCCACAGGAGGACACAGAGAAGGGACAAATAATGGTGGCTCCTCCTCTTCAGGGGTCAGCAGTGAGCCATGTTGGGCCACTGGAGCATCAGCAACTGCCCAACAATGCCAACTCTGGCCTGGCCCCACTGTATCTTAGGGAACGTATTCAAATTCCCTTCCTCTTATTAATAAATGCTTTAAGACTTTATTGCAGCTAGCCCAAGTCTAACCATGAATGTCCTTCTACTCCTTGAACAGTTAGGTTTTATTTGTCGTTCCAAGATAATGTGGATGAAATGCATTAAACACTAGAAAATGCTACATAAATGCTACATAATGCTACGTAAACCCATAATGGGACTGGGAGAAGACATGAAAGTTTCTCTGTAGTGTTAGACCCCTGGGGTGTGATGTTTCTTTCAACAAAGGTCTCGCAAGTGATGTGCAAACCAGTCCCACAGTGTGTTTATTCAGTCCCGCAATGTGTTTACTCAAACTAGGAAAATCTACTGGTGTAAGAAGAGGGATCCATTTAGCAGCAGCCCATAAACAAAGGCAACATATTCACATGAATGCTGGCAGAGAAGGGTTACCAATTGTGTCTAGTTCCAGGGCATTGGGGGAGATGTTCTCAATATAATCAATGATAAACAGATTAAGAGCAGGTTATTGATCAAGACTCAGCAACAATGTTCCAAAGAAAAACTGCTACCTGTATCATTGATTTTTTTAAATTAAACAATATACAGGAATATCTAATAGTGCATTTCATTATTGGCTCTAATGTTTTCAAAAATGTTTCTATACTTAAGGAACACAAGAAGGGACTCCCGGCAAAGCAGCAACCATTTACACTCCCAGCAGGCAAAATCATTTCCACTCATGCCAGGAAGCATCATTTTTAACCCCCTCCCTTGGTGTCTGTTAGTGTCAGAAGAAGCATTGAAAAGAAATTCCAGATTTTTAAACATCAAGTTTGGAAACTATTTATCATCATTGTGTATAAATGTACATAGTAAGAAAGGGCAGTTGTTCAATAAACATAGGGCTGGTTTGGATATAATGTGAGAGCAAGCTATAGAGAGCCTCAAATTGGCGTGTTCCCTCCCCCACTTCCAGCATGACCATGAGGAGCTTGGAAGCTTTCACTTCTGGTTTAGCTTAACTGCAGATTACTATGTTGTCCAAACCCGGACACACTATGGTTAATCGTAATCGTAACTATAGCTTGTAGAAACAAGTCAATTTAAAACTACAATTTATGAACCTGGTTTATTTCAACTAGCCATAGTTAAGATTAACCACCATTTAGGTTCTGGAGATGTTAAACTCTAATTAATCTGAATGGAAGCTTTCAATCTACTCCTCACAGCCATGTTGGAAGAAAGGGGAAGTGGGAATATGTGAACCCCAAGGCTCATGAGATTAGTTCTCATATTACTAAAACAAGATTTAGCATTTTATCTGAAGGCAGCCTAGTCATTCAGTCAACACTATCACTTGTACTAATGCTGTACACCTCTAGAATTTTCTTCATCCTAAACTCAAAATAATGCTCTGAGCACTAAATTAAGCTTTTGCAAATTAGCATTTTCAATAGGAATTTAGATTGCAAAAGTTTTGGCCAAAGTGCAGCAAATCATAGCTTGCAGCAACAGCAAATCTCCATGCTGAACTCCTCATCCTAGCCACAAGAATCACACTGGTGTTTCTTAACAAGTTTAAAAGGAAATAGGGTGGGATGAAGCCTTGGGAAGAACATTTTCAGACAGACAGACAAAGAAGTAGCCATCTGCCAACCCCAGCAGACCTCAGAGCTGTCAACTAGGGACATTTATGTAACACAAATAAAGAGATATGATGAAAAAGGTCAGTGTGACTAATCAGCTGTCATGTGGAGGAGAAGAACACAAGTATGACTGAAGAAAAGGACAAGGGAAAGCCATCTCATTTGGCCACCTCCCACTTCCCCAAGGGTGATCTATGTAAAAATAGAAAGTCACAATAAAAAGTTATCAATCTCATATGAAATGAACTTGAGAGGAAAGGACAAAGGTTTGTGCCCAGGTACACGGTTGGCACCATAACATTTCTACCATGATACAACACACAGCAGAAATGCCTTCACACACACAGAGAGAGAGAGAGAGAGAGAGAGAGAGAGAGAGAGAGAGAGTTCCCTGCTGATCTCCTGTTACTGTCTACTACTGGAAACCCTGGTAGTGGACCCATTTAATCAAGCCTTAAAAGACCTTCACTGGCACCCAGTTTGTTTCCGGACACTATTCAAGGTTTTGCTTTCACTTACAATGCTCTAAGCAGCCTGCTTTCTCCTATATGAATCTGTCTACATGTTGATCACCAACTGAGACCTGTCTCTGGGTAACCTGCCTTTGGTTACATGTGGGTACCAGACAGGGCCTTCTCATTGTTGGCCCCAACTAACAATTTTTTTTAACAAGGCAGGGAGTGAAGAGCTGTGCAGATGTTATTGAAGATGCCTGTGGGTGCCGCATTGGGAACTTCTGAACTACACAGTGCCATCGGTGTGGTTGGTACTTTATAATATAACCAAGACAATGGATCCCTGGCATGCACCTCCTGCAAACATATAGCCCAACACATCTTCTGCTCTTCATCTTACTGCTACCTAATAGTGCAGACAACTTAATCACAGGAGAGAAGCCATAAGGATTAACGTAAAATGCTTGTTTTACATTTCAGAGAATTAACAGCAGTACTGTCTTTTCAAATGACAGCAATGGGTATTGACCCCAACTGTTTTCCCAAAAGCAGCTAAACAAATATGGACCAATCTTTATCTTGCAACATTCTATTTTCACATAGTACTTCAGAACTATCTATAAAATACATACACTATCGGAAATCTCTCTTCCGCTTCGAGGTCAATAATAATTATTTTAGTAAATGTCTCCCATAGCCTAATTCTTAACTAAGAACAAGTACGTCTTATCTCCCAATTTGCTCTCCAAGAGGCAAAAAATTGAAACTTTTGAAGTGCAGGAGCCCTAACACTATGTACCATTTGAAATGGTTTTGTTTGCATCTTAGAAGATTTCTCAATGGGTAGATGATACCTTATATACTTGGTGTTCCAGGCTTTTATGTCACAGCCTTTCTCTTTCTTTCTTAGACATGACAACATCTGTGTATTCTCTCCACAGGTTTTATCACACAATTTAATGGGCAAAGCTTGAGGGTCACTTGGTTCCACTCCTGCTCATTTGGGCAACACAGTGAGAGACTGTGTACTGGGGAAAATGGAAAGTCACCATGTTAGCTTCACATCTGCTTGTATTCTAACCAGAAGTCACTGCTTCTAACCATAGCTTGGTGGGCTGCATGCAGAAGATCCCATTCTCAACTCTGACATCTCCAGATAGCTCAGATAGTACAGCTGGGAAAGATACCTCTGCCTGACATCTGAGAGAGCCACTGCCAGTCAGAATAAGTGCCAAACTAGATAGACTTATGGCCTGATAGTATAAAACAGCTTCGCAGGTTCACTCTGTGCCCCCATCATGTCTAAAGCCCACCAGATGTCACCATTTTTGCTAAGAAGAGCACAATTTATAGGGACTCTAGCTGTGACCCATTCCCCAATGGAAGGAGCAATCTCCACTGAATGAACAGGGAATAACCTCAAGTCCTATCCCCACAGCTTTCCAGTGACGAAGGAATGGTGCAAAGATGCTATTATCTTTGCAACCAAGCAGAAGTGCTAAAAAGAGATACCTCCCCTTTGGTTCAGAGCCCTTTACAACAGTGAACAATTGCCAGCAGGAACCAAATAAAGCTGGCCACTCTTGGTGCAACAGCAAAAGACTTAGGATCCTATGATGAGTCATTCACCCCCTGAATCCCTTTGTTGGCCTAAATTAGCACTGCTGTCACTCAACATGGGAGCTGTGAGCCAACTGTTCTAGCCTGTGGCATGCTAGCTGCTCCTCTTCCAGCCAGCCCAAGGCCCACACAACATCTCCCACACCAAGAGTTAGTTCGCAGCAGGAGGCACATTAGCTATCAGCCCATAGTACATTCTATGCTCTTAACCAAGCCATGGATGGTAGATGTCTTGTGCAGCTCGCTTTCGAAGACCCAAGGTAGTGGTGGGGAATGTGGGGCCCTCCAGATGTTGTTGGACTACAGCCCCAATAAGCCCTAGCCAGCATGACCAATGGTGAAGGATCATGGGAGTTGCAGTCCAAAGACATCTGGAGTGTCACACATTCTCCATCCCAAACCCACGGAGTCTGTCCTTCAGGAAGGATGGAAACCAGAGTACTAAGGACAAAGTAGGAAGAAGACAATTTAGAACATAGACACCAGTTGTCAGTTGACTGCCTTCGCCAAATACTCCAGACGTCCTTCTAGCTGGAAAACAAGACTCCATTACTAGCACACTTAAACCACATTTACAGAAATTGCCATTTATACATTTGTGTTCTCAAAAACACAACTTAAAGAGGAACCAACCCATCTAATTCTGGGGTTTCTTTTACAGGGCCTTCTGAACCTGCACTCTGCCCCATCCCACCTTTCCTAGAGACACATGAAGCCTGCAATCCTATACACATTTAATTAGAAGTAAGTTCCATTAAACTCAGTGGGAGTTATTTTTTTAGCAGACTTGCATAGAACTGTTGCTTCTCCTATTATGATTTCTCTACATTTAGAATACACTCGGATTTAAGTAAATGAATGTTCTTTTAAGTTAAGGAAGCTAACGATTACGCTTTGTTATGTAAGAGGCAATAGTAATGGGAGGAGCAACCCCTAATATGCTAGCCCAGGCTTATAAATAGCGCTTTGCCTATTCTGTGGCAAGTCAGAATTGCTTCCAGGTGAACCAGAGGAAAGTCTGTTTTTGATTAGGCTTTTCATTTTCACGCTGTTGACATGTCACAAGCAAAGTTAATAATTAAGCAAACAAACACAGGAATGTGCAACTAGGTGAGCAAGTAAAAATGTTTGTGGACTAGTACATTTATAGCATTTGTCTGTTCCTGAACCACCATGGCAGAAGCTGCTTTCCCATGGGTAGAGTTTGCAGTTCAGCACTATATCCAATTAACACTCCAGCTGTAGCTCCAAGACATATAGGATAACGAGCATTAAAGAGCCATTCCGTGGTCCCAGGATTTCTAGTAAATGCCTTTGCTGTCTGAACCTGGACAGGAAGAAGTAGCCAGACATTTTTTACCAAAGTACAACCACCACCACACTCATTTATAGTGCAAATAGAGGAATGTGGAATAGCACATTCCTGTCCCCAAGAAAGGTGTGACGAAAAAGAGATACTGGTGCAAGCAGTGGGCACTGATTGGATGGAAAATGAACAGAAGCAAAACAACATCATGGAAGGAAGACAGGGTGCAGATCTTTGAAACTACAGTATATCTTCCATGTGAAAACTCAACGGAAGACTTTGGACATCCCAAACATTAAATGCATAGATGAAAGAATTGTCTTGGCACATCAGGGGTATAGAATGACAAAAAAGATGCTAGAATGAACTGCAAAAGCAGGAGCTGGAATAAGCCATATAATCCTTACCACACCCTTGTTATGCCAGTTATGTCGAGCAACAGGTATAAAAGGGATGTACATTTTCTGTGGACACCAAACAGCACTGACTTTTAGAAACACTCAAGCCCAGCCAAAATCTGGGAAGCCCTGCATTGATGAGTATCTCATATATTAGGGAAATATTTGCTTTGCTTAATTTTTTTCCTAATGATCAAGGCATGGTACCTTTTATTATTTTTAAGTCAATGAAATAGCTAGCATTGTATATCCAGAACGAAGCCCGGACACTGGGAAAGCAAGTAGCTTATTATATACCCTGGACTTGGATAACCTGTCCCTTTACTGCCACCAAGAATAAGATGAAAGAGCCAGATGGCAGCTAGGAACAAGCTGGCATGTCAGCAGAGAAAGAACTGAATGGATATATTCCTGTCAGATGCTTTGCTCCTCCAATCCTGATGCAGTTTAATCTCTGCTTAAACTTCCCTACAGCATCTGTCTCAGGAGCATATAACACACGTCACCAGCTCTTAGTGATTACACATCTGTTGCTAAAGGCAGATCTGTATCAGCTTGTCTCTGTAAGAAAAATAAACCCCACTTCTTTAGAGGAAACTCCTTATGTGGTGCTATAGGAGATCAGTGAGCCAGACCAGATATGCTCTGGAAATAGAAACACCCTGGAAAAAAGGCACTAGGCTGACCGAGACTCCCATATAGGGTCCCTTGAGAAAGTGTGCCTTTGCCTCTGATTCCCCTTTGTCTCCCCCTGCATAGCATTTATACAGCACTTTCCATAGGACTCTACATAAAGTGTCTTCCTGCAATTACAACAGCCCTGTAAAAGTGGGGGGGGGGGGGAGGAAGGATGCGAAGATTTAAAGTTAGTGACTTGCTTACGTTTACGTAGTAAGGGCCAGGATTGTCCAGAGTGGACTTGACAAGAGCTGGTTGTGCCTTTGGTTTGGCTGTGATCTCAGAGATTTCTGGCTCAAATGGTCAAGAAGAGATCTGAACCAGAAATCTCACAGCTGAACCAAAGGTACAATCAGCTCACCAGAACAAGCTCCTATCATGTCCACCCCAGACAAACATGCTACTTACTTACTTTCCCTCCTCTGGGCTTCTAGTTAGCTATGATACATGCTTGTTATTCATCCACCAGACCAGAGGTCCAAAGCTCTCTGTCCTGCTCTCTTTACCTACTAAGTAGTCTGTCTACCTACTACATCACCCTTGCTGTATTATATGATCAGGCCTTTCTTTTACGCCTTCCTCAGCAACAAAAGCTGACAGTGGTGCTGGGGAAAAAATGTAATCTGCCATCCTCCTCTATAGGAAGTGCCGTAGTAAGGCCAGCCCTGAGCTGCAGCCTCTCCAGTACCACGTGCTAAAACACACAACATGCTTTTACAAACATAAGCAGTCAAAATGGCCAAACAATTGACTCCAACAAAGAATGACACCTAATCCTGCAAATCATTACCTACTGCAAGCTGCCACTCTGGTGAAAGGTAAATACACAATTTTTTAAAAAAAAGAATAGAAGAACTACCTTCGTTTTAACCAACATCCCATTTCACACAGTGGCCAGGCAGATGCTGCTGGGGAGCCCACAAGCAGGACACAAGGGCAATAGACCTCTGTCATTGTTGCTCACTGACTGTTGGTATCGTCAGCCACAGTGCCTTTGAAACTGGAGGCTGCATATTTATTTATTTATTACATTTATATACCGCCCAATACCCGAGGCTCTCTGGGCGGTTCACAAAAATAAAAACCATCAACAAAACAGTATAAAAACACGATATAAAAATACAATATCAAAACGCAATCACAGTAAAAAACCGCTCAGCAATGCGAATTTAAAATACAAATTCAAAATACAGATTTAAAACAGCACAGTTAAAAGACTATGATCATAAACTGTTAAAATGCTGAGAAAATAAAAAGATCTTCACCTGGTGTTTAAAGGAGTATAATGTAGATGCCAGGTGAACCTCTCTAGGGAGCCCATTCCACAGCCGGGGTGCCACACCAGAGAAGGCCCTCCTCCTAGTAGCCACCTGCCTCACTTCCTTTGGCAGGGGCTCACGGAGAAGGACCCCTGAGGATGTTCTTAGGGTCTCTCCCTCAACTATTAGAGCTGGGCGGGGTGTGTGTGTGTGTGTGACTATTATGTCTACAGTGATGTGGTGCTTCTAAAGCACTCCAACCATCTCAGAAGTATAATACAACAAGACTACACACTACCTCTCCTTTTGAGCTTGAAACTGCCTAGGAGAGGGTTTTTTTCTCTAGACTTCAAAAGTCCCCAAAGGGTCTCTGGTTTGCAGCAAAATTGAAGGGATTATACACCTCTCCTTAGCAACAAGGATGATCAGGGGCCTGGAAACAAAGCCCCATGAGGAGAGACTGAAAGACCTGAGCATGTCCAGCCCTCAGAAGAGAAGATTGAAGGGAGACATGACAGCACCCCTCAAATACCTGAAAGGCTGTCACACAGAAGAGGGCCAGGATCTCCCCACGACCAACCCAGAATGCAGGCCACGGAACAATGGGCCCAAGTCATCAGGAAAAACCTCCTCACTGCCAGAGCAATACGACAACTGAACCAATGTCTCAGGGAGGTGGTGGGCTCTCCCACACCAGAGGCATTCAAGAGGCAACTGGACAACCACCTGTCAGGGATGCTCCAAGGTGGACTAGTAGCCACAGATGGGCTTCTCTTCTATAAATTTGTCTAATTCCTTTTAAGGCCTTCTATAAAAACAAAGTATTTGCTCCATCAGAACTACACTTCTGGCTACAATGATAAATTGACCTCCTCTCACAATTCCATTCTCTTCTCGTTGCTAGGCTCCACATTTATGCATAAACACTTATGGGATAGCCACCAAGAATGAGGGAAACAGGATTTTTACTTGCTACAGTTGACCAGGTGGGTGGTTGCTTACAAACCTATTACTTTCCATTTCCTTCCACACCTTCCTACACAAGTTTTTCAAGTTTCCAGTGCATATATGGGTTTGTTATTTCCGTATGTGGGTCAGGTCCATGGTTTCGAGGAAAAACCAATGTTTATGTGGCTAACATTCTGCCCTTAAGAAAAAGCAAGGGAATTATATAATTATTTTAAGGATCTTAGATAGTAACAAACACTTGGTGTCTCTCTCCAGCATTCTAGAAAATTGGGTTGGGAGAAAAGGGCCATACCTGTAAGTCAAACCAAAGTCTATAACATGACTGGCGGCAACAGTTTTTTGCATCTTGCCCTGTTGAACTCCAGTTTGAAAAGAGCAAAATGGATTGACCTGCTGTCCTAAGTTTCTCAACCTTCATCCACCTGCTACCAGTCACTTACAACCTGCAACTTTGTCTGTTCTCCCTCAGAAACCGGAGCACCCTGCTCCTCATTAACACACTAGCAGCATTTTGTCAATGTTAAAGGATCAGAGGTAGAACCAGGTCTACCTTGATAAAGTGAGCTAGAGGAATAAAGTGGAACAAAAATGTTGAGAAGGGGAAATGTACTGAGCAGGATTTCCCGGAGTACAGTAATATGAGCCTTCAGTTCTCCTTGCCCCTTGCTTGTTTTTGCAGAATTCTGTTATGTTTAATGCACAAATACACACACACCCCTTTGGCATTACATCTCTGTCTATGTCATCTAGCTGCAGCTTTGCGTCATTTCTCTGATGAGGCAAGACCTTTTTTCATTTTAACTTTTTAAAAATACAGTGTATTATTTATCGCTCTTTCAGTACATTGGTATTATACCTGGTAGTAACAAGTTGTCTGCTGTGTTGCAATACAGAGCCCTCACTTCCATTTTCCAAATGGTTTTCAGAACTATATACCAAAAGTAGTTCGATATGGTTTCCTCCAAGTGAGAAGCATGATGGCAATAGGTATTTGGGCTACGGGAAAAGAGCAAGAAAATAGAGGGTTGGTTCTAACCTTCAGTACCTAAGGGACACTTCCCCCAAGAACAGCCAGTTTCAAGGAGTAAAGGAAGAAGCCACCCACCTGCTCAAGAACTGCACACATAAACAAATAAGAGCAAATGTGTGTACAGGTGAACGTACCTATCAACCTGGGTATCTTTAATAAGAATTCTGGAAACTAGTGGTGCAGGAAGTGCAAGAACATCCACACATAGCAAGAGTGAGCTGCAAGGCTTAAAATGCAAACCAATAAAGTGGAACAAGCTAGATCAATACAATGCAGAATTACAGTAAATGCCACCAGAAGCATTGTCAACCAAGGTAGGGGGTAAGGAGTGAGTAACATGACAGGTGCTTTTCATGTCTCAACTGTAGGCTAGCAATCCTGCAATCTAGGAGGAGCCTGTCCAATTTCATGAACCGATTCATAGATGGATGGAAACATGCTAGATGGAAAGGTCCCTGGGAAAATTTTGGAACAGATTAAAAAGAAGTCAATCAGTAAACACCTTGAAAACAATGCAGTGATTACTAGAAGCCAGCATGGACTTGTCAAGAACAAATCCTGTCAGACTAATCTGATCTCATTCTTTGATCAGGTAACCTCCCTTGTGGACTGTGGGAATGCTGTGGATATAGTATATCTTGACTTCAGCAAAGCTTTTGACAAAGTGCCCCATGACATTCTCATTAACAAACTAGTGAAAAGTGGGCTGGATGGAACAACCATTAGGTGGATCCACGATTGGCTACAGAATCGGACTCAAAGAGCGCTTATCAATGGTACCTTCTCACACTGGGGGGAGGTGAGACAGAAACAAACTCCAAAGTGATCTTGATAGACTGGAGCGCTGGGCTGAAAGCAACAGAATTAAATTTAATAGGGATAAATACCAAGTTCTACACCTAGGAAAAAGAAACCAAATGCACAGTTACAACATGGGGGATACTTGGCTAATCAATACGACAAGCGAGAAGGATCTTGGAATTGTTGTAGATCACAAGCTGAATAGGAGCCAACAGTGTGATGTGGCTTCAAAAAAAGCAAATGCTATTTTGGGCTGCATTAATAGAAGTATAGCTTCCAAATAGTGCGAGGTACTGGTTCCCCTCTATTTGGCACTGGTTAGGCCCCATCCTGAGTATTGCATCCAGTTCTAGGCACCACACTTCAAGAAGGATGCAGACAAGCTGGAGAGTGTTCAGAGGAGGGCAACGAGGATGATTAGGGGTCTGGTAACAAAGCCCTATGAGGAAAGATTGAAAAAACTAGGCATGTTTAGCCTGGAGAAGAGAGATTTAGGGGAGACATAATAGCACTCTTCAAATACTTGAAAGGATGTCACACAGAGGAGGGCCAGGATGTGTTCTCGATCAACCCAGAATGCAGGACACGGAATAATGGGCTCAAGTTACAGGAAAACAGATTCCAGCTGGACATCAGGAAAAACTTTCTGACTGTTAGAGCAATACGACAATGGAACCAATTACCTAGGGAGGTAGTTAGCTCTCCCACATTAGAGGCCTTCAAGAGGCAGCTGGACAACCATCTGTCAGGGATGCTTTAAGGTGGATTCCTGCATTGAGCAGGGGGTTGGACTCGATGGCCTTATAGGCCCCTTCCAACTCTACTATTCTATGATTCCATGATTCTATGAGGTAAGGAAGATTAGATATCAGGTGTGTTCAGACAACACAATAGTTAACCATGTGTTAATAGTCAACTCCACGGTTGATTATTTATAGGGTACTCCCCACCATGACATGAGTTGACTATTAACACATGTTTGGCTATTGTAGCTGATCCTCACCCATCCCCACTCCCTCTCTGCCCTCCAACTGAATGGTGGTGCTGGTTCCCATGAGAATCCCCCTTTGTGCCAGGTCCCCCCACTGTCAGTACCTGGTGGCGTGCCTGAGCCCGCACAGGGCTCTTCCAGCGAGCCAGAGCCACACTCCAGTCCTGCTGCTCTGTTGCATGGCCATGCTTCCTGGGACATGCATGTGCCACCCCTGGGTGGGGCACTGCGATCACCAGTTCCATACGTATTCCCAGGGACGTGAATGTGCTGTCCCTGGGTGGGGACCACCTGCTTCCCAGGACGTGCACGTGCTGTTCCTGGGTGGAACGGAAGCCCATTTGTGGATATTGGGGCAGGAAGCATGGCAGCACAATGCAGCAGAAAGAACAAAGTGCCGCTCCAGCTTGTTGGGGGAGGCACACCGCCAGGTACCGCCCCCTTGCGCTGACACATGTCAATGGAGTCCTGCTGGGCAAGAGCAGCAGGGGTTTCTGCTGCTCTTGTCTCATGACTCTGTAGGCGTGTGAAATAGTCAACGGAGCCTGCCACACAACACAATAATCAATGGTTGTGCAAACAGGCAACTCTGCACACTATTGATTATTTACATTGGTTATTTCCAGAAAATAACCAACTGCATTGTGGAAAAGGCTCGCCAGATGACACAACAGTCAACAGTTGACTATTTAATCCATCGTTGACTATTGTGTCGTCCAAACCCAGTCATTCTGAAGTATCTAAAGATATGAATATAAAGATAATATAAAACCGCTGATAAAATGAGTTTTAAATGCATGGTTGAAGCTAAAATATTGTGGATGGGATGGACTGGAGTTCATATAAAAATGAATATACTGCCAAAATACTTCTTTTTCAATTATGGTAATAAGAACATCACAGCAGAAGTTAAAACTAAGTTAATCTCTAATTAGCCATTTCATTTAGCAAAGTAAATGAAGTATGAGTATTACATAACAGAAGAGTTTAGAATGTGGTTTGCAAGTGTCAAAATTTTATCAACTATTATCATGCTGAAATCCTAACTATTATATGTTGTAGTTGGGAAAACAAAGACTTTTCATTTCTGTTGAGCTACAAAATAGCAACATATCCCTAAAACCTTGAATTAGGTCATCCTAGAAGAGCCTTGTAAATAAATAAGATGAAGAAGTTACTAGCCTGATATGTTTTTTATTAACCTACTGGGGACTGACAAGGGAGGGAATGAGATGCTTTCTGTCCACAGATAATTATAATAAATTTATGGCACAAATAGTAATAATAAAAAACAACTGCCACCTACTCTATCACCAACTGCTTCTGTGAATTAAGGGTTTTGGCAAAAACCAAAATTGACAAGATTTTTATATTTAGAAAAACATGTAACAAATGTAATAAGTTGAGAAACAAAATGAAAGGACAGGCTCATTTATTTTGGCCCAATACCCAATATCCGGTGGCAGAGGTACAGACAGTTGGTGAGACTTTGATGGTTTTGTAACTGAATTTTGAGACATGACATTTCATTGCAAGATGTTTGCATTCTCTCACAGAAGAGAATGGGAAGATGATCTGTGAACAGAACTGGTAAAAAAAACTTAGTAAACCAAACATTCATGAAATTGACCCAGTAATTCAAAGCCGAACAGTTTCATGAAACAAGCCTTTCCCCAAACTCTGTTTCTGTGGGTCATTTTGCCAATTCTTCAGCACATTCACTTGAGAGTAAGTCCCACAGAATTTAGGGGCTTAGTTCTGATTAGAATGCATGTCTTAATTCCAAATTCCCTCTTATTGCAAAAAATCAGCATGCAACATTTTTAAAAAACTCTTTGGGGCTACTTTTGAATAAAGTACGTTTGGGAGTTTGGCAAAAAAAAAAAAAGTTAGAAATGTAAATGTAAAAAACATTTCCCCTGGTAATTCAGGTTTAAAAATAGGGTTGCACAAAAATGCACACGGCGAGTTTATAATTTTAAGATGCCTGCTTTAATCACTAACTTTTGAGGAGTATTTAACATTGCACTTCTTCAACAAAATGAGCTCCTGGGAGGAGCTATCTGCACTCTGTAAAAATGGGGTTTTCCCTGTAGATATTTAACTGTGGCCCACTATAATAATGGCCCCCAGTGAGTAGCAAAGGAGGCAGCCATTTTTTATGGTGGCAGCCATTTTTAATTTCCCAAAATTCAAAATACACCTCAGAACAGGGCTTTCTAGAATGAACAAGATGGCAGTTGCTCAGACTCTCTTCTCCCTAAAAGTATTTTCTTCACCCCCCAAATATAGCCAGAATGAAACAGTCAGTGTGAAATAGCTGAGAAACAGTCCTTGTCAATTTGGTACAGCCTAACCTACAAAGTAATATTTCTATACCAGAGTGAAATTGTACTTGTAAAAAAACCCTTCTTTAAATGTTGCAATTACGGACATTTTTGACAAGCAGCATCCCAATACTACTATACTCCTGTAACTATTTTTTTAAACGTGTAGCAATAGCAGATTTTCTTTAGTATATGTGGTGGTGGTGATGATGATGATGATGATATAGGGTTATAAAGAAAGGGGTAAAGTCAATAAAAAACAAAACAAAACCAGGAGATAAGACGCTTGTTTGTATCACACGCTGTCCTCCTAAATGAGATAAGGAAGTGTTTAAAAACACACACTGACTGGATTTGTTTTAATAGCTGCCAAAATAATTTCAGTCAAGAACTGGGGGGGGGGGGGGATTATTAAAACATATGTGGAAGAACAGTGTAGGAAGGTTTGGAATATTATATTAATGAATAAGTTTCCTGCTGTCATTCAAATGTGTCTAGGCAGATAAAAGATTACAAATATGTTTATGGTAGGCATTCATTGTTTTTGTTTGGTTTTTTTAAAATGAAAATGATCCTGGACAACCATTAGATTAAACATTGTTAATGCTCTAACAAAAAATATTATTTGTAAAATCAGAAAGGTGATTTTTAAAAAATAAATAAATACATGCCATTGATGTATATCAGTATTTTAAAAACCCTTGTCTCTTCAGAGCTGCTGCCCAGCCACAGGAAAACATGTTAAAGAATAACCCCATTGCTATCATGGAAGTTTGGAACGGGTGGAAAAGAAAGGGCAACTAAGGATTCGCCTCCTCTCTTCTTGCTGTAACTAAGGAAGGTTTTCCACTGCCCTCCTGCAGCCCTTTTCAGAGCCTGTAGTGGCTTTGTGCTGCACAGAAGGCTGAAGTAACAGCTTCTCAGTGTCTGCAAGAAAGGCCACAATGAGGAAGGAAGCAACCAGGAGTGGGGAGGGAAGACGTGTTCATTGGCATAGAGCAAAAAGGAAAGTGCGTGCAGATTTTAAATTGCACCAGCACCAACTTTCAAATTGGCTGAAACAAGTCGGGTCAGGTGGCTTTAAAATCCACTGAAACATAATTCTCTATTCCCTACAACTCTCTTTTAGCCACAGTGCACAAACAAGACCACTTAGTATGATCACAACCCTCCATGTTTACTCCAATAGGAATAAGATGCCATTCTTTGAAGGTTGCCCTGTTTAAGGAGAAACCAAGTTGGTCATCCTTGCAACATCTCGTGGAGGCAACAAAAAAGTGGTGTTGCTGAAATGGTCAACAAGGGCAGCTTCATCCTCATTCTCAAATAGACTGCAGGAAAAATTCTTAAAGAAAAATCAGAAAAAAAAATATTTTCATAGACCCTGCAAATGGTCTGATGACAGTGGATGTAATTGTGAAAGTGGGTCCCATGTTGCAGGTTTGGAGTCCAAGGTGGGTCTCAGTTCTGGACCAGTTGAAGACCACTGGCTGAAATTATGCAGAGAGTCTTGGGTTCAGTCCTTGGAATTTCCAAATTGGGTTTGGGAAGACCCTGTCTGAAAACCTGTAAAGCTGCTGCCAGTCAGTATAGTCAATGCTCAGCAAGATAGATGTAATGTAAATTAAAGTCCCATTAATTTGGTTTAGCTCTGGCACTAAAAAAAGATCCTGCACTGAGCCCTGATGAGATACCAATATACTAATTAGAATGCTATGCTAGGACCAGAGATCCAACTTCAAAACCTCACTCAACCATGAGGCCCACTGGGTGGTGAGGTATCATGGTTTATTTAAAAATAAGCTACTGTGAGTATCATGGCTTCAAGTGGCATCCGAACGCAACCAACCAGTGTTTAAATTCTGTTTCTAGATGATTGTGGAAAAAGCAATCCTGTACCCCAGTGTGGGTAAAAACAGAGCGCTTTCCCGACACAAGGCTTCTAGCACTACCAATAAGAAGACATTTTGCAGCTATTCAGTCTTTTTCTTCTTAACAGACTTTTTGTGGTCAGAAAAAAGATGGAAGAAGAAATGGGGAAACACGGGAGGATTATGAGTGAAATACTATGTGGATTCCCCTCCCCCACATAGTAACTAAGTCATTATCAACTGTCAAGTGGTCAAAAGTCTGCTTTCTAAAACCATGAATAAATAGTGCAAGAACAAAAGGACAAAACAACTAGCAATTCAGAAATCCATCAGTATTCGAAAACCTGCAACAGGTTGTGGAATTCCACGGACAACTTAAATTAGCTACCAAAAGATAGGGGAAGGGGGGAATCTTCCAAGCCAGCAGGCACTATTTTGGCAGAAGCAAGCTGGAAAGTGCCCCATATTTAACTGTGAGGAATTACTCTTCCTTTGTTATTGTCACCAAAGTCAGAACTCCCAACACCTTTGCTGTGAAAGGTCTGAATTACTCTGTGTTATGAGGCCAAGCCAGTGATTTAGAGCCCAGGGAAAACTGCATCTGGAGATAAAGCAACTGAGAGGGATAGGCACAGAGAGATTAACATGTTTATCGCAAATGCTTAAGTCTCTTATTGGCTAATGGTTACAGACTGATGGCAGCAACAGAACTAAAAATAAGAACTAAGGCCTTACCAGTGACTCACCGTGTGGGTGGTGACACTATCAAGGATCAAACACAAACCTATTCCCTGCCAGAGGCTAACACTGCTAGACACATAGGAAACATTTCCCTAAGGTGGGAAGAAAAATCAAAATAGATCAATTCCGCATACTTGTTTTCATTTGAGGATAGGAGGAATTTGGTCACCAACACCGTAGCCTCTGCTCCTTCTACTACCACTTTTATATCGAAGGGAAACTCATACTGTATGTAAAAACTTTTAAAGTTCTTGGAGAATGTTGCACAGGAGCCTCTGAAATAAACACTCAGGATAACCCAGGTGAATCACATAAAAGGCTGTACTACTAGATCAAAAGGGAATACCTCTCCCAGCAAAGAATGTATTCTTCAAAATGTGCTGTGCAAGTCCAGAAGCCAGTACAGGATGCAGAATTTAACTGAGTATGATTTCCAGTGCTCAGTTCCAGACACAGGAGGATTCAGTGCTCCAGACACAGGAGGATTCAGTGCCCTGCATCTCTCTTTGTACCTCCTCTGTGACTACGGGATGATGCACCAAGAGGTGAAAACCTTCTCCACAATTGGCACCATTTACCTTTCCTCAAGTACACACAAAATTATTTTTCTTTCTCTCATAAAAGTATACCATACACACATGCACAGTTATAACTGTTGTGATTTTTGTGTTTTATATTGTTGCTGTTCCCCACCTCAATCCAAAGGGAGAGGCGGGCTATAAATATTATTATTATTATTAATTATTATTATTATTTCGGCAGATACACCCTTTGGCAATTCTACTCCCCTTCCTCATCATGGCAGATGATCCATTCACCCTCAGTTGTGGTGAACGAAAGCCAACTCCAGGAGCATCCCTGGCCACTTCTTCCCAGCTCCAAGCTAGAGGGGAAGAGAAAGCTGGCTGTTTGGGCAGTGAGTGTCAGAGGCATTCTAAGAAGCATCTCTACTGCCCACTGCACAAACCACCCTCTGTCTTTCTCTCCAGAGAGAAAGGCTGGGACTCCTATGGGTGGCAGAAGGACCTCTACTGCCCCAAAACCAAACCAAACCCCCTGTTCCCTGCCCCTAACTCCACAGTTTGAAGGTAAAAGCAAGGACAGGCAGAGCCCCTGAAGCAGTATTGAGCTTCTGAGGGAAGCTGGGAGCTGGAAGAGACGACATCAGCAGGGGATTGTCCCTGACCTTGGGCGGACATGCAGGAAACAGGGCTTACTCCCAGGTAAGTGCATTTACCTGGGAGTAAGCCTCATTGAACACAGTGAGACTTACTTCCAAAGAGACATTTATTGGACTGCACTGAAGAGGAGGCCAGCCAAAATGAGAAGAATCTCCATTGTACACCATAATTTGAGCTGTGGGGTCATGTCTGAAATCTGACAGTTGGTGCCACTATTTTAAAAACTTGTTAGCCTAGGTACTTATCTAACCCTCTTAAGCAGCCTTCCCTAACCTGGAGTCCTCCAGATGTTTAAGACTACAAATCCCAGCATTCCTGATCATGCCGGTTGGCGCTGATGGGAGTTGAAGCACCAGGTTGGAGAAGGCTGCTCAAATCTCCATCTTCTAGGTCAGAAACAGATCTGTTCTTCCATAGGTCAGTGGTAGACAGAGAAACTGGACAGGACTCCCAGGTTAAAAGCCTGACTACATGAGCAACAAAGGCTGCAAAGTAGAAATATGGGAGGCCACAAAATTGGTTATCTGGAATGAGTAAGAACAGAGCCCATGTTTAACAGAATAAAGAATCAGTTCAGGCAGAAGCCTCCAAGGGCTGACTCTATCCATTATACAAACTACATGGTTCAATTCTGAGACTGAAGGAAAGTTCAAGACAGGATGGTACTAGTCAAGAGGAAACTAAAAGAACTAGTGCATAGATAAAACCCATGAGAATGATCACATGTGGTAACATACCACATCTCTCCTTCCACCTGGCTGGTATGGCTTAATGGCACAGGTACAATATACTTTCGAGAGCATTACTCAATCCCACTTTTTATTATACGGATCGCCTTCACACACACGGTTCTAAGCGGGATTTTCTTAATCTCAAGGCATAAATGAAAATTCACAACACTCCTGTGTAGTAACTGCAAGTTTCCATTTGGTACCTTTAAAAGAACTTGTTGGTAAATGTGGCTTACTAGATGATAAGTCCTTCTGAACAAACATGCTTGGGACTGCAACGTTAGGACACACTACTGGTTTTAAGAATTCATCTCCAAAATTCTGTATTTCCCAGGCACAGGAATATGTACTGGGAGACATAATACGAAGTATTTATTGTGTTTATAAAACCTAATTTCAGGCAGCTTTGAGATCAATACAGAAGAGGGTCATGAGCTATGAAAAGGTAGCAAAAGCCCGTACGTGGCTTAAGGACCACGGTGGTTTTCAGCTTCTCAATGTGAAATAGAATGGATGTCTTTGCTTTCTCCTACACAAGAAACATTTGAGTCCTGGCAATGAGACTCCATCCATCTGTTATTTTCCCTCAATCCAATACAAATGCTCTTGCACTTTCTCCATATATTCCTTAAATTTAAGTTTAGATCTAGGGCAGGGGTGGGCAATGTGTGGGCCTCCAGATATTTTGGCCAACAACTCCCATGATCCCTCACCATTGGTTATGGCTGATGTGGGCCAAAATGTTGCCCACTCGTGATCTAGGGTATATTCAAGGCTCAAATCCTTTCCATGCAGAGGACTCCAAACCATACTGCTATATTATTTATTAACAATATTTATAGGCTGCCTTTAACAGAGTTCTCAGGGCGGATTACAACAAGGAATAAAACATAATGCAGCATAAAACCCCAAGTACCAGAGAGTACAAAAGTTCTAAGCTAAAACAGATTTAAATATGTCAATTGAAGTGGAGAAACCCCTGTTGACTATTGCCGTGGTGCTTTTATATGAGCAAGTAGTCAAGTGAAATGTAAACACAGCCATCTGGAATACAGAGAATACACACATGTACATATTCATTATTTGCTTTTTAAGTGGAATGAGGAGGAACATAAAGGAATTCACCATGTACTTTTCTGGGGACTGAAGACACAGTCATCTTTGAGCCTAATCTCCCTACAAGGGAAGGACCGAGTCCCCAGGCAAGTGGATGAATCAGATTATTAAAACTGATTCTCCACTTGGCTGCATGACTAATACATAGCTTTCGGAGTAATACAATTGAATGATTAAAAACAGACATGCATTTCAGCAGAGAGAGAGATCAAGTTTGTAGTTTCAACTACTAATGCACCAGCACATAAAATGAGTGAGAGAACAAACCTGGATGTTATAGCACAGAGAAATGTCTATGACATGAACTGGGGTGTTCATCCCTAGCAGTACTCCATACAGTACCATGCAAAATAATTAATAATAATAATAATAATAATAATAATAATGCTTCTTCTTCTTCAATATAGCATGGAGTCGAATTAAGATGATGCTGTTCAGGGGACAACTGTGTTTTGCATGGCTACTCTTCCATTCCTTCTCACATAATCTTCAATTATGCACTCCTTTAGATGTAATAGCTCTACTTAGCAAGGTGTAAATGTTTTGAATAATATAAAAATACAGATACTGCTTCTTATCCCAAACTCCCAGTTCTAAATCAAACTTATGCACTGTATGTACAAGCTATTTGCATAATTGTAAACAAAGAACTTGAATGTTACCAGCAGAGAATATCAGCTGCCTTGTAACAAGGAAGCTCTATTATGACTAGAACAAATAACATGAACAGCCCTATAATGCATTAGCAGCTCTTCAAGCCTGCTGTCTGGGCAAAAGATTTCTCATTTGCATTAACCAAGATCTCTCAACTGAATGTGCCAGATCTCTACCACACACACCCCCACCACCATATAGCACATGGCCTGATTCAAAAGCTACATAAAACAAAAGGGGAGCGGAGGAAAGGACTATTAATTGGATTGTTTGAGATAAGGACCAGAAGCAAGTGCACACAAACCAAATAAGTGTTCAACAGATAAGGGAGGAAACTATGGCATGATGACTTCATGGTCTTTGTGCCAAAGTCCAATTATCATAGAATCATAGAATAGTAGAGTTGGAAGGGGCCTATAAGGCCATCAAGTCCAACCCCCTGCTCAATGCAGGAATCTACCTTAAAGCATCCCTGACAGATGGCTGTCCAGCTGCACCTTGAAGGCCTCTAACGTGGGAGAACCCGCCCCCTCCCTAGGTAATTGGTTCCATTGTCGTATTGCTCTAACAGTCAGGAATCCAGCTGGAATCTGTCTTCCTGTCACTTGAGCCCATTATTCCACGTCCTGCTCTCTGGGTTGATCGAGAAGAGATCCTGGCCCTCCTCTGTGTGACAACCTTTCAAGTATTTGAATAGTGGTGTGGCAATTAGGTTGTGAATTAGGTTGTGGTGTGGCAATTTGAAGGCAAGTGGTGGCTTCAAAGATGAGTATGGCTATGCCTGCAGTCTGTGCTATCTGTCAAAGCCAGTGGAGTCTGGCGGCTCCACTTTCAGTGGGTTTCAGTCAGACCCAGCCAGAATTCTAAGGAGCTCTCTCCAAGGTGCTGAACCATCTCCCCAAAATAAGTTCAGCCCCTTGGATAGCTCCTTCAGAGTTCTGGCTGGTTCTGACTGAAACCCAGAATGGATTTGCAGCCTCACCGGAATCGGAGCCACGAACCTCCACTGGTCAAAGCAATGAACGAGCCACCACTTGTGCTACTCTGGGCAGGTGGGGATGGCAGAAGCAGCAGTGGCCAGCTAGCAAAAGTGGAAAGCATCCCCACATGCTAGTCCTCATGAGAGTTTAATGTACTTAGGTGCAAATACCCAAATATGAGGGGGGAAATTGTAGCCTGCATAATATGAAGTATATACAATTTTTTTTTAATAAAGGCTACAACATTTAATACATGGGCGAGGAACCTATGGCCCTTCAGATGCTGTTGGACTACAACTCACATCATGCTGCCCCATTAGCCATTATGGCTGGGGCTGCTGGGTTCTCTATAGGTTCCCCACACCTGATTTAATAGATCAAGCAAGACATTTAAAAATTAATTAAATTAAGGAGCTTCAAATTATGTCAGGTAGATTTTAAAAAAATACAAGTACTCCTGTGTGAGTCAAAGAAATAATACTTATTTTCAGCTAATCCCTGCTGCGATGTGTGCACCACTGAAAACCAAAGTATACTTTATATCTTTAATACTATGTTATCTCACATTAAACGTATCAAAATAAAAGCCATATGATCCATCAACCAAGATTTCTTCAGACAGGTGGGAGTCCTGATTTTTAGTCCCATTCACATTAACATTGGGCTACATGGGGCTTGTGCATTTGATATGTTCCAGGACAAAGTCCCAACCCAGGTGGTGGCTTGGACATTCATGCCTTGCCCCACCCCAGTCACAAGGAGAAAGCAACAAGTGCATCAAGATAGTACATCACATTTAAACGAGTATCTCCCTACCATCCTGACCTCCTTGGATGACTGAATTCCAACTGAACATGCCATTTTTCTGACTACTCAAATAAACATAATACAACCTAGTTCATAGAATCATAGAATAGTAGAGTTGGAAGGGGCCTATAAGGCCACTGAGTCCAGCCCTCTGCTCAATGCAGGAATCCACCTTAAAGCATCCCTGACAGATGGTTGTCCAGCTGCCTCTTGAAGGCCTCTAATGTGGGAGAGCCCACCACCTCCCTAGGTAATTGGTTCCATTGTCGTATTACTCTAACAGTCAAGAAGTTTTTCCTGATGTCCAGCCGGAATCTGTCTTCCTGTCACTTGAGGCCATTATTCCACGTCCTGCACTCTGGGTTGATCGAGAAGAAATCCTGGTCCTCCTCTGTGTGACATCCTTTCAAGTATTTGAAGAGTGCTATTATGTCTCCCCTCAATCTTCTCTTCTCAAGGCTAAACATGCCTAGTTCCTTCCATCTCTTCTCATAGGGCTTTGTTTCCAGACCCTTAATCATCCCTGATGCCCTCCTCTGAACACTCTCCAGCTTGTCTGCATCCTTCTTGAAGTGTGGTGCCCAGAACTGGACGTAATACTCAAGATGGGGCCTAACCAGTGCCGAGTAGAGAGAAACCAGTATCTTGTGTGATGTGGAAGCTATACTTCTATTAATGCAGCCCAAATTAGCATTTGCTTTTTTTGAAGCCACATCACACTGTTGGCTCCTATTCAGCTTGTGATCTACAACAATTCTAAGATCCTTCTCGCTTGTCGTATTGATTAACCAAGTATCCCCCATCTTGTAACTGTGCATTTGGTTTCTTTTTCCTAGGTGTAGAACTTGGCATTTATCCCTATTAAATTTCATTCTGTTGTTTTCAGCCTGGTGCTTCAGTCTATCACCCCCAGGGTGATGGCGAGAGCCTGAACACACCTGAGATTCTGTTGGGCGACATCTCAAACCGGTGCATAAGCAATTAGCATCCCACCCTCCCAAGCACCACCACCATTTAGAAGGAAGATTTTCACAATTTTATCATTTCTTTATTCAAGCTGCTAACTCTAAAAGTAGTGCCACTTACAGCTGATGCAGAGTAGTTGTTAAGTGACTAAGATACAAATCATGAAGCCTCCAGTTCAAATCCCACCTCTGCTATGATCTTACTACGATGTTCTTAGGCAAGCCACACACTCTCTGCTTCAGCCCCACATCTGCAATATAGGGTTTAAAATAATGATCTATCTTAGTGCTGTTTTAAGGATATGGTAATGCATATGAGGTGCTCTAAATTGCTAGATAAATGTTGTATGATTCAGTGCAGTATTCCCCAATCTCATGCCTTCCAGATGTGTTGGGAGTATGGGATTATGGGAGTTGTAATCTAACACATCTGGAGGGTGCCACATTGGGGAACGCTGACTTAGTGTGTTCTCTTGGAGCACCCAATTTGATTTCAGCTTAATAACCCCTTTACAATCAAGCCTTCCTTGTAGGAAATTCTATTCTGGTTCTACCCACTATACCTCCAGAATCCTCCCTTCTCATGTTTTCAATCTTCCTACAGTGTTGCTGCTTGCAAGTAAGCAAGCAAGCAAGCAAACATAAATGCAAATGAAGTGTGCAAGTCAAGCTTGTTTACACAAGGCTGCAAAAATGCAACTTGAATTTGGGTTCTTGGAACGGAATGTGACCAGCCCTGGGCGTAACAAATCTTCCTTTATTTCTGTGATATTGTGCCCCCAAAGGGCAGTACTGTTCCTATCACATAGATCAATCCAACCATGAGATTGCAGGGAGGAACTGCTGGAGGCCATGTAGTCCTTCAACTGGCATAGTATCTTCTAGAAAACACCCTTATCAAATATGCATGCTACACACAGCAAACAGTAGCACTACGCACTAACGCTGACATTACCCCCACCATTTCCAGGTATGCAAGAGGCCACCACAATACTGCAAATTTCAGATTTTTACTCTGCCAGTTATTAGGGTCCATTACTTTCTCTTTCCAATTCTTCCCCACCCACCTGCAATGAAGTTTCAGTAAGAACCACTTTAAAGTTTTCCCTCACAACTATGCTTAACTTGTAAGCCACAGCAAGAACTGCAAATTGCGCCTAGGAATCTGCACTGCTATCCTCAGACGGCAAATAACTGGTTATAGTGAGGTTCCTAGCCCTATGACTTTGGAGGGAAAACACACCTGGAGAAGGAGATGTTGGAAATCAGAAGCCAATGTGGAGGTAGGCTTCTCTTCTGTAGAAAGGGGGAAAGAGCTCTCAACTTAGCACTACAATTTCTATGCCTTTGTACTGTCATGGAAGGGAAAGTTGGAGACAAGAGTATGGCCTGGTTCAAGCCCTGGGCTTGTGCACTTCCTCCACCCCATTCTTCCAACAAATCTTCAATAAGATTGGAAGCACCCACTCCCTGAACAAATACATAAACTGGGACGCAATTATTTGTTGGATTTTGCACTTTTCTGAATGTTTTGATGCAGTAATCCAATCACAACATCTGCACAAAAATGTGTAGATTAGGTAAAATGGTATACAAAAAGAGCATATATTAGGGAAATCACTTTCATGAAACTGGATATATTATGAAAAATTGCATACAAACATCCATCAGAATTTTGTGTGCACGAAAATGCTTATGAATTGTTGTGCAGTAACGAGATGGAATGAACTTGTTGTAAAAATAAATAAATAAAATATTATAGAAAGCAAAGTAGACAGATTCATCCATCCCTAGTTTATCTTAACTGCCGTTCATCTTTACATGCACAGCAGACCAAACTGTTAGTTTAAACTATAGTTTATTTTTAAGAAACCATCGTTTCTGAAACTGGTTTGTTTTAATAAACCATAGTTTAAGTAGAGAGATGAAGTCCCCAACAAAAACTGGAACAACTGTGGGGGGGCTCCTCCCGCCTCCCAAGGACCTTTTCCTATAAAATCAAATGTGAAAAAATGGAACAATTTTGGATTATAAATATTTTCTTTTAGACTGATTAATAAAATGTTTGAATCAAAAGGGGGAAAAAAGAGTTTAATCCTCTTTGTATGATTCCCAGCATAGTTATTTCTTCCATGCTTTATTAAGGAAAAAAACCTGGATCTATGGAACTCATTGCCATAGTTTTAAATAGTTCGCAATTAGACCTTACTGTTAATGCCTGCTTCCTCAGTTATAAACCTTTTAACCGCAGCCATCAAAATAAACCCTCTATACCTAAAAGAAACTCAGTAGACATGGGAATGACACCACCATCAGACAACCTTTCAAAATGAGCAAAAATGAAGATGTTAATTAAGGGGAATTGCTTCCAAACGGAATAAAATGTCACTCTTCAAATAATCTATATAAGAACACAATGGTTTAAGGCTTATTACTCGAGGTCTATCTACCAGACCAATTTTGCTCATTTTTTGTTTTAAATTGAAGTTTGAACATTGTAAACACACAGAAAATTTTGAAAGTTCGAAATAGTTTCAAGCCCAGCCTTTAACAGCAATTAACTTCCTCCACACCAAAGAGGCAGGGCAGCCAGTGGGGTAATGGACCGCCCTGCTCAGCCAATCAGTGTGGCATGAAGCCAGGCCCCCAACACAGTCTCGCAGTTAGGCTGTTGCAGCCAATGGAGAGGGAGAAAGGGATGGAGGTGGCCAATTGGAGTGCACGTGGGAGGGGTGGGGCCGTGCTGCATGCAAATTTTGGAGGGGGATTCACTATGCATGAGCCACATTTGCATTATTCATTAGCCCCTCTGTGGTGAGGGGACTGAGGGGCATAAAAAAAGCGGGAAAGGAGTAGGACTACTAGCACCCATGGCAACATGGACTTTACACTAGAGTAGGTTGAGATAGCTTAAAGATTCTTAAATTAAGTATGCTTGGTTCCCATTCTGAATATGTAACAGAGTCTTCCCCCAGTGAAATAAGCTCTCAACAGCTTTTACTTCAGAGCAGATTTCCCTAAAATCCATCCCAACCAATTCCTCACAAACAGGGACAGGTGCTATGCACCAGTCTTCCTCTACCTCCAACTCTTCCTGCTTCTTCTGGCTTCTAGGATGATTCAGATGTTTCAGGGACCCCTTGCTGAACTTCCCTCTGGTCAGACATAAAAATAGGAATCTAAGATGTATTCTGTACAAGTCTCCTCATAAAATGATCATGTTTGGTATATTAAAGCATAGTTTATTCAGACAATTGCCAATTTACAAATTTTACTTTTAGATGTTTTTAATTTAATGATAATTTCATAAGCAAACAAAGTTATGCATAATACATTTCATGTTCCTAAAGTAAAGAAGTGACTTTTTATCTGTAAGAAGTCTGAAAGAATAAGCACTCCATATATTTCTCCATTTTCCTCGAAACGCCTGTTTTTCCCCAGAAACCCCCAGGGAAAAATTGTTTCCCCCTCCCACCCCATGGCTTCACATTTTCCAGAAATTTTACATCTCTAGTTTAAGCCATGCTCAGTTTTGTCTAGTCTGGATGTAAAGACAAACTGCAGCTACTTTAAACCAAGAAGTGGATGCTTCTAATCTCTTCTTCACAGTCATGCCACAGGAAGAGAGGTGAGAGTGCTTGAGTTCCACACTTGAGCAGACTCATTAATATCACACTAATTATGGTGCACCATTATAATGGAATTGGGCCAAAGTGTTCATTTTGGCACAGTACTTAGTTCAATATCACCTACTGACTACTGGAAGCCACATTTATATATTGGTTGAGTATAAATTCAGATACTGGGATTCTTTGCATTGGGTGCTGGGAAGAACTCGCAACAAGATTAATCCTCTTTACCCCTCCACATATGAACAGTAACAGTGGTGGTCTGAGCTCTGAGAACATCTCTGTCCATACAAACAGTGTAGGATCAGGATCTCAATTCTCATGTTCATAGATGGATCACTGCAACTGGTCAGAAAATTCTATCCAAGAAATACAATTCAGGCCTCACTTATTTGCTACTCATGTAACATGATGGCACTTAGTGAGCCAACAAGTTTAATAATGTGTGTGTAAATCTACTCTGATAATATTTATACTGAAAAGCTGTTCAAAAATTGTATCAATAATGTACTGGCATAGCATTTCTCCAAGAGAAAACAGAAACTATTAGAGAAAGTTAATGTTAATGAACACTGTAATTGGTCAGAGGGGTTGAAAAACTAATTAGCAAAAGACAAATTTAACACATAAAGAGTACTGCAACTATAAAAACCATGACCAAATATTGACAATTTCTATTACTGGACAGACAATTTTAATTAATTTTACAGATTCATTTGACTTTTTCCATATCTTTACAGATGGGATGGTGTATGGCATCACTGCTCATTATTAGAGATTATGTGCTACACTGAGTACTAGAACACCCCTATTTAGATAATCATCTAAGAGTACAGGATGTTTTATTAAGATTTGTTGTCAAATGTTTGGTGAGTTTTAAAGCCTTCTTGAAAGAATTATACTTTTATTTTGCCCAGGTATCTGAATTGTTTCTGTATTAGATTACTTTTTGGGTTGCCATGTGATAGCATGGCCTTTCCCAACCTGGTGATCTCCAGGTATGTTGCCCTACAACTCCAATCACTCCCAGGCAGTATGGCCAATGACCATGTTGGCTGGGGGTGATGAGAGTTATAGGCCAAAAGATCTGGATAACATCAGGTTGGGGAAGGCTGTGATAGAATGTAAAATTGGTCTCTCTTCTCTCTTAGGTCACCATTTAGATACAGCTCTTCTAGTGGATGAAGTTGTATAATCTCCCATTTGATCTGTCTAAAATACAACTTACATGCAAGCTCTGATAGTGCTTTGCTCAGTTAATTATTTGGGAGACCCTAGAGACATAAATGGAGGAGGATAACAGCATTTCTATAAATGAAAGAAAAGTGAGATAAAAATTTTGATCTTGACAGCAAATTGAAAGAAGTGATGCCCTATTATGACTCTCCAAAATGGAAGAATTATAATCAGATAATGAAATTCCAGTATGAAATACTGTTTTACACTCTCATAAAGTAGAGTTTAGATTAGCATGCATCGGTCATAATTATTGGGAGTCAAGCAAGAGAGCAGTTACATGTTAAGACTGTTGCATAACAGCAGCATTTCCTGTACTAAAGAAAGAAATGAACACTTACTGTTTCTAAACCAATCACCATTTGTGGAATTTTTAAAAACTCTTTTTTTGCAGACATCACTCTGTCAGGCAAAGCTTTTTCATAGGATATCTATGTAATTTCGGTGAATTGTGGGTAGACTTAAATCCTTCTTTGTAACAGCTGAGGAAAATCATGGAGAAATCATAATTAAGAACCTGAAAAAATAGTAAAACAGCCTTGGAACCTGGTCACCTTCCCTCAATCCATGTCTGTAATTCTTAAACCAGACTAGTTGAGAGAAATTTCACTACATAAAATGTTGATTTTAAAAGCTCGGGTCTTGGCTTCCAGACAGTAAATAGTTTTCCCCAGATCAATTAGGCTTCTTTAGATGCTGACAAGTAGCAAATCATGTTCATTTCTTCACTGAGACTATCAACATCATCAGGACAATAGGGGCTTGATGGCTGTCCTGGTGCTACAACAGCATTTTCACAAGACCCACTGATCATTTCTCTTTCTTGTTCCCTGTGGTCTGCCTGAACAGTTCATGAAATGGACTTCTGTGGTGCTCCATCATATAGACTAGATTCGGATGTCACAATAACCCAGGATGGGTTAAATAAGTCATGATATTTTATTTAATCCATCATGGATTATTGCGTCATCTGTCTGGTTTGTTTGTTTTAACTCACGATGGCTTATTTGACCAAAATCACCCACTGTGATAACTCACAGTCTACAGAGTGGGTTCTTTAACCTATCATGTGCTATCATGTTGTGTAGCAGTCACAGTGGGTTATTTTGGTCACCTACAGAGTCGCTTGGCAAGAGCAGTCAAAACCACTGCCACTGCTCTCCTCTGCAGATCTCTGTTTGCATGATCTGTCTATCAACTGTTTGCATTCGCAGCCCAAGCCCACCCTAAATATTGCCCAGGCAGTGCACTCTGCAACCTCCCCAAGTGTCAAAAACTGCCTCAGTCAGATGGCAGCAGCTGGTCAGGGTTGTCATTTTGGCTTGTGTGAATCCTTGCCAGGGGAAGCTTTGTATGAAGTTTTGTCCTGCTCCTGCAAAATTTCCATGGAGTTATAGCCGCCGCCCTTTTGGTGAAAAGGTGATTTTGTTCACATGGCTTTGTGCTGGGTTTTCAGTGGGCCTCATGTCCATTCCTGTTAAGGGATGCTGTGTATAAAGTTTGGTTCTGATCCTGCAAACTTCCAGGGGTTTACTTTTGCTACCCTCTTTTGGTGCACCCAGGGTTTCTGCTCCTTTGTGTGTAAATGCGCAGGGTTTGGATGGTGCATCAGGTGCCTCCTGACAAGGGGTGGGTGGGGCTGTGTATGAAGTTCGGCCTCAATCCTGCATACTTCCAGTGCCTTAGAGCCACCACCCCCTTGCTGGGGTGATACTGGAAGTGCTGAATTAACCTCTCCGCTCTCATTGGGATATTGGGCCTCTTCAGACAGCATGTTTAGCCATGCTTAGGCCACTAGCCCTTTTGCAGGAAATGGTTAATGACCATGTTTAAACCGTGGTTATGTAGCCACCCTGGTTAGGAATAGTTCACATAACATGCTGAGTCATGGTTCACACGACAAAATAAGCCAAAACGCTTAGCTCAAAATGCTTTACCACCCTGGCTTAGTGTTCTGTCTGAACAGGGTCACAGTGGAAGGTTAAAAGAGGCTACTAAAAGGTTGTCAATGGGTGAAACAGCACCACTGCTGGGGCAGGAGGACTGCAGCAGGATAGGGGCAGGGGGATGACTCAGACCTCCATCACACTTAATCCCCCCCAGTTCGCCTCCACATTTTTGTTATATCTGATGCAGAAGCACATCAAGCTTATGATGCCTTTCACGTGAATAGCTGCTCTTTTGCTCCTTCACTCGTTTGCTCTTCCACTCCACTCCTCCCCATCAATTTCTCCCTCCAGTCAGGTCCTGTCAGATGAGTACTTCAACCAGACTGCCTTCCTGCCGGGAAAAATGGAATTACCATTTAGTCTGGCTCTTTGGGGGCATCAAGAGAGTACAATCTGTCTCTACAGAGATTCATAGAATCTTAGAATAGTAGAGTTGGAAGGATCCTTTAAGGCCATCAAGTCCAACCCCCTGCTCAATGCAGGAATCCATTTTAAAGCATAGCTGACAGATGGTTGTCCAGCTGCCTCTTAAAAGCCTCTAATGTGGGAGAGCCCACCACCTCCCTAGGTAATTGGTTCCATTGTCGTACTGCTCTAACAGTCAGTACTTTTTTCCTGATGTCCAGCTGGAATCTGGCTTCCTGTAACTTGAGCCCATTATTCCATGTCCTGCACTCTGGGATGATTGAGAAGAGATCCTGGTCCTTCTCTGTGTGACAACCCTTCAAGTATTTGAAGAGTGCTATCATGTCTCCCCTCAACCTTCTCTTCTCGAGGCTAAACATGCCCAGTTCTTCCAGTCTCTCCTCATAGGGCTTTCTTTCCAGACTCCTGATCATTCTCATTGCCCTCCTCTGAACACGCTCCAGCTTGTCTACATCCTTCTTGACGTGTGGTGCCCAGAACTGGACACAATACTCAAGATGAAGCCTAACCAGTGCTGAATAGAGGGGAATCAGTACCTCGTGCGATTTGGAAGCTATACTTCTATTAATGTAGCCCAAAATAGCATTTGCATTATTTGAAGCCACATCACACTGTTGGCTCATATTCAGCTTGTGATCTACAACAATTCCAAGATCTTTCTCGCTTGTAGTATTGCTAAGCCAAGTATCCCCCATCTTTTAACTGTGCATTTGATTTCTTTTTCCTAGATGTAGAACTTGGCATTTATCCCTATTAAATTTCATTCTGTTGTTTTCATCCCGGCACTCCAACCTATCAAGATCACTTTGAAGTTTGTTTCTGTCTTCCAGGGTATTAGCTATCCCACCAAATTTTGTGTCATCTGCAAATTTGATAAGCATTCCCTACGCATCCTCATCCAAATCATTAATAAAAATATTGAAGAGGACTGGGCCCAGAACTGAGCCCTGCGGTACCCAGCTCATTACCTCCCACCAGTTTGAGAAGGCACCATTGATAAGCACTCTTTGTGTCTGATTCTGTAGCCAACTGTGGATCCACTAAATAGTTGTTCCATCTAGCCCACTTTTAGCTAGTTTGTGAATCAGAATGTCATGGGGCACTTTGTCAAAAGCTTTGCTAAAGACAAGATATATTATGTCCACAGCATTCCCACAGTCCACAAGGGAGGTTACCTGATCAAAAAATGAGATCAGATTAGTCTGACAGGATTTGTTCTTGACAAATCCATGCTGGCTTCTAGTAATCACTACATTGTTTTCAAGGTGCTTACAGATTGACTTCTTTATAATCTGCTCCAAAAATTTCCCAGGGATTGATGTCAGACTAACTGGTCTGTAGTTCCCAGCTTCCTCCTTTTTGCCCTTTTTGAAGATAGGGACAACATTAGCCCTCCTCCAGGCATCTGGCACTTCACAGATCTTCCATGATTATGCAAACATAATAGACAGCGGTTCTGAGAGTTCTTCTGCCAACTCCTTTAATACTCTAGGATGCAAAGAAATTAGGTGTTCCCTGACCATTTGTTTATCAATCTCAAACTGCAATCCTACCCCTTCAGCTTGTACTTCACTTTTGTACTCCTGCTTTTGAGAGAGGACTGAGCTAAAGTAGAAATCGAGCACTTCAGCCTTTTCTTTGCCATCTGTTATCGATTTGCCATCCTCATGAAGCAGTTGAACCACAATTTCTTTCCTCTGTCTTTTACTATGCACGTATCTGAAGAAAGCCTTTTTATTGCCTTTAGCATCCCTCACTAGTCTCAGCTCATTCTCAGCTTTAGCCTTCCTAGCGCCATTTCGGTGCTTCTGTGCTACCTGTCTGTACTCTTCTTTTGTAGCCTGGCCTTCCTTCCACTTCCTATATGTATCCTTTTTTGTTTTCAGGTCATCTCTAAGCTTTTTGTGGAGCCACATTGGTTTCTTCTGTTGTCTTCTGTCTTTTTTCCTCGTTGTAATTGTTTGTAATTGTGCCTTTAAAATTTCCTTTTTGAGAAACTCCCACCCATCTGGGACTCCTTTTTTCTTTAGGGTATCTTGCCATGAGACCTTACTTATTATAGTTCTGAGTTTATTAAAATCAGCTTTCCTGAAATCCAGAGTATGTGTATGGCTACACTCAGCTTTTGCTTCCTTTAAAATCAAGAATTCAGTATGATGTGGTCACTTTCTCCCAGAGTTCCTGTAACTGCCACTTTATCCACTAAGTCATCCCTATTGGTCAGTATCAAGTCAAGGATAGCTGATCCTCTAGTTCCTTCCTCTACTTTCAGGCATTGTATGATTTTAAAAAACGCTTTCGAGCCTGGGATGCAAGGTTTGGGTTTTATATTAAGGCTTGGAGCCGCCTGCTGGGACATATCACTTTTTTCTGCCAGGACTTGATGCAATCCATGCAAGCCCCCAGTTCCTTTAAAACTACACGGAGGCTTAGGGCGCATTAAATGTGCTTAGGGAAATTAATCCAGACTTTTAGCATTCTAGGAAAGGCTGGGGAAGAGGCTGGGTGTCAGCAGGACAGGCACGGCATCATGCAAGTACCGTGTTGCAAATCCTCACATCACTGGTGTGATGGAGCTCTCAGATTATTTGTTTGATTGTATGGGGTATTACAGTAGCTTATTTTCAAAATAAACTTCTGTGAGTAGCTTATTAACCAATTGTGGCTTAAAGTGATGTCCAAATGCAGCCATAGAGTGGCTACCAATGAATTTGTCAGTCAATTTCACTGCATAGAGTTAAACATTAGAGCTACCTCTTTTCTTCCCTATGATCTCGTATCAGAGCTCTTAGCCTGTGCAATCAGAGATAAGATGAAGATTCAAAGTTCTGAAATTTCTGTCCCTGAAATACTACAAAGTTCTCAAATCCTACTATTTCTATCCCTGAATTACTACAAAGTTCTCAAATCCTACTATTTCTGTCCTTGAATTACTACAGTTCATCATCAATTTTGGATTCTCTACTTTCTATTTATTAAGTGGAACAGATCTGAATTTCTTGGCTTAAGTTTTGTCTATCATTCCCTTTTGAAAATGGGCTGTAGACAGAATGTTAAATATGTAGGGGTATGAATCTGAAACAAACAGGACACTACAACTCAATATCAATGTGTTAGTACATAGTCGCCACTATAGATTTAGCATGCTGGCAAGCATTAGTCTTGTCCCTATGAAGCAAAGTTAACTATTCAAATGAATATGTTGACTCATTTAGTCTACATATCTCAGCCTTCTGTCAAGGTACTCTGGCAGCAGGGTCCAGGCACATGACTCCCTATACATGAGGCAGCTCTCAAGCAGAGACAGTTATTGGCCTAATCTTTGCTGCACTGCAGCACCACCCAGGTGACAAGAAGGGCACTGCTGTTCATCAGCTCAGCCAGAGCAGGTGGTCTGAAAAACCTATAGGAGCCTGGCTGGGTCTAGATTTCTGTGGCTTCCGTCTTTGTTTTGCAATATGAGTGACTTGTTGCTACAAGTCGCCACATGGTCTCCTTTTCTACCATGGACTCCCTTTCAATGAACTGCTGTCTTTTAGAACCTGACTTTCACTACATACCCATCTCTAAGCCCCCTCCGATTTCTGTTAGCTCCTCTGGACCTTTTACTTTGTCTGGCCAACACTACACACCAGCCTCAGGACCTTCTAACAGATCACCTGCAGGCCTGACCTCAAAGAGCCCCAACAATTCCTTGAATAAAACCTATTCCATTCTCTGCACCGTTTTATGGTGTGATGACCCATGGAGCTCATTTGCTGGACTCCAGTGATCCAATGGGAGGGGGGGTTGCTTTCCAAATATGGCAGATCAGCATACAACTTATGACAGGGTCTTAGGTGGCAGCCTAATGTTTTACACTACAAACATGATGGGGTGGTCTGGAGCTGTCCTACCTCCCAACACACACTGCATGGTACTGCACCCTTGGGCCTAGGCCTAAATCCATTATAACCAATTGTGAGCAAAAAAGAGCAGATTGGAAGAATTCAGTTAACAGGTTCCAACCACCAGTTGATTCCAGATATGCCATCCACCACTGCCTTCTCCTCCTCAGTGACTCTCAGCACATGAGATGCCATTGCCCTGCACCAGCACATTCCTCCCCCCCGATGCCTGGCCAAGTGCAGGGAGTGGACATCATATGCTGAGCAACAACGGTTTGTAGGCTGACCACCAACAGATGCTGGAAAGGGAGCAAGCAGTTGCGGTGGCTCCTATCTCAGCACAGCTGCTACTGAGGGCTGCAAGAAGGAAAAGTCTGCTCCAGTTACAACAGCAGAGACATACGGGGCGGTGGCGGTGAGGCAGAAGTGGGGCTCTCTCCCAGCATCAAGCTCAGGACAAGAGCAGGAGCCTAGAATGTTCTGCATGACTCAGAGAGTGCATCCCAAAGGCAGGAGCCCATTTATTTATTTATTTATTACATTTATATACCACCCAATAGCCGAAGCTCTCTGGGCGGTTCACAAAAATTAAAACCATAAATGAAACAGTATAAAAACATGATATAAAAATAAAATATCAAAACACAATATCAAAACACAATCACAGTAAAAAAAAACGCACAGCAATGCGATTTTAAAATACAAATTCAAAATACAGATTTAAAACAGCAGAGTTAAAAGACTATGATCATAAACTGTTAAAATATTGTGGAAATAAAAAGGTCTTCACCTGGTGTTTAAAGGAGTATAATGTAGATGCCTTCTCTGGGAATGGAATGGGCTCTAGGGAGCCCATTCCACAGCCGGGGTGCCACACCAGAGAAGGCCCTCCTCCTAGTAGCCACCTGCCTCACTTCTTTTGGCAGGGGCTCATGGAGAAGGAGCCCTGAGGATGTTCAGGTACATATGGGAGGAGGCATTCCTTCAGATAACCTGGCCCCAAGCCATTTGGGGCTTTGAATGTTAATACCAGCTTTTTGAATCAGGCCCAGACCTGGACTGGCAGCCAGTGTAGCTGGAAAAGGACTGGTGTAATGTGGTCTCATTGGCCAGTCCCTGTTAACAGTCTGGCTGCCCTATTTTGTACCAGTTGGAGTTTCCGGGCCTTTTTCAAAGGCAGCCCCATGTATAATGCATTGCAGTAGTCCAGACGAGAGGTTAGCAGAGCATGGATAACTGTAGCTAGGCTATCTCTGTCCAGATAAAGACGCTGATAAAAGGTGCTGATAAAAGGTGCTCCATTCCAGTCACCGCAATTAATATGAGGCCAGGCCTCTCCCTCAACTGTTAGAGCTGGGCAGGGGTGGGTGACTATTATGACTACAGTGATATGGTGCTTCTAAAGCACTCCAACCACCTCAGAAGTATAATACAACAAGACTACACACTACCTCTCCTTTTGAGCTTGAAACTGCCTAGGAGAGGGTTTTTTTCTCTAGACTTCAAGAGTCCCCAAAGGGTCTCTGGTTTGCAGCAAAACTGAAGGGATAATACACCTCTCCTTAGCTCCTAAAGTTAAAGAGGCCCCTGCCTCAATATCTCTTTTTCTAGTGGTGATACCACAAAAGACTGTGGTACACACAAATAGTAGCTACATTATGTCCCCTTATCAAATGGAAATGTGAGCACTTACTGGGACACCAAGTAATTGCTAGGGACATTCTGTTTCCATTTCCTGCAGGAGAAGGCTGTTCAAGTTTTTGGGTTACTGCTTTGAACCTTTGGGCATGGGGTTGCATTTTATAATTTACTTTTTTTTTTTAAAAAAAGAAAAAGTGGGTGAAAATGCAGTTTTGCCAACTAGGGTTGTTTAGTCTTCTTGTGATGTAGGGAAGGAGGATAAATATTCATAGAATGTGGGAGAGCAAATAGGCACGATAAGGTAGAAGAACAGAGATATGTGCAGATAGGAATATGGATGTTCCTCCATTGTTGGAATCCCTAGCTAAGCACCCTTCAATTTCTAACCAATGAGCATTCTTTGGCTACAGGTTCCCCCACTACTGGCATATGAATGTACTCTTTACTGAAAGCTCAAGATTTCCATACAAGGCACTGTATGCTTCAGGAAGAATCTCTCCCATGTGTGCTCCGCAGTGCTGACAACAACCAGATTTCTAGAATGGAAGAGATCTCCCCACCCACCCTGCTTTACATATTCTTTCTCCTGTCACAGTTTAAACAAATTTATTCTGAACAGTCATCAATGAAAGGCAAGAAGCAAAAAAAAACCCTCTTATTTTCATCTAGTCAACTAGATCTGCAGCGCAAGATTACTGGTTACAAGCGCTGAATGGCTGTATCTCGAGTCGGTTTTGTGGAGAAATGGTCACATTAATTACCATAACCACATAAGAGGATTAAATATATGAATTAAAATTAGAAATTTCAGACAGTCAAAGTGAGTTTTTCTGGGGCTATAAAGTGGTGTGTATGTGTGCTTGTGGTACATTTTTCAAAATGTGGCATAAGGAGGATAGGTTTGTTTGCTCTAAATGTCTGGTTCTTACCTACAGCAATGTAACTCAGCTCCAGACATGTGTACCAGCCCTATGGAGGAACTTGCGAGCTATTTTCAGGTGCCTCTTTTCTCTAGACTGTAGTATGAGGAGCCCAAGTAATGATCCAGCCCTATAATGAAGTTGATATAAGCTAACTGCAAGGGATTCATAGATACCGAGCCTGTGAGCATGGAAGGTAAGATGGTCATCAATGGTGGGGCCTGACGTCTAACTGAGATCTTCCAATATTTCCTTAAAGAGGAAAGAGGCTGTGGAGTCTGTTGCTTTCCCTTAATATTCATGATACAAACATGCTATTTACAAGAATTATACATGCAAACCCATTATTTTCCCTCAGAAATATATCTGGGGCCAACTTTTAACCACATCTTGATTCAAATGTGGTAGTGATGCTAAGTGGCAAAAGCAGGTATGTGGGTTGGACATGGGCTGCGGGTGGGCTATCCCTGCTCTAGGCAATCCCATGGGAATGTAGTTGAGGAAGCAGCCTGAGACATTACTCAAGTAAGCGCACAAGCTAGAGTGTGTTGTGGCAAAAGGCAAAAGGGAGGAGACAACCCCCAGTATTCGACGTACAATGAAGCGCAGGCCAAAAAGATGCAGAGATTGCCTATTAGAATCTTAGGTTCACCTCATGAAGAGAAAGTTTGTTGGTGTAACATGTGCCCAGGCAGGTCCTTATGTTCTAAAACATAAAACACATTAATACTGGTAAATACAACTTTACCTCTCTCAACAGAGCGCACAGGTATTCTACATTTTCTACATTTATCCTTTGGAGACGACAGGAAAAGCAGTGTGTCAGACCATAATGAGGTTGGCAGGAAGCACTTGAAGAAAAATGACTTTGGGAATTATTTTAATTAAAATCAAATGGGGGAAGTGGGGGAACTGCCCCTTTCTCTTCAGAAACCTATCTGGAGCAACTCAGGGGTTGGTTTAAATTAAGCAGACATGCTTTTAAATACAGAATGAAACCCCAGGAGATTAATACCTATCCTTGAAATACTGCAACTTGGAAGTGCTGCCAGTCAGTCATCCACATCTACACAGAAAGGCACAGGAAGTAGGGATCAGAGATCAAAAGTAGAAGTCGATGTCCTTAAAGGAGTCTTTATTATATCGACATAGGGATTTGGAAAATCATCAGTCTGGGTTGTTTTACTTGCCTCCATGGTTCTGAACAATTTGTGTCACTACCATCTTCAAATTCATCTAAAGTCATAAAAGCTAAGTTTGTTTTAAGACAAAGCTTGAATCCTCAGAATTCTACCAAGAATCATAAACCACATATAAGTAGAGATTACTGAGATTACATGAAGTACTTTGAAGTATATTCATTCCTGATCCATCACCCAATAAATGTTGGGCTACCTTAGTACAGCTGATCACTCCCATGTGTTATTAGCATGTTAACACTCATGGCCAATTAGACCAGGGGTGAGGAACCTATGGCTCTCCAGATGTTGCTAGACTATGAACTCCCATCATCCATGACCATTGCCCATGCTGGCTGGAGATGATGGGAATTGGGAGTCCAACAGTATCCAGAGAGCCAGAGCTTCTTCAACCCCAATTTAAGATGGGCTAAAGATGACAAGGCTTCATCTCAGCAAATCATCAACCCTACTGAAGCACCCAAATTGTTTTAAACCAAATTTAGAACATGCAGATTTTTCTGAAAAAGCCTTTGCCCTTGATAGACTGGGCAATTGCCAAACAAATGCAAGACAGCTCTATTTAGTTCTTACAAATAAAATCAGACAACGGAAGTGGCAAAAGATGCTTGGAATGAGAAGCTATTTTTTCAGGCTTGGAGGACAGCTATATACAACTTTACAAAGCCTTTTATCTTCCCTGCCAGCTCAGGAAAGGAACAAACACATGCAACACTTCAATTGTACCACAGGGCATACAATTTGAGCTCTACCACAGAATCCAGTAGATTTCTAGCCTGCAAGGTTTGAAAAGATCAAAGCGAACCTCTTAAGCTACATTCCTAAAAACTAGGAAAGGCAAGTAGCTGGGATTTTCAAGGAGACAAGGGTCAGTTCTACACCAAGCAGGATATAACACTTTGAAAACGGTATATGTAATGGGCCCTGGGTCCAAACAGTTGTCAAAACTGTTATAAAGCATTCTAAAGCAGTAGTGTAGATCCTGCCAAGGGAAGACAATTTACTTCAATCAGTATGGCTCTCTCCTCAAAGACCATGAATAACGTTCGTTCAACTTCACCATGCCCATATGCTTTGGGTTTTCATTCCCAATAATGGGACAGTAACTGAACTAACTTAAAAGGGGCATGAATGTACACACACACACACTGAACTCTGTGCCCAAAGCATAGTGTAGGGATGTGTTCTTAACATTTCAGGATTTTACTGCAAAATATTCAGGACAGAAGTCTCCTCTCCAGGCTTCATTCAGCTTTTCAGTTATTGGGGGATATCAGATGACAACCAAAACCAGTGCAGTGTACTTGAGAAAATAGCGGGCTTGGACCAGGACTGCCTAGTTTTAAATCTTTGCTCAACTATTCCATTCATTGGGTTGGCTTCAGACAAGTCATTATCAACCCTGCAAGGTAGGACTGGCTGAGAGAAGTTAAAACAGCAGGAAGGGCAGAATACTCTAATTAATTATGTGTGTGGGTATTGTTGGGGAAACAACTTAGACAACTTAAGTCTTCAAATTTTGAAAGGGTGTTGGGGAAAATTCCAAGCCTAAGTGGATTGGTCAAAAGTTTTAGTGTCCAGAAGGACAGAACAGCCAGCTGAATGCAATAAGCAAGGAAAGGGTTTTTTCTGTCTGAAATTGTAAAGGTCAACTGATAACAGGAAAGTTTTCTATCAGGATAAAGTAATTGATCTGGGCTGGGCTGGTGTCTAAAAAAGTATAAAAGAGAGCCTTAATTTAATGGGTTTTGATGCAGAGTCAGGTGTGGTGTATTTTAGATGGAGAGAATTGCATATAAGAGTTTTGACGGAGGACTGTATATATCTGATGGAACCTGTTGTGTTTTTGTATATATTAGACCACAAGTAAACGACTTGTATTATACACAAGATACTGTGTGTGAGTATTTATTCAACACCTGGATTTCTACTGGACTTATTGCTTACTCAAGCACTGGCAGCGTTTGTCTACTTTTGCTTCCCTAACAGGTATCACACAACACACACACACACACACACACACAGACATAAATTCCCCAGAAAAGCATATTCCTTGCTGCAATTAGAAATTTTCCATCTGCGACTATTCAAGCCACCCTTCAATGCAACGTGAGGTCAGACTACATACAATGTTAGTCATATGTTTAAACGAGGATGCTTAGCCCGGATGCTTTTATTTTGGAGCTTTTTGACCCTGCAAGCATAGCAAACCCCACCATTGGTGGCAAACAGCAGCAAGGAAGGTGGCAATTTTGAACAGACAACAGGCAGCAGGCCCCAGTCTGGACTGGGAGTATATTCTCCAAACAAAAGCAGCCAGGTCAAGCCTACTTCTTTAAAAACAAGTGACTAACATCGCACATAGTTTAGCCCTGAGCTTGTTGTGCTGGACAGTATCACAAGGTCAGCTTCACATCCCTTTTCCTTATTTTTCTCAGAATCAGAATGTCTTGGGTAATGTCCCCCCCGTCCCAATTTTAGCTTTTCAGTGAGTTGTGAAGTACCTTCATCATTTTGGGAATACCTGCAATGGGGGGCAGCACATCGGCATTCTCCAGGCCAGTATGACCATCATACATGTACATTTTGGAAGGAGAGGATATTAGCAAAAGGTTGAGGAGCCACAGTGACATTTTCATCATGATAGCCAGCTGTGAACAGCATATCCCAGGAAGCAGATCCTAAAAATAGCCTCTTACAGCAAGAGTCAGAGGGGGATGGGACACGGTGGTTTATACATGGCCCAGGCCATTTTATACATCATCCTGTATTGCCAGAACTTGGTTCCTCAAGTCTTCTTACACTTACACTTACACTTATACACACACAGCGAGAGAGAAATGAGAATTCAAACAAAGCCTTCCTAGCAATATTTTTTCAAGGTAACAAAACCAGATAGGGAGAAGCCCCATGATGTCGAATGCGCCGTTACAAGGTGGGATTTTCAGGGTGAGCAACCTTTTGGGCCCCAAGGGCAGTGCCAAGTAGTGGGTTGGGGGCCCACACACACACACATAAACTGCCCCTCACTTCCCACTAAAATCAAGGGATGGGATTCCTGTGGTGGGATGGAGTTTAAAGCCTCCTCTCCACCACCACTAGCAGCAATTTGCATCGTTGGTTCCTCATTTCTAATGGCAGCAATGAAACAGTGAGCTCTGTATCAAGATGGTAGGTGGGGAAAAGTTTTAACCTCCCCCCTAGGCTGACCAGATGAAATCCAGGTCAGGGCTCATGTAACTTTAACAGTTAATAATAATAATAATAATATATTTATTTCTGCCAATGTCATTTGTATGCAATTAGTTCCTGGTGAAATTCCCTCTTCATCACAACAGTTAAAGCTGCAGGCACTATACTAGAGTGACCATATACAAAAGAAGGCAGGGCCCCTGCAACTTTAACTGTTGTGATGAAGAGGGAATTTCACCAGGAACTAATTGCATACAAATGACACTGGCTGAAATTCCCTTTTCTCTACAACTGTTAAAGTTACATGAGCCCTGACCTGGATTTTATCTGGTCACCCTACTCACCCACACACACACCAGTGATCCCAAACCCCAATGCAGATTTCTGCTTTCCCACTGCTATTAGTAGCAAACAAGTATGGCGGATCAACTGGGTGTTGGCACCCTGGAGCTCCACAAAGCTGTCAAGGACTGCGAGTTGCCGTATGTTCTCTATGCTGTACTTCAAGGTCAGGGTTTTTTTGTACTAAAAGCTGGAATCGTCCCAAGAAAACAGCACTGTTTTGTCCCACTACTCCTCAAAGGAACATGGGGTAGTATTGTTTCTATATTTGTTTGTGAACCATATCTCATGGTGGGAGTCTGAACAAGTTGAACGTCCCATTTCCCTACATCTATCTTAACACTCAAATATGAACTTTGAATCAGGAAGATATTCAAACTACAGATCTTCCAACATCTTCACCAAACAAGTTCCTTTTTGAGCACTGAACCAGCTGCTGGGAAAACAGGAAGTGCAACCCTTTCAACGGTTCCTCCCCACCCCCAACCTGCAGCCAGTTGGTGTGTGAAGTAACCCTTAATATTCCCCACAGAACTGAGGCCAAGTAGAGGAAGCAGCAGCCATGCACAAGTGGATAAAATACCACTTCTCATGCCTGTAACTAAATCATGTGGCCCCTCGGCGCTCTCAGCTGCAGAAGCATTTTGCTGCTACCCAGCAGTGTATAGGTCTCATAGCTCCTTTGCCAAAAGGAGAGCCAAGGGGGCTCTCAAATGCTTCTTGAGGCCAGTAGTATATGTGGTTCCTTCCCAAGAAATGGGAGACGTGGCAGCAAATGAAGATGGGTGCCACAGAAATCATGAGAGCCTCAGCTAAAAAGCAAAACTCCAGGTTAGGCATTGGGAGGGGGAAAGGTGAAGTGAAGTGGAAAAAGGGAGGCAACGAGTACAATAGGATTCTCCAGGTTCACAGCTATTGACCATTGCTATTCAGATGCTTTCCAGTCAGAGCAGCTGTAGGCACAAGAAGGATGGCTCTGGCTAATGAGCCATTGTGCCAGCGACTTCTTCCGACAATTCTCCCTCCTCCAACGGAAAGTCTCTGTGTGCCAGTTACTCCCCCCCCCCCTCGCTGCTGTAATAAGGACCCAGACACGACTGCAGGCAAGCACAGGACTCACTTGCTCCTTCTTGATTTACAGAACTTCCCAGCTAACAGCTGCATTGCAGATGAACCCTCTTAAAGTGGACACACACACACACACACACACACTGTAAAGCCAGTCAGCAGGGCACTAAGCTACACTAAAGCCGACAGGCAGCTTTTCTGGAATAAGCACAGCAATTCTGATCTCATCTAAACCACCACCAAATGCAGGCTTGTGCAGAACCTGCCATCCCAATCGCACTGCTGCTGCATCGTGCATCATGCCCTACAAAAAAACAAGAGAGGCATATGGCTCCCTTACCATCACCACCAATTCAAACCATCCGTTTTGGTTTTCAAACAGTGCCTCAGAAGGACAGAAGAAAATTCCATTTCCGATTTAGGAACCGTGAACAGACATATCCCAAACAAAAACAGAATGGCAAAGAATGCAATAATCTATTAGAGCAACCTCTCCCAATCTGGTGCCCTGCAGATGTTTTGGACTGAAGCTCCCATCATCCCATGTCAGCATGGAAAATGGCCAAGGAAGATGGGAGCTGTAATCCAAAACCTTTGGAAGGCGCCAGGTCAGGGAGGGCCATGTTGCTGCAAAGGTAGTTTATACAACAACATGGCCAGATTTAGGAACAAGGGGTTCTATTTGAACAAGGAATATGCGAGCCCCCTCTCCATGAAGGCTTCAATAAATCCACTTGCCAGGGTGAGTGTGGTGCCACCCACTGGCAAGCATGATGAGCAGCCAGCCTTCCTCCAAACTTCGAAGCTGGAGGAATGACTGGGGATCATCCATGCAGTTGTGCAAAGATCCCCACCACCCTCCCAGCTCCAAAGTTGGGACGAAGACTGAGCACTATCTGACATCTGCATGGTGCTTCAGAGCAAAAAACGTTGGCAGGAGGAAACATTAGTCAAGGATGCCTAAAGCTGCATGGGATGCCTTTAGGCAGTAGAGCCCAATGGGGCATACTCCCCCATGCTTCATTTGGGAATACAGCGGTGGGGAAGGGATGCATGAGACTCGGGTATCTAAACTAAGGGCCTGCCTGACATCCAAGTTGTGCCACACTTTTTCCTTTGCATGAAAAGGATTAGGACAAAAGGTGGGCAAATAATTTCTTCTAACCTATGAAATCGTTAATTGTCTCTTGAATAAGCAAAGGTCTGTCCCATACACAGGTCCTTGTTGATAGAAAAAGACACTAAGTTTGGAAATCTAATGAGCACATGTGATGAAGTGATGATCTGACCTTTACCATGACCCAGAATTCCTGAAATAGTGGCCACCTTGTGCTTTAACGTACTGGCACTTGGGTAGACAAAGATCTGAGTACTAGTACATTAAAGCACCAGACTGCCACTATTTCAACTATTCTGGGGTCATGGTAAAGGTCAAAACTTCACTCCATCACATGTGTGTAGGTTCTTTAAGGGGGAAACACTTCTAATTCCCCCTGCCCCAATCTTGGAGAAATTCCAGGAGACACAGAACCTTCAGCCTTATTGTATGTATGTCTTTCAAACTGTGCCAAAGGGTAGTTTTATGCACCTTACTGATGGACTGTTCAGAGAAAAGAGAAGTGATGCCAATACACCCAATGTGTAACCCATGTCTAGCAAACACTATCATTCAACCTCCAAGATGTTAACTTTAGTAGCCCTAGCTGTGGATCTTAGGTAAGGTGATCTAGTCACCATAGGAAGTGCCAGGAAGATTGAGACAGCTCCCTGATGAGATCTGGAAAGCAGAATTGCCTGGGCCAGTCAGACCATTTCTGCCCTCTGCTTCTTGAGCTATGGAACTAGCTTTATCGAAGGGAAAGCATGCCTCAGTCCTTCTAGCCATTTGCTGACTAGGGCATCCAGTCTATAGGCTGGTAGACACTGAATATGGGAGGGGGAAAACCCTTGATTTTGTATATTATGGTTTTAATTGTAAAATGACCAGAGAGCCTCGGCTGTTGGGCAGTATAAATATGTAATAAAATAAATAAATAAATAAATTTGTCTGCATTGCGAATAAGCTTAGTTTACCACTGCAAACAAATGAAGACTTGCTAGAAGGTTGCTGTAGGTAGCTTCCACCATTTGTTCCAGCTGAGCCTGTGTCTATGTCTGTGGCCCTTGTCATGTATATTTGAATCCCATAATTGGGGGGAGTGGAGAAAAGGGCTAAAGTAAAGTGCTCAAGGAGAAAACATGTGCCACTACAAAAGCTTGGAGCTGAGCAATGATGAAATCCTGTTTGCGTACTAACCAGGCAAGGCTGGGAGCAGAAAGTTAAGTTCCTCCTGCTTGAAGACCCTGCCTGGTACTAAAATGTAGGACTTCCCAAAACTACAGGCTGCCTAACTGAAAGAAGAACACCTCTTCTAAGGCTTTATGCAAACTCTGGAATAGATGGAAGCCTCTGGAAATATATCAAGGTCGAATGCTGGGAAGTTCTTAGCATATTTAAGGAAAGGAAGGAATGGGCTAACAGCCTGGGAAGGGCCCATTTAGGCTAAAGTAATTAGTAACTGATAAATGTTGTACTTTAAACCCTCTATAATATTTGATTGATTTGATTTAGACACCGCCTTTCTACTTAAAGTGGCACCCATAAGCTTTGAAATCTTATTAAGAACGTGCTCTAGCCTCCAACCACACCAAAGTTTTGGAGTTGGATCCTAGTAGGGGTTTTTATATGAATCTGAAAAGAAATATACAGGATCACTGTTTTGAACATTTTTATAACAGGCCCCAGGGCTTTAGCTTGGATGTCCTAGCATTTAAGGGCCACTTTGAGAAGCTATGGATGACTCTTCATGAAGATTCATTGAAGATGCTGAATTAAAGCTTGTACATTCTATAACAACCACTGAAGATGACAGGAGTCAAAATATGCTTGGCCGTTTTTATTGGACTAAGTTGATTGTTAACACCGACTGAATATGGGAATGTTTGTATGACTTGCTTCTAAGATTGGTTATACTTGGAATTCTTCTACTGACTTAACAAAACCTATCAAGATTTAATTGCTTTTATTGAATGTTTATTTGTTGTTCCAACTATCATGGTCATATAAACCTTACAAATACATACACCAACAATACAGATAAACACATACAACCACCATAATACAAAGAAGTAAAATACAAAAAGATACTAGAAAAGGTTTTCATTAGAACGTGCCCATAGATATGTAAAAGATTTGAATTCTTTGTATTAAAACTATAAGAGACACTAAGAATTTACATTAAAAGGTCCATAAATGTATAGAAGTTAATACTACTGATACAGTAAAACTTAATTTTAAATTCATCATTACAGTTCCCCATATTGACCTCTACAAATCTTCTTCTCAACTTTTGGGCAGCTACTGCAAATCTCGCAACTCTGTCACAAATTTGTCAGCATCAGAGAGCAAATACATAACTTTAGCTTGATCATCACTAATTGTTTTTATCTTGATTATTACAGACGATAGGTGATTAGCCTGAATTTGTTCAAGCTATTAGACTGATTTTTGTGATGAATGCAATCACCACACAACACTTTGGTTGTAGTCAGCCAAAGCAACAACTCCTCAGAGAAGAAGCAAGGAAGATTCCCCATTGCCAGAGAGCTGTCAATTTGATTTTTTAACAATGTCTCATGAGATGACTCTGAAATGGAATTAGGAATTGTGAATAAGCAAGTATGTCCCAAACAAAGACAAAATTCCATGTTGGTGGATCTTTATAATAAGGAATTTGGGAGATCATTAAATGAAGTCTTAAATGGTGGCAACATGCTGTGGCAAATGCTCCGACCACTGAAGAGAAGGAATGAACATGTGATATGCTCCTCCAATCCAAAGTGGATTCCATCCTGGGCCAATTTAGAGGGAACGTTGATATACACATGCAATCTGAACATCATGTAGTTCTTCCCTGGCACTGTATATTCCCCAAGAAGGCTCTACCACTCAGTTCTATGTACAATGCATCTAGAGACTACATCTGTGTCATATATATCACAGCCTAAAACTGTCAGGTGCTGTATGTATTTTTTTTAAAAAATATTTAAACATTCTCCTATTTGGAGCATTAATTTTCAAGCTAGTTCTCCAGAAGCTTATTGGGGTTCTTCAACCAGAAGATTGGTCACAAGTAGACACAAACTGCCAGCAAAATTCTCCCATCTTCTCCGGCAATGTACAGCTGCAATGAGGCACAGAATGTGAAATAGGATACATTCTGCAGATGTGGGGTGAAGGCTAGAACCAATAGGCCTGGCCAATGTTCTGCACGGACTGACAACACACCAAAGAAAATTGTACAAAATGCAAGGATTCCACTGCAGATGTCTAGGAACATTTTTGGAGAAGAAAGTTCTTGTGGAAAAGATTTCCTAATGAAAGAAAAATCCAAAACCACCTGCCTAAAGGAAGGGTCTTTGGGGCTTCTTCTAACCTTATCTATTAAAAGTATCATATGCCTTAAATTCAGGACTGCTTTCTTCTCTATAGTCTTACATTGAAAAAAACAGGAAGGAAGAGGGAGATCACGTCTAGGTTTACACTTAGTTTTTGCTATAATAAGCTTCAGCTCAGAACACAGAAAACTCTTTATTGGTGATCCATAACACAACACAACTGGACTTGTCTACCTACACACACAAATCACTAAGGGATTCCTTCATGGTTGCTTTTATGATTCAGAAGAGATCCAAGAACCAATTGTCTCTATGCTTTCTATGGAACATACGACTTTACCCAATACTGGAGTTTAGATCGAGCTCATAAAACTATTGCCCGTATGTGCCACTATTGCCAGTATGTGCTCCATGCCTATGGCTAGCTGCTGGTTCTACAATGTACCAGACTGAGGTTTCACATGCCAACTATGGAACACAAAAGCCAACTATTTCCTGTGTGACAGCATCTGGCCATAAGCAGGGGGCTGGATCACACAGTGATTTCCAGTAGCCACCACAAATCTAATGATTATTCCAATATAAAATCAACTGTGCTACTTTTGCCAGCAAAGCAATTTTTGAAATCATTGAAGGAAAGGCCACCCTTTTCAGACAAGGAAGGTATGAAAAAAAAATACCTGCGGGACCAACCAATCCCAGGCAAGATTATTGGCTAGCAGTGTGGATAAGCAAGAACCTGGTAGTTTGTATCAGTACAAAACAAGACCTGTTACTGCAAAATTAAGTTATGAAGGATTTATCTTAAACAAGATGTTCTCTCTAGCTAAGAATATTAATAACATTGTACATGGTCTCTTGAAGTCAGTAACAGCCTGCTGACATGAATGTGAACAAATAAGAGTCAATTATTTGCACTGGAAATTACCTCTCTCTCATATAGATATAGACAATGTGGGGGGGGGGGGGGGTGAGAGAAAGAGATAGAAACTACACTCAGAATCTTGAGAATTAAGGAATAAAAGAGATTCTGTAGTTCCAAGAGAGGAAAATGTAACAAGCCTTTGATGCAAATTTTACCTCTGCCCTGATTCACTGAATGTCCTAGGCAAGGTGCTCTTTTAGTCTCAGCCCTCCCATCTGAAATATGGGGATAACAGTGATGACACCCCTTACAGGATTGTTCTAAGGATTAAAACAAGATAATTGATGCAAAGTGTTTTGAACATTCAAAATCTGATATACAAATGCAAAGTATTGCTCATAATAGTGTATCAGCAGTTTCTACTAAAAGTTGAAGAGGAAGAAGATCTGAATGAAGGGCTTCTGAACTCAGTAATGTTTCCAAACTCTTTTTCTCAACACACAAAACAGGAGTACATATATGCAATTCTACCAAAACTGACATAACCTCAACTGTACACAGAGTTTTCTAGTAGCATAACTTAACGCAGAGTTCTAGGCCCTTTGCCTGAATGCTTTGAATAGTACTCAAATGTGCCATTTTTCATAGCACAGATCCAGATCAGGAGAAGACAGGGGGCCCTTCAAGCTCAGCAAGCCAGGATGAATGCAGCCCCTTCAACTGCCCAACAGTTCTTATTAGCCAACTGTACGCACTCTCCCTACAAGCTCCAGGACAAGAAAAACCTTCCAGAGTCCATTAGCAATTAGTTCTAGCCCAAAGGTACCACCCCTCCTGTTAACCTCAATGTGTCCTAATAGAACACTACTGAGGATGCTATTCCAGCCCCCACAGGCCCAGAGGGAATTCTAGGCCTATCACCCATGAAATGCTATAACCTTTTGACACAACTGTACAATATCAGAACAGAGCAGCACCTGCACTGAAGCAGAAACATGAAACATATCCAGCAAGTACTGGAGACTAATGCTATGGGGAGGGTTTAAGAGACACCCATGCTATGCTCCATGTGTGCTTCCCCAGCAGACACAAGATTGGGCAGTTCTCCCCTGGGTCACGCTTCACTCATCAGATCAGATGCATGGCATCAAGTCCGGGGCAAGGAGCCAGCAGGCTGAACACACGTCATCTATATATATTCATACCACACTCTGCAACACAGAAAAGGAAATCCCTCGGGCACACGCTTTACCCACCAACTGCAAACCCATCTGAAATGTAAGGAATATTGAAAGCAAAAAGGTTGGGGAAAATCTAAGTCCTGAAAGACTAAAAAACCAGAACCCCCAACCCCACACTGAGGCAGGGAAAGTTAAAAGACACCTACCTTATGCCCAGTCAGATCAACGATTCATTTATCCCAGTACAATCTGCTGCAACTGCCAACCACAGTTAGAACATTGGTCATTTGACTACCTATTATTTAACTGTGGTCAAATATTCTCAAATGTTCCATGAAGACAAGAATGGGTTTGGTAAGCAATACCCTACCTTTTCTATTGCATCATTTGGGTTCATCTGATAGCAGTAACAGAACTGAGGGGCCCTCCCCCACACACTACAGGAATCAGAAACGGGGAAGTTTCAGATGCTCGCTCACTCTGTCTCAAACACACACACACACAAACACATACGTGCCTCATTTAGAGGGAGGCACTCCCTGCCCTACAGCTGTCAAAGAAATTCCGCCTTTTCCCTTCCCAATTGACGCACGTGGCTTGATTTTTCCTACTGGTACTTTTGAACAGAAACTCAGGAGTAAAGAGGAAACACAAAGCAAATGCACATACAAAGTCCTCACAGTGGCATATTTACCAGCTTTCCAGAATTATACTTATTAGTGGTGGCTGCATTTGCAGCACAGTGCGCATGCACACTGTGAAGGCTTGGTGCTGTTAAGTGCACATGTGCGCACACTAGGTTTATGGATAGAGCTGGCACCATTTTGCAAGGTGCATTCAGGGAGGCTGCATGTATGGTGTGGCCATGCAGACTAGCCTGCCATCCCAGACTAGAGTACCAAGTTAAATTAGTACCATCAATCTCAGCCCAGGCCATTTCTCAGGATGTACATCATCCACAGCCACCTCAGGGGGGTAGGCTGAAGGCAAAGAGCAAGATCCCAGGTTCCATAAGTCTTAGGATAGGAGGTTTTCCCTTTACAATGGGAAAGGCAGCTTCTCCTTAGGAAAGAACTCTTGGCATGGTAAGAAGCACTCAATCTGATATGCCGGAATTCTGGAAACCGGAACTGACAACCTTATAGAGGTCGTGTGTGCTCATGTACAGATCAGGATGACTACTAAGTAGTGCTCAAGCAAGATGTGCTTTTGAGCTTCTGAGAGGATTTTTTCCAGCCTCACTACTTTAGATTTTTTAACTAGACATGGCAAGTATCGAAACTAGATCTACAGTGAGCTCTACAATTGAGAATGGAAGTCTGACCCTTCCTTTACCAGAAATCCTAGCACAGGTTAACTCAACTATAGATTTATTTATTTATTCCTGTATTATTATAGATTCCCTACAATAGATGTTCTCTGAGCAGCTTACAATAGTAAAGCACAGTATAAAATAATAAAAGCTATTTAAAAACATATTTTTAGTTTAATTTAATTTAGTTTTTCTATGTAAACTTTTGTCCAATTTTTCCTTGCTAAAGTCCTTATAGGGGAAATGAAAAGGGAGGGGAAAGGGTTTACTTCTTGTATTTTATTGGAAAATGAAAATATCCAGAACTGTTAACACAAAAAATAAAATGGAATTTTAAACTGAGTCACCCAGGCTAAAAACAAATGTTATGTAAAAGGCATAGGTGGTTAAAAAGGCCTTCAACTGGCACCCAAAAGTCCATAAAGGTGTTCTAGGCAAACGTAACTAGAGAGGTTGTTTCATAACCAGAGTGCCACCATCAAAAAGGCCCTCTCCCATGTGGTCACTTGCTTCACTTGCTTCAGTGAAGGCACTCAGAGTAGGCCCTCTGAAAAAAGATCTTACAGTTTCGCTAGCTACATATAGGAGAAAACATCGTCTTGGGTTGTTTTAAGGCTTGACAGCAGGTGTGGGCAACTTGTGCCCATCAAATGTTTTGGCCTACAACTCCCATTAGCCTTTACCATTGGCTATACTGACTAGGGCTGATGACAGCTATAGACTAAAATATCTGGAGGGCCACAAGTTTAAAACCAGCACTTTAAATTGAGACAGGAAATGGACTAGGATCCAGTGCAGCTGACAAAGGTCAGGTGCACTATGGTCAAACACCCTGTCTCAGTTAATCCTGCAGCCATATTCTGGGCCACTTGCAGTGGGTAACTGTGACCAAACTATCTCCATCCAAGTGAGATCACAGCTGGCATATCAGCTGAACCTAATGAAAGACACTTCAAGTCACAAAGACCACTTCAGCTTCTAATGACAATAAGCACCCACAGGATTAAAACCCTGAACCATCATGGGAATGCGCCCTTATCTAGAACAAGATGAACACCGTTCACCCAGGTGAACAAATCACTGACCAAGTGAACCTTGTCTGGATTGAGGGCCAGTTTTTCAACCTCATCCAACCCATTACTACACCCAAGCCACAGCCTTGCCTGCTTCTGAAGAGAGAGAAAGCTAGGTGTCATCCCGACGCAGTTGACCGATGACATCTATCAGTGATTTCATGTAGATGTAGTATTGAAGAAAGAATGGAACCCTGGAGATTGCCAAAGCATGACTCTTAAGGGGCTGAGCAGTCATACCATAGCAGCATCTTCTGGAAACCATTCCCAAATGGTGACTTCCAGACCCAACCTGAACAATCTATCTAGTAGGATACCTTGGTTGATGGTATCAAAAGCCACTGAGAGCCAAGAGGCTTGCACTCTCTAGTCTCTCTCTCTCAACAAAAGCCATTCCTCAGGGTGACCAAGACAGTTTCCATCCCAAAACCAGGCCTGAATCCCAAATGAAATGGATATAATCGGTTTCATCCATGAGTTGAACCAGTTTCTTCAAACTGCATTCACTGAAGTGAACTGGCCACCACTGTCTCCTAACTTCCTGTCCCCACATCACAGACAGACACAACTTGGAATCCACAAACAAGGATTCTGTATACTCCAAAATTTTACAACTGATTGGCATTGAGTAGAGTCAAACACAAGCAACAGGTTGCAAACAACCAAGAACATCTCAGGACCCCATAACACCGCAACAGATGAAGCACTGATCACTAACCACAGTCCTCCCTCTTCAGTGGCTCACAAGAAATGGAAGCCCTCAGAGAACATCCCTTGTGCAAAGCACCCATGACAAAAACAGATAGCAGATAGTAACAGATGAAATATGCAGACTGATCCAAATTTGATGGTTTCTTTTTTGTAATCAATATATAGCATTCAACACAGACAACATTTCAGCCATACAGGTGGCAGGGAGTCAGAGAAAAAGTTTCAGGGAGTGGGGTAGAATTACTTATGGTGGGGTAGAGCTTGAAAAACCAACACAACACTTCCTTAAGAACATCTGTGATAATGCCATGCCATTTGGTGGAAGCACAAAATCACTTCAGGAATCTCTTTAATGATTCAGAGAGGTAAGTTTCCTCTTGCAGCAACTGTAGTACTGGAGATTAAGTACATCCAAGACATGGGGGGAAATTACAATCTCATTCTCTCTCTGCCCTACTAAAGATCCACACAAAAAAGGTTAAACATGTAGCTTTAGTCTAAAGACACAAGGATGCAAGCCAACACTCTTATGATAAAACTTGCTAAATGGAAATGTCACGTTCACAGGCAGTATATCTCTGCATATTTTTTAAATTTACACCCCAAACCCTTCAACAGGTTCCCACTGTGGCTTACAAAAAGTTACATTATAACAAATTAACATAAAAACGTTAAACACACCTCCACTTAATAAAAAAGTAGTCCTCACAAAAACCATGCATCACAAAAGAACAATGTACACAGAATTTTAAAAGTATTTGGCAAAAGAAATTAAGGTAGGCATCACAGGTGAGCCTCTCTGAGAGAATTCCAGAGTTGAGGTGCCACCACAGGGTAGCCACTTGCTGCACCTCAGACAACAGGGGGGCAAACAAAAATATCAGATGCTGGAAACAAAGAACAAGAGGAAACATTCTAAAATGGGGGAACTGGTAAAATAAAGACGTTGAAAGGGGGAGGTTACTCAATGTTTGGAGGTTACTCAAAAGGACAATAGAAGCTCAACTAGAATGTAGCCCACAGGTTTGGAAAAGCAGCACGAAGTCCAAATGGGGGGTGCTCAAACTATTCTGGATGGGGTTGCATTTCCTCTGAAGGTGCAGGTTCGTAGCTTGTCTTTTTTTTCTGGAACCATCTTTGTCACTTGAGGCTCAGTTGGACTTCTACCAACTTCAGTTGGTGGCCCAGCTATGCCCTTATCTGGACAGGGATAACCTGGCTTCGGTTATCTATGCTCTGGTAACCTCCATGTTAGATTACTCTATGTGGAGCTGTCTTTTAAGATGGTTTAGAAGATGCAGCTGGTGCAAAATGCAGCAGCAAGATTAATGACAGGGACTAGAAGGGCTGAAAATATAAGACCAGCTCTGGCCCGCTTGCACCAACTGCCTGTATGCTTCCAAGCTCAATTCATCATGCTGGTCTTAACCTATAAAGCCCTACATAGCTTGGGACTACAATACTTCATGGAGCGCCTCTCCTGACATAACCTACCCATACTCTACAGTCAGCATCTAAGGTTCTCCTCTGGGTGCCTCCTCCGAGGGAGGCTTGGAAGGCAACAACGAGCGAGAGGGCCTTCTCAGTGGTGCCCCCCAACTATGAAATGAACACCCCAATGAGGCCGCTTGGAACCAACATTGTAATCTTTTTGGCGCCAGGTTAAGACCTATTTCTTTCTGAGGCATTTGGCAGCATAAGATGAGTTTTTAATTGGTCCTGGATTATTATTATTAATTATTATTATTAATTAATAATAATAATAATATCCCACCTTTTTCCCAATACTGGGACTCTAGGCGGCTTGCAAATTAAAACATGTACAATTAAAACAGAGATATACAAAAATTAAAAAAATAATTAAACATAGTACAATTTTAAAATATTTAGAACATTTTAAAACGTTTTAAATACAAAATAATTTTTAAAATCCAAACTATAAGCAGCACATCCACAGAGGTCTTAACTACTCGCCAAAGGCCTGCTGAAACAGAAAAGTTTTAGCCTGCCTCTGAAAGCACACCAAGGAGGGAGCCAGTCTAGCTTCCCTGGGAAGGGAGTTCCAGAGCCCCAGGACAGCCACTGAGAAGGCCCTCTCCCGTGTTCCCACCAGGATGTGATGTTGGTGGGACGGAGAGAAGGGCCTCCTCCGAAGACCTCAGGGACGGGCAGGCTCATGTGGGAGAATACGGTCTTTCAGATAACCTGGACCTGAGCCATATAGAGCTTTGTAGGTCATAACCAGCACTTTGAATTGTGCCCGGAAACAGACTGGAAGCCAGTGGAGCTGTTTTAACAGGGGAGTTGTATGCTCCCTGTAGCCGGCCCCGGTCAACAATCTGACTACAGCTCTTTGAACCAGCTGAAGTTTCCAAACACTCTTCAAAGGCAGTCCCACGTAGAGCGCATTACAGTAATCCAAATGGGATGTAACTAGGGCGTGTGTCACCATAGCCAGGTCCGACATCTCAAGGAACGGGTGAGCTGGTGCACAAGCTTTAACTGTGCAAATGCACTCCTGGCCACTGCCAAAACCTCAGCATCCAGGCTCAGGGCTGAATCCAGGAGTACACCCAAGCTGCAAACCTGTGTCTTCATGGGGAGTGTAACCCCATCCAGCACAAGCTGAATCCCTATTCCCTGATCTGCCTTTCGACTGACCAGGAGCACCTCTGACTTGTCTGGATTAAGCTTCAATTTGTTTGCCCTCATCCAGTTCATTACTGCCGACAGTCATTGGTTTAGGACCAAAACAGCTTCCTTGGAATCGGGTGGAAAGTTGGGTGTCATCAGTGAACTGGTGGCACCGCACCTCAAAACTCTGGACAAGCTCTCCCAATGGTTTCATGTATATGTTAAATAGCATGGGGGACAAAACAGAACCTGGGGGACTCCACAGGCAAATGGCCAAGGAGTTGAACAGAAGTCCCCCTGCACCACCTTCTGGGTCCGCCCCTCCAGGAAGGAATGGAGCCACTGTAAAACAGTGCCTCCAAGTCCCATCCCAGCGAGGTGGCCCAGGAGGATACCATGGTCTGTGGTACTGAATGCTGCTGAAGGGTCCAGCAGAACCAACAGGGACACACTCCCTCTGTCCAGTTCCCAGCGTAGGTCATCCACCAAGGCAACCAAAGCTGTTTCTATCCCATAACCAGGTCTGAAGCCAGATCGAAATGGATCTAGATAATCCATCTCATCCAGGAATCCCTGGAGTTGGGAGGCCACCACGCGCTCCAGTATCTTGCCCAGAAATTAGATATTGGAGACTGGCCGGTAATTATCTAATACACTGGGGTTCAAGGATGGCTTTTTCAACATAGGTCGTACTACCGCATCCTTCAGGGTGGAATCCTGCCTTGGTGGAGGGAGGCATTAACCATTCCACTCCACTCGGCTAGTCCCCCTCTGGCTGCTTTTATGAGCCAGGTAGGGCAAGGATCTAGCATACATGTGGTGGCTCTTACCTCTCCAACGATCCTGTCCACATCATCCAAAAACCCTGGACAGGCAGGTGCCAAAGTTACACCCACTGGGTCTGTATCAACTGTAGTGTCCAAGTCAGAGCGGATCTGAGCGATTTTGTCTGCAAAGCGCTGGGTAAATTGGTCATAGCGGGCTGCTGACAGGTCTGAATTCTATTCTTGCGAGCCAGCATGTAAAAGGCCCCTGACCACCCGAAACTGCTCCGCCGGATGACTCTTTGCAGAAGCAATAGTGGCAGAAAAAAATAGGTTTTTTTGCTGCCCGTATTACCACAGAGTAGGCCTTCAAATAGGCTCTAGCCCATGTTCGATCGGATTTGCTCCGCGTTTTCTGCCAACGTCGCTCTAGTCGCCGTCTCACTCATTTCATCGCTGCCAGTTCCCTGGAAACCAGGGGGCTGGTGTGGCTCTACTTCATGAGAGAGGATTGTGTCCACCGCCCTAGTCATTTCTCCATTCCAGAGATCGACCAAGGCTTCGACAGAATCGCCTGCCAAGGCAACAGGAAAATCCCCAAGAGCTGTCAGGAAACCATTCAGATCCATCAGCCTCCTGGGACGGACCATCTTAGTCAGTCCTGTTTGGGTGCAATCTTAATAGCAGATTTAATGTTTTTTTACTCCTGACAGGTCCTCCACTTCTGCAGAGGTTCTGAGTTCCAGCAAGTCTACACCCCGCCAGGTAGTGATCTGTCCATGACAACGGAATTATACAAAGTTCCTCCATTCTCAGATCACCATCACCCCGTCCAACACAAAAAACAAGGTCCAGAGTGTACCCAGCAGCATGAGTGGGGCCAGATACCATTTGGGACAGACCCATGGATGTCATGGCGGACATGAAGTCCTGAGTAGCTCCCAACAGGGCAGTCTCAGCATGGCTGTTGAAATCCCCCAACGCAACAAGCCGGGGGGACTCCAACACCAACCCTGAGACTACCCCGGCTAGCTCAGAAAGGGAGACTGTTGAGAAGCGGGGTGGACGGTACACCAACATCATCCCTATTCTGTCCCGGGCACCCACCTTCAGATACACACACTCGAACCCTGCAGACTGTGGGATAGAGCACCTGGTCAGGGGGATGGAATCCCAATAGACCTCTGCCGCTCGACCTACCCTCCCCCCAGGCATTGCCTGCTGCAGGACAGAGAACCCTAGTGGGCAAAGCTGGGAGACATTAAGCCCCCCAGCTTCATCCAGCCAGGTTTCTGTGATGCAAGCCAGGTCAGCATGCTCATCCAGGATCAAGTCCTGGATAGCAGATGTTTTACCATTCAATGACCTGGCATTCACCAGCAGCACTTTCAGCCCAGGGGGTCTGTTGCCAGGGCCATCCAGGTTATCTGAGCTGGGGGGAGAGAGTTTAGTAACAGCCAGAACCCTATTGCTATTCCTTCTCTTATTAGGGCATAACTGTCTTCCCCCTCCACATCTCCCTCTGCCCTGTATAACAGTGATGGCTGCTCCCTGACTCCCATCACCTCCCCCTCCCCCCTTCTGAGTAGGGGGACAGGCCCTTGCATGCCCCCAAAGTGGCTCCCCCAAAGGGGCAACCCCCTTTGGTGTTGCCCACTTTGGCGGCAAACCCACAGATGGCAGTCCCGCCCCCCCCAGGGGCCTGCCTTTTATGCCTCAACTCCCACAGTTGTTTGCAGCTGGGAGTGGGAAGGCTTGGCTGGACCCAAGCCTGCAAGGAGGCAGATGCAGGGAAGAAGTCTTACAGGTCAGGCTACTCCCCAGCCAGGCAGTAGCAGCAGGAGTAACAGATGGAAGGTTGCCTTGCAGTTCTGTGGAGCTTCCTCTCCTTGTGGATGCAATGATGGTTTATGGTTGACTGCTCAAAGTTGGGTTTAGATATATATTGTCTCTATGTATACTGTTTGTGTGTTTTATGTAAATAGTATATTGTATTTTAATGATTTTTAATCTTTGTAAACTTCCCAAAGAGCTTTGGCTATGGGGCAGATAGAAATGCAATGAAGAAGAATTAATAGTAGTCCAAGATGTAGTAGTAGTAGTAGTAGTAGTAGTTGTCCAAGAGGTCACCAGCATGGATACAAGCAGTGTCAAGGAAGCTATTAGACAAAAGAAGCTTCCTTCAGAAATTGGAAGTCTTGCCCAAATGAGGAAAAGAAGAGGGAGCATATGCTTGTACAAAGGAGATGGAAGCAGAAAATAAGAGATGCAAAATAGCATTTTGAGGAGCATATCGCTAACATCAAGGCCAACAATAAAGAGTTGTTTAAATATATCAGAAGCAAGAAACTAGCTAGTGAGGCAGTTGGATCTCTGGATGATAATGGAGTTAAATAACTACTAAAGGAGTAAAAGGAGATTGCAGAGAAGTTGAATGAATTCTTCTCATCTGTGTTCATTGCAGAAGATATAGGACAGACACCTGTGCTTGAACAATGTTTTCAGGAAGGATGTCTGAGGAACTGAGGCAAATATTGGTGACAAAATATGAAGTTCTCATCCTTATCAACAAATTGAAAGTTAATCAAAATGGCATCCATCCTAGAGTTCTTAAAGAACTCAAATATGAAATTGATGGTCTTCTAACAAAAATATGTCCCTCAGATCAGCCTCTGTACCAAATTCCACATTAAGTATAATTTGGAAAGGAATTAAAAATAAAACTGCTCAGATCATACTCCCCTTATACAAATCTGAAAAGTGCAGAAAAGGACAACTAAAATGACCAAGGGGCTGGAGCAACTGCCCTATGAGAAAAGGTTACAAGAGTTGACATTGTTTAGCTTAGAAAAAAGGCAAGTAGGGAGGGGCATATAGACGTGTACAGAACTATGCTGGCGTGGAGAATGTGGACAGGGAGACATTTTTCTCCTCTCATAATTCTAGAACCCAGGGTCACCCCATGAAGCTGACTGGTGGAAGATTCAGAACAAATAAAGGAAGTACTTCTTATCACAGCACACAGTTAAACTATGGAATTCACGTCCACAAGACGTAATGATGGCCACCAATTTAGATGGCTTTAAAAGGGGGTTAGACAAATTCCTGGAGGAGGAGAAGGCTATCAATGGCTACAGGTTCTGATGATTATATGTTACCTCCAGTAACACAGGCAGTATGCCTATGTACACTAGTTGTTGGGGAACATGCTCAGGAGGGTGCTGTTACACTCATGTCCTGCTTGTGGGGTTACCATGGACATCTGGTTGGCCACTCTGTGAACAGAAAGCTGAGCCAGATGGCCCTTGATCTGATACAGCAGGGCTGTTCTTATTTTCTTAACGGGGGAAGGCCATCCCCTTCATGCAATTTTTGTGAGCTCCACGGAAGCATTAGAAAGGCAGGAAACAGAATGTGGAATTACGTAGGCCTTTGGTCTCAATCACCAGAGCTCTTTTTATGACCTTATGACAAAAGCTGGCATCCAGGTGAAAAAAATGGTCCCAAATATAACATCATTCATAATCCTCATAGATCAATAGTAACATCTAATTAGTGCATCAGAAAACCACACAGCAAAATTCCACTTACACCACCTGTCGAACATGAAGTTCACAGCAGTAAGTGAACCAACTGGCAGGGATGAAGAACCTCTTTCAGCTCAGGGGCCCAAATTCCATTTTGGAGTCGTTCTTGGGAGCCATATTCAAATGGTGTGTGTGGGGGGGAAGGACAGAGGCAAAAAAACAGGGCCAAAGTACAAAAAATTCCAGCCTGTTTTAATTTGAAGCTCTTACTGACAGCAGCTAAGCCACCGGAAGGGAATTTCCACCTTTTAGAACGTGGGAAGAAAACTACACAAAAACTGGAAAGCCACCTAACAATGGGGGGCTGGAGGGCAAGGCGTAAGGATACAGGGTGTCCACTGAAAATGGCACTCTGTTAATTAAGTTGCCGATCCTTCAAGCCCATAAACCAATCTTGGTATGCTCCTTGCCAAATTTGCTTGTCTTTCTGTCTGCATGCATTTTGGGAGACCAGGAAGGCTAGCCACCAACACACCTATACAGATTCAGATATCTGTTCCTCCTGTGTCTCCCATGTTGCTGAATTATGTTGCCTAACGGGATTCTTTTGCACAGACTGCCAAAGCCTGCATGCACAATTAGAAATTGACTTAAAGGGTGGGGGGAGGGGGGAACGAGCAAGCAGAGAAACAAGTCTGTCTTCATTCAGAGTGCTCACAATGTTAACAGGCAGTGGCTTATCTGCAATCGGAGTGCTCACAATCATCAGCCAGAAAACGCATGACTTGATCGGGACTACAGCGATCTGGTTTGATTGTTTCCCACTCCATTCCCCATGGTTCCGTTTCAGGCCAGTCTCCAAGCTGCCTGCAGTCTAGGTCTCAAAATAGCTTTAGAGACGGCCTTAGAGTCCCCCAGAGTAAAGCATTAGGGCCTGAAGATCCCACCCTGTGCACATGGAGTACTCCTGGCTTCCCATTCTCTGGCGTGTTATAATAAGTAATACTGGTGGACCATGCAGGGGTGGGGGCATTCATGGTGTGAAGGTCACAACAAGGACTCAGGCCTCTAAATTCAATCACACTGATGTCATTGCCTCCAATCAGGGTTTTGTATTCAGATCTAATCTGAGGTCAGGATTAGCTTTCTGGGCATCCAGAAGACATCTGAAAAATCAGATTATTCTGGATTATTCCCAGATTGGACTAGCAAGGTGCCTGCACATATCTATCCTGTACAGAAGGAGAAGCCCACCCTGGGATTGCCATGACAATTATTTGCCTTCCATCAATGCTGTTAAAGATTGAATTAGGCCAGAATTTAGCAAATTTAGGAATCCCAATGTGAGGTATTCTAATCCCCTTTCCCTGACCACTACTGCTGGTGTAGGTAATCCTAGACTTGACTTGATCACAGACAGGACAGACTAACAGCATGCTGAAATCCTGCCTGCCACAGCACATTTATAAAATATACAGCGTAAACCGAGAGGCAACTTGTAAGCCAGGCTGACTCTGCCTGCCCACACACTGCATTCTACACAGAGAGTGCACCAGTTTCTTGCTGAGAGACCACAGCAAGGCAGTTCCCTGCCCAGACCCCAACTGGTTCTATGCAAAAGCCATTCCCTATGCTATTGAGATGGAGCTTCCGTTAAATATTTCCCAAGATTTGGCAAGGTCAGGAGCCACGTCACATAATCTCTTCCTTCTAAATTAATGTATTCCAACAATAAATAAAGATCCTATCGTTACAACGTGCATCATCTTGCAATGCTACTTCTAAGCAGGCAAGCAGAAAATAGGGAGGCAGAGTGTCAAAGCAAAAGCCAGCTGGCACAAGAGGAAGGCTGCAGTTTATGACATCAGCTTATTACTACTACTACTCCCCCTCACACACATACTTACTTCTCTGCTCCATCGATATGTAATAAAATGCAATGCACAGGACTCTCCCAGTATCATGGCAATATAACATTTTCTTTGAAAAGGAAAAGACCAAACAAGTTCTGCCCAGCAGCACGATTGCTGCTTATTGACCCACACTCTGTCCTGTCCGACAATACGACAACAAGACCCACGACACACAAATCGAGAAATCTGTATTATGCCAATTCTGTTTTCATCTTCTTGGAACACTTATCTGTCAATATTCCAGCAGTTTTCATTATATACTATGAACCAGAAGAAGGCTGCACAGCAGGGGGAAGAAGCAAATTAACACCCAACACACACACACAGCTCTGACAAACAAGCCACTGCACTCCACCTTGGAAAAAATCAGACTCCTTCTAGGAGAAGGCACTAATCAGTGTTGAAACTTGTGGGCAGACGTCATATGTCTCAGCACAGAGCACTCTCTCCACATCCAGATAAGCTTCTATTCTAGTGTCGTGGCCACCAATGTTGTTGTCTGAGCTTCAGGCTTCCGTTAGCTTGTTTTGTAGATTCTCTTTCTTCATGACAGACCTGCTTGCTTCAGCTGCAGTGCAGCACACTGTTGCCTGCATCCAATTTAGTTGTGTGAGTTGGGGGAAGGGAGGGCGAACACCAGATCTCTGCCATACCCAGGCACAGGACAGACCAAGTTCAGCTGCACATAGCCAAACGCACACACACACAACTGACTGCAGGGAGAAAGAGAGAGGCAAGCTCTGAACCTTCACTGCACAAACTGAGCCTTTGCAGGCTAACTATGAAAGCTCACAGGCAGCAGCATCACAAGCCCAGTTCCAAGGGAGGGCATCATTCCAAAAGCAGAATAGCCTGAAAGCACCAAAAAAATTAAAAAAAGAAAATGGTGGCTGGCAGAAAAAGGGTTCTACACAAGAGGCACAGAATGCAGGACATGAACTGCATCAGGCTGGGTCTCAAACACATAATGCCCCTCACTCCAGAGTGCTGGGAAAGCTTTCTGGTTCCAAAATGTGTCAATTCTACTGAATACTCTTTTCAGCGTCAAGTACTTATCTAACATCACAGATTCTCTGCCTTTATCTTATGCAGCAGATTTTGCAGTGCACATTCAGCCATACCTGAAATAATAATTTGACAAGGAACGGTATCTCCGAATCCCCACCCTCACCAGTCAGCATGGCTAGAACAGAGTGTGTTTGCTCCAAGCCTACAACAGAAATCCCCAACACAGAAAAAGTGTGCACCATCCTGAAGTGATGTCCAACTTCCAAATACTTTGCCCAGATTGAGTCAATTCCTGCATAAGGTGCACCGTATATCAGGGGTATGCGGTTGCTGGAAAAATTGAATCAGAAAATTTCCCAGGGCCCTGAATAATGGATGGGAAATCGGCTGTCCATAGGCTGTCCATGGTGCCTTCAGGTCCAGATTGTGGCCTCTTCTGCTTGCCTCCACCTTCCCCCGCGCATAGCAATTACACTCAGGAAAAAAAGCTTCTCTTGGGGCTAATTGCCACAACATGGTGGTCATTAGGGAGGAGCAAGGAGGAGAACATGAGGAGAGAAAACCACTTCAGCCGAAGCCACCTCTGGCTTTGGGACCACCCAGTGCCAACTTCCTCCACCCATTATGTAGTTCCAAAGAGAAAACCCCAAGGGAATGAGGCCCCAGCTAAAACAGGTTTCCCACCTCTGCCCACAGTGAATTAGGATCCAGTTTGGCATGTTTGCATTATGTGTATTTGAGCACAATTTATCCCTGTTTACACAAAGATTTAGTGTGTATGTACTCCCTAGAGATGGTTATCTGAAATAAAATTACAACTTTGAAACTGCTTGAATTAAACACAATTCGTTCATTGTGTTATTAATTAGTATTATGAAATGGTGGATTTTTAGAAATGGAAACTTTTCCCACAGGAAAAAAAAACATAGTAGTGGAAGATTTCCTAGCCCAAGAGCTGCCATCTACTTAGAATTAAAGCAAAGATATACTTGGAAGTTCCTGCTTGAGTGAAATATGAAATTTCTCAGAGGGCTCCAGACATCCCTACTTATTTAGACAAGTACTCAAGTACTCAAAGCGTATGAAGTTTAGCCCATCTAGCCGAGTGCTGTTTTTATTTGGCTGGTGTTGGTTCTCCTGGGTCCTGAGTGAGTGTGCGCATGTTTGACGGGAGGGGGGCATTACCAGCCCTGCTGTGCGGGATCCTTTTGGTTAGAGATGCTGTGCTTATGAGCACCCTCCTTTCACATGCTCTCAGAAATTTTTAAAACATTTTTGTTAGATAAGCAATTATTGTCACCCCCCATATTTCAGAAGTTGGGGACTGAGCCTGCAAGATACCGGTTGTCCAATCCCACCCATTAAATTCATGATCAATAAGGTTTGAACTAGAAACTAGAAGCTGATTGGTGGGAGATTCAGGACAGATAAAAGGAAGGACTTCTTCACACAGCACATTGTTAAACTATGGAATTCACTACCACAAGATATGGTGACGGCAACCAATTTGGATGGCTTTAAAAGAGGGTTGGATAAATTCCTGGAGGAGAAGGCTATCAATGGCTACTAGTCTTGATGGCTATGTGCTACCTCCAGTATCAGAGACAGTAAGCCTATATACACTAGTTGCTGGGGCGGGGAACATGGGTGAGAGGGTGCTGTTGCACCATGTCCTACTTGCGGGACCCCGGTCAACAGCTGGTTGGCTACTGTGTGAACAGTGCCAGACTAGATGGACCCTTGGTCTGATCCAGCATGGCTCTTTTTATTTCTTATGTTCTCACTCAGTTTACGGCCTTCACCACTATGCAACAGCCACTCTGGAGGTTTGTGTCTATGTAGGTTTTTCAAATATTGACAGCCACCTTCATAGAGAACTTAAGTAGAAAGCCAATTCTCATCCAATTTGACAAAACACTTCCCCACCATTTCAGTGTGTGGGGCATGGCCTTTTATTTAGGCTACCTGAAATCAATCTGCATCCTGGGTTCTTTTGCAAACATTTCTAAAACAAACCTACAATTTTACTGAAATTGTAACCAGGTCTCAGAACCAACTAATCCCAAACATTGTGCCCTCCCCCAACCAGTTGCACATAGCCTTTTTCTCATATGAGGCATGCCTAGAGAAGAGAGATGGTTTTGGAGGGCACCAGGGTGGGAAAGACTGCAATTGAACCCTATAGTATTCTTGCCTTCCACTTAAGCCTGAAACTAGGTGGGTTTGCCAAACAATTTGCTCCACAAAAACATTTTGCTAGTTTCTTCACAGTATGTGGATACCAGAATATCCCTTTTCCCACCTAGTTCAGCATTTGTTTTTATTATTCCACAAAAAGACTACGTTTTAACAGACCCTGAATTGTCAGTCCTGCCAGTTTTAAATATCTGTACTACATTTGCTCTGAGAGCTTGGCTTAGAAGCATGGCAAAAAGAACCACAAATTATTGCCAGCACAATGACTTCTGATATTTAGCACAACAGTTACCACGCATATTAAAGCAAAGCTAATTGAATAAGAGATCCAGAGATCATCTCCTGACTGTCCAAGATAGATTCAATTCCCTCTACCCAATTTCCCCTTTCCTGAGGCTTAGTGTGCTCCCTTTTACAACCAGACATTACTTGGTGGCATATGGCATCTAATTGCTCATTTCTAGACAGTTCACACATTAGTGACAACAGTAGCTTTTCCCACTCTGCCAAATAGGAAGTTACACACCAAAGCAGGTAAACTGAACTCTCCACTTCACTATAGAGTAAAGCTGCCTTGCAGTTGTGCTTGGGCAAGTAGAAAGTGCCCTCCACCACACATCTATGTGGAACAGTATGCACTCTCTCTGTCTCCTAGCCTAGAAGGTTTGGCAACTCTTGAAGGCTATAGAAGGAAGATGTTAAGCCAGGCAGACCTGGCTTGGAAACCACAAACAATTCATGAACAAATATATGCTTCCCGTAAAAACTACTGGGCTTCAAGCAAAGAGTTACATTCTTTGGGCTGACACAGGGGCAGTATGACCACCTCCACCACCGCTTGCCTTGGGCTCCCTATCCATGGAAACTCACTGTGGATAGAGGAAGAATGGGAGAACAAGCCCCACACACCCCTTCACATAGGTTCAGGGGGACACAAACATTACAGCAAGCCACCACTTTAGCATGGCTCCAAACACACACATGCGTGCCAAAGTCAACCAAGAATGGGGTGACTAACTGCAACCAGAGCAAGCAGACTGGGCACACATCCAGGTCAGAAGCCACTTACAAAAAGTAATTCCCAATCATGGAGAGAAGAAGAAAATACTCAAGTCACACACAACTAGAGCTTTCAGCAAAAATTGACAGCATCACTGGCTGTGATACTCCATGAGCATAGACTCGCATCGCTATCAGTAAGAAAGCCCTATATCCTTTGCAGTGAAAGTCAAAGTGGAAAACCAGTTCCATTTTAGAATGAAAGTGCCAATGAGGACCAGGCTGGGATTATCCCCCTTGTACCCAATAGCCCATTTAAAATGGTGGTAAAAATGTTTGGGATATACTGACAAAAAGAAATAGTCACTCTTAATTCTACTCAGTTGCATCACATTTGTATCAATTTTTTTTAAGGAAAGAGGTTACTGCTAAATCAGACCTCAGGAAGTGATGCTCTGTTCCTCACACCAACAGTAGCAAGCCAGCATCCTGAATAGAAAAAAGCTCAATAGTGAACATACACTTTGGAGAGACAGATGAACCCTCTGCCCTTCTCTAGCAAGGAGGCACTCTAAACAAACACATTCTGTCTAGTTAAGCAACAGCATTTGTCTTCTGAAAACAACTATTCTAAATCCATGTCACGAGTTGGCAGTGTGGGGTGCTGCATTGCTGTACACCATACTGCACCTCTACACTTGCCAAGAACCCCTATATAGTGGCAGAGGCAGATTTAAAGTAGGGGAAGCAGAGCTGCAGATACAGGCCAGGCAGAGAGCAGAAGGTCCCCAGGCAACCAGGAAGATCTCCTACCCAAACTCCATCCCAGGCCACTAGCTGACAGGTCTTCAGTCTTGTTTCTAATGACCTCAAGTAATGTACTACAAAGGAAAATTATACTGGCCACAACAGCAATGAAGCCAGCAATCTCTTCCCTTTTGAGTGCCCCTGTAGCCTGAAGTATCTTGGCTCAAACAGATGCTATATTTCTATGAAGTATGTGCCAAGGGGTGCAAGGTGTCCTACTTGAAACTGATCGTATTTCACAAAGAGGAGAGTTGACACGCATTAGAAGAAAAGACATAAGTACGCATCACTACACATGGGTCCAGATTATGACTCAACAAGCTAGTGCAATGGGGAACAGTAAATATTTAAGGAAGCAGTAGCAAAAAAGGCAAACTCACTACAGGAAACACTGCACCAGTGTAATTTTCTTAGAAAGTTACTTAAAAGCTATTCCGAATCATAGGGAAAGTGATTTGAGGCTTCTATCACTGTCAGTTTGCAGCTTGAGCACATTATCCAGTATCACTTTTAATCTGAGCCTAATATTTAGTCATAGTCTTGATTCATATGGCTGTACTGCAGCAGCACAGAAACTAAACACCTCTTAGGTCGCTGAGAGCTATATCTGATCCTACATAGTCTGCCAGATTCCATTCATTTCCAGCACAGGTTCCTTAGGCAAAGAGCTCCAAGGAGTCTCTCTTCACTACTCTATTGGTCTTGTATTTTTTCTGATTTATTCTCATCTGTAAACACTGGGCCAGTTCACATGATCACTCTGAGATAAAGCAGCCACGGTAGCTTGTTTAAGCTGCAGTGCATGCCAGGTGCCATTTGCCTAATCACCTGCCTGGGCATAGCTTTTCATTCATCCGAACGCAGGCAGCACAGCTTGTTTGGGGGGGGGGGGGAAACAACCTTCAAAAAACCCAAGAACCCTAAAATAGTCTATGTGTTGAGGGCCGTTTAACCCTCACAGAATCTACTCTGCCAGGTTTGGACAACATGACAAGCCCCATCACAGAGGTTGGTTATACAAAATTGCACCCATGGGTGCCCACACGTGCCGCAGACCACTGTAGCCTACATAAGCCATGGTGGGCTGTGGGCTGGTTTGATCATGCGAACTGGCCTGTTGACTTTAATTAACTCACAGTCACCAGCATAAGAATGTACTTTTGTCATTGATGCTGTCCATCAAAGCCATTCTATCCTGGTTGTTTTCACGGATTTCAGGCTCATTAGTTTGCCCTCTACTTCGTTGGCATTTTGTTGCAGCTCAACAGCTGTCAGGGTACTTAAAATCTTATGTGAGCAAATTATCTGATGATTTGGATGTCATGACAACTGAGTGACAGATATTTATTTTCCTGAACCGCTGCAGTTTTTACACTGTTATCCCAAACTATACATTCACCAAGGAGAGGTGTTATTTCTGCAGTTAATTTCGCGATCACTACCCAGCAGAGTTCACATGGAACAGATTTGCATGACAAATGTCTTACACACGAGATATAGTAAAAGCAAGCGATCTTCATTCAGATTCTTCCTCATAGTGGGACAACTGGTCATCTGAATCCAACAAGGGGGAAGAAAACAGGGCACGCGCAACAGGAAATGAGTAGGAAAACTTTCTGAGAAAGGCTCTGCCCTCACAATTCTCCTCGCTCTCTGTCCACCGCTCCATCCACATGTTCCACAGCCAGACCTGGCCCATGTTTCTGTGCTGCCATAGCGAATGATAATGCTCCCCTTCCTCTTTGTGTCTTATTGTATGCTCAACAGCAATCAATAACACATTCAATGATCACGACTTGACTGGGTCACTACTTTGTCATTTACATTGTTTAGTATCTGCCACTTCTCCATTTCTTCCCCTTTATGCCTATGCCCTAGGCAGCTAAGATGCCTGACCATGTCTCTGGAAGTGCAGGAGATCTCACTCAGTCAAACTGACTTTGTGTACCTCCTCACTCACCCCTGAAGTCATTCACATAGCTGAGAAAGGGGTCTCGTGAATTTTGGCACCACCAGCATTTGCCTAGTTTGCCACTATGGTTGGGACATAGGACTTTTAGCCAAGAGCACCCTTGTTGTCCATTAGAGCCATTTGCTTTGCCAGAAAATCGCTTCCTCCAACCCATAATGTATAAACCAATATTTCCTGTGATCTGTAGAAGCATGAAGTCATCCAGTCTCCCCATCTCCATAGCACAACCACCCTTTAAGACCATTCAGAAATCCCAGACTTCATAGAAAGGATTCCCATTCACCTCTACACAAATCTTCCCACTCATCCATAAACCTGGTTTGCATGTAATGACAACTCAAATTATGGATTAAGTAGGGGTTGTTGTCCTGGGTTGTTATGTGCAAATGCAGAACTATGAGTTAACTATGGGTTGTTAACCATGAACAACCCAGGAACAGAAACCATGGTTGGGTTGTGAACTCTGGGTTACTTCAACTCTGGGTTATCATTGCGTGCAAACCCAGAACCATGGGTTGTTTCACCAAGCTGGAGGCAGCAGACAAGAGTGGTAAAAAAACCTGGCCGTCTACATGCCGGTACTATAGCACCACAAAGGCATTTGATATATAGAGAAGGAAGACGCAAAGGAGGAGGGAATCCAACAACCCAGGAATTGACAAAACATGCACTTTGTGCAATTGTCTGGCAGACAAATCATGGGTAATCTCTTGGTAAGGCAATAACCCATACTCTGGGTTATAGTTACATGTGAACCAGATATACGTTTCCCTGATTCAGAGTTCTACTGTCTTCCAGCATTCTCTTTGCTCAGATTGAGAAATGAAAGAAAGCAGTCTTTTAATGCCAACCCTTATTCTTCACTCTTCCCAGAGTTACCCTTGAGTTTTACGCAGTTTCCCACTTTACTGTTGTCATTGGTGTCTATGAAAACTCTATTAGCTTTAGACCATGCTGTTCCTTTAAGCTCTCTCTCGCTTATGTCATTGCTTTGTATTGCTGCCCTATGGCAAGGACATTATCTTTTCTCTTTAGAATCAAACACTGAATGCTACATTTAAGTACCAAGATACTCATTATAATTACTTGCTCTTTTCACCACCTGTTTTGCACCACTTACACTCTGCTTTCAATCTGCTATTCCTTCTCCCTTTTTATGAACCTATCTGTGAACAAATTACCTTAGAGAAAACAGAAAAGGAAGTGCAACACAGTATTACCTACTTGCACACTGCTACACACTAATTGATCAGAGTAATGCTGGAAGATATTCACCAATAAGAAACTGAGACAGAAAACACCTGAATCAAATTCAAAGCGAAGTGGTTCCTCTGACTACACATGACTCTAGGCCTAGAATTCTAACTGAGGTTTCCTATCTCCCATCTGCAGCAATTCTCTTCAGTAATAATACTTAGCAGTTGCATATTTTACTTGAGGTGGGGATATTGAGTAATCCTTACAAAACCCGTAAATTGTCTATTATCATCCTCATGTTGTTGAAGGGGACTGAAGCTGAGAGAAGAGTAACTAGCCTATGGCCGCAGTAAACTATAACTGGGGACTTTCTGGCTTGGAGCCATTGACCCAGCCCTCTGAGGAAAAAAAACTCAGTGAGACAACTTCCATGGTTGAAGAAGCCAAGGCTACTACTGTTGAAGTTACTTAAGAACCTGGGAAACCCAAAGCCTCTGAAGGAAAGCAGCACAGTTAGAGAAGACTGAATCTGAATGAGCGCTCAACCATTATGGAACATACCATTTATGAAGACATCATAGGAGTACGATTTCACCTGCTTTATTTTCCAACAGAGAATTCTGTCTGAACACTATAGAATCAATGTTTTGTGCTAATGGCAAAGCACAATAAAAATACTTGAATGATGGGGGGAAAACATGCTTCATGTTGACTTCTCTAGCCCTTCATACATATCATGGTACACTCTTCTTCTTGACATGAAAATAAGTCTCCAAGCCAGAAAAAGATGTGCCACAATATTGACTTATACCCTCAAGATCAAGCAAAACAAAAAGGCAAGGGAAGTCATCACTAGCAATTAATATTGAATTAATAACATAGGACAAAAGGCAGGATATAAATAAAGATAATAATAATAATAATCAACAGCAAACTATAAGTACACCCAGATGCAATTCCTTCATAGGTGCTTCTCTTTTTGCTGGTAACAGTGAGGACTGCTTTCAAGATTTTTTTCTGAAATGCACAGATGTGCTTTCAAGAGCCACATCTAGACAGGAAAGTGTAAGGTTATGTGCTAACTCCAGGAGTACTGTCAACCCAATCCTACACATGCTTACTCAGAAGTAGGCTTCATTGAGTTCAATGGACATGTGCATCTATTTCTACGTCTTTGCAAGTACTCACAAAAACAGCACTAAGAGTGCAATCCTACATATGTTTGCATAAAAAAAATCCTAGAACTCTCAGGATGCTGGCTAGAATTGTTGAGTGGTATAGACCAAAACATCTGGAGTGCCACAAGTTGCTTACTCCTGCTATACAAACTCACCCGGGAGTTTCACTGTGCCCGATGGGGATAACATCTGAAAACGCTTGCATACGATAGTGCATGTAGCACTTTAAACTATGTAGTACTGGTAAGACACATAATCCTATACATGTTTAGACTATACATAAAAAGTCCTACAACTCCTAGCATTCCCCAGCCTGCCACGTAGGAGGGCTTTTGCTGTCTAAACGTACATGGGATTGCACCCTTAATCTCTTAGCAAGAATCCAGTGGGAGAAACAGTATGACATTCAGGGGGCAATACTTAGCACAAGATATTATTCTGGAAAATGGGACCATTCTAACTATCAATTTGGGAAAACACAATAAAAATCTGAATAGAAAGAAACACTGACACAAAGAAGCCCCGTGCTGGTACTTGACATTATTAAGAGTTTAACAGTCAATTTCCCATCTAGGTCCTGATCAAATCCAGAATTTGGACACTCACCTCTGGCTGACAGCTTCTTGGTATTGATGATTTTTGCAGCATACTCCTGGGATGAAGATTTTTTCACACATCTGCGAACCACTGAAAAAGCTCCCCTGGAACAAAAAAGAAAAGCTGAACCTGTGAAACTGGGTTAAAAATGAAACCTAAATCAAGAATTAAACTTAAAGCAAACAAATCTCAAGGTCCATTTAAGATATTTAACCAAAGCCCAAATGTACCCCACAGTTTGCTCTGCTCAATAATTTCAGAGCTGAAAACAGGAAACAGTGAGAAATAGAAGAGAAGGCAGAAACAGGCCAGAAAAAGGGATGCATGAAAGGATGACTAGGTAGGTTCAAATACTGACAAGTTATGGCTCCCCTAAAAGGTAGGAGGTTAGTTCTTTTGGGCTCTAATCCCCAGCCCTCCTTTGGCACAAACTCATTGCAACACCAACCTTCTCCAACTTGTGCCCTGCAGATGTTCTGGACCAACTCTCATCAGCCCAAGACAGCATAGCCAATGGTAAGGAATACTGGGAGTTGTGGTTCAAAATATCTGGTGGGCACCACGTTGGAGGAGGCTAGCTTAGTCACTAGTGTTCCTGTATCCTAGCATCCCTATCTGTAAAACGGAGATAACAACTTTTATCTAACATGGAGACAACAGTGATGGCTCAGTTAATTAGTATATACATTACCCCTTTTGTATTACGATACACATTCAAGCAGACTAGGAAAGTCAGAGGGACATGGGAACAGGCACTAGAAAGCAGCCCCACCAAAGTGTGGCAGAGAGAAGGGCAGCATAAGTGCAAGAGAAGGGCAGTATCCGGCAAGGTGAGGATGACGTATTAAAAGAGTCTTTTCGGCGGCGGCAGCGGGGGATGAAACCCTAATGCTCTTCATGTACATAAAGTAGCCTGGAATGAGGAACCAGTCAGGACAACACAGATAGATACAAACAGCCCTGAAAACTAAACCCAATCCTGGCCTGGGCAAGACAGACACATTTCTTTCTCACCCACCTCCATTCCTGCATGTAAGTAAGAAAGAAACAAATAGCTGGTGAAGAAGATAAACCTATGAGCTGGAGAAGTGGTTCAAAATATTGGGGGGGGGGGGGTGGAGGAGAAAAAAGATGCAGCAGCACCCAGGGACTGGTGCAAGAAAGGAGGAGGAATTAGCCGCAGCATTACCTGGGATGTGTCTACCCTGCTCAATCCCAAATTATTCATCCCATCTGGAATGTCGATGGACATTGCTCCTGCAGAATACTGAAGGAGGATGTTTGAGATCAAGGCTGGAATAATGGGGGCGGGGGGGTAGGAAATGCATCAGTACAGGGAACCTCCCTTGATGCTATCGAAATGCAGCAATGTCCCTCGTTGTAGTGCAGAAACGGGGGGGGGGGGAAGAAGAGACTTGAAGTTACAGGCTGCAGCAACAGCAGGGAGGGTGGCACTAAAACAGACAGTCTCTGGGCAAAGCAGTTCAATGGTGTTTGGAATCACACCTTTCTTAGGGCAGGAGCAGCCCATGCGGATTCCAGCCCCAAACAGCTCCAGGTTGCTCACCCCGTTTGAATTGCCTTTCAGTGCATTTTCTTCAACTGCGTTGCCGTCACACAGGAAAGCACCACCGTACCTCTCCTCCCGACGCCGAAGTAGTTGTTCTAGCTCACTTGAGCCAGGACAGAACCGGTCGCTTATTCCAGTTTAGTGAAACCGGGGTACAACAGCGTGGCACCACGCACAGGTGGAGCTGGCATGGAAGCCCGGACCACGGCTCTGGTCCCGCTCCAGCAACAGTTAAGGAAAGTCCGCATCACACATATACCGGGGTGTGGGGGGGGGGGGGGAGAAAAGAGAAAGGGGGGTTACTAGGAAGACTTCCTGAGTGCAAACTAAAGCAGCCGAGGAAGCCGAGGAAAGGGAAAGGAGAGCCCCGAGATGGAGGAGGGGAGGGAGGGAGCCGGGGGCAGTCAAGCAGGGGTGCGAAATGGAAGGAGCAGCAGCGGCGTCCCGGCGCAATAACAGCCCAGCAGCCGGTGGCTGCGCAAAGCAGAGGAGGAAGAGGAGGAGGAGGAGGAAGAAGAAAACGAAGAAGAAACCGGCGAGGAGCGATCGGGCTGCGTACTTGCCGAGCTCCTCGTACAGCTGGTATTCGTCGGTGAAGCGGGTGCACGTTGCTGGGGTGGCCATGTTCGGGCTGCGGAAGGTGGAAAAGGCTTGGCCGTCTGGCAAGCGGGCAAGGCAGGCACGTTGGCTCGCTTACTGCTGCTGCTGCCGCCGCCGCAGCAGGGACATCGGACTGGGCGAGGCTCCGGCGCGGGGTTGGGACAGGCGAGCTAGCCCGGCAGGTCGCGCGTCTCCCCCGACACACACCTGGAGTTCCTGCAGCTACTCTTGCTGCTGCTGCTACTGCTCCGACGCCTATGACGGCGGCGGCTACTACGATGACTACTTCGGCCTCGCCTCTCCACCTCCTCTCCGAGCTGGTGCCGGCGCGCTTCCCCGCCCAGCTGTGCGCTCCCCACCCGCTTCACTGCGCACAGCAGAAAGAGGAGGAGGAGGAGGAGGCGTCTGAAGCTGTGCGCGCCCAGCACCGCGAGATCTTCGCGGGGAGGGAGCAGAGCCGCCTCCGCCTCTTCGGCGCTCGCTCTTTCGCGCGCCCGCTCGCCTCCCTTGCTTCCGCCAACCAGTCCGCCTCCCTCCCCAGAGGTGTGGCTGAAGAGGCGCTGACAGAGGGGCGGCCTCTCTCAGGCAAGGAAGGCACGGACCGCCGAGGCTGCGCCGTCGGGCCGGCCGCCCTCTGAGACTTCTGCCCAGTGGGGGAAAGAAGGCTTGTGCCTCACGGACGCGGCGACTCAAACGCTTTCCGAAGCCACGAAGAGCGAAGTCAGGCAAGGCCAACGCGTGGGCTCGCCCTCGACAGTGGAAGGCGCGACGCTCCCTGGGACGTCAGGGCCCCTCCTCCCCCGAAACTCCGTGGGCGGGGGTGGGGGCTTACTTGCAAGTGAAGGTGTAACGCTCCGGCTGCAGGCTTCCCACGCGCTTGGGAGCCGCTGCTTCCAGGGATGCAAGCAAGGGAGGTTGCCAAAGGAGGACGCCGGCTTGGAAGTGGAAAGCGGCTGCAGCGGGGCGAGGACGCCGTTCCGACGTCTCCTTAGGCGCTACTGGTCAATAGGGCCGCTTCCCTTCCCCTCAGAGCGGAGAGTACATCGCTACCTCCCGTCCTTCCCCGCCAGAATGCCAAAACAAAAGGGGAGCACGACCCATAGCTAACCCACGGGAGACCCACGGGAGGTGTTCAGAGCGTTTGCACGCGCCCTGGCTTTCACCAACAGAAGAGACGCCGGGGCCAAGGCGCTGACGCCCCCCGCCTTCCCGGCTCCACGCATGGACCCGAGGCGCAGTCCCGCAGCCCGGCCTTTCCAGCGGTTGTCCGCGCCAGTCAGGCAAGAGCATGGAGGCCGCAGACGGCTGGCAGTCCGGCCACTCCTCTTTTGTGTACCCTTGGCCGGGTGCGCTTTGGTGGACGGGGCAGGGGGGGGGGGGTCTCTTCGCCTGGAACGGCCTTGTCAGAATAGGGCAGTCCGCCCGGAGAAGGGCTGCCTACGCCCCTGTCTTCGGATGTCGGGGGAAGGGGGGGGGGGAATTAGGAAATTTGAAGACAATTTCGGATTTTCCCCATCATTCCCCAACCAAATGGGCAACTCTACTTTATAGTCAATGGGAATTAACACAAATACTTACAGCTCTTGTCATTTTTAAACATAAAGAGATGAAACTTGGCACCATGATAGCCTCAGGTAGGGCTTTGGCTGCCTCTACAAGAGGCATTTAAAGCTCTTTCAAGGCGCATTAAAAAATTTACCTCTACAAGAACGGAGCGCAAATCGGGCGTAGAGGCGCGTTTTCTCTCCGATTATGCGCATTATTGAATGTGCGTTAAATAGCGAGTTTTATTTTGCTCCGGCCGTTAAAGCGCATTTTGACTATGTGAACAAGCGATTCTCCGCATGTCAACAGTTTAAATCGCGTTTCGGTCGTCCAGTAATGCGCTTCGCTGCCTCTCGTACAGAGGTATTAGGCGTAAATGCGCTTCTGCGAATATGCGCATAATCGCCTAACCAGGCGTAAAGGTGAACTCTTGTAGATGAGGCCTTTGGCCATACGGAATTTAAAGCAGATCCGTTCATCCGTTGATTTTTAGGTTTGTTTTTTTTAAGTTTGAGGTTTTAAAATTATATTTTTTAAAAAAGTCATTTTTAAAGAAAAAGAGATGAAACTTGGCAACATGATATAATATGCCATTATAATATCATATCATGGCATCATGATATGATATTAAGTATGCATTTAGCCATGCCAAGTTTGAAGTAGATCTGTCCATCCATTGATTTTTAGCAATTTTTTAAAAGTTTAAGGTTTTCAAATTATTATTCAACCCCCCCCCCCCCAAAAAAAAACACTGGAGCCATACCCTTCAAACTCAGGTTGTCAAACCTCCTCTTTGGAGTCTTGCACCTTGAGCAGTTTCAGCCCTTGGCATCAAGGGGACCTTGAGTTTTTAGCTAAGACGTGCTAGCTAGGTGAGCATGGTGCTAGCTAGGTGAGCACGGCACCTTTCCTGCTGCAGATTTGGTGGACAGTCGGGCACCTGGAGCTCAGCAGAGGAGAGGTGTCTACAGATCAAAATGTGGGAAACGAGAGGTCAGTCAAAGCAGTTGCGTGTTTGTGCTGAAAGTAGACATGAGTTCAAAGGTCCCCTCTACAAGGATTCGCTTTTGCGCCTGGTTAGGCGGCGAGAGGCGGTGAAGCGCATTAAGAGATGACCAAAATGCGCTTTACAAGTAGTTAATGCGCATAAGCGCTTGTTCACATAGTCAAAATGTGCTTTAATGGACGAAGCAAAATAAAACTCGCTGTTTAACGCGCATTCGAAAATGCGCATAATTGGAGAGATAACGCGCCTCTACGTCCGATTTGCGCTCCGTTCTTGTAGAGGTAAATTTTTTTAAGCGCCTTGAAAGAGCTTTAAACCTCTCTTGTAGAGGCAGCCAAAGTCTGGGTGTGAAAAGTGGTGCCAATGCGCAAGCCTTGAGAAGCTATAAGTGAGAAGTGTGAATGGGCGAAGTAGTGTCTGCTGCCCACAATACCCACCCTAACGTTAGAGTAGAGAAACTTGTGACAATCATACACAAGTGTTTGTTTGTTTTTTAAGAACTTTAAAAATAAAAAAGCCAGTCAGCAGCAATCCCTGTTAAGGAGCAGCTTGCAGCAGAGGCCCCCTCCACAAGGATGCACTTTTGCGCCCGGTTCGGGGATTATGCGCATTTTCGCGGAGGCGCATTTACGCCTAATCCCTCTGCACGGGAGGCGGCGAGAAGCGGCGAAGCGCATTAAAAGATGCCCAAAAAGCACTTTACAGGTAGTTAATGCGCATAATCGCTTGTTCACACAGCGAAAATGCGCTTTAACGGCCGGAGCAAAATAAAAGTCGCTATTTAACGCGCGTTCGAAAATGCGCATTATCGGGGAGATAACGCGCCTGTACGCCCGTTTTGCGCTCCGCTCGTGTGTAGGTAAAATTTATAATGAGCCTTCAAGGCTCATTAAACGTCTCGTGTGGAGGAGGCCAGAGTGAGGATACAATCAGAAAATATATTTAAGGGAAGAGGAAAATGTATCACACAGAGTATAGCAACAAACTACAGCAAAAGCTACAAAAGTAGGAGTGAGTGAAGTGAATTTCAGATACGTTGTTCTTTATTTCAGTGATTTTAACATTAAGATGTTGTGTAGAACAGATTTGTCTTGATTGTGTGCTGTAAAATCAGATATGTGACCAAGGCTATGTTCAGGTAGGCACACCCCCTTGGCGCTGGACACGCCCCCTGGGGCCAGACATGTTGGTGGGGATGCCCCCTTGGGGGCCGACAATGTTGTCCTCCTTTTTGGTTTCCAAAATATGGTCACCCTAGTAGAATTGCAATTGATTTTCCACACTATCAGAATTATTTGCAATATTTTAAATAAAATAAATACATGTTACACTCTTTGTATACATCCCTCTATGTTCCATCTACACATGAGGGTGTGGCTTAGTTGCTGTGAGCGGGACCATTTAAAGCTCAGCACACATTCATTATAAACATTGCAGTGGATGCCATTTTATGACCACAATATTTTTTAATTGATCTTTATTTTATTTAACATTATTTTTAGGGCACTTTTAAGAGTGAATCTGGTAGCTGGGTTGTCCTTTCCCATGATTCCTGCCTCTTTTCTCTGAGAACTGAAAGACCTCCATTACCCACCCCTGCCCTCAAGAATGGGATCAGTATTAGTATGACATGGACTATGTCTCACTTGTTAGTTCAGTGTTTTTAATGTTAAGATGTTATGTAAAACAGATTTGTCTTAATTGTGTGCTGTAAAATCAGACATGTGACCAAGGCTATGTTCAGGTGGGCACACACCCTTGGTGCTGGACACGCCCCCTGGGGGCTGACATGATGGTGGGGGCGCCCCCTTGGGGGCCGAGCATGTTGTCCACCTTTTTGGTTTCCAAAATATGGTCGCCCTACCGTGTCTGTACATGTGGGTTTACGCCTCAGAAGCAGAACGGATAACGCTGATATCCTTGCAGCAGGTGCAGAAAACACGGGTGTGTTAATCTTAAAACTTCTGCCTTGATTTAAAACCAGTTTTCAAATGGGAAAAAAGAGACAGAACACCAAACCCACAGTAAGTAATCAGCATATACTCAATAAAAGAGTATTTGACTGAGATCAGTCCAACGACAAATGGAGCAAGAGAAGGAATGCAACAAAGGGTCTTACACAGTAGATTGTAGGCCTAGTTCTCAGTGCATAGCCTCTGCCATTTCAGGTACAACTAAGATGGGACATCCAAAAAGCCATGATCAGATTTCCTGTGTTTGTTTGTTTGTTTTTAAGACAAAATTCCAGGATCCTGGCCTGGCCTTTGGGTTCATCCAGTAGGGCTATTCATAAATTCTTAAATACACAATAACAAAATAATCACTTAATTAAAACTTGAGAGTTAAAATGAATGGTGAGGTAGGTGGTTATTAAGGAAGGGGCTTTTTGGGGTGGCCTATACCTCATGTTGCTTGTTTCCTCCATCCAAATGCAAGTAAACTTCCTCTTTTAGGAAAACGTTTGTGGAAGATCATTTACTTAATTGTACTATCCTGCTGGTTGTGTATTTTAAATTGTGATAGAATGTTTGGTTTTAGGGTTAGCCAGCTTGCATGCCTGATACCTGGTGGAAAGGCAGCATATTAATATCTTAAATAAATAAAACTTTTCCTAGACTATCATTTCAAGTTAGTTTATTATTCTTATTCTTATTATTTACATTTATATATTGTCCCATAGCTGAAGCTCTCTGGGCGGTTTACATACCAAGACAATATCCATTTAAAACAACTATTCTGGGGTCAGTTTAAAAACTCAACATATGGTGTTAAATGCCTGGGAGAAGAGAAAAGTCTTGACCTGGAGCCAAAAAGATAATGTTGGCACCAGGCGATCCTCATTGCAGGTAGTTCCAAAGCAAAGAGGGGGAGTTGCATTATTAAATACTATACTTGCACCTTTAGTATAACACTTTCTTTAATACTTGCCTAGCCAATAGTCATCAACTTCTACTAAATAATTCTGCAGTATGGTTTCAGACAACTGTGGTTTCATGATGCAGCTGAAAAGGAGCATTCAAGTTAAATAGCCAGTGAAAGGCACAGCTGCAACTTCTCTGTCCATAATGGGATAGTACTGCTAATCTCACGTCGTGAGAGGGACCCGTGAAAATCCATGAGTGCCCAGTAACGAGCATGCAAAAAAAGCTCATCTGATGGAGCTCTATATATAAAAGGAAATATTTTTTTGTATGTCATCGATAGACTTGAAAACTGTACATCTGATTGTTATGAAACTTTTAGGATTTGTCGTACTTCCCTTTGGGATGGTTTTTGGCATAGTGAAAATTTCAACTGCCACCTTGAAATTCCAACCAAACTTTGCATCATAATTCAGCACTGCAGCAAGCAGATTTTAACCATACAAAATTGTGACTGCCATCTTGAAAAAAAAGGGTAGCCAATCAATTTTTAAAAAATATCTACCATTTGATCAATTTCAACCAAACTTCGAATGATGACTCAGCACCATAGCAAGCAAATTTTAACCATACAAAAACCACTATAAAATTAATAGCAATTAGTAAACAACTGAAATTGGCTGAAAAGTAATATAAATATGATATACAGGTAAATTCATGGCAGAGGCCATGCCTAAGAGTGCCAGTGGGCATGGCTTCACACACATAGGGCAGGCACAATGTTCCACTCTGACAAGTTTGTAAGGCTGTATTTTATCAAATTAAGGGCTCTTCTTAACCTGTGTGAAGCCAGGTCCATTTTCTAGTCTTTGGATAAAAGTCTTATTACATAATTTGTAGAAATCATTTTGAGGGGAGTAAAGGCTGGGTTACAGTATATAAGCACTTTGTCTTAAATTCTAATAGAAAATATTTTGTCACCCAAAGCTGTTCAATTTTTTAGGGTGGGAGGGAAACAGCCCTGAATTTTCTTGGTGGTATTTCCAGGCCTTCACATCTCTACTCATTTCATGTGTATCAAACCACAACTGATTTGACACTCTAATCCAGGGCTCTGGGGACCAAAACTGGCTGTCTAAGGGTCCCAGTCTGGCCGTCTGAAGTTCCCCAGGTGGCTATGCCCCCTTTCTCCCAACCATGGACAGGTGGTTTTCTGGCTTGTGTAGTTCCCCCCACCCATTCTAAAAGGCTAAGGGCTTTATCACACCTACCTGTTTTGCTTCTGCGGGTTCCCCCTCTGTTTCCTATGCAAGTGTAGCCTTTTGATCACACATGGTCGGTTTTGCTCTGATTCCTCAGCTAAGCCTGCGGAGGAGGGGAGAAAACGGACAATCCCCGTTCCAACATACTTTGAAAGTGGAAGGAAAAAAGGAGCACTCAGGGTGTGAGAGCAGCGTGAGGGGGACGATGTCATGCGAAAGAATTGGATCAAAGTTGCGGCGGGTGTGGATCAAACCGCCCGTGTGATAAAGTCCTAAGACACCTCTCCTAAAGCTTAGTTACTAGCTGTGTAACTGAGATGAATGGAATGGGAGGGCATTGTACCTGCTTCTCAAGGCATGCACACATTTCTTCAAAGGGAGAGGATCTTCATACTGAATATGTTGCCTTTAGCTCAGCAGGTTTTGAACATTGCTTTGGGTAGTCACAGAAGGAAGTCAGCATTCCCCTTTTGGCTCCTCTTGTACAGTTTCGAGAGGAAACTCCATAATAGTTTTGCAGAGACTTTATTAAAAAGATTGAGCCTGTGTTGCAGCAGAGATATGAGTGCCCCTAACTCTGTATAGGGTTCAACGTACATCCATTAGTAATGAATCCGGGTGAGGGGCTGCCTAGGCGCTCCAAAAGCCGTGCAATGGGTGTGCGGTGATGCTGCATCAGTAATATGACACAGCAGCCATCTCACAGCCATCATGGGGCTTTCCCTTGAAATTGTGAGGTAAAAAAGTCAGGAACTTACTCCCTCTTTTTCGCCAGAGAGAGGCGATTATGGTGCATCCACTTTCTAACCTCGCTCTAGCGTTGTGGTGTAGGTGCTCCCGGGCAAATGGCAACCCCTGATTAGTCGGAGTCCACCTGGATAGAAGGCAGGGGACAGGGTAGTGAGCTGAATGGCCACCAAAAAGCCCGCACCCTCCTTCTGCATTGGGATTAGCTGCCACTACCCTGTAGCAGAGAAAGCATAGGGTTTCTTTAAACACGGCACCACTCCGGCGCCGTCTAGGCAGCCCCACGGTCTCCTAAATACACCAGACTTGGACATGAGACTTCCAGTCACTGATTCCTACACTAGAGGGACAACTTGGTTATTATATGGGTTAAAAGTTCAGAGATCTCTGTACCCTGATGCGATGAGTTCTGCACAAAGTCTCTTGTACTGCTAATAAGAATAAGCCAAATATTTAATCTTGTCTTTAATGCAAACCTTCAGTTATTTCCCAGCCACAGAGGTTTGGCATCCAGATTGTGATGTTAGGAACTTGGCCAATCTCTACAATATGAGTTACTGTTAGAGTATGCAAAGATGCTGGGAGAAGAGACATCAACCTTGCAATCATTTTGGCTTCACAAAAATATGAGGAAAGGATTCAGCTCCCTTCGCTTTCATTGAAAATTGTCTGCAGTTTCTGTTTAGGAAAGAAAAGCAAAACCCAAACTCTTCTATGGATCGCCATGACCCATAGTTAGGAAAACTGTAGTAAGGATGAACAAGGTGATCACCTTTTATTTAGCATGGCTCCTGTGCTTTTAATAGCTGCATGACAGGCTAGAATGTAACAGCTGAAGTTTACTTCCCTTATTGCATTACCATGCTGGAAAACTGTACCTGCCAAATGTTTACCTATTAAGAAAAGGCAATGGAGTCCCGCAAGAATAAAGGTAGCAATTTTCAGTAACAGAATCCAAAGTTTGCCTACTTGGGGATAACTCTTATCATGTTCCTTGGAGCCCAAGTTCCTTGGAGTATGTGTGCTTAGGATCAGAACCAGAGAGAGCAATCCTATGGTCCCTGGGCGAACATCCCAGAACATTCCCCCCTCCAAAGTTGGAGGCAGTGCTCCCACCACAGAAGGGGATTCAAAGTTCTGACCCCACCCCAGCATTCACAGCCGACATGAAGAGAACTGTGCCTACTGCCTCTCTTAGGTCAGAAAATATGAGGGGCCATCAGTTGTTTATATCCAGTATGTTTATGTACCAGCTGGATCAAGGAGAAGGGCCTTATTGAGCTTATTATAACAATATCCCCAAAGTGCAGATGCACTTATTTCTGTTCTGTTTGGTGACCCAGTACTGAGCAACATGGGTTGTTGGCACTTGATGATTCTGTTCTATTATCTGGACTTTGAGATTTATCAACAGAATCCTGGTCAGTAGCTAGTTTTACAGGAGAGACACTTTAAGAAAAGGATAGAGGATGGTGAGCCAGCCCTTTGCCTGATTCCCCCAAAGTATCTCTAAGTCTCTCTCTGTTGCCACCACACTCTCCACCCATTTTTGTGTTCAACAATCTTTATTTTATTTAATTCCATCTTGCTTTTTATTAATATATTATGAATCTTAGATGGATCAAGATTATTCAGTATTTGTTCACTGGATAACGTGATTTATGAGGTCGCATTTAAATATTTTGAGCTGTTTTAATGCTGCCCATTCTCCTTTAAAGAAGACCAAAGATTTGAAAGGAACTCCTTGTTTATATTGGATATTTCCTTCTTGCAAAATTAAAATAAAATAAAATCCTGCCATCAGTAAGTACCTCGTTATCTAAAGTCAGCTGTTCTCCTCTGCAGTAATAACTGATAACAGACTTCCTTACATGTAAACTTACGAATTCAATTTAAGTATCTCTAGATTTATCTAGTCTCATTGAATAGCTAGAATAAATATAATATGCACTTTCTATGCTAATGGCACATCTACTATCTAGTTGTAAATAATGAATAAAACTTTCTTAATTTTCTTTTTTATGCTGCCAAGAAAATCTTATTATGTTTTCTTACTTCATTCATGGAGTCATCAAATTTCTCTCTTGTTGTTTTGGATTGTCTAATATGCATTATTGTTTTTATCTTTTCTTCACAATCCTTCTTGTTTAAACGTCCCTGTTTAAATCTCTTTATTTACAATTCTCTGAATTTCATATCCAACTAAATAAACTTTACCATAACAATATTTAATTTAGCATCTAATCTCTTTTCGTTAACATTTTCATTCTAGGTACACCTAGGGGTGACCATATTACACCAGCTTTAAAATTGCTCCACTGGCTGCCAATTAGTTTCCGGGCAAAGTACAAAGTGTTGGTCATTACCTTTAAAGTCCTACATGGTTTGGGTCCAGGTTACCTGCAGGATCGCCTTCTCCCATACAATCCGCCCCGCATGCTCAGGTCCTCTGGGAAGAACTTACTACAGTCGGCCAAGACTAGGCTGACAATCATTACCCAGAGGACATTCTCTTCTGCCGCTCCTAGAATGGCCTGCTGGAGGAGACTCATCAACTTAACAGTCTTTTAGAATTTAAGAAAGCTATAAAGACTAGTCTCTTCCAGCAGGCATATCCAGTGGAATTTTAGAACGTTTTTGGGATGTTTTATTGCTATTTTAATAATTTGTACCATGTTTTAATCAGTTTTATGTATTTTATCATATTTTATATTTACTGCTGTTCCCCGCCTCAATCCAAATGGAAAGGTGGGTAAGAAATAAATGTATTATTATTATTATTATTATTATTATTAATTGTTTCTGTTAACTTCTCTTTATGTAAATTACCTGTTGGTGTCTATGAAGGGAATAAGGGGGTACCCTTACTCCTGGCAGTATAGACAGGGACGAAAGGTTGCTCAGATGGAACTCCAGCCCAACAAGGTAGGCTGCCACCACGCCTTACATCCAACTCAGCCTGAGCATGGGTTCTCTCAGATGTTACAGGATACCCCTAAGGTTTATGAAACAAGGGCTCAAGCCAGCATACTCTGTTTCAAAGCCGTAGGCCTGAAACCTTAAACAGTAGCAATAACCATGACTTAGTACCAAGGCCAATGGGAATAAAGCACATATATTCCAATATAATAGGTGCTAGGTTTATTTACAAAAAGGGAAAGGCAAGAGCATACAAAAGAACCAGAGCAATAATTGGAAACAATACTTACAAGGCAAAACCGACTAAACCGGACTATACATACTAGGGGGATGAGTCTTCAATAGAACAGGACCTCAAAGTGAACCTTCTAAAGAAAAGATTGGACAGGGCAAAATGAGAGCAATTGAAGACCAAGACATCATTTCTCTCCTTGGTTTTATACCAAATTGTCTTTAGTAAATCTGAGGTGATTCCTATTAGTCAATCATGAACTAGTTAGAAACGATATGCCCAGGATTTCTGGGGGACAGAAACCCAGTGAGTGAGGGTTCTGCTTTGGCCTTGAAGCCAGGGTCAGCATGAGATAACTCACCCACGTGGCCTAATAAATACATGCAGGCTTAGCCTTACAGAATGGAACCCTACAGGTTGCTAAACCACAGAGGAAAAATGGGTTTCCTGACAGTGTCATTCTTCAAATTAAGTAAACTCTTTCATAAAAGACTCTTTAATCATTTCATGTGTTAAATTAACTCTATTAATTTCATTTTCCTTCCCGTTTTTTTGTTCCTTTTTTGGGACCCATTTTCTCTACATACATTATTATCTTAGGGAGTGTCTTCACAGTGTCAGGTAGGCGCCGCATCCCTCGAAAACCCTGCACTTTCCTTCCCCCGAGATGGCGTCAGGTAATGCCAATGCTGGTGGAACATGACCAATCGCAAGTTGCCTTCCACCAAACACCGTTTCTATTATGACTCTGGAGCAAGGCTTTGGGGCTGTCTTGACACCATCTTGCACGTCCTCGCCTCCAGAGAAAAAAGTTAGGGTAAGTCCCGGACTTTTTTTTCTCCACAGCTTCAGCGTAAAGTCCCGGGGTCGGTGCATGATTGCAGCGTCGTCTTATAATTGTCACCACGCACCCATCCCAGGGCTTTCCAAGCATTCAGACAGCACCTTAGTTCCAGCTTTCTGGTCTTCCAGAAACTGGACAAATTTAAGATTATCAGAAAAAAGCATCCCTTGAAGTTGAATCAATCAATACATTACTAAGATTCACCCTTAATATGTTAATTATGTCAAAGACTACTTCCTTTATCCTCAATTAATTCAACAACTAAAATATTCCTCAATACAAAGGGGAATTATGACTATATTACAAACAATATAATAATTAAAACTAAGTGATTTTTAAAACCCTTCAAGAACAACCAATTAATTTTGTTCTAAACCAGATAAATTCAGTACATTCAATTCTAAAACACTAAATTATAGACTAATTCACAAATTCCAAAGTAATCAATATGGATGCTGTAATTTTAAGGGCAGTTCAGTTGTTACAGTAAATTCAGAAACAAATAATAGTTGATAGAACAAAATCAAAAGCAGCTAGTACCAATACGATTAATCCAGAAACAGGCAATTTGGATGCACCAACAGTTCAAAAACAGTTCAACGCAGTCAGTAGAGATACAGTTAGTTCAATTCAGGGGTAGTTAATTCATAAGCAGCTAATCCAGAGGCAGCTGATTCAATTAATGGTTAATGTAGAGGCTATTACATCAAAAACAAACAAGACAAATACTTGTTTATTGAAAAGGTCCCTTCATGTCAAAAGCAGTCAGTTCAGAAGCACTTAAATCAAAGAATGGTAATGCAGAGTCAATTAGTTCTGGAAGCCAGTCAGGCACTGTTACTTTCAAAGTAAGATAATATTTTCCTCCTCAAGTCATAAATGTGAAGAGTAAAATGTCAAAGTCATAGATGTGAAAGGGTTCAAATGAAATGACTTGCCATGGGATGGGAGAAGAAGACAGAACTTGGTGAGCTGCCACCATCTCACTGCCAGTGGTAGCACCTCCTTCCTCCAATTGCCACCAGATGGAAACACCTTGCCCTGAGTGGGTGGGAGAAGAAACAGAATAAGCTTGAACTCAAAAGGAGAAGAGAAGAAAGAAAAGTGGAACATGCCAGCTCGGAGGGACAATTGATTATTGTAAGCTGTTCTGGGGGCATTTTGCCTGAACTGTGAGATAAAAATGCTTTGAATGAATGAATGCAAGCACAAATGAAGACATCCAAAAATTCTAGTCTATTTTGCTCCTCCTAAAAGCATTTCCCCTTAATTTAGTGAATCGACATAACATTTTTTTAAAAAAATGACACCCAGATCTTTAAGTTCTGTACTGAGTTCAAAGAACTGCCAAGAACAACAGAAGAAGTGCAAACAAAGAATAACAGTGTAGATGTCCTGGTCAACTCACAAGACTACAGATTTAAAATGCCACATAATGGCCAGATCTACACCAAGCAGGATATAGCGGCATGAAAGTGGTATGAAAGTGGTATATAAAAGGCAGGAGACACATCAAGTAGGATATAACGGTATATGGTATGTGTCAATGGGCCCCAATAGTTGTCAGTGCACTCCAGTATCACTATAAAGCTGTAGTGTGGCTCCTGCCTTTTATATACTGCTTTCATACCACTATATCCTGCTTGGTGTAGATCTGGCCAATGCCTTTTATGTGAAAAATATCTTGCTGTGGTATACTTACAACTGTTCTGCTTATTGGGTAATTCAGTGTTTAAAGACTGGGACGGGATGGGACACGGTGACTAAAACCAAGCCCAACATGCTATATACAGACTCTCTTCACAGAGAACCAATAATTTAGCTCTGCCTATAACCCAATTTTGCCAACATTCTTGGTTGTGAGCCAGTTTTAGTCCATTGAAATCAATTAGATTAAACTGGGATCAATCCAAATACTTTTGCTTAACTGGATTGTGGATCAGGATCTTAATATGTTTTCTAATACTTTGTGGACTGATGTGGTGATATTAAGCAGATATTGTGTGAATCCTGTTCAAATGACAAAAAACCAAGGCAGAAGATATAAGGATATACCAGAAAGCAAAATCAAAGCCCTTTACAAAAGTACTACTCTGGAGCAACTGCCACAGAAGGATTTTCCAGCAGTTTGTCTGCCATACTTGATTGTCTTTCCACAAAGTATACAGTCTTAGGTGGCTGCCTCATGGCAGGGCCACTTCTGGAGGCAAGAGAAATGCAGAACATTGTATTTCATAGAATCATAGAACATTAGAGTTAAGGCCATCGAGTCCAACCCCCTGCTAAATGCAGGAATCCACCTTAAAGCATCCCTGACAGATGGCTGTCCAGCTGCATCTTGAAATAGGGTGGGAGAACCCACGACTCCTAGGTAATTGGTTCCATTGTGATAATGCTCTAACAGTCAGGAAGTTTTTCCTGATGTCTAGCCAGAATCTAGCTTCCTGGCCCTCTTCTGTGTGACAGCCTTTCAAGTACTTGAAGAGTGCTATCATGTCTAGCCTCAATCTTCTGAAGGCTAAACATGCCCAGTTGTAGGGATTTGTTTCCAGACCCCTGATCATGCTCATTGCCCTCCTCTGATTGCGCTCCAGCTTGTCTACATCCTTCTTGAAGTGTGGTGCCCAGAACTGGACACAGTACTCAAGATGAGACCTAACCAGTGCCGATTAGAGAGGAACCAGTACCTCGCACAATTTAGAAGCTATACTTCTATTATGCAGCCCAAAATAGCATTTGCTTTTTTTGCAAATTTCAAAAAGAGCAAGTTTCAAGCCTCATAACTCCTTAGTCCATGAACCTATCTGGGGGACACCTGGGGACACCTCCATGAGGTGTATCATTTTCATACGAATTTCCCCAAAACCCATGGATGGATGGAATGGGAAACAAATCACTCCCCCCCAAATGAGAGGACTCCCTTTTGAACTGCAACACCTACTCTTCTGATACTTCATAGGTTTTTTTTACTCAAGGCCACCTTTAGACTATCTGTCATTTTTCAGAACAATAATTGATAAGGAATATAGGGGGACAATAAATATATCCTGTTTTGGATATCCTCAAAATGTAAAGGCTGCTCAAAAACCCCTAGCCTAGTTATCTTAAACTTCACAGGCTCAATCCCATCAGAAGGGACAACTATACCTGCAACTTCTATCCAATTCTGTCAAGAAATAAAATTATCAGCAGTTTTTAAAAATAATTCAATATATAAAGGCCATGGCACAAAAACCAAACTCTTCACCTGCTTTTCTGACTTTTGGCAGGCATAATCTCCTTCTATGGGGCTACTATGACAGCGAATTTCATACAGTTCTAACAAAGAGTTTCCCATGATAGTCAATGGGAGGTACGAAGCCTTGGATTTCCAAATATCAACTTGGATTCGGTATCGCAGTGAAGCAGGCAGCCTCCAAATTGGTCTGAGCTGAAGCGGGCCATTTTCTAAAGCACCAAATCAGGGGTCCAACTTAAATCTTGTGGTCAGTGCATACCTCTAGTAATCAACATAAATAGGAGGCTTACTGAGACCCTGCTGAACCACCATACATGTGGGTCATATATAGCTTTGTGGGTCATATATAAGCAGACAATATAGCACTTATTAATGTCAGTTCACCTGGTCCTTTAACTGAGGTCTTGCAGAATAGAGGGGAACCAGTACCTCGTGCGATTTGGAAACTATACTTCTATTAATGCAACCCAAAATAGCATTTGCATTTTTTACAGCCCCATCACACCTTTGGCTCATATTCAGCATTTGAGCTACAACAATGCCAAGATCCTTCTTGCTTGTAGTATTGCTGAGCCAAGTATCCCCATCTTGTAACTGTGCATTTGGTTTCTTTTTCCTAGGTGTAGAACTTGGCATTTATCCCTATTCAATTTCATTCTGTTGTTTTCAGCCTAGTGCTCCAGCCTATCAAGATCACTTTGAAGTTTGTTTCTGTCTTCCAGGGTATTAGCTATCCCACCCAATTTTGTGTCATTTGCAAATTTGATAAGCGTTCTCTGCACCTCCTCATCCAAGTCATTAATAAAAATGTTGAAGAGCACTGGGTCCAGGACTGAGCCCTGTAGTACACTGCTCTCGTTACCTCCCTCCAGTTTAAGAAGGTACCATTGATAAGCGCTCTTTGAGTCCAATTCTGTAGCCAACTGTGGATCCACCTAATACTTGTTCCATCTAGCCCACTTTTCACTAGTTTGTGAATCAGAATGTCATGGGGCACCTTGTCAAAAGTTTTGCTGAAGTCAAGATATATTATGTCCACAGCATTCCCACAGTCCACAAGGGAGGTTACCCGATCAAAAAATGAGATCAGATTAGTCTGACAGGATTTGTTCTTGACAAATTCATGCTGGCTTCTAGTAATCATTGTTTTTTTCTCAAGGTGCTTACAGACTGACTTCTTTATAATCTGCTCCAAAATTTTCCCAGGGATTGATGTCAGACTAACTGGTCTGTAGTTCCCAGGTTCCTCCTTTTTGCCTATTCTGGTCCATTCTTAAATGTTAATAACTTTGAGGGTACATTGTTATCTCTAATTCTCCCATCCCAGTCAAGGAATCCATCTCTTCTGAATAAATAATAGCTCTGTTTTTGAAATGTTGAGATTGAATTGAAAAAAACTGCTTAATTGTTGATTGTTAATAAAACAAACGCTCCAGCCAAAAGCTGCAGAAGAGGGTGAGATGAGATGGCATGCTGGAGTCCTCGGGGGAACTTGGCAATAGTTGGGGTAGAATAAATAAATAAATTAGCAAACACACATCCTATTTGACATGAAAAGGAAGCACTGTCTTGGGCCTCCTCTAGAAGATTGATTTAAGCCTCCTTCAAGTCGCTTTAACGGTTTTACCTCTAAATGAATGATTCTCAAATCAGGTGTGCAGTTGATTTTTATCCTTGTTAATCTGCATTTTAGAATTCGCATTTAAAAGCGACTTTTCCATTTCCTTCAAAGTTACAGTGCCTTATTTTCGTGTAAGCAACTTCTGAGCATTTGCATGAACGGTGATAGTGGACATACTTTGGTGGTGACCTCCCCACAACCAGCCACAATTCCCCCACTCAGCGTTGTTGACAGGGTGAGACTCCCAGGGCAGCGCTGCCAGAGAGTAGAGATGAGCTGTTGTTGCTGGCGGCGGCAGCAAAGGCTCTATTTCCGGGCTGCTTCCCTGCTCCATGGGTGACAGCCGCAGATGGAAACAGGTGGGGGGGGGCAGCTCCTTGCCAGAGGAGGAGGAGGCAGTGACAGCTGAGCCTGGTCAAAGGTGGCGGACGGGCGCTCCTCCGCCACTGTTTATTGTGCGCTGTAGTGGAAGAGCTCTGCCCGCTACCCGAGATGGGAGGATCTGCCTGCCTTGGGCTCTCTTAGCATCGTGCCATGAGCAACGCTGCACTTCCCGGAAGCCACAGAGACTGTCCGCCATTGGAAGCAAGAAGTGCAGGACCTCATGGACCCTTCCTGAGCCAGAAGGAGAATTCTCATTTAGCAGAAAAGCCAGCACAGATGTAAATTCAAATGTAGGTTGATGCGGCATATTCGGAGAATTGGGTCAAACCAACATCTTCTAGAGGAGGCCTTGGAGAGATAGTGCCTACTCCGAGGGAAGCTCAGAGGATGGCAACAAGGGAGAGGGCCTTTTCAGTGGATTCCTGCACTGAACAGGGGGTTGGACTTGATGGCCTTATAGGCCCCTTCCAACTCTACCATTCTAGGAATCTAGAATTCTAGGATTCTATCAGCAGGTACCCCCCAATTATGGAACTATCTCCCCAACTAGGCTCATCTGGCACCAACATTGTTATCTTTTCAGCACCAGGTCAAGACCTTTCTCTTCTCCCAGGCATTTAACAGCATATGTTGAGTTTTTTAACTGACCCCAGAATAGTTGATATGTAATCTGGTTTTATGCTTTTTATTAATAATAATTAATAATAATAACAATAATAGTTCCTACAACTATTTACAGAGATGGGCTATGCCAGTTTATGTGGCTAAAGAGCAGCTGGAACTGCAGCACAACTGCAGTAAGCACGTATAGAACTGACTCTTAATAGTGTGGTCACTCTGGCTGCCTCTACAAGAGAGGTTTAAAGCTCTTTCAAGGCGCTTAAAAAAAATTACCTCTACAAGAACGGAGCGCAAATCGGGCGTAGAGGCGCATTATCTCTCCGATTATGCGCATTATCGAATGCGCGTTAAACAGCGAGTTTTATTTTGCTCCGTCCGTTAAAGCGCATTTTGACTATGTGAACAAGCGCTTATGCGCAGCATTTTGGTCATCCCTTAATGCGCTTCGCCGCCTCTCGCCGCCTCTTGTGCAGAGGCATTAGGCGTAAATGTGCTTCAGCGATTATGCGCATAATCGCCTAACCAGGCGCCAAAGCGAATCCTTGTAGAGGGGACCTTAGAAGCTTTTTTTAAAAGTCTAAAACAGCAAACTGGAAAGAAGTGCTCTGCAACCCTATGCTTACCGCCTCACCCTCCCCTTTTGTCAGCAAGACTTCATTCAAAGCCCACGCCCCCAACAAAGGAAAAATCAAGGAGACAGCACTAAACGCAGGCCTAAGGGTGCATTAAAATTGCTTGGGGAAAATAATCCAGACTTTCCCCGCACCAAAATAATATGCAAAACAGAGGAAAAGAGGCGAAATGGGTGCAGGATAGGGACGACATCATGTGAGTCTCGTGCTGCAAAACCAGATACCAGGCGTGGCGAGAGTGAGTTAAACTGCTGGTGTGATGGAGCTCAGCATCTTGTTTGGTCCTGTGGTACAGAAGTATTCCAGAATCACATGAATGCACAACTGCATAATTCTTCTTGGTATCTGGAGGGGTTAGGATTAGATCTCACCTACAAAGGCCAAGAGGAAGGCCAGTTACTCTGGGATAACTCAACAGGTACACTATATGTGGGAGTGTCAAAAAAGAAAGGAATGTAAAAAACAAATGAGTTATAAGCAGTGGGAACCGAATATAACCAGTAAATCCTCAGTGTCAGTGTAGTAAAACACAAATATTTGCACACTGACAATGATTGCTCCCCACCCTGATTTAAATCATCATTCTGCACTTAGAAATGTATTGTCTGTGTTACACACACAGTGACCACTGACATTTAATTTCCCAACCATTGATTCAATTTAGCATAACTAAAACTAGCGCATGTATTTCAATATTTGCATTCATTCTGTTGACATTCTCATTCTGACATCAGATAAAACTCCCCACTGCTCAATAGGAAGATATTTTAAACATCCATATCTTACGACTGAAGGGGAGAAAAATGTGTCTTGTTCTTTACTGTTAGTAAATTCTAACTAAAGCTACTAGCCAATTAAGGGTGCAATCCTATGCATGTTTAGACAAAAAAAAGTCCTACAACTCCCAGCATTCCCCAGCCAGCCATTCTGGGAGTTGTAGGGCTTTTTCTGTCTAAAGATGCATAGGATTGCACCCTAAATATTGTTTTAACGTTCAGAATATCATTGACATACTAATCAGCAAATTAAAGGCTGGTTTGATTGATTGGTCTGCCCCCTACCACAATGAATCAGACCGGCTGCTTCCCTTTCAAAAGAATATTATGTTGCAGCATATACATTTATTAAATTAAATGTATACATTTGTCTACCTATTATATCCTTTGTTATGCGTGATCAGTGAAAAACACATTCCACCATGATAAAGGGGTAATTGGGATGGTGGTCATTCTAACATTCATTAAATTGAAAATGTTTCACCAATCTTCCTGAAATTTACATGTGCCAGAAAGAAATGTTGGTTTTACATAACCTGAAAATTTCAAGAAGATTGGTGAAAGATTGAGCGAAGGAAGATAGTTTAAAGTAGAAAAGTATGTATTTTATCATGTTGTTGTTCCCCGCCTCGATCCAGACGGAGAGGCGGGTAAGAAATAAATTGTTATTATTATTATTATTAAAAGGGAAAAAAGCTTCTCCCCCTGAAAATGGACTGATAATTCCCATTGGTGACTATGGTCCCCTCTACAAGGATTCGCTTTTGCGCCTGGTTAGGTGATTATGCGCATAATCGCAGAAGCGCATTTACGCCTAATCCCTCTGTACGAGAGGCGGTGAGAGGCGGCGAAGCGCATTAACAGATGTCCAAAATGCGCTTTACAAGTAGTTAATGCGCATAAGCGCTTATTCACACAGTCAAAATGCGCTTTAACGGACGGAGCAAAATAAAATTCGCGATTTAACGCGCATTCGATAATGCGCATAATCGGGGAGATAACGCGCCTCTACGCCCGATTTGCGCTCCGTTCTTGTAGAGGTAATTTTTTTAATGCGCCTTGAAAGAGCTTTAAATGCCTCTTGTAGAGGCACCCTGCATGTGCTCACGATTTTTGGAGAGATCAAACACTTATTAATTAATCCAGTGGTGGGGTCTTCTTCCCCCTTCACTGTAGTTTAAGCTTCCTTCTCCCATTTCTTTGTCCCAAAATCTCCCTCCCCCTGGTTAATTAAAAAAAAATTCACTGTTTCCAATGGATCTCTGATTCCTTGTTGCCTGGTTAGCCCAATGTATTAAATGATGCTTACTCTCTTGTAAGTCTGCTTGAAATCACAGCCTTAATTTGCCTTTACTAGGTTGTAATTTCTAGGGCAATTCATTGGGATTTACTTGAGAGTATACACATGTAGAGGATTGTGCTATAAATAAACATGATTCCCGACCTGTGGTTATCCCACTCAAGTAGGTTTCATTAGTAATTTTTGGGTCTTATATTTACCTTGCAATCATATGTAGGTGTAATTGAAAATAGCTCCCATTGAGTTCTATTTGATTTACTCCCAGGTAAAGCTTTGTTGTCCCTTCCCCACTACACACACACACACACACACACACACTGTTGTTGTACTCCTTGTAGCATCCTGGCTGATTCACACTCACGTTTAACACCCGTTCCCTCTTGACTTCCTCCCCTTTAAACTTGTGACCGCCACTCTGGGTGGCCAGTGGACAATGGATGGCTCTCAGTAACGCCCTCTGGAATGCAGGGGGTATCACCCAGCCATGAGATGCTAACAACCACTGAAATAGGGTGACCAGATAAAATCCAGGTCAGGGCTCATGTAACTTTAACAGTTGTAGAGCAAAGGGAATTTCAGCCAGTGTCATTTGTATGCAAGTAGTTCCTGGTGAAATTCCCTCTTCATCACAACAGTTAAAGTTGCAGGGGCCCTGCCTTCTTTTGTATCTGGTCACTCTAGTGTAGTGCATGCACCTTTAACTGTTGTGATGAAGAGGGAATTTCACCAGGAACTAATTGCATACAAATGACACTGGTTGAAATTCCCTTTTCTCTACAACTGTTAAAGTTACAAGAGCCCTGACCTGGATTTTATCTGGTCAGCCTAAAGGCTCCCTTTCAATGGGTCTTACTTTTGAGTAAATGTCTGGGGATGGAAATGCATCCTGTGCAAGATTGAAACTTCCAGAAATTTCCTGGGATCTCAGAAAATGTTTGCATATATTGTGTGAAGGCTAGCATTCACATTTTGTGTAAGCCTACTTAGTTTTATATATTGTAATTTATAGAAATTATGATCCATAATATTATTCATTAGGCAAAAAAACTACGGTTTACAAAAACAACGTTAAGGCCCTATTGCCCCCAGGCCCCAGTTCTTTAGAGCAGAGAGATCGGAGATCTGCTGGCCAGGCTTGCTGTGACTGGGATCTAGCAGTCTGGAGTGGATTGGTGGGGGCTTCCATTTGGGCGGGAGATTTCTCCTCAGTTTGGCCTAGACGGCAAAGAAGTAAGAGGCCCAGAGGACCTGGCTAAGAGCACTGCTTTTTTTAAACAGGCCTTAACCCTTTTCAATTCAATATCCTGTGTTCATTTTCCCCTGGATTACTTCCTTAGTTTATAGAAGAATGTAAGTTACTATTCTTTCTTGTCTGTTAAAGAAGTTGTTTAATAAAGACTGTTGAGGTTTAAGAAGAGGCTTGCATTTATCTGGCTGAGAAGGGCCAATAAGCAGGGCACATAGGCACGGAGACAGCACAGAAAAAAAGGCGTAAATCAAACGCCAGAGTAAAAAAGGAGTCAAATCAGATTCCAGAGTAAAAACAAAGTGAAAGAAATGGGAAAGGAGTTTAAAAAGGATTGCAGAGCTTCCATATAAAAGTATAAATTATAAATCATCTCTCCAAAATGTATTCTCAGAAATCGGGAGCCCAGAAAAGACAAGAAAGAACGAGTGGAAAATGAAAAAAGGGGCCAACAAATGCTATTTCAATTTGGATTTCAATTAGCGGCTTCAAAAACATTTTCATTGAACTCACCTATAGAATTGGAACAAGAAGAAACTTTTGGAATCCTCATCCCCAAACAAGGAGCAGTTGATTTGGGTAATCATGCACAGTATTTTAATGACGGGGCAGATGCAGAAAATGGAAATGGAAAACAGAAAGAAACAGACATACAGACGCATGTGGAAGTGAATTTGGAAGATGAGAGGAGTAATCATAATGTAAGCTTTGACATTGGATGCATCACAACCGAGTTTCCATCTCAAAAGGAAATGGAAAAGTATCTTACAAATGGGCATATCCCTCTGCCTAAAACATTCCCAAAAGACACCTGCAATCAAGTTTTCCAGAAAGCATACTGAAATTTCAAAGCACTAATGGAGAACTACATGTAAGAGACTGGCTTGCCTGGAGTCAACAGAAACAAGCTTTATATTGCTTTCCATGTTGATTATTTTGGCCCAAGACAGTCAAGACTAGCACTTCTGCATCTAAGTCTGCACTGGTATCTGCTGAAGGCTGGGATTCTAATGGGAAGTGGCAGAAACTTTCCAACAGGATCCCAAAACATGAAAAAGGCAATAGTCACAGAGAATGTTACGTAGCTTGGTGTCAATCAAAACTGAAGCTGTGAAATGGTATAACCTTTTAAAGCACATCATCAATGTTGTACTCTTCTTGGGAGAACGTGGTCTAGCATTTACTGGTTCATCCCATCGAATTGGTGAGTCAAACAATGGAAATTTTTTAAAACTCATTGAACTGCTCTCCAGGTGGGACCCCGTCCTTCAGGCACATGTGCTTAGTGTAGAGGAGCCACAGAAAAGGAGTGAGTGGCTTCAAATTCATTATCTTTTATTTATTTATTTATTTATTTATTTATTTATTTATTTATTTATTGCATTTTAATACCACCCTATAGCTGAAGCTTTCTGGGCGGTTCACAAAAATTAAAACCATGAAATTATTTTAAGAAATATAAAACAGACAACAATCTAAAAACACAAAATAACATACAATATAGAAAACACAACCAGGATAAAACCAAGCAGCAAAGATTAATACAGATTAAAATACAAATTTAAAACAGCAAGGGTTAAAATTGGGTTGATTTAGCTGTTAAAATGCCGGGAGAATAAAAACGTCTTCACCTGGCGACGAAAGAAGTATAATGTAGATGCCAGACGAACCTCTCTGGGGAGCTCATTCCACAGCCGGGGTGCCACAGCAGAGAAAGCCCTCCTCCTGGTGGCCACCTGCCTCACTTCTTTTGGCAGGGGCTCACAGAGAAGGACCCCTGTGGATGATCTTAGGGTCTGGGCAGGCACATATGGGAGGAAGCGTTCCTTCAGATAGCCTGTCCCCAAGCCATTTAGGGCTTTGAATGTTAATACCAGCACTTTGAATTGGGCCCAGACCTGGACTGGCAGCCAGTGAAGCTGGAACAGAACTAGTGTAATGTGGTCTCATTGGCCAGTCCCCATTAACAGTTTAGCTGCCCTGTTTTATACCCGTTGAAGTTTCCAGACCGTTTTCAAAGGCAGCCCCACGTATAACGCATTGCAGTAATCCAAACACCTCTTTGCCACCGAGTTCACCTGTGCTTCAAGTGACAGTTCTGGATCCAAGAGGACCCCCAAATTACGGACCCGATCCTTTAGGGGGAGTGCAACCCCCTCCAGAATAGGGTGCACATCACCTCGCCGGACAGATGAACCACGCGCTGGATTGAGCCTCAGTTTGTTAGCCCTCATCCAGTCCATTACCGTGCCCAGGCACTGATTCAGAACAGCCACTGCCTCATCTGGGTTTGATGAAAAGGAAAGGTAGAGCTGGGTATCATCCACATATTGATGACATCTCAGCCCACACCACTGGATAACCTCTCCCAGCGGCTTCATGTATATATTAAACAGCATAGGGGATAAAATAGAGCCCTGTGGAACCCCATGGGTTAGGTGCCACAGCACAGAGCAATAATCCCCCAGCACCACCTTCTGGAATCAGCCATCCAAGTAGAAGTGGAACCACTGCAGCGCAATGCCTCCAACTCCCAGCCCAGACAACCTATCCAGAAGGATACCATGGTCGATGGTATCGAAAGCCGCTGAGAGGTCCAAGAGAACCAACAGGGTTGCACTCCCCCTGTCCCTCTCCCGGCAAAGGTCATCCCACAGGGTGACCAAGGCAGTTTCTGTTCCAAAGCCAGGCCTGAAACCCGATTGAAAAGGATCTAGATAATCCATTTCATTCAAGAGTGCCTGGAATTGTCCTGCAACCACCTGCTCAAGCACCTTGCCCAGGAAGGGGATGTTCGCCACCAGCCTATAGTTGTTGGCATCTTCTGGGACCAGGTTAGGCTTTTTCAGGAGTGGTCTGATTACCCCCTCTTTTAAAGAGGCTGGTACCACTCCCTCTTTCAAGTAGGCATTTACAACCTCCTGGACCCTGCCAGCGGTCCCCTCCTTATTTGATGTAATTAGCCACAAAGGGCAAGGGTCAAGCACACAGGTGGTCGACCGGACTTGGCCAAGCACCTTGTCCACATCCTCAGGCCTCAATAACTGAAATTCATCCAATAAAACTGGCCCCTGACTCAAAATGAATTTATTGCAGGATGCTCGAATCTTGTGAAACAACGGATTTTGCTTGAGAGGCAATCTGCAAAGTACTTTGCAGTAATAGTAGATTCCACACCAGATTCTTCCCATATTGAACAAACCACATTTCTTTTGAGATATGTACTTTTAAAAGAAATGCAGTATGAGATTCAGGAAAGATTTCTCAAGTTTGCAGATTGTAGTAACAAAAGAGGGGAAGAAATTGCACAGTTGATAACTGATACATTGAAAGAACATGCTATTCCTCTCAGTGATTGTAGAGCCCAAGCCTACCATATTGGGTCAAATATGGCCAGAAAAATACAATGGTGCACAAGCAAAAATACAAGAACAATGCTCAATAGCATTTTTTTCACCTTGCAGTTGTCACACACTCAACTTATGTGGAAATGATGATGCTGAATGCATACCTGAAGCAATAACCTTTTTTGGAACAATTCAAACTGTGCATCACCTGTTCAGTTCCAGTCCCAAGCAGTGGGAATTACTACAAAACCGTATTGGTTGTTCTCTTCATGGTATGTCTGAAACAAGATGGTCAGATCGTGTTGAATGTGTAAAGCCTGTTGCAGCTCACTTGCCTAGCACTGGAAGACCTCCTAGAACTAAATTTGATGGCCAAAACAAGAAATGAAGTCCATGGAGTTTTATTATATGTGACATCTTTTGCCTGTGTGTTAATGTCAGCCTTGTGGTACAAAATATTAGCTGGCATAGATATTTGCAACAAGGTCATCCAAGCTAGAGATGTCACACTGGATGTTGAAGTAGCAAACATAGAAACTCTCCTCACAGAGCTGAAAAGACTGCGAAACAACTGGAAATGCATGTGGAATTAAGCCAAATTGGTTGCATCAAACCTAAATATAGAAATAAAACTCTCCCGTAGATGTGATGGAGTTAGGCGCAAGAGGGCAAGGCCACATTATGACAGTACACCTGATGCTAACTTGGAAGAAATGAATGACAAGAAGATACTCCAGAAGAGGCCTACTTCAGAAAGTGTGCGTTTTACATTTTGGTAGACAATGTTATAGCAGGATTAACTGTCTGCTTCAATGCTGTTAAGTGGTTGGCAGAAAATTTTGATTTCTTGTGGAAATATCTCACCATGTCCGAAAATGATGTGGAGAGAAAAGCTTTATCTTTATCAGAGCAATATCCTGCTGACCTTAATGGTGATGATTTTGGAAAAGAAATGCGAGATTTACCCTCAGTACATAAAGCAAATTTTACAAATGCACAGTTAAAGCTATTAGATCTGTTGAACTTGTTAACAGAGTACAGACTTGGTGACCTGTTTCCAAATGTTTGTATTAGCTTAAGAATACTATTAACAATTCCAGCAACAGTAGCTTCTGGAGAGAGGTCATTTAGCAAACTTAAGAATTATTTAAGGTCTACAATGTCTCAGGAACGTCTTGTAGATTTGGCCAGGCTAAGTATTAAATCAAACATTGCCAGAACAATTAATTTTCATGCTGTGATTTGAAATTTTTTACAAAAAAAAGGCCAAGAAAGCTGGTTTTTAAAAAAGTAAATAGTAAGTTTATCTACCTCTTTTTTTTACTAATACTGATGTCTTCTGATGATCTGATCTGCATTGCAATATAAAAGGATGTTTCAATGTGAATTCTTTCTCCTTATCTGTATTGTATCATAAACAAAGATGTTCAAATCAAATGTGTTTTCTTATCTCTGATCCTCTTTTATTTTATTTATATTTATTTATATTTATAGTGGAGGGAATATAAGAGCATAAGGCCTTAAATGCGGAAAATTAACAGAGCGCTCCACTCCACCTCTCTCTCGTCTCTCTTACCCTTTTTGACCTTACAGGCTACAGCCTAAAACCGTAGTGAATAAAAACAGAATGACTAATGGAGAAGGGAAGGGCCCCAAAAGAAACTTTGTACCCCCTGATAAAATTCCTCTCAGAGGCCCTACGGACAGCACTTCCTTGTTGCTCAAAGGCGGCCACGGAATTTGCCCTCCATCCGTGGACTATTTCCCCTCCGTTGCTTAATATGTTGTCTGAACTCAGCCAATGAATACATTTCTCATGATAGAACTGCTTCCAAGTGAAAAAAAGTAAAGGTACTCTTCTTCACTGCATTTTCTTGGCTTTTGCATGAGGACTCAGAAGTAAATCTTGTTGATTTCAATTGAACTTGCTCCCAGGTAAGTACATATAAGACTGCTTCCTAAAGGGTTCTGCCCACCAGAGATCACTGCCCGATATGATGTCACAAATCTAGGCTCACGTATGTTTGTGTTCATTTGGCAAAATCCCCAAATTGTATGCTTAGTCTTATATCGGATTGTAAAGGGCTCCCTCTGCTGACAAAATGATGGCTCAGCCTGGAACAACTTCCAGAGACTTGGGAGATCTTATTTTTAAAATATCATTGGATAATTGTGCAAGGCTGCTAGATTTGTGCTTTTTACCTTTTTGTTTTTAAAGGGTAGAAAGTAGAAGTGAGACCTGCAAGAAAATATTGCCGTGTGCGCTGCAGTTCAGGTGTCCCGCCATTCCATCCCATCCCCCTTCCCCACTGGTTTTCTGGGTTTTCCCTGCCCCTCTAACCGTCAGCCGGCATTCTGTGGCCACCAAGCAGACGCCGTCCCTCATTGGGCAGTTCATGGGGTGTTGCTAGCTAAGTCCTTTGGCAAACCTCAGGAATCCTCATGCCTGCTGATACCTCTCTGGTGTCCATGGGTGGGGCCGTTTTGGCTTCATAAGGACCAACATTCGGATAACTGAGTTCACTGTTCGTATATAAAAGAAGGGGCCCAAAACAAAATGTTGCATCTGTGTGCGTCTGGAGACGAAGCCTTCAAAACTCGGTCAGTCTTCAGGCATGAACAGGCGATTGCCGGGGCTGGTATCCATGCGTCCCTTCTTCCTCTACAACCCCCCTGCCCGCTTTCCAGCCACTCCATTACGTTCCCCTGGTTTCCAGGGTTCCCCACTGCCCTTCTCAACAGTGAATCAATATTCCGTGCACACTGAGCATACTGAGGCCTCACTGTTGAGTCCACTGTTTTTGAGGGATTTCCCCAATTTAGATTCTCCCTCTCAGTATTTTTTTATACTTCTGCAAACCTCAGGGTTCCCCTGAGACTGCGGATACCTCCCTCTTGTGCGTGGTTACTGCCATTGTGGCTATATAAGCAACAGCACTCTGAGAATTGAATTGGAATTTCAATAGAGGTTGATGTAAAAAATCAATCATGCTTTTATTTTCGAGCAGGTAACTGTGTAATGTTTTCTTATGATATAATTCTTTAAAGGGGCGGGGAAGCAAAAACTGGACGATAGGAATCAAGCTCCACCTATGACTACCTAGGATAGCCCAATTAAAACCATAAAATTCCAACCCGTAAGTAAACCTGGATTACGTTTTAGTACAAGATGTTATGCATAGCTTCCAGCTCATTACAGATGGAAATGTAGTAGCTTGTCTTGCTAATGTGATATGGCCTGTGTCCAGAATTTCTGTCTTGCTCCCATTTCCATGCTAGTTCTAGATGAGCACAAGAAGAGGCAGAATGGATTCCATGCAACTGTTAAACTAATAGTGGGGAAATAGCTTGCACACAAAATGATATTTTCCCCTCTGCAAAATTAGATGTGCAGAGTTTGTAACCACTGGATGATAACATTGTTGGAAGTTTATTTTATTTATTCATTTTTTTAACCGTATCCTTCAGTTATACAACTCCAAGGCAGCTTACAATGCAAACTTTAAGAACGATCAACACACAATGAAATATATATATTTAAAATGGATACAAGGGAGAGTTGAGGGAACTAAAATGGAGTTCGTTAACATTGCATACTGTCTGGCTGAATAAAAAGGCTTCAAGAGGAACACAATCCATGCCAACCAGAAACTCTGTGTGAAGGTTCTTAGAAATCCATCTGGATCCTTGAATTTCTGGGGACAAACCATTTGAACAGGTCCACCATCCCTACAGAAGGAGATAGTTGCTGCTAGACTAAACATCACCAGCGAGAGATTTGGCCATGACGAGAGTCACAGAATGACTACCCACCCCCAATTCCAGATCATCATCTATTTGACCATATAAGAACACTAGACTTAGGTCAATGACAAGTTGAGATGACATGTTGGGACAGACCCATGTTGTCATGGAGGTCATGCAATCTTGAGCTTCCCCTGCCAAAGCATCCTGGACATTAATATTGAGGTTTCTGAGAACCAACAGCTCCTCATCACCAGATTCAAGAACCACTTCTGTCAGCTCTGTCACAAAGACTGATTGGCTGGTACCCTAATTGGGTACGAACTCTCAAAATAGGACTCAGCTAGATTGGAGCCCTGTGAAAGGAAGCAAAACTTCTATAAGCAAAACTTTTCTAAATATCATCTGTTCTGGTGCTCCACCAAGACCCTGAATGGACAAAGCTGAGAATGATCCATTAATCCTAACTTGTCCACCCTGGACCAGAGCTACAGCAAGTAGGATATGACACTTTGAAAATGGTTTGAAAACTGTATATGGAGTGTTTCCTGGGCCCTAACAGTTGTCACTACTGTTATAAACTGTTTTAAGGCAGTAGTGTAGATCCTGCCCAGGTTTCAGTAATACAAGCCAGGCAGCACCACCAACTAATCATGAATAGTTATGATTCTCCAATATGTCAATTGGATCCTAACTGCGCCCCTGCTTAAATAGTAACTGAATCTGCATTAACCAAACCTAGTGTTTAGTGATAAATCTACTGTACTGGTTCAATGCTAAGATACTGAGTTTAATTATGGAAAATGTATCTGTTATGTTTCTCTTCCACTCTTCCTTTGGAAAGCTTGTAGCAGCTTACATGGTATTCCTATTATTATTATTATTATTATTATTATTATTATTAACATTTATGTACCGCCCCATAGCCGAAGCTCTCTGGGCAGTTTACAAAAATTAAAAGATTGAACACTAAAAAGACAATATACAAAATTTTAAATCATAAACATAAAACAACTGACATTTAAAACATTTTAAACTGTTAAGCCTGGCCATACTGTCAATCAAAACCTCAACTTGAGCTGTTAAAATGCCTAGGAGAAAAGAAAAGTTTTGACCTGGTGCTAAAAAGATAACATCGTTGGTGCCAGGCAGGCCTCATGGTGGAAATCATTCCATAATTTAGGGGCCACCACAGAGAAGGCCCTCTCCCTTGTTGCTATCCTCCGAGCTTCCCTTGGAGTCGTCACCCGGAGGAGGACCTTTGATGTTGAGTGTAGTGTACGGGTAGGTTCATGTCGGGAAAGGCGTTCCATCAGGTATTGTGGTCCCAAACAATGTAAGGCTTTATAGGTTAAAACCAGCACCTTGAATCGGGCTCGGAAACATACAGGCAGCCAATGCAAGCACGCTAGAATCGGTCTTATATGTTCAAACCTTCTGGTCCCTGTTACCAATCTGGCTGCTGCATTCTGCACAAGCTGCAGCTTCCGAACCGTCTTCAAAGGCAGCCCCATGTAGAGCGCATTGCAGTAATCTAACTTGGAGGTTACCAGAGCATAGACAACTGAAACCAGGTTATCACTGTCCATATAGGGGGATAGCTGGGCCACCAGCCGAAGTTGGTAGAAGGCACTCCGTGCCACTGAGGCCACCTGAGCCTCAAGTGAAAGAATTGGTTCTAGGAGAACCCCCAAGCTACGAACCTGCTCCTTCAGGGGAAGTGCAACCCCATCCAGAACAGGTTGAACACCCTCCATCCGGTCAGAGGAACCCCCTACTAACAGCATCTCAGTCTTGTCTGGATTAAGTTTCAGTTTATTAGCCCTCATCCAGTCCATTGTCGCAGCCAAACACTGGTTCAACACATTCACAGCCTCACCTGATGAAGATGAAAAGGAGAAGTAGAGTTGCGTGTCATCAGCATACTGATGACAATGCACTCCAAAACTCCGGATGACCGCACCCAACAGTTTCATGTAGATGTTGAACAGCATGGGGGACAAGATTGACCCCTGAGGAACCCCATACTGGAGAATCCATGGGGCCGAACAATGTCCCCCAAGCACCACCTTCTGGAGCCGACCTGACAAGTAGGAGCAGAACCACTGCAATGCAGTGCCTCCCACTCCCAACTCAGCCAGTCGTCCCAGAAGGATACCATGGTTGATGGTATTGAAAGCCGCTGAGAGATCAAGGAGAATCAACAGAGTCACACTTCCTCTGTCCCTCTCCTGACATAGGTCATCATACAGGGCGACCAAGGCTGTTTCCGTGCCAAAACCAGGCCTGAAACCCAACTGAAATGGATCCAGTAGCCTCCCATGCAACCCTGACCATGTACATACTCTCAGTATCTATTAGGGATGTGCACTGACCCCCCGGATCGGATCGGATAGCGGATCGGAATCGGACCTGGGGGGTCAGATCAGGTCGGATCGGAGGATGGTCGGATCAGATCGGACCCAATCCCGATCTGCAGATCGGATGTCCGATCCAGATCGGACGCCATTTTGAATGCTTTTTCCCATAGCAAAGTATTGTTTTACAAAAACGCCTATAACTTTTTCATTTTTAATGATAGAAGGATGAAACTTGGGCACATTGTAGACTGGTTAGGGATAGTTATCTGTGAGAAATTTCAGAAAGATTGGTGCATGCGTTTTGTGGCAATTAATTTTTAATAAATAACCAGGAATGCCTATAACTTTGTCATTTTTAAAGTTACACACATGAAACTTTGCCACATTTTAGGTGGTACCTTGGGACCTATGTGTGTGAAATTTCAGAAACATAGATGCTTGCCTTGTGTGGCAATTAATTTTAGAAAAATGGGTAGTAGTGGGGTAAATACAGTTATGCCTCCCACTTTTTTTATTTTTAAAGATACAAACAGGAAACTTGGGCACATTACAGGTAACACTTGGCTTGATATGTGTGTGAAATTTCAGAAACATAGGTGCTTGCCTTGTGTGGCAATTAATTTTTGAAACAATGAGGAAAGAAATGCCTATAACTTTTTTATTTTAAATGTTAGAAGTTTGAAAGTTGCTCACTTTGTAGATGGATTAGGGGTAGTTGTCTGTCAGAAATTTCAGAAAGTTAGGTCCAGGCATTTGGTGGCTACGAATTTTTTAGATTAAAAGTTATAGAAGTTTTTCCACAGAGGCTTGGGCTGTCAATTGCACCCCCCTCCCCTGCCTCCCCCTCCCTTTTTTATCTGTCAAAACTCGGAGCTTAATTACCCCAATAGCACAGTCAATATTGGGCTTCTGAAGCTTCTTGGTACCAATCTCCTGAACCAGCTCGGTACCAATCTCCTGACCCGGCACAGTATCAGTCTCCTGTACCTACTCGATATCAATCTCCTGAACTGACTTGTTACTGATCTCTGGAACAGACCTGAGAGGGCATTAGAGATCGAGAAGAGCATCGAGCTTATTATAGGGAATATCGTGACAGGTCACATTCTCCCACCCGAAAATGGGATAGGTGTTCAGAACAGTCTATACCGATGTCAAGGCCTTACCGTTACAATGATTAGAGATCTTGTCGAGATCTCTTGTTATCTTATGACAGGACAAGATATCTTGGCGCAACATCTTCATGTCACTCACCAGCAACAGTGTCACGTCCAAATGATGAGCAGCTATTCTTACTGCCACCTCCTGTACCACAGGGTTCTGTGTCTCAAGACCATCAGCCGTTGCCTGTGCTTCCTCGTGGGCAAACCCAAGTGAGAGGAGAGGGCAGACTTTCTCCAAATCATCAATCATCGTCATGGGAGCAATTAAGTCAGCCTGTTGAACGTGCACGTAGATCTCTAAATTTAGCTAAGGATTAACAGTCTGACTCATAATCTTATTCATCTGTCCCTCCATCAATATCTTCACCAGATGATGCAGTGGAAGCTCAGGATAGAGTCTCTCCTTCAGAAAATTTAGGATTGTTCTCTGACCAGATGTTGAGGATGGCTTAGTCTCTAGGGATCAAAGCTCAGCAGCATACAGAGCACGTAAAGGATCCAGTTTTTGATGCTAATTATACAAAGACTATGGTACCAGTGACTATTTCTTGTCTACCCACACTGTTGCAAACAGTACAGCAATCCTGGGTGGCACCAGCTTCAATGGCTCCTACGTCAAAGAGACTGGAGGCGATGTATTGGATACAGGAGAAAGATGCTACTTTATTATTTTCACATCCCAAACCTAATTCCACAATTGTTGAATCTGCTCAAGGACATTCTCAAAAGCCACACACATCTCCAGTTGACAAAGAAGGGCACAGATTGGAACTTTTGAGATGGAGATTGTATTCTACCATGGCGTTGGGCCTTCGTGTAGCCAACTGTGAAGCAATGATGTTGCAATACCAAATGTTTTTATGGGAGAAAATAAACTCACTTTGTGATTACCTCCTGGAAGAAAAAAGAGAACTTGCCCATGTTTTTCATTTGGAAGCTGCAAACTTGTCAAGACACCAAATTAATATGGCTCACCACCAGGCTGATTGTAATGTGAAATCAATGGTGGGCACTATTGCGCTCAGATGTCATGCCTGGCTGAGGTCAGTGGGCTTAACTCCAGAGGCATGTACAAAAATAGAGAATCTCCCTTTTGACAGAGAGGGGCTCAGACCAAATGGACTCTGTCCAAAAAGCAAAGTCTATGGCCAAGAAAATGGGTTTGGGACAACAACAGCATCTGCAGCCCTGTAAACCACATCGTTGGTTCAGACAACAGAATCCTTATTATTCCAGATGGTGTGCTGATAGGTCATCTAGGTTTCAGCCTTAGCAGCAGCAGAAGAAGAAAATTTTTCAAGGATCCAGGCCTAGGGGAAACAGCAGTAGAGTCGATCCGATGTCTAAGCATCATCTTTGACTCTCTCCCTATAATCCAGATCTCCCAAGGTGTGTACAACCAATGTTCAGGAACAGACTTCTCCACCCACCCCAAACATGGTCCATGATAACGTCAGACTCATGGGTGTTGAAAATAGATCCAAAATAGGGTTCAAAGTCCTCCCTTCAATGTGCACCGTAAAGTTAATACCCCCGTCGGAATTGTTGAGAACCGAGACGTTGATGCTCCTCCAGAAGGGCGTTATAGAAAGAGTTCCGGTTGACATCGTGGATCGGCGTTTTTACTTTCGTTACTTTACGGTTCTCAAAAGAGACAGGGGACTTCACCCTATTTTGGATCTAAGAGCACCCAACAAATTCATTTTAGTTCGGAAGTTCAGGATGATAACTATGCAAGAGAGTCTACCACTTCTCCATCAAGGGGCACGGCTGGCATCGATAGATTTAAAGGACGCATATTTCCACATTGCCATAGAAACAGCGTATCAAAAATTCCTTCACTTTGCAATGGGAGAAGCGATGTTCCAGTTTCGTGTTCTTCCGTTTGGGCTCTCAACAGCACTGAGGGTCTTCACCAAAGGTATGGCAGTGGTTTGTGCATTCCTTTGCCTCAAGGACGACGAGGTTTATCCATACCTCGACGGTTGGCTAATAGTGTCATCAATGAAGGAAGCATTGAGTCATGATATCGTTACCATCCTGAACCTTCTGAACACTCTTGGTCCCTGTATCAACAAGGACAAGTCTTTCCTTACACCGACTCAGTCTATACAATTCATAGGCATTCATCTCGATAAAGGGAAATGGAGGGCTTTCCTTCCGAAAGATTGAGTGCAGCGACTCACGGGACTAGCACACACTCTGTTTCGAAATCGAAGGATGACAGCACATTTCATCCAGTGTCTGCTAGGATATATGACGGCCACGGTGGCAGTAGTAAAGTGGGCATGGCTGTGTATGAGACCATTGCAGAATTGGCTAATCGCAATGTACGATGTCGAAACTGATGCTCGCCACGTTTGACTCACGGTACTGGATGAGGTTGCTGAGTTTCTACAGTGGTGGATGAACCCACTCAACCTTACTCTAGGAGTTCCTTTCGTCCAGCCAAAACCAACCAGAGTGCTTACAACTGATGCATCTCTTATCAGATGGGCATATTGCAGACCATTTCAGATGCAAAGACAGTGGTCCGAAGAAGAGAAGAGGAATCATATCAATGTATTGGGGCTGATGGCAGTATGGAAGGCTCTCCAAACTTTTGATTTACATGTTCGGAATGGACACATTCGGATACTAACAGACAACATGTCATCTTGTGGTATCTGAACAAGCAGAGGGACACATAGTCTCCAATGCTAATAACCTGGGCATTGATATTTCATTTCAGGGGCATTTGCCTCACGGCTCTGCACATAGCAGGGGTGGACAATGTACTGGCAGACTCATGAAGTCGGACTTATTCAATTTCCCATGAGTGGGAGCTAGATCGTTCTGTTCTTCATTCAATATTCAACAAATGGGAATACCCCGAGGTGGATCTATTTGCGTCACCAACAAACAAAGTATGCTCCTGATACTGCTCAAGAGGAGGTCTGGGAGACCTATCTCTGGGAGATGCATTCATAAGGACTTGGTCCAAGAGCTCCCTATATTTGTTTCCTCCCTTCCCACTGTTGAGAAGGCAGTGACAAAGATACGAGAGGACCCAGCGAACTGTGTTCTAATCGCACCATGGTGGCTGAGATAGGCATGGTTTGCAGTACTGCTACACATGGTCAAGGGGGAGTACGTCCATCTACCATTGCATGCGGACTTGATATCCCACAGTCGGGGACTAGTTCGGCATCCAGATCTACGAACTCTACATCTCATGGCATGGAGGATTCAATAGCTGATTGTTTTTCATCGATACCAACAGACATTCAAAGTGTACTGGATGCGGCTTGCAAACCTGCTACCAAGAAATCATATGGACAAGGTTCATATTGTTTGCAGGAGAGCATAATTTTGACCCCTTCACTTGTTCTCTTATAAACATCCTTATTTTTCTGAATCATCTTTTCAAGAAGGGATTGAAATATTCTTCAATTAGAGTGTATTTAGTTGCTATTTCCAGTCTACAGTCAACTATTTCAGTTTTTACAGTTTTTACTCACCCTTTTGTTTGACAGTTCCTTAAGGGATTAAAGAATTTAGTACCTCCAATGAGGTCAGTCGTGCCTTCCTGGGATTTCTCTTTAGCACTCAAAGTTATGTCTTCTAAGCCATTTGAACCTATGGTGATGTGTAATCTACACCTATTGTCGTGGAAAGTCGCATTTCTCGTGACTGACACATCTGCTAGAAGAGCAAGTGAGCTCCTTGCCCTAAGGATCGATCATACTATTTGATTTTTCATAAGGATAAAATGGTCCTTCATACAGATGTTTCTTTTCTGCTGAAGGTAGTGTCTGAGTTTCACATCAATTAGCCGATAATATTGCTGGCATGTTTTCCATTGCCATAAACCACTTTAGAAAAAGTTATGCATATGCTCGACGTTAGAAGAGCGTTAGCATTTTATAAATCCAGGACTGAAGCATTCCATAAAACACCAAGACTTTTTGTTGTTATGGTGGTTTCTGAAAGGGCATACCAGTATCATCTCAACATCTGGCATCTTGGATTACACAGTTTATTCAGTGGGCTTATGCAATGTCCAAAAAGGCTTTGACAGCAAGGGTTTGTATGCATTCTACCCGAAGTGTGTCAACTTCTGTGGCTTTTTTGAAAGGAGTTCTATGCAGGGCAGCTACATGGTCTACTCCAACGACTTTTGTGAAGCATTATAAGCTTGACATTAATGCAAGGGTGGTGTCGTGAGCTTGCCCATCCCCAGGCTTGTTCTCACAAACTTTGGTAAACTGACAAGACACTCAAGACGGTGAGACTCCTTTTATTGGCAAAATCACACGGATTACAAGCATGACGTTTTCATTTTTGCATACATCCACTTAAAGCTGTTAACATCCAGAAAGCTTTAGGCTCCAGTCTTGACGCGATCCTTTAGGCAATCACTCGGGGGAGAGACGTGTAGAGTTAGCCCCTATCCTATCTGAGCATTTACAGATGCCACACACATTGACTCTTCAAGAACATGACTAGAGCCCAAGGAGGTGCTCCAGGGGACAGGGCCACCTGGAGCCCGGCAGAGACAGATCGGTCTAGCACTAATCATAGCCAGCCTGCCAGAAATGCTGAGCTGATCAAAGTAAGCAAGACCCCAGGGAACAAATCTCACTGACCTGGGAAACTTTCCCTGCATGTACTTTAGCTCCGGAGGGAAGCTCTCTCTCTCAGGCCACACAACACACAATCTAGAGCAGAGAATGTCGGTCTAGGAAACTTCCCCCCGCACATACTTTAGCTCCGGGGAGAAACTCTCTCACAGGCCACACAGCAGAGCAAACACAAGTCCAAGTCTATGAAAAGCTTCAGAGCACTTTCTATGACACAATCCTTAGAAATTCAGAATCTAAATAAGAAATGAGCATGTACAGAGTGCTTTTAGAATCTCTAAACAGGTATAATCCAAACACGAGGGGTTTCAAGCCAAGCGTCAAAATGATGATCTCTAGCAAAGGTCCTTCCCCTTTGTTCATCCCTCTTATAGACTGGAGGCCTGGCTTATTCCAAGCTACTTGACAGCCAGGTCCTCAGACCTGTAAACCAAGCCCATTTGCCAACAGGGCAGCACAGTTCAACCTCCTCTTGATGACACCACAATGTGAATGACAGCTTGCAAGAGAGCCCCCACCTTTTCCAAACGTTCTTTGTTCCCAGGGAAACTAACTCAAGGCTTTAGCTTGCACTTCTCATGAGAAACAGAGACAGATGATAAGCTTACAGAGAAACAGACTTTTTCAAAACAATCTCCAATTCTTCAACTTTCCATCTACTAGGCCAGAGGCCTAGTGGATACCTGACAGGTGGACTGCTCATTTGGGAGAACTGTATTGGCACCTGTCTTGGAGTAGGACACCTACCCACCTCCGGTAAGTGAGCTTGTCATGTGTGATGCACAGAGATCATGAAGAAGAAAGACAGGTTGCTTACCTGTAAATGGAGTTCTTTGAGTGGTCATCTGTGCAGTCCCATAACCTTCCCACCGTCCCCTCTAGGTGTCAATGATGTTGGTATTGAGAGTGCGTTTTTCCTTGGTTTTGAGATTGCTTGTTGGTCTCAAAGGAACTGAGGAGATGGGCGGGAACTAATTGGACATGCGCATGAGACAGTGGGGGAAGGATTCCCACCAGAATATACAGTTTTCCTCAGCTTTGATAGTTTATCAGAACGAGGCTTCGCGCAGACGCAAAACCCCTATGTGTGATGCACAGATGACCACTCGAAGAATTCCAATTATAGGTAAGCAACCTGTCTTTCTTCCTCTTCCACTTCTTCTTCCTCTTCCTCCTCCTAAGGAGCAAAAAAAAAAAAAGCCAGCCCAGTGCATGTTCACTGGCCATGGAGTGCTGGCTGACTTTGGGGCTGGGTGGGGCGAATGGAAAACTAGGAGAATGGGCTGCAATGGGATATCCTCAAAGAGGGCCTGGCTGCCATAACAGAAGCATCTATGCAGCAGTAATGTGTTGCAGATCCCACTTGTTCTTCACATAATTTCAAGCTTCTCTTTGCAACCACCAGGGCTTGACATGCTTAAAATAAAAGCGGAGATTTAAGTTGACTTCTTTACCCAGTTCCACATTCCATGTTTGCATGGGGGCCTGTGGGTATTACAGAACACACAACACCCTCTTTAAAGCTACATATTTAAGAGCCACTGATAAGTCAGAAGAATCAAATGCCCTGAAGGCTCCCAAAGAAGCATGTTCTTAACAGTGCCCTTTACCCCTGGGATCAGTTATGAATGCAAGTCTCGAGCCTATCTACACTACTACTTTAAAACAGTTTATAACAGTTTTAAACCGGTCAATAATGGTTATTAATCAGTTTAAAACTGTTATAGTTTTAAAGCAGTAGTGTAGATAGGCTCTTTGTGCCAAGTCCACAAGGTGTTAAAGCTTGTCTGGAAGGCCAGAGAGCGTTGCCACCAAAATCTCCATCGGAGGCCAGTAATCCTTCCGCTGAGCAGTAAGTGTCCACAGGACTACCGGCTAGATAAGTCCTCTGTTCCCTTCTGAGTGGCACTGTGGAAGGATTAATGTGGGTTTGTACAATTATGTAAGCAGCTGGATCTTAAACCTTATCTATTTTTAAGGCCTCTTAGCATCTGAGTCATGTTTCTTTGTGTAAAACTTTTTTTATTTTCCAAACATAAAAAACATTTAACATATACACCTTGCATACACCCATAACAACAACATTTACACAATACATCGACACTACCACATACAACATTAAAATGAACTTCCGAATTTCTATTTTTTCCTTAACAATTTTTCAAAATATGCCAATATTTTCAAAGTTGGTGAGTGAATTTCCTGATTTCTCTATCTTTAACAGATGTTATTCTTCCAGCTTAATCATTAAATCCATCTACATAAATATCCTTCCCTTCTCTCTCTTTCAGAAAGTCCACCAGAGGTTTCCATTCCTCAATGAACCCGGTTGTTGTTTTATCTTTTATTATTGCAGTAAGTTTTGCCATCTCCGCCAGTTCTGTAATTTTCAACAGCCAATCCTCCTCTGTTGGTATTTTCTCAGTCTTCCAATTCTGGGCATAAAGTAATCTTGCTGCCGTTGTCATATATATGAATAAAGTTCCATAACCTTGCAATAGCTGTTCATCTATTATCCCCAACAGAAAATACTCTGGACACATTTGTATTTTTATCTTCAATACATCTTGCATCACTTTATGCATTTGTGTCCAAAAAGATCTTGCTTTTTTACATGTCCACCATGAATGATAAAATGTGCCTTCCAGCTCTTTACATTTCCAACACTTTCCCGATGTCCCCTTATACATTTTTGCCAATTTTGACGGAGATATATACCATCTGTACATCATTTTATAAAAGTTTTCTTTCAATCTGACACATAGTGTAAATTTCAGACCTCTCACCCACATGTTCTCCCACTGATCCATAGTAATATTATGTCCAATATTCTGAGCCCACTTTATCATACATTCTTTTACTTGTTCATCTTCAGTCTCATATTTTAACAAAAGTTTATATATCTTTGAAATAACATGATTATCATTTGTACACAAAGCTTTCTCAAATTCAGATTTTGTACATTCAAAACCCCAATTTTTTTTGTCTATTTTAAATTTTCCCATCATTTGTGCATATGAGAACCACTGACAAACATTTCCTTCATTTTGACCTCTCCATCTTTTATTTCTAAAATTTCACCATATGTCAGCCATTTTTTCATAGTTGCCAATTCTCTCCTATAGAAAGCCTCCTGTGAGGAAACCCATAGAGGCGTCATCTGACACAAACTTGATTTATGTTTAATCCATATTCTCAAAATTGCTCGTCTCACATAATGATTATTAAATTCTGCATTCACTTTAGCTTTATCATATCACAGATACCCATGCCAACCAAATCTTAAATCATGTCCCTCTAATTCCAATAGTCTATTATGTTTCATCAAAATCCACTCCTTCATCCACATCAAGCAACAAGCAGAGAAATAAATCCTAAAATCTGGCAATCCCAAACCTCCTCTCTCTTTAGAATCTTGTAATATTTTAAACTTCACCCTTGGTTTTTTGGATTGCCATATAAATTTAGAAATCTCTCTCTGCCACTGCTTGAATGGCAACTCTAAAGTTACAATAGGGATTGTCTGAAATAAATACAACATTCTTGGTAAAACATTCATCTTGATAATTGCAATTCTCCCCATCAGTGACATTTGAAGTTTATCCTACCTTATCAAATCTTGTTTAATTTTGTTCCAAACCTTAATATAATTATTATGAAACAACATACAATTCATATTTGTCAAATTTATACCCAAATATTTCACCTTCTTTTCTACTTTGAAACCAGTTTTTTCTTCCATCTTTATTTGATCTTGTTTATTCATATTTTTTGTAAGTATCTAAGTCTTTTATTTATTTACCTTAAAACCTGCTAGTGAACCAAATTCATTCAACTTATTCATTAAAACTTCAATTCCACTCAATGGATCCTCTAATGTGAACACCAAATCGTCTGCAAAAGCTCTCAATTTATAAGATTCTTTTCTAATTTTTATTCCTCCAATTTTTTCTTCTTGTCTTCTTGCTCTATTCAATACTTCCAACACCAAGATGAATAACAAAGGTGACATTGGACAACCCTGTCTAATCTCTCTTGCAATCTTACATGATTTCGTCAGGTCTCCATTAATAATAATCTGTGCACTCTGTTCAATATAAATTGACTTCACCCAAGTTGTGAAATTAGATTCAAAATCCATTACCTCCAAAATTTTAAACAAAAAAATCCCAATTACGATTGTCGAAAGCTTTCTCCGCATACAAAAAAATAAAAGCCGCTTGCTTTTCCGGATGCTTATCCAGATATTCTACAATGTTCAATACAACTCTGATATTATCTTTTATCTGTCTTTTTGGCAAAAATCCACATTGATCTTCATAAATAAACTCCCGCAACACATACTTCAACCTTTCCGCCATTATCGATGTAAACAACTTGTAATCATTATTCAATAACGATATTGGCCTATAATTTTTAGTCAATGTTAGGTCTTGACCTTCTTTAGGTATAAACGTTACATATGCTGTTTTCCATGTCTCTGGTATCTTCCCCTCTTTCAAAATGGCATTCATCATATTTTGCAATGGTAATAATAATTCCTCTTCAAATTTTTTATAATATAATCCTGAAAGACCATCTGGTCCCAGTGCTTTCCCCAATTTTATTCTTTTAATGGCTGCAGCCACTTCTTCCATCGTAATCTCTCCATTTATCATTTGTTTCTGATCCAAAGATATTTTAGGCAAATTTTGTTTTTGTCAATATGTGTCTATTTTTTCCATTGACGTCTCATGCTTCTTATACAAATTCGAATAATACTGCCAAAATTTTCTTTGTATCTTCATATCATCCATTATTTCTTTTTCCCCATCTTGAATTTTTACTATTATCTTTTTTTCCTTTTCTTTCCTCAGTTTGTATGCTAGCCATTTTCCCGGTTTATTTGCCCCTTCAAATTCTCTCTGCTTTACAAAGTTTAACTTCCTTTCCATTTTTCTAACCGTCAACATGGACAATTGTTGTTGCAACATCTTGATGTGGTGGTTAATCCCTGCCTTTCTTGGTGCGCTCTTTAATTCCTCTTCCTTCTTTTTAATTTCATCTGTAATTATTTTCATTTTTTCCTGCCTTTCCCTCTTAATTTGACTGTTCTTCTGAATAAAATACCCTCTGATAAAAGCTTTACTTGTATCCCAGACAGTACTTTGGTTGTCCCCTTTATTCAAATTCAGCTCAAAAAATTCCTTAATTTTTTTCCGACCTTCTTCCACCACCATTTTTTTTGTAGCAAAGCTTCATTTAATCTCCATCTAAACGTACTTTTTTTCTTTTAAGAACCATCAGTACTGAATTATGATCTGAAAAGGATTTTTGACAAGATCTCTATATTCTTAACTTTTGTAAGTACAGTCCTGAACACCAAAATCATATCTATTCTTGAAAAGGATTTATGTCTGTTCGAAAAGTACATATATTCCTTAGCACTTCCATTTCTATGCCTCCATACATCAACCAAAACCAGGTTCTCCACTAGATCAAAAAAGCTTTTTGGAAGCTTTCCCTGTTGACTTTTGATATCTTTCTCTGAATGTTTATCTATTTGTGGTGATATCACACCATTCCAATCTCCCAGGATACACCAGTTGTCACTTGGAATATCCACCAGTCTGTGTAACAATCGATCATAAAATTCTGCTTTTTGTTCATTGGGAGCATATACTCCCAAAACCATAATTTCCACTCCATCCAGAATAACTTTAACTCCCACAAAATGTTAATCAGATATCACTAATTCTGATTTTAAGTGGGATTTAATATACAGGACCACCCCTGATTTTTTCTTTGTGCGTGCGGAAATAAATTCTTCTCTCAAACCTTTATTTTGTAGATATTTTGTATCTTTTTTTCTAACATGAGTTTCTTGAAAACAGATAATATCCAATTTTAATTTTCTTAAATGGTAAAAAAAAATTCCTCTTTTGTGGAGAATTTAGTCCATTTATATTCCATGATAGGTATTTGTAATCCATTTTAGAATTCTTGTTATATGTCCATATAAATCTTTGATTCCACCAATCTTACTTATCTAAGATTTCTTCCTTCTCATCTGGACCCTTCCTTCTCATCTGGACACGTCCATGAATCCTTCCCCAGAGGCAATCCATATTTCATCAGCAGATGGCGCCAAAAACTTTTTTTGTTTACATTCTATTCAAAATTGGCTGACTGCCCAGACAAGAGCTTCAACGCTGTAAATTTCTACTCCCTGCATTCAGCTGAAAAGCAGCTTGACGGCAACAATAACTTCTCTTTTCAATATAATCCAGCCCAACGTAAATTATTCTGCTGCTCCTTTCCACCCAGAGATTCAGTTTTCACTCACCATAACAAGGTATGTTTTACTCTTTATTTACTCTTTATTTAATCGCTTTGAAATTCCCCCGACTTCCATTAATTTTTGTTGTTATAAGACCAATCAATTTCGGGGAATGGATAGTGGAAGCTCTTTGTTACAGTGTGGTGCAGAGCTGTGAACGTCTGATCTCTTCCTCTCCCCGCCTCTCTGTCCGTGAAAGTCTCCTTTCAATGGCTTTTGAAGCTCCGGAAATTTAAGAGATTACTTACGACCTGCTCCCAACAACACCCCTTTGATCTGGGGTTGTAAATTCCATTCAGCTATCACCCGGACGGCACGAATACCACACTGTTCTCTCCAGCTGCAAGCTGAACAGCCTCAGGCTTCCATTTCTGCACCGGAAGTCTCTGAGTCATGTTTCTAATGTCATATTTGTATCATTTCACAGCAGCAGCCTTAGAAAGTCCAAGCAGCAGACATTGGCACCTCAGTTGTCATAATAATGAAATTGCTGTTACCGGCCAATATACTCCTGCCAGAGCTCGCCTACAAGGATCTGGGATGCCAGCAGTTCAAGTCACTCTATAAAATCAGTCCAGCTACCACCCAGGGATGTTTGTTCTCCAAAGGAATCCCCAGTGGCAAAGGCAGAAAGTGTAATCAAAGGCCATTCAGTGGTGTCATAGGGTGAAGATTTCAGACAGAACATGAAGCCTTTCTGGAAATCAAGGCCACTTGAGGGCTCTAGCACAGGGGTGTTGAACAAATTTTGGCCCAAGGGCCAAATTCCATTTTGGAGAAGCTCTCGGAGGCTGCATTCCAGTGGTGGGCAGGCCAAAGGCAAGAGAAGGGCCAAGATATCCAAAATACCAACATATTTGTCATGTGTAACACAAGGACAGAGGCCTTGTGGTATGTAAGTTGATGCATTAGAAATAGTTTTAGAAAGTCAATGTCTCTGCAAGCTTATCTCTATCAGAGTCTCTCAAGGGAGTAGCTCTCTCACTCCTTGTTGTTGACCTTGCAGCTGTAGCAGGTTTCCCTGAGAACCTGGATTTGGTATGATATAGGGGGCTACTCTTGGAAGCTGTCACTCAGATTGTAGCCTGATTGTAGTGAGTGGAGCCATTCTGCCCTGTTGGCACATGGGCATGGTTTACAGGTCAGAGGACCTGTCTGTCAAGTGGCTTTGAATAGGCCAGGCCCTAGTATATAATAGCTGAGCAAGGCTGAAGAAGCCTTGCTAGAGATCATCTTTCGATGCAAGGCCTGAAAACCCTCCTGTTGGATTCCATCTGTTTGGGGATTTTGGAAACACTCTGCACATGCTCATTCACTCTTGCTATTTGGACTCTGGATTTCTAAGGATTGTGCCATGGAAAGTATTGGGAGGCTTTTCATAGACTTGGACTTGTGTTTGCTGTGGATTGTGTGGTTGTGGTCCGGCTCAGGTGGCAGGGAGTTGCCAGTCCTTAACAGAAGGAAGGGACTCCTGGGCCTGAGGTTTTACCTTCCCTATGATCACACGTGCTCTATCAGCTCAGCATTTGGCAGGCTGTGTTTGATGGGGCGTGATCTTTCGTCTCTGCCCGGCTCTGGTGGCTCAGAGCATAAGTGTTTCCCCCTCCCTGGGATCTTGTTTAGGCTTTGGCCATGTACCCTGAGGTGCCAGCATGTGGCGTCTGGAGAAGCTCAAATCGGATGGTGGCTAACCCTAAACCCACCCACCCCGAGTGATTGCCAGAAGAATCGTATTGGGAAAAGAGCCTAAAGCGTTCTAATTATCGTTCAGCTTTAAGTGGCGTTGGTTGGAGAATGTAACCATTACGCCTTTTACCGTGTGATTTCCTCAATAAAAAGAAGTCTCACCAATGTGAGTGTCTTGTGTCAGTTTGCCAGCATGTGTGAATGCCAGAGGGAATGGGCATGCTCACAACAATATTTTAGCTTAAAGCTCTTACTGCTGGAAACTAAAGCCTTCAGAAAGGCATTTCAAGCTTTTGAAATGGGAAAAACTCCACCAAAGCCAGGAAACTAGAAAATGATGGGAGGTTAGGGGGAAAGGGTTGGGGCCTGTGGAAGGGGGGTGAGACCATCTGTCTGAGGACTGGAGACCCCAGAAGGGCCGGATTTGGCCTTCGAACCTGAGATTCTGCTCTAGCAGTCATTAGGCTTTGTTAGGGGATACAAGGCTCATTTCAGCTCTGGACAGTGTTGGTTTCTTGAAAGTCCCCCAGAAAGTCCTCCAGGCTAAGCCTGAGCCTGATAGCTCCAACTTGTAATTTGGACCAGTTGCCTGTTACTTGGTGACTTCAGCTGAAGGTCACTGCCTGCCCACCTCCTCCCTGAGGTCCAGCTTGCTGCTCCAGGCTTATAGTTCAGCTGCAACACAGGACTGCAATAGAGCAAGACCCAAACTGTATGAAGAGATAAGTTGCATGGTTCTTCCCCCTGACAGCTTATTTCTTTTCAATGCAAAGCAGCCTCAGAGGATGTGTGGTGGGGAACCTGTGATGTTTTACTGTTTGTTGCCAGTTCTATAGATTGTAAGTGTTTGTAATGTTTAATTATTATTGACATTTAGGATGTGAGTGCTGTGTGGACTTAAAATACAAGGTTGGTAAGTAGTTAATTCTAGTGGGAGGGGGAGAGAGTGAATAGAATGTGAATGCTGATTGGCTGGTGGTTTAAAGGTCTGGATTGGCAGTTAGCATTGAGGGGGAGGAGTTAAGGGAAGCAGCAGAGATTGTATGTCGAGAGTGAGTTGGAGTTATAATCTGGGTTTATCTGTGGAAGGGTCTAGAGAGAGAGTAGGAACAATGTCTTATTAATTTGGGAACAGAGTGATTGGGAGGAGAGAGCGTAGTCTAGGGGGATTGCATAGGCAGGATTCTAAGTGAAACTGTATTGAAACAAACATGTATTGAAACTGATGAAACCATAAGCTTTGTAAACTGCATAACCTTACTTACTGTTAATTAAAAGTTATTTCTGTTTCATAAACTGGTGTGGATTCTTGGTGTACCTGAGGCAGGGTACAGTGTTCCATGGTGGCAGCAGTGAAGGACAAGTGAAAATACGGAATGCTGGGCTGGCTGCTGTGAGGCCAAAAAGGGCCAGTGAGTCACAGAGTCAATGAGCAGCATTCTGATGCCCATCCCATAGTTGGGATCCTTTGATTTAATAAGAGAAATAAAGGAGGACCAAAGGGGATGGCATCATAGGACTGGCTGCTTAATATTTCCCCGTCCTGCTGCTGGTACACTCAATTTTTCCTCCACAGAGAGAAAGGCAGCTTTGAGTGGGCAAACAAAAGGAAGGAGGAGGGTTAAGCAGCCTCTCCCCCCCCCTCCCCAATTCCTCCTCTCAGCCTGGCAGCTCTTGCACAAGTGTAGATTCTTACAACTGGATTATGCTGCCAATGTAGTTACAGCTAAGCCCCACCAGATGTCATAGACAACTCAACTAGCAGTCCCAATTCAGAGATTGCTGACTGCGGACAGCCAGTTCAGAAATATGGTAGGATCAATTCATATATGTCCGTTTTGCAAGCAAGGGGATGTGCTTGCAATGTTAGGTAAAGGATGGAAGTCACAGCATTTTGCAGCAGCTTCTTCTGTGAGAAGTGCATGAAGAGAATTGGGGGAAATATCTTTTTTTAATCCATCCCTTTGAAGTCAATCCATCCTTTCCTCCAGCATGTGACATGAGGATTGAAGCAGAAACTGCTTTGCACTTTGCGTTTTGCCATTTACCAACTGAGGCTTTTATAAAGGGATCTAAAATACAGAACCATTTCTTCAATTATTTTTGTTGTATTTAAATATTTTTCAAATCTCATATCTTCATCCATTCAAGGTGGCCAACAGTTTTAAAAAGAGCCTTACACAGACTCAGAGTGATAAAATATTTCATTACAGAGCCAAATGATATGTGAACATCTGATTGATTACAAGTGTAATTAGTAATCACATTATTAATGTCATCATTAATATAATTGTAATTAATATAAATGTAATGGTATTTATAATTCCGACCAGGAATTAAGTCCTACTAACTTCTTCTATGGAAGAAAGCTGGAATTTATGAGGGGGGGAGGGATAAAGATGTTGGTGCATTATCTACATCAGGGATTAATGCTTAAACATTACTTGTCTTGGGGTATGCTAATCCATCAACACCTCAGTAATTCTTCTCAGTCATTGCCAGATTCATGTACAGAAGCCCACATCCAACAGGCCTGAAAAGCAAACTGATAAACATGAGGAGAGAACTGAGCATGTTTGTGTTGGGTATGACCGATCTCGCACCCTCCAGATCTGTTCAATTACAATTCTCTACAAGCCTGCTGGCTGGGGATGATGAGGTTGTAATCCCAAACCCAAACATCTAAGTGGGGTACAAGGTTGGGACGCTACTCACTGGAAAATAGGTGAGACTGTTGCTTAACACCCAGTTATTTGTCAGGAATAAGAACATATTTACCATTGTTCTAACACATTGGTAGTTCTAATACATCATACAGTTGGTGTGGCCTGTCCTTCTGGGGTAGTCCAAAGGCTGCTGTGGATTTCATATCAGAATTCATACTCAGACTTTGGGGTGACATAAAATAGGCACCAGTCAATTCCCCACTTCCCCATGCTACTCCAGAAACAGAACAGTTCATAGTTTTTATGACAGCAGCTGGGAGTCTTGGGTGGCTGTACAACAGGGCTTGGGGGGGAGCATCTGTGGGTCATGGGCAGTGAGTGCACACCTGCACTAAAGTGTACCTCAATTTCATGTCCATCTAATGTCCACTCTGGTAAAGCTGCAGGATTTTTGCTTAATGTAGATATACCCTTGGTCACTCCTCTGGCAGCTTCTTGGCAGAAAATTCCCTGCCAATGGCAGAAATAAAGGGAGGTAAATAAAAGTTGAAGAGAGGCGGTTACTGTCTCCTCCTTCAGTGAATGTGTGTTTGTGATCTTGTCCAACTTTTTCTTCCTTTTGGCAGAGCAGTCTTAAGAACCCTTAATAGCCAGAAGTTCTCTGGAGCAGGACTGTTTTCACATGAGGAGTATAATGCGTAGCCAGGTTCCAAGTATCTTCTGATTAAATTGCTGAACTGCAAAGACAAGAGTTGTTTTTGCTATTACATTGATAGGATAACTGGTATCTGACTAAAAATGGATCACCTGACTGCTCCAACAGGCCTAATTTAGAAAGCCTCTGAGGAGTCAAATTTATGGAGAGTCTTGTAGCACAGTTTTCTGCTGGATGAAGCTTAGTTTGAAGCTCAGTGATAACTTTCAGTGCCATGGACATTGCTGGGGAAGAGTAGGGGTAGGCACAGTCAGTTTGGCACTTGGTTGTTATGCATTACACTATTTTTTACTTAAGAAGAACTGTTTATTCCCTGGATTTACCTCTCACTTCAGCCAAAGTGGGGGAGCAAAAGTGCAAACCAGCCTCAATACCTCAGCAATCCATGGATTGACTTGGAAAGGAATTTGAAATTCAAAATTTACATCGCCCACAGTTGCCCTCAATTGCACTTGCTGGGCTTGGACTGGGGAAACTTGTCTTTACAGCGCCACTTTGGCCACATGTTCCTTAAAACCCCACAGCATCAAAGCTGTGGGGTGGAACAATTAATTTCTATGGAGGGATGAGCATGAGTTTTCTGATGGCCATTCGGCTTATCCAGCCTGCCCCCTGCCTTCCCACGCTTCCCACAACCTATCTGTGGCTGCAATCTGCCCCCGGGATGCCCCCAGCTTCAAGTCGAAGCGAGATCAGCACCAACAGACAGTAATGACTTTGGAGCAAAGGAAAAATTCGCAATGAATCCGTGACTTTTTAAATGTGCAGTTTCAGGGAAAAGCCCTGTGGTGGCTGTGAGTTGGCAGCTGTGTCATATAACTAACACAGCACCACTGCGCAGCCACCACAGGGTATATAAGGTACATAGAAAAAACCCTGGATTCAAACTCCCACTCAGCTATGAAGCTTATGCAGGGGTGGATCAGCCACCCCTTCTCAGACTAACCTATCTTACAGGTTTGTTGACAGAAAAAAATAGGATAACCTCATGTACATTGCTTTCAGACACTTAAAGGAAAGAGAAGATACACATTATTTGTGATAAATTGAGTTTAGAAATGCAGGTTCCGTTATTAGTATTATTAATAATAATAATTAATAGGTTTGAGCATATAAGTCCTACTCTGGCCCGCTTGCATTGGCTGCCTGTATCCAAGCCCGATTCAAGGTGCTGGTTTTAACCTATAAAGCCTTACATGGCTTGGGACCACAATACCTGATGGAACGCCTTTCCCGACATGAACCTACCCAAACACTGCGTTCAACATCTAAGGCCCTCCTCTGAGTACCTACTCCGAGGGAAGCTCGGAGGTCGGCAACAAGAGAGAGGGCCTTCTCTGTGGTGGCCCCCCAATTGTGGAACAATCTCCCTGACGAGGCCTGCCTGGCGCCAACATTGTTATCTTTTCGGCACCAGGTCAAGACTTTCCTCTTCTCTCAGGCATTTGGCAATATCTGAAGAGCCTGGGTTTGTTTTTGGTTTTTTTGTAGCTTTTTGGGGTGTTGTAGTGGTTTTAAATGTACAGATTGTGTGTATGTTGTATGTTTTTGCTGTTTTAATTTTTGTATATTGTTTTTAATTGTTTTAATCCTATGTAAACCATCCAGAGAGCTTCGGCTATGGGGCGATATACAAATGTAATAAATAAATAAATAAATTATTATTATTCAAACCAGTTTTGGCCATTGTGATAGCATTTTCTCCCTGCCCCCCGCCCTCCAGTTGCTGTATCTTCCTCCATCTTAGACCAGTCACAGGGTAATCCTATCTAATCTGGAATCATACGGTGTATGGAACTATGTCTCAAAATTACAGAGTCCATCAGATTTGGCTGTGGGAAGATATTTTTGTGTGTGAGTGAGGGTAGCTGTGGGTGATGTAAATGAATATGGGAACATATTTGCAATGAGTTCCCAAAAAAGCCTTGAAAAGGAGAGGATGTTTTTAGCACTGAAATAGTTTTGATTTCGTCTCAATCTAATTCAGTTGCCTTGCAGTTCAAATCACTCAAGTGCTTCTGCTAGCATGCAACGTCATATGAATGGTTCTACCCCAAGCCGAGAGATTTGTGTGATAGGAAACAGTGAGCATGTTCTCCTTTTCCAACCCTGTAGACACCAGGCCTTTGGGGGGCCTGCTTACCACAACGAATGCCAGGTCTTGGTGCAGCAAAACAGGGACGTTTCTCACTAACTATAAATGAGTCATATGGCATATGACATATGTGAACAAGAAGCCATTTTTCTGCAGCTGCGTTCTCCAGGGCTGACTTCACAATCACTACTAGAATGAAACCCTAACCAGACAAGGGTTACGTATATTACAAGAAATGTAAAAACAAAAACAAAAAACAGGGCCAGGAAGAACAGCTGGGATGAACTATCTGTTTTCGTAAACTGTGTTTTGACCCACATGCCTCCTAGGAGCAGCCTTCCTTCTGAGCTTCATTTGTGGGTCAAACCAAACAAGGATAGAAGGGAAGGAGATACAGCAGCAGGCTATAGATGAATGATGCCCTATTCTTCCACTTGTCAGTTTACTGCAAGCACAAGTGGAGTTGAAAATGTTGATATAGAGCCTTTCTACACAAGACATTTATTGTGTGCTCATGATTCCTCACTCACAGTAGTTTGCAGGTGCTTTACACAACATTATCATCCTCCAGGGCCTCTCCCATTCTTTGCAATAATTTCCCCAGCTTTTTTTTTCAATCTAGGAAAGTGTGGTATTACCTGGAAATGGCAGAATGAAATGGCTGTGAAGTTGAGCAATTCTGCTATACCACAGTGCCATCTAGTGGTCATGTAATGGAACATATAGAAAGTCAGAGAAAGAAAAACCCTGGGGGGGGGGGGAAACATGTGTAAAGGAGCCAATCTTAATCCCATAAAGAATCTGGAAGTAGAAGCCTAGGTAAAGTGGTGGATTAAAGGCCTCATGTAGACAAGCCCATAATGGGAATGTGGAAGATGCTGACTGTCATTGGAGAAAGGTGTAACATTCTATAGTGCAGTGGAAGTGGTTTAAAGTCACATTGGGGGTATTTCTTTTTCTTTCTTTCTCTGCAGGGCAGATAATGTGCCTTTAAAGTCAAACCATTTCTACCACACTTAACATTTTGTATCTGTCTTCACCATAGGATAGAACACACATTTTCTATCTTCCATAGACAGAAAAACTGTGTTCTATCCCTTAGTCTGAATTTGCCTTATATCAATAGGAACTTCATTTTCTCTTACTAGTTTTTGCTGTTCAGTATAACAGTATAACCCAGATGAATTTTAAGTGTTTTATTTAGGGATGTGCAGGGACCCCCCCGGATCAGATTGGGACCCAGATCAGGACCTCCAATTTTGTCCCGGATCGGATCGGACAAAATCGGAGGCCCCCAGACCGGATCAAGCCCAATCCCGATCCAAAAATCGGACATCCGGTTTTTGGATCGGCCGCCATTTTTGTTTTCCCCATAGACTTGCATTTGGGGAAAGAAAGCTTCCCCCAATGCAAGTCTATGGGGAAAAAATGGCGGTGGGTGGGTGTGGGGCCTAACTCCCCCCTCCCTGTCCCTCCCTCCCCCGCAGTTACCTCCTAGGGCTGTCCGTGAGCGCCCGTGGGTGGCCCCAGCAGGTAAGCCCCCCCTCGCGGTTCTCCTTACCTGCTGATTACCTGGTGCTCTACTGTGGACTAGGCTGTGAAGCCTAGTTCTCAGTAGATCTCCGGCAGTGAAGAAAGAAGACGCCCCAGCAAGTAAGTAGACCCCCCTCCCTCCCTCCCTCCTCCCCCCTCCCTCCTCCCCTCTCTCCTCCCCCCCCGCGATCCTCACCTGGCCGGGCTGTCTGCTTCCATTGGTGGGCACCCGCTGGCGCCCACCGATGGAAGTGGACAGCCCTCCCAGGTAAGCCCCCCCACTCCTTACCTGGCAGGGCATCCTCTTCCATCCGTTGCCGGTAAACTACTGTGACCTAGGCCTTGCGGCCTAGTTTACCGGAGAGCGCCAGGTGACCCCCTGGTAAGCCCCCCCCCCCCAGCGATCCTCACCTGGCCAGGCTGTCCACTTCCATTGGCGGGCGCCCGCTGATGGAAACGGACAGTCTTCCCAGGTAAGCCCCCCCCTGCTGTCCGCTTCCATCAGCGGGCGCCCACTGGGCCCACCAATGGAACTGGCGGCGGGCACTAGTGGGCGCCCGCCGATCCTCCGATTTTTTCCGAACCAGATTGGGTCCTTCCAGACCGGTACAGAAAAGTTCAGACAATCCAGAGGGTGATTGGAAATTGGATAATTGCATCCGATTTCCCCTGGATCGGCTCTGGATTGTGGATTGGATAGTTTTATTGGTATTTTAATGATGTATTTGGTTTTATATGCTTTTAATCAGTTTTGTGTATTTTATATTTGATCTTGTTCCCCGCCTTGATCCAGCGGGAGAGGCGGGTAATTATTTTTTTTTCATTATTATTATTATTATTATTATTATTCAATCACAAGCCAAAGATGTGATGAAAATATGCTTTTTGTGAAAAATGTTTTAGTGATTCGTTTATATTTCCCATTACAGATTTGATTATTCTGTGTTAGGTGTCCTTTATGAATGTCAATAAAGCATGAAAACAACTTTTGATACTCCAGAGTAATTCATCTCTGGGGGAGGAATACTTTGTATCCCAGCAGCCCATTAAGCTTTGTTAGCAGACGAGTCCAGGTGTGTAGCAATCCTGACCTGCAATTGTGGGATTTTTTAATTGAAGTGGTGATGAAAATAATTGCTGGGCCCAAGTTGAATCAAGTGTATTTAGCTCTTCAGTTGGCTTTTCCCACAGTTCAATTCCTCTTCTCTGTCTGTGTGACTTCAATCTATTCTCAGTCATGCTACTGGAATGTGGCATGCAGTATTATGCGTGAATCAGTAGCAGAAGAGGTAAAAGGTGTGTGGCAGGAATAAAGACTCACAGCATGTCTTGAAATCAGGTCCTTGAGGTTGCTGGAACATCACCGTCCCCTTTCCAGTCTGATAAGCTCATCAGCCGCTCTCATATTGGCAGGTAGCTATGGTCTCTCTCTCTCTAGGGGTGGCCCTATGCAGTAAGAGAGCGTCTTGGACCAGATCATTAAATGCCTTGTATGTAATAGTCTCCCAATTAGTTCTATGGGGCAAAGTAAGTGGACTGCTGTCAGCAAGAGTTCTGATGAAGCAGCAAAACCGGCAACCCATCCCCCAAAATGCACACAAGGAGCAGAGGCCAGGTTTATCCCCACCCCATGCCACTGGGTGCTTTCCCTCTCACTTCTGGGGTGGGGGGGAAATAAGTGCTGCATTTGGAAATTGGATGGTAAATGTGCCTCCATCCTTGACATGGGTTGGTGCAACCTCTGCTGAGCCACCCTGAAGGGGTCTATTCTACAGACGAACCACTTCCTCACCATAATCATAGGCAGGCATTGTCCTAGGCTAGAATACAAAACCAAATAAGAAAACCAAAGGTGTAAATGTAGGTTTTTATACCTAAGGGCGGGTGTTGTACCCAATCGCTTGCCCATATTTCTCACTCTAATCTGGGGTGAGTTTTATAAGGACAGGAATAGGCTAACCAGATTTCCTACTGTCATTTCATTCAGGGCACTTGCCACCACATTAACATGTCCAGATAAGGAAGAGTACCCAATTAACATAAACAAAAAAAAACCAAATTAATTATGAAGTTTCTGCACCCCTCTCTTATTTTATAGTGGAGTTTTTGAGCCTCACCATACATCCTCCTAAAACGTAATTATTAGTTACATAGCATAGACAGATACCCCACTATCCCATCTATGCAATTGGTGTGCTGGCTTGGTGGACACACAACTTATCAGCAACTTTTTATTGACATCATCTGTGATTGCTGCACAACTCGTTGGTAGTTAACATTTTCCATTTCATTATTATTTTTCAGTAATGGCAGAGAAAGGAAAAGAATTGCCAAAGGTTTGTAACCAACACAGGTAAATGACTATTGAGGACATTGTTTACAGTACGTCTGAAAGAATTTTGCTTGACATTTCCCCAGTAACTCCATATAGGATCAGAATGCAGGTGGCAAAACACTACTATAAATCTGTTGCCTGGAGTGTTTGATATTCATCATGATATATAATATAAGAAGCAACACTCTAGACATGTATGGGCAACAGCCTGGACTGACACAGCCACAGCACTAAAAACGGTTGGTTGTACAGCAATGCAATTTGACCTGCTTTTCATAGGGAGTGTTCTGTAAGCAGGTCTTAACAGCACATTATCTTTTCAAACATGTGACCAGTTAACACGGGGAATGAACCAAGATGACGCATGCTAGCTGAACATGCTTGCTCCTTTGGAGTCAGTTACAGCACTCAGTTCTTTTAAAACTGTTCAATCCACCTTCACCGTATCACGTGAATTGCTGCTTTGGGATTTTCAAAATGAATGGGGAGGAAATTTATTCCTTTGAATTTTTTTTAAAGTGCAGTTAACATAATTAAGGCTGCAATCCTATTGGGATGCCCATCCACCTCCGAACTTGGAGGCAGATGGGCATGCTATGCAGAACGGGAGGAGTACGGAGGCAATCTTCACCTCTGTGGTCCTGCCACTCTGCATTTTTGCTAGACAGGCATTTTCACCCATCTAACTAGGGTTCTGCGGCACGGGAGGGAAGGAAGCTGGGAAGGCTGGAGGATTCTTCATAAGCTGCCCTCCCCAGTCCCCTCCCCCCTAGAGCCACCCCCTTTCCCTCCTCTCTGAGGTCACTTTTGCAACTTCGGGGTGGTTCTCTCCATGCCAGCTGTGAGGTGGAGGGTGAGAGCATGCAGAGCTCAGACTCCTGGGTTTGAGGTCAGAGCGTTGTCTCCAAGCAGGAATAGAAACTATTTTATGGCCCCCCCAGATGGTGTCTGCCTGCAGACACTGTCATAGAAACTAGGCTGACCATATGAAAAGGAGGACAGGGCTCCTGTAACTTTAACAGTTGTAGAGAAAAGGGAATTTCAGCCAGTGTCATTTGTATGCAATTAGTTCCTGGTGAAATTCCCTCTTCATCATAGCAGTTAAAGTTGCAGAGGCCCTGGCTTCTTTTGTATATGGTCACTCTAGTGTAGTGCCTGCAACTTTAACTGTTGTGATGAAGAGGGAATATCACCAGGAACTAACTGCATACAAATGATACTGGCTGAAATTCCCTTTTCTCTACAACTGTTAAAGTTACAGGAGCCCTGTCCTCCTTTTCATATGGTCAGCATAATAGAAACTATTCTATGGCCCATGGACTCTGTCCATAGGATTGATCCCTCCAATCATAAACAAATAACCACCTCAGTGAGAATTTGACCAAAGAGACTAAACATTCCAAATAATCCAATCAAGCAGGAGGCCTGGGCTCATAGCTATAAACATCAAATTACTGAAGACAAATAAAAGTATTCCATGTGCTAAAGAAGAGCCAAGTACACAGATTTGGAGAGAAATGGACAAAATGGAGACCAAGGCAGAAGAAATGTCATGAAGAAGAAAGATCTTTATTACATACTCTGAGAAGGCAACTGCAAAAATAGAAGCAAGAAGACTTCAAAAATAGACTTGGATTTGCATTAAGACTGCTCTGGTTTTGGGGAAACATTTGGATTACTGCAGAACTAATGTGCTAATAATAAACTTTTCATAAGTCAAGCACATTCCCCCAAATATTTGCATGCAATTATCATGTACTATGCCTAAACTTCAGATAGGTTTCAGCTTGTCAGAAAAAGCAAATACAATATTTCTGTGGGAGCCATTAGAAATGTACGAACAGGTAACAGAGAGATTGCAAAACATGGACTGTGGAGAGATGTAATACTCATTACTGTCATGTAGCTGTTTAGATTCCTGTGAAATGAAGTGGGGCGTTCAGAGGGCATCTGGACAAACAGATGGAAACAAGGGGGGAAAGGGAGGCTTTTCTTTCAAAGTAAACTGCATTTACTTAACTACAATATCCATTCGACAAAAGCATATCAAATGAATCATTATCTATATGCATTTGACTAAACTGCCACTTCTAGTTTCTCATATTACAGGGTTTTCCTTTTTTAAAAAAATCACTCTAAACCAGAGCCTCACAATTATAAAGCTCCCAAGGACATATGCTTTGCACAAATGTATGAGTCATTTGTTCTGATGGGGCTAAAGAGTATCCTTTTGACATGGTATGGATCATGTCATCATTGTCCATTGACCTTGACTCAACACCATGTAAGCTCTAATCTTTGGTTATATTTTCTACATGTTTACATTTTTCCTACCATAAACACAAAAAATGTTGCTTATTTCTGATTGTGCATAGCTGTATTGAGTGGAGTCCCAACATTGTATAACAAAGTCTTAATAACTGGAACACTGTGTATCAATATCCAATGGCATGTCAATGATATAACTATTAGGCATCCAAAACTAAACTCAGAACAGCTTCGTACAGTGGTTAATCTTGAATCCTAAAATCGAAATCTTCATACTTTCATTATGAGGTTACAGATTCAGAGAGAGAGAGAGAGAGAGAGAGAGAGAGAGGCAGCATCAAAAAGGCAGGGAGGAAAATGAAAGTCTAACAAAATTAAGATGTGTGTTACACCAATCTACCCAAGAAGCCAAACACAGGGCTTGTTTGTTGTGGCCTTCCGGGTTGCTTGACTTTCCAGCCTTGGGGAGCCATGCATCAGATTTAACCAAAGACTGTCTCCGAAGGTGAATCAGACCATTTCTGGTGCTTCCTGAGGCAAAGCAGGCTTCCCTAGGGAAATGACCGGAACCGAACTTTGATTCACATGAGGTTTCGTATGATTCATGCTTTGGAGTTGCAAACATTCTATCTCCTCTCCAAATAGTATTTGATTTTGCTTCCCTACATGCTGATTATGAGAAGGGGAGGGGGTGATTAACTGGTCCACCTTCTCATCCTAGAGCGCATTTTACCAGGGACTCCGATTACTGAGCTTTGGGGAAGGGATTAAGTTATAATAAATATTCTCCCTCTCTCTCCTGTTTCTCTCTGTTCAATTTTGAAGCAACTTTCAAGTAGGAAGCGAGGAGATGAAGTGGGCCAAGGAGGGGACCATGAGATGGCCACTATGTTTCATAGAATCATGGAATAGTAGAATTGGAAGGGGCTTATGAGGCTATCAAGTCCAACCCCTGCTCAATGCAGGAATCCACCTTAAAGCATACCTGACAGATGGTTGTCCAGCTGCCTTTTGAATGCCTCTAATGTGGGAGAGCCCACCACCTCCCTAGGTAATTGGTTCCATTGTCATATTGCTGTAACAGTCAGGAAGTTTTTCCTGATGTCCAGCTGGAAACTGGCTTCCTCTAACTTGAGCTCATTATTCCATGTCCTGCACTCTGGGATGATTGAGAAGAGTTCCTGGCCCTTTTCTGTGTGACAACTTTTCAAGAACTTGAAGAGTGCTATCATGTCTCCCCTCAGTCTTCTCTTCTGAAGGCTAAACATGCCCAGTTCTTCCAGTCTCTCCTCATATAGGCAGACCAGATAAAATCCAGGTCAGGGCTCATGTAACTTTAAGTGTTGTAGAGAAAAGGGAATTTCAGCCAGTGTCATTTGTATGCAGTTAGTTCCTGGTGAAATTCCCTCTTCATCACAACTGTTAAAGTTGCAGGGGCCCTGCCTTCTTTTGTATATGGTCACTCTAGTATAGTGCCTGCAACTTTAACTGTTGTGATGAAGAGGGAATATCACCAGGAACTAATTGCATACAAATGACACTGGCTGAAATTCCCTTTTCTCTACAACTGTTAAAGTTACATGAGGCCTGATCTGGATTTTATCAGGTCACCCTATCCTCATAGGGCCTTGTTTCCAGACCTTTGATCATCCTCCTTGCCCTCCTCTGATCACGCTCCAGATTGTCTGTATCCTTCTTGAAGTGTGGTGCCCAGAACTGGACACAATACTCAAGATGAGGCCTAACCAGTGCCAAATAGAGGGGAACCAGTACCTCTCACAATTTGGAAGCTATACTTCTATTATGCAGCCCAAAACAGCATTTGCTTTTTTTGCAAAGTTCAAAAATAGCAAGTTTCAAGCCTCATAACTCCTTAGTCCATGAACCTATCTGGGGGACACCTGGGGACACCTCTATGAGGTGTATCATTTTCATACAAATTTCCCCAAAACTGATAGGTGGAGGGAATGGGAAGCAAATCACTCCCCCACAAATGTGAGGACTCCCTTTTGAACTGCAACACCTACTCTATCTGTCATTTTTCAGAACAATAATTGACAAGGAATATAGGGGAACAATAAATATATCCTGTTTTGGATACCCTCAAAATGTAAAGGCTGCTCAATACCCCTTAGCCTATTTATCTTAAACTTCACAGGCTCAATCCCTTCAGAAGGGACAACTATACCTGCAACTTCCATCCAATTCTGTCAAGAAATAAAATTATCAGCAGTTCCCTTTTTAAAATAATTCAAAATATAAAGGCCATGGCACAAAAAACAAACTCTTCACCTGATTTTCTGACTTTTGGCAGGCATAATCTCCTTCTAAGGGGCTACTACACCAGTGAATTTCATCCAATTCTAACAAAGAGTTTCCCATGATAGTCAATGGGAGGCATGAAGCCTTGGATTTCCAAATCTCAATTTAGGTTCGGTATCGCAGTGAAGCAGGCAGCCTCCAAATTGGTCTGAGCTGAAGCAGGACATTTTCTGAAGCACCAGATCTTGTGGTTGGTGCATACTTCTAGTAATCAGCATAAATAGGAGGCTTACTGAGACCACTGAGCCACCATACATGGCTACGTTTAGCTTCGTGGGTCATATATAAGCAGACAATATAGCACTTATTAACGTCAGTTCACATGGTCCTTTAACTGAGGTCTTGCAGAGAAATTTGGTTATGTCGCTAGTTATAACTTACAAGATTAATGACACTTTTTTATATTCCAGAATTTTATTATTATTCTCCTCTATCCTAGATGCTGTTCAGTCAAGACAGTGACTTTGCTGCAGGCATTGCATCTTGTTGCTAGGAGCGGTAGATAGGAAGTTCTGCTGTCATTGTGGACATGTTGTTGAAATTATGGGGCTTCAGATGTGGCGTAACTATGTTTTTGCCCACTGCCAGTGTAACTTTGCCAGGGGAGCATTCTGTTGGTATGCCAGGGGACTTCCACAAGCATGTGTCTCTGCCAACATTGTTCCATCTCTGCCACTGGAAGGACAATTCTGCCAGTGGAATTTTGGGGTAGGATTGCCCATATGTTAGTGTATTAATTTGGTCCCCAATCCTATACCACTTACTTGGAAACTCAATTAGCTGTGTAGATATGCATAGGATTAAACTGTTACTGACATTAACTTAGTAACTTATGTTCAAAAATTCATCCTATATACAATTAAAATACAGTTAAAATCCATACATTAAAATCCATGATTGTATTGTATAATATCTACCAAAGATGAATCATTATTAAAAATTATGCATCACTTTTGAAATCAGTTGCTTCGGTTGTTCGTGCGCAGGTGACATCCAGTCTTGACTACAGCAATGTGCTCTGCATGGGGCTACCAGTTTGGGAACTTCAGTTCGGGGACTTCAGTAGGTGTAGACTGTTAGTGGGGGCAGGGTGGTTTGCTCATATGATGCTATGCTGCATCAACTGAATTGGTTGCCAATGTGTTTCTGAGCCCAATGTAAAGTGAAGATTTTAACCTTTAAACCTTGAATGGTTTGGGCCCAAGTTATTTGAAGGACTTTCTTCTCCTGTACCACCCTGTCTGCACTTTGAGGTCATCAACAGAGGCCCTTCTCAAAGGCAGTTAGGCTGGTGAGGGCAGTGGTGGTCCTGTACCTCTGGAATCAGCTTCCATCAGCAGTTCATCGGGCTCCTTCTTTGCAGGTCTTCATGAAGGCTCTGAAGACCCACGTGCTTTTGCTGTGGGCTCAGGTTTAATTGGTGTAATTTGTTTTTATAGTATTATATTGTATATTTATTGCCTATTTGTATATTTTGGTATATTTTTTATTCTATATGCTATCATGAAATTTCACAATTAAAAATAATTTAAAATAAATAATGGCACACCCCTATTGGATCTGCCCTTGATACTTGTAAGCCTCTGAACCTGAAGACTTATGAATATCCAGTGCAGAGAGCGAGGCACAGTGGAAGTGATCCCCACCTTCACTGTGCCTCCTGCTCTGTAATTCGGCTAGATGAGACATCTGGGAGAGAGAGAGAAAGAGGCTGGGCTATTGCAGTTTATGATTATTCTGATTCTGATTCAGAACCAGAACTAGAACAATCAGACCAGAGAGTGGGGGAGGAAACTCTCGGAGAGTCTCCAGGAGTTGGGGAAGAATCTTCCTAAAGCCTTGGCAACCAGGTTGCCTAGCCAAGTAACCACCTTCACCCCCCTCCTATGGGAAACCTAGGGGGCAGCCTTTACGGTGGCAAGTTGGCACTGCAATGATCAAAATCCTCACATTTTGATAGCTAATCTTGATGCCACAGGGAAAGTGTGTGATTTCCAGCACCGGGCTTCTTCTTGGATGGTGCAGGCAGAGGACAAAAAGCAGGCAGAGCAGCAGGTAGGACAGTTTTACCCTGGGAGTTACAAGGTTCTGAGAATTTTTCCAAAACTGCCCTCCACCTGTTAGGATCTCTCCTCCCCCAGGTCTTATCCTGTATTTTTCCAATCCCCTTCTCTGCAACCCCTTGCTACCACTAAGAATATTTTCAAGGTGAATGTAAAAATCCCCATCATTTGCCTAGAGAAATTAGGAGAGTGGGGGGAGAGTGGAAGCAAGCATAGGAGCAGCCTTGGGAGAGGTATGTGTGTGTGAGTGTATTTATGTGATGGGTGCATGGGGTGCATGTTCATTTGTCCATGAATGAATGTGTGTGCGTGTGTTTTGGGGTGGGTGATCCTGAGAGAGTTTACGTGTTTGCAGTGTGTAAGTGTATTTATGTGATAGGTGCATGTTCATTTGTCTATGAATGGATGTGTGCTTGTGTGTTTTGCGATGGATGATTTTGAAAGAGTTTGCGTGTTGTGTGCATGTTGAGAGTAAGGGGCATAGTTTTGTGTGTGAGAGTTGGGGGATGATATGGAGTTGATATTCCTATTTACGGGAAATAAATTTGAATGAATTATTATAGCTAAATGTCTATTTATTTATTTATTTATTTGTATTTATTTATTTTATTAAATCAGAGAGTTAAGAGAGGCCAGGAAAGGAGAGTAAATGGGAAAGGGTCCCTGAGGCTCTTTGTACCTGGTGCAATGTTACTGCCTGATATTCAGTTGGGACAGGAACCAGATTGATATAGTATAAGACTGCTTTTAAATTCATCACTGTTGCAATGCATGGTATTGCAGTGTCTCCATCTGCTTATTATAAACTACTTCAGTGGAAAATGAAGTGAGAGTGTGGGAGTCTCACCATTTAATTCTGAAGTCATATACTTGCAGTTTACCAGCAGCACAATTTGGTGGAGGCTACTCTTGTCTTTTTGTTTTTATGTAGAACTTACATGACTTCTGCCAAGATGAGTGGCTTACCACAGAAAATGGAAAAGTTAAAAATAGAGATGTAAATGGAAAGGAATTGATTGGGTAAATAATATCATTTGCACTTCAGGGAGCCATAAGAAAAGGAGCAATAATCACACTCTTCTGCAGATAGAGCAAAATCTATGGAGTGATAATGTATTCCTCTCAACCTTTTCATTTCAGGGCTTTAAAAATGTTATTATCTTAAAATAAGGAAAGAAACTTCATATACACCCAGTGATAAATTATCAATATGATACTTTAATTTACAGATGTGAGAAATTCCTATACCGCTCTCAGTATGACTTGTGGGGGTGGACCCAACATTTTTTATTTCTACATAGTTGTAAGTTAGGATCAACCTGAACTTTCATGCTGCTTTCAGGGACTTTAGAGGACGCCTGTCAGTATATATATTTTGTAGACAAGTGCTGACTCGGGTTTGCATTCTGAAGTAGGGCATAATCCAGGCAAAGTAAAGCAACTTAATCAACAACATTGACAATTAATCTTCTCTCCCCACAAAATCCTTTCTTTTACTCAGTGTTTACATATATTTAAAGCACAATCCTACACATGTTTACACTGAAGGAAGTCCCATTGAGTAAAATGAGGCTTTCTTCCAGATAAGGGGGTACAGGATTGCAGCTTTAATTTTTAGATCCTCTTATGTTTGTCAGTAGCATTTACACTAATAATGCATATTAAAATTACCACCACCTCTCCCCAAGCTGCTGGTGTACTGTAGCTGCTTGCCCCGGCTTCTTACCTTGCATGCTTTCGCCAGGCTGCCACCGCCTGCCTGGCCGGCTAGCCAGTCAGCCAGCCAGCATTTAGTGTGCTGCTGGTCCCAGCTCCATGCTGCTGGCCTCAGCTTCTTGCCCTGCACACTTCTGGCCAGCTACCCATCTGCCGTGCCAGGCCGGACTGGGTGCTGCTGCCGCTACCCGCACAGCCCACGCCGGCCCATCCGACACAGCGATGGCCAAGAAGAAGCACGGGGCGGTGCTGCAGAGGCCCGATTCCGGAAGTGACAAAATGGGCGTCTTCCATGCAGGCATCCGGGCTCCTTGGAGGTCATCCACATAGCGACAAACCATGAGGTGCCCAGACAGGCCGCGGGAGAGCCTGCAAAAGGCCCATTTCAGAACTTCTGGAAACGGTCCTTTTAAGCCCCGCATACGGCAGATCCGGGCTACTGGTGAATCACCGACATGGCAATGGCCCACCAGTAGCCTGGATCTGCTGTGGACGTGGCTTAAAAGGCCTGTTCCCAGAAGTCCCAAAATGGGCCTTTTGGAGGCTCCGGGGGCAGCAAAATTTCTCGATTTGGGGGAGAATTAAGGGATTTGCCCCCAGACCTGGATTTGCCCCCGTTTTTCCAGGCATGTCTGGGGCTTTCCAGACAAATGGTCACCCAAAGCTGTTTTTGGGGTTCACCATAGCTGCTTATCATCAGTTGAGTGGCAACTTCTCTATCTTGCAAAAGTCAAGCTATTTAGGCCCTGGGGCAGGCTTTGAGTTTCACTAAAGCTATATTGTAAAAAAAGCTCACCATTAGCATAATAGAAATCGTGACTACCTTGAAGTTTGAAGTCTCTGTTATGTTGATTGTGTAAAGGGAGGGCTATTGAGCCTGATACTGGGGAAACCTGGGGATATGGCATCAGCTGTCCCCTCACACCTACCAGCACACCTCCTTTGCCTTCCCTCTGAGATTGTCTTTGTGACCTGAATCTGAACTCTCCAATGCTCCCCCATCCTTGACTCTGTCTTGGGGGCCATAGTATTGCTCTCTAAATAAAATTATATATCTATATCTCTCTATCTATCCTTATTTTTTTTAAAAATGTCCAGGGACAGAAAGTGGTCAGGAAGCCCTACATTGTCCCCCAAAGTAGGACAGTAATGTCACTGTGATGTTCTTTGAACATGCTTCTCCAAAAGCACAGGAAATAACTGCTAATTTAAGTTTATTTCTGTCAGGTTTTGACAATCTCCAAGCAACCTGTTCCCTACTTTGCACCTCAGAGAAGGAAATGTCTTTCTGGAAAGGGCATGCCAGAGCCTCACCCTCTTCATGGATGAAACACGGGCTCTGACAAATACACCAGTAGGGGAAGGGCACATTTAAGATTGTAGGCAAAACAAGAAGAATGTAGGTGCCTCGATTACTAGTCTGTTCATGGCATGTTTCATTGATAGAATTTACCCTATAAAGCCCCAGCTGTGGCCTATTTCTGCATAGGTTCTGCGTAAACTGGTCAAGGTATCAGTCTTGAATGCAAACAAGAAGCTAGCTGCTGCTTCTCTTGCCAGGCATCAATGCTTCATCTTAAACCCTGCTCAAGCCCTTACAGAAGAAGTAAGTTATGGATGGCAGTTCACCCACCCTGCTGAATACTGCAAAAGGATCATCTGGGTTTCTGGGATGAAGTGATCCCCACAGGAGAGGCAGAAATGGGAGGACAGAAATAGCTAGGAGCAGGTGGCTGGCGTTGCAGATTCAAGCCCCATCCAGAATTAGGGCTATTTTTGCCTGTGTGCCAAGAGTATGGTCCTCACATGTCCGTTGCATGATGGTGCACACTGAGAGCTGGAGTGCAGAAAAGACAATAATTAGATCATTGTTTTTAACTATAGTATTTTGAAGCTAAATTTAACTGCTGAGATTTAAATGGAATTATCATGACCACAGTCATTAATCCTAACCACAAGTTCTGAATAGAGTAAAATAAAAAACTTTTCTACCACACAAAGGGCTCCATCACACCTACTTTTCCCCCCAGTTTGTGTCTGCTGTTTCCCCCTCCATTTACTTAGCAAGTCAAGCTCTGGGCACTTTCACGTCTATGCATTGTTGCACTATTTCAGGTCATGTATCTTTTCACCTGTATCGCTAAGTATGCCGGCGTAATCTCCCGCCCCACCCCCTATGTTCTCCTTTCCCCTTGCAGTTAATTTTTAAATATTTTTTTATCTATATTTTCTGCGCAAATACAATAGTACGGCAGCCTGGAACAGGGCAATTACGGTAAAACAACACACGATGCTTTCCCCTACTTATAGTTTACAGTGGAAGAGTAATGATTGGGAAGCTCTAGGCCTCACCCACCTGAAAGAAGCACAACATAGCTACCATTCTGAAATTGTTACAATGGAAGTCTAAAGATGTTGGTGCAATATTTTCTTGCATTTTTCAGAGCAGGTTTGGCCTTCACTGATTACTTTCCCTGACTCTTCCTCTTAGAGTGAGTTATTATGACATCTGGATCATCTGGCACTGATATTTATGACTCACTAGATTTTGACTAGTTTTCACTGTCTAACAATTTGGAAGTCTAGCTCTGAGTGACTAGGCCGTGAATGGGCATGTTGTAATATCTGCATTTCCCTTGTTTTTCCAGTTCTGTAGCTTCCCTTCTACCCCACTTACTATGTTTTGCAGGTTGTGGGTGGGCAGACATTTCTCCTCCTTCAGAACTGCACACTTTTGGCACAAGTCAGTAATAAATCATTCTCAACCACTCCCTCTTGGCAAGACTATTTCCCTGCAGCTGCAAGAGACCAGAACAAAGTTCCACACTGCTCCTGCCACCAGGGCAGGATCTACACTGCTGCTTTAAAATGGTTTATAACAGTAGTGACAACTGTTGGGGCCCCGGCACACTCCAGATACAGTTTTCAAAACATTTTCAAAGTGTTGTATCCTGCTTGGTGTAGATCGGTCCCAGGAATCCAAAGGACTCTCCTAAATCTTTCATACGGAGCTGTTTTGAATCTTGACTAATTACACATTTTCTACAAATATAAGAAAGAATCATCACTTAGCCCTTGGCTTGTAGAATGAGGCTTTTATTGCCCTGTCACTGTGTCTCATTCACAGAATTTTACTGGGGTGTGGGGTTCAGGCAACAATATCTCATAACCCATCTGTGGTTCCCCATCACTTCTTCCATCTTTTTTTCTTACAATACCTTCTAATTGGTAGCACTAGGCACTCTCTGTCTGGAAGCACACTAAGCATCACATAGTGATTAGTCTACTAAATGAGGTTGGATGTGGTTAGTGTAACATTAGTATAATTTCATTGTGGTTGTGATTAGTATAACTGTTATATACAACAAGATGCTTGAAGACTGAAAATGCAGAGATATAGGCCTCCCAGTTTAAAACCAGGTCATGAGAATAGCTCTCTAGAAAATGGAAAGCATCCTGCATAAATATTAAGATTGGTCCATTTTCTCCAGGATTCTCAACCCTATGAAAACCCTTCTTGAGATGCTAAACATTTCAGTGGAGGGGTCTCTTCTCTCTCATCCCAAGAAAATTGCATGAATACAGCCATCTGAGGTATCTGCCTTTCTGTCAAAATGGCACTGCCTGTCTACACTACTACTTTAAGATGGTTTATAACAGTTTTAAACTGGTTAATAATGGTTATTGACCAGTTTAAAACTGTTATAAACCGATTTAAAGCAGTAGTGTAGATAGGCTCATAGACTCTTCAGCAGTCTTGACCAAGGCTTCCCATGTGCACTACCAAAGATGCACAGTGTAATATAAGATAGTGGTATACACCTAAATCATTTTGGGAGGACGGCTCAGATGCCTCCTCCATTGGAGACACCAAAATTCATGCATTTATATTGAGATTTGTGAAAGCAACAAATGGGGGAATCAAGCTTCGAGATAATTCATCTCATTACAAATGTCAAGACAATACAAGTGACAGCCGCTTTGCAAGGTGTTCATCATTACCAGAGAAAGAATGCACAGCTTGTAACACAGCTGGTTATGGATGACTCCTCCCCCAATGATGAACGTGATACTTGAGCCCACATCCAAAGAGTGAACTACAAAGAGCATTTTCTACCCTGGGAAGGAGCAACTACTGGGAAAGACACCGTGAAAATACCCCCCCCCCCCAAGATGAATCTCCTGGGCTGGTAGTTGCTGAAGAGTCAATTTCTGCAGAGAGAACATAGTTGCACACCGAAGGGGAAAAAATCTAGGTCAGTCATGAATCATCTGGGATCAGTTCAGTTGATTCATTGTGGTGTCTGTTGATTATGTATGCTTCTTTGATGACTCTGGCTCCCTGCAAAACTTTGTTGAGAAGTTTAAGGCCCCAAAGAATCACACGGCTTGGGCTTTGTGCTATATATTGGAGCTGCCCTACATTGGTGGGGGAAAAGCTTTAAAGCAACAAACATTTGCATGCCAAAAAAGTGCCATGTGTACTATTTAGAGGAAATAAAAAAGGTTGAGTGAGTTGATCTGTTCAGGCATATCCCCAATATTTCATGCAGTCTAGCCTGCCAATGGGAGTGATCTGGGTCATTTGTAGAGGCAGTTTGTAGAGGCTGCTGCTTGTTCCTTTAAGTACTGAAGCTCCTGTACTTGTATTAGTCCTAATTTATCCCTCACCCCTTCTTCTCTGCAGATGCTTCTTGATCTTTGCTGGGTGTCTCCTCACACCACCATCACCCTCCTCAAGAGTCTGCATGTACCTCATTCTGTCTGCATCCTGGACAGAGAAGTCAGCCACAGATTTCAGTACAAACGAAATTCTTCCAAATCAAAATGTCTCTGCCCAATTTGGAGCAATTTCCCCTCCCATTTCAGCTCCCCCCTCCCCTGGCTATCACTGCCTAGCTGCACCACCTCCCAGGCCTTTCCTGAGGGCCCTCAATCCACACAAGGGCTGCAGAGCAGAGGAGGAGAAGGAAGTCCCTTTGTGCAGGACTGGATACTACTCCTGCATTTTTAATACTACACTAAGGGGCTTTTCAGATAACCTGCTAAGCCATGATTAGGTTCTTGACAGAAAGTAGAAGCGGCTTTCATGTAGCATGCACCCCCACAAATTAATCCATGATGTGCGAAAGTGCTGGTCTGCTGTTCTTTGCTTCTTCTAAGCAAATACCTTCATTGCAACAATTAATGTTGAAAATATTTCAGATGTAGGTGAGCACAATGTTTTTCAACAAGATGCCGATTTCTTTACTGTGTCATAAACTAATATGTTGAAAAAACAAGAACTGAATCTGAAAGAGATCCTTGAGCCACCCTGCTATTATCTTTCCCCCACTGTGGGAATGGATTATTTATGCCTCCATTTCCCTTGCTATGACTCTTATCTGCTTCCTGTGCTAATCCACAAAATACTTTTTTGCTTATGTGACTACTTATCCTTCCTAAATGCCTTTGGTATGGGGAGGGAGAGATGGTTTTTTTTAGAACCCAAATAAGTTACATGTTAAGCTGAAGATCCTGAAAAATCTGCCTTTATGTTTCTCCTCATTCAGCAGGCCTGATATCTATATATATTGGTTTCAACATTGACACATATGTATTAGAATTGAAGCCAGGGTTTGATGCAAAACCGGCTTTAATTCCCCAGGTGGATGATCTGCATTTACGCGGGATATATTTATCTATTATTACATTTATATCCCGTCTTTTTTCCTGCAAGGAACCCAATGCAGCATAAATGTCTTCCTCCTTCTCTCCATCTTATCTTCACAACAACAACAACCATGTGAGGTAGGTTGGGCTGAGAGTCTGCCTTTGCTCATCCTTTTGGATCTCTCAGTGCTGTTTGATACAGTGGCTGGGTTGACACAACGGCTCAATTCAGACGACACGATAGTCAATGGTGGGGTAATAATCAACTTTACAGTTGTTCAACTAGGGGGTACTCCCCACACAACATGGTAATAAATAATCAACTGTGGTGTGGATTAGGATCAGCGCTGAGTTGACTATGGCAGCATTCGGATGACACAATAGTCAAAACAACTGACGATTGTTTCCCCCACACCAGTTGTTTATTGTGTCGTCCGAATTGAGCCAACATGTTAACCCAACCAAGTGTGGGTTGTTGTTGAACCATGGGTTATCGTATTGTCTGAACACAGTACATTTTCACAGAATGGATTATGGTGTTGTCTGAATGTAGCACATTTTCCACAGCATGGCTTGTTAACCATGCAGTGTGGCTTATTAACCACCCTGGACAACCTAACAACAAGCCATGGCTTCTCAAGGTGGTTTGTTCAAGAAAAATAAACCACACTGCAAGGTTAACAAGTCACCTGAAGAAAACGTGCTGCGTTCAGACAACATGTTAACCCACCCTACGGTAAGTGCGCTGTGTTCAGATAACATGATAATCCATGGTAGATCCTCAAATCCTTCTGGGGTGACTATTGGAGACAATATGGACAAACATGTGGTGGAAGATTTAACTACCCCTCTGAAGTACCGTGTTCCTGATTTGACTCAGGGCCATATGTGCTTACTCGAGAGTAGGGAAAGCAATTGTGCATAGCTACATTATGCACGATTACGTCAACATTTATTTTGGTCCTGGAGTTGAGGGCATGGCTTCAGGTCAGTATGAAAGGGGTAGTATTAGGTGATTTCACTTTGCTTTGCAGGCTTTAACACGTGAAGTACTCAAAAGTTCCCTTTTGTCTTCTCTGCTTTATACTATCTATATGGAACCACTGGGAGAGATTATGTGACATGTTAGAATACGGTGTCAGCAATATACTGACGGACCTAACTCCATTTTTCATTTTTATTTAATCCAGGAACAATTTATACAGTCCATGAACAAGCATCTGGGCGTTGTTATGAGCGTTGAACTTCCGTGAGAAAAGACATGTGCTGCTGATGCGTCAGCCCAGGAATGAGGGAAAAAGCATTTCTGCCTATCCTGGATGGAATTGCTCTCCCTCTGGACCAGGTTAACAATATAGAGGTGATTTAGACCATACCTTGCTGCCTGATGACGGTGGAAGTGGCTAAGAGCACTTTTTACCAACTTCAGTTGGTGAGCTGGCTTCCTCTCACTCACATAAGGATCTGATCACCATCATTCATGCTTTAGTAACCTCACACCTAAATTAGTCAGAGAGCCAGTGTGGTGTAGTAGCTAGAGTCTCGGACTGGGAGTCAGGAGATCTGGGTTCTAGTCATCACTCTGCCATGGATCCTCACTGGGGGTACCCCTAGATGGAGAGTTTCTGTCGACATGTCTTTGCACTGGCGGCAGTTGTGTTACATGACGCAGCTGCCAATGCGAAGCCATCTAGGGGCAAAGGGCCTTTGCCACAAACTAAAAAAGTCAGCCATTAAACAAGACGTTTTTAGTGAGCGGCAGTCCTCCCTCCCTTTAAAGTTGTAAAAAAAAAACCTGACGCACCTCCACTGTCCTTCCCTGAATTTTGTATTTTTTAAAAAAAAAACACTTACCTGGGAGTAGGGGAGCCAAGACTCCCAGTCCCCCCTCCAGCAGCTGCCGCACCGCCAAATGCTCGGCGGCATAGGCAGCAACAAAAGAAAAGGCGCTGTCGTACCCCTTACACCAGGACTGGCGTAAGGGGCATAAATGGGCCACGTGATGCCGGGGAGGCATCAGGGCGCAGCGCTCCTGGCATTGTGAAGATGAGGCCTTGGTGACCTTGGGCCAATCACAGACTCTCAGCCCAACCTACCTCATAGGACTGCTGTGAGGATAAAATGGAGAGGAGGAGGAGGATTATGTACACTGTCTTGGGTTCCTTGGAGGAAAAAAGCGGGATATCAATATAATAAATACATAAATAATGTACTCTATGTGTGGCTATCCTGTAAGATGATTTGGAAGGAAAGGCTATTCCAGAATCCTGTTGCTTGTCTCAATGCCACAATTTGATTTTAAATATTTTAATTCTGTGTTATTATTATTATTATTATTATTATTATTATTATTTCCCTTCTATTGTCCATTGCTAGGATATTTTATTGATGCAGAGCAGTATATAAATAAATAAATAAATGATGGAGATACAATGCAATAATAGATGCATTTGCTTTTACTGTTTGCTGTTTCTGTGTTGATGTTTATGGTTTGGGATTGTGTTGTTTAATTCTGCTATGATAGATTATTGCTGCTGCAACAGCTTAATGTTAGATGTTTTTGGTTTTTTTAGTATATTTATTTTATTAGATTGCATCATTTTTTTAGATTATGGCTTTTAATAGTTTCCATTGCTTGAAGGCAACTAAGGAGAGAGGTGACTGATAAATATGGTTGTAATTGTGACATAAACTAGCAGATCTATCAAGGACCTCATTCCAAGTGACTTTTACATCAAAATGCTCTGGGGAGTCATATGTTTTAAAACTATCTTTTAGATATACATGTACCTTCCCCCCCCCCAAAATAGGAGAGCTATGTTTCCTACAATTTCACATATTAAAGCACTCAAGTCTTGTAAATGCAATGCAAGCAGTGGCCTCACTCTCTCTATTAGTGACTTGTTAATGATTGTATTCTCAAATCCAGACATGATGCTTATGTGCTGTTCATTATTGCTGTGATATGCCATTGCAACATGAAGTAAACTGATGTTACCTGAACTCTGCTGGCTTATACAGGACAAATCAAAGTTCACTCAAAGTCACAGGCTCTGAAAATTCTTCAGTTCAGCTATGGTTCCATAGTGTTATAGTGCAAAAGCACATTTCATACCAATTCTGAAAATAACTAGCAGCAGCAGAAGTAAGAAGTTCCTTTTGCTTCTCTTTCAGATGATTTCCATTTACGAAGGTCAGCAAGGATATGAACCTCAACATTTCTTGCTGACATATCCCAAACTGTCATAGAATCACATTGGGTCAAATAAACAACCATCTTCCCTTTTTGGTCATGCGATAGGGGGCATTTCTTCTGAAGAGGGGGGAAAGTTCTGTTGTGTATCGAATGAACTACCAAATGACTGGAAGTTTCAGCCATATAGGCTAAGTTTCAAAGCACTGTCCACAAAAACAAAACCAATGACCAGTAGTACCGCATCCAATTTATATATTTTTATGTATTTAACATTTACCAAAATTTAAATTTTATAGCTTATTTTTAAAAACATATACATATATGAACAGATTTTAAAATGTGAAATGTTTTGATATAAAACACCAGCTTCAGCTACAAATAAGAGCATGCTATGATACAATTTATAAACTGAGCCACAACCAATCAGGAACATGGATTAACAACCAACACTTGTATTCAACAGCCAGTCAAGCTGCTTTAATAAACATCATGGCTTGTTTCATCTCATCCTTTACATTGGTATCAGGTTTCAGCTTCTCAATAAACATTGGCTGGGTTCAGACGACACGATAAGCAACGGTTGCTTAATTAGGCAACCATCAGTTGCGTTGCTTATTGTATCGTCTGGCAGGAAACGGAAACTGACGGTTGTCTATTTTTCCAAAATAGTCAATGGAGAAACACAACGGGTGGCTCCATTGACTATCCTGGCAACCATTGCCTTTTGTGTTGTCTGATGGGCTCTGTTGATTATTCCCACCTGTCCACATAGTCGCGAGGCAAGAATGGCAGAAATCCGGCCACTCTAGCCCTACAGGCCTCTATGGACAAGGGAAAATAATCCTGTGCTGGGGAGCACTTCAGGAGCCCCATCGTACCATCCCTTGGTGGGGCGGGACGATCAGGGCTCCTGAAGCACTCCCCAGCATGGGAACATGCCATCCCTGGGTGGGGCATTGCTGTGTAATGCCCCACATTTTGCCAGGGGCGTACATGTCCTGATCCCCCAATCCATCTGGAGATCATCCTTCCATCCCCTCCAGGTGATCCACAAATGGATCAGGGGCGGGGGGCTGAGGATGCCTCACATAGCTGGACATGAACCCTCCAACCGTGGGAGGCCGCCATCTGTCCAGATCAGTGTGTCGGAGGAGAGCACAAGGATCGGAGATTCTGGTGTCACCAGCAGCTCGGACCCTTGTGCATCTCCTCGTGTGCCCTATCGCGCCAGCCAAAGGGAGGGGCATCCTGTGCTCAGGCTGGAGGGAGGTGACATCTCTCTGGCTCCAAACTTGATGAGCATAGAAGAGGCGATGTCAGGAAGAAGGATCACCTCTGAGTGCTTTGCTTGCCCTGAGGGATCCTTCCTAGTGAGGCATTCTGGTTGAGGTGGCCCTGGAGATTTCCTCTGCCGTGGCAGCACAGGCAATCTCCAAGGCCACCTCACCAAGAATATATCACTATGAGGAAGGACCCCTCACAGTGAAGTATTTGGATCACCACCAAGCACACTCCCTGGAAAGCCTTGCCAGCTGCTTTCTGCAGAAGAATGCCCAGCACGGGTCTCCAGAGCACCAGGCAGGCTGATGGCTCACTCTGACAACTGCTCAGAGCAAGGCATTGACGTGCACCTCCATACATAATTCTCTCAGCAGTGGAGGGTCAAGAGGCTGCAGCTCCTGGCACTGGCTTGGAGGACCTGGAGCACTGCTGTCAGTGACCACTGCTACTACAACAGCTGTCACCAGCTGGTTGTTTGCCACCCCCAGAATTTGGCACCCAAGCCAGTCATCCTGTTTGCCCCCCTAGAAATGGCTATGCCCTGATTTCTGGTTTCAAATGTCACAGCAAACAACCCAGGAATTGGGCCTACCTGGGATGTTTTGTAAGCAGGAAGCAAAGTGGAAGTAGTGAGTGGTCTCAAGACAGCACGCTCGCTTGCTCCCAATTAACCACGGGTTAATTAATCCATGAATCGGCATTACATGCATACTTGGTCATATGGCTGCACTGAGATGACTCACTCATGTAAATGGCATGTAACTTCCCAACGAAAAGAAAATAATTTGTACCTGAGGTACCTCAGGACTAAGCTTGGGATACCGGACAATTGTGACTGGTCAAATATTGCTAATTGGCCCTCTGTTGCTTAAGGATGTTCAGATATTTCAAACATTCCATGAACTGAAGAATCACCTTGTGTCGGTGGCATTCTGCCTTTTCTACTGCATAAAGTGAGGGGTCATCTGATTGCAATAGCAAACATGGGGCCCATTTGCACCCTAGCTTGCTGGTATCAGTGTTACACATCTACCCTGACACACATGTTTAAACGCGAGTCCTTCCTGTTTGCTTATCTGGGTGAGGTGACTCTGTCTTCCAGGACTGTGCTGGCACACAGAGAGGCTGAATCCCTCTTTGATAGTCCCTCTGGTTACCAGCTCAAGACCCAGTGTGGGCTCAGGTCCTGATAGGTAGTGTTCAATGCTGTGAGTGCCATCCAAGCCACCCTCTAAAAGGGTGCATAGCTTGAAAGGTATTTTTCCTCAACTGCTTTTTAAAAAGCAATAGGATATTCCTCTCTCTTTTATGAAGTTATTCATATAATAAATATGAGCGGGGGGGGGGGAGAAGAAAGACGGTAAATGTGGAGGCTGATATACTCTTGCCAATTTGAGTACAAAGTCAACATTCCTAACCAAAATTGAAGTTTTGGAGCTGACTGAGGAAAATGGTACATTGTGATGACTAATGGAATTAAACGTTAAGGGTGACATCTACAAAGTAGAACCAAGTAACCTCTGGAGAATCCCTCTCCACCCCTCCCCCATTATGTTTGTAGCAAAGGTTACAGTTCTGACCTACAGGACTGTGGTGAGAGAAACCACTGACATATGACATGTGAATGCCCTAGTGAAGTTATTAAACCCCAGAGCAGAATGGAATTAGCAGAGTATTAAGGAATGTCTTCCTGCAAACAGAAATGGCATCAATGGTCCAGGAAATAAGGCAAGATGGGTGGGTTTGCGCATAAATATTCTTTTTTCCTGGAAAATTAACCTCCTGAATATAATCAATTGGTCAGCTCAGGCATTAATCTGTCAAAGAAAAGGCACGCACATTAGCAAGACATTGCACTATTTTGTTGTTTACATCATGAGTTTGTCATTCGTTTAGATGATTACTAGAGTAAGCAGGAAATTCACATCCTAGGAACAAACTACGTGGAAGCAAAATGAGAAGCATTTTCTGGTTTTATATGGATTTTCAGGAAATTGGCTTTGGTCTGTCAGCAGCACATGAAGCAAGAAAAGCAGAGTATACACTACCTAAAAACTAGTTTTCACAGGTCACCCGGCACTTGAAATGGCAATACTTTAGGGTTGGGTGGGTGGAGTCCAGCTAGGAGAACTGAACATCATCAACCACGTAGAGTTGTTCCCCTCCCATGCCCCTGCTCAGGGATGTTTACTAGAAGTGCTGAATTAAGCCCTTGTAATTTACCCCACGCATCTCCCCTCTCATCTAGCATTGGGATATTGTAAAAGATTAAAAGAGTGCTTCTGCAGTATTATTAATGGGAAACAGAGACTACTTGATCTCAATGGTTGAAGCAGCTATTGCACTATTTTGAATGCCTCAAACAGCGCTACTTCAACAGTATGAATGGAAAACAGAGGCTACTTGATCTCAGTGGGGCAGCCTCTCCCATTGATCAGCTCACTGCCAGGTCACAAAAATAGTATTTAATATGGGGGAAAAGAGTACACTGCAGTGGAACTGTTTGGGAGCTGCGTTTAAGGAGAAAAGACGCACTAAAAGGACTTTCCGAAAATGCACTTTTTCCAGAGGGAAGCTGCAGGTTTGCTGCGGATTGGTGACAATGTTATCTGTCATGAATGACCCTGATATTCTCTTCCTCTGCACTAAATCAGCTGTGCAGAGTGGCTCCTGGTTCCAATCATATATGCAGTCTGTTTATTTTCAGGGAATGCATTCAAGAACATATAAGCACGCATTTAAGAACAACAGTGGCCGGGGAACCCTCAAACAGATCCTGGTCTCCAAAACTCTCCTAATGTTTAGGCTCTCTGTGAAGTTTTCCCTTTGATGTAGAATGCATCCTGTCTTCTGCCCTATCTTTTAGACCATGCCTCTCACTGAGCTAGAAACAATTATTTTAGCTTTCTCGTTGTGTTCTAGTATAGAGAGTTTGATCAACACAGTTGTTTATCTTACATTTTATTATTTTAAATTTTATTTATTTAGGTATTTATACTCACTTTTCAAAGCAAAACATGATTTACTTATTATTAATGTTTTAACACAAATGCTGCACAGTCCAAGAAACTAACACAACATATCTGCAACCTTAGTTATTTTTATTTACAAGATTTATATACTACTCTACATCCAACAAGTAAGAAAATCGAATCAGAATTACAAAATTAAAATATTTAAAATCTGATTATAAGAATAAAACCATGGCTAGTCATTCAGGGAAGGCTTGTTTAAATATTAAAACAAAATAACATCTGTGCCTGCCTGACGTCAACAGGCAGGGAATTCCACAGAGTCTATTGGAGTCCAACGGGCATTTTTTCTTCCCCCCATGTGTGCGTGGAATTTAATGCCCCCCATGTGGGGGGGGGGGTTTAGAAAGCTGGTTAATCCTTCCCTCCTGGAGTGTGCTGCTGGTCTTGATCCGAATTGGGACTGCACGCAGTTGCAGTGGAGTAAAGAGAGCTACAGCTATGCGAGTAACAAATACAAACTATATTTAACTATAGTCCCATGCTTTTGAGTGAAAACGTTTAGGGCTGGAGTGTTGACATGGTATTAGAAACTCTTTAGAGACATCTGATCAGCATAGAGTGAACATGTGTACCTGAGTGAGGAGTTGGCTTTCCTGATGCCACTCTTCCCACAGTGGTGTTCATTCTACACAGATCAAATGTCTTTAAGGAGGTTTTTAAAAATCCTATTTGGGAACACTGGATGTGTGAGACAGGGACTGGGTTTGGATGACACAATAGTCAAGAGTTGCTTAAATAGTCAACAGTTGCTTCAATAGTCAACCATTGACTATCATGTCATCTGTTGGGGTGGGGGGAAACACCATGGATGGTTATTTTCCAGAAACAACCAATGCAAATAATCAATGGTGTGCAGAGTTGACTAGCCATCAACCTGCAGGAGAGGGAGGCCTGCTGCCAGAGGAGGAGGAGAGGAGTGTGCCTGCCTGCCTGCCTGCCTGCCTGCCTGCCTGCCTGCCTCCTGGCCTCGCTGCTACCACCACCACCACCAGCCTCTAGAGGATTTCAGCCTGGCAGACTGCCACTCTTTGCAGGACCAGGCTCCCAGGTACTGAGCCAGCTGCTGTGGACAATTACATCAGTCCCCCTCCCTTCCTGGGAGGGATATTTAAGCTGCTGGCTGAGGGGGCCTGGGAAAGCCATCAACCTGCAGGAGAGGGAGGCCTGCTGCCAGAGGAGGAGGAGAGGAGTGTGCCTGCCTGCCTGCCTGCCTGCCTGCCTGCCTGCCTGCCTGCCTGCCTGCCTGCCTGCCTGCCTCCTGGCCTCGCTGCTACCACCACCACCACCAGCCTTTAGAGGATTTCAGCCTGGCAGACTGCCACTCTTTGCAGGACCAGGCTCCCAGGTACTGAGCCAGCTGCTGTGGACAATTACATCAGTCCCCCTCCCTTCCTGGGAGGGATATTTAAGCTGCTGGCTGAGGGGGCCTGGGAAAGCCATCAACCTGCAGGAGAGGGAGGCCTGCTGCCAGAGGAGGAGGAGAGGAGTGTGCCTGCCTGCCTGCCTGTCTGCCTGCCTCCTGGCCTCGCTGCTACCACCACCACCACCAGCCTCTAGAGGATTTCAGCCTGGCAGACTGCCACTCCTTGCAGGACCAGGCTCCCAGGTACTGAGCCAGCTGCTGTGGACAATTACATCAGTCCCCCTCCCTTCCTGGGAGGGATATTTAAGCTGCTGGCTGAGGGGGCCTGGGAAAGCCATCAACCTGCAGGAGAGGGAGGCCTGCTGCCAGAGGAGGAGGAGAGGAGTGTGCCTGCCTGCCTGCCTGCCTGCCTGCCTCCTGGCCTCGCTGCTACCACCACCACCACCAGCCTCTAGAGGATTTCAGCCTGGCAGACTGCCACTCTTTGCAGGACCAGGCTCCCAGGTACTGAGCCAGCTGCTGTGGACAATTACATCAGTCCCCCTCCCTTCCTGGGAGGGATATTTAAGCTGCTGGCTGAGGGGGCCTGGGAAAGCCATCAACCTGCAGGAGAGGGAGGGCTGCTGCCAGACGAGGAGGAGAGGAGTGTGCCTGCCTGCCGGCTTTCTGTTTTGTCTTCGGTTTTCTTTTTTTTGTTTGTTTGTTTGTTTGTTTGTTTTTACCCTTTCCCCAGGCTTGAGCTATGTGCCTGGGAGGGAGGATACAGGGCCAGGTGAGGGGATCTGAGGGGAGCACAATCAGGGTAGTGACGGGTAGAGGGAGATATGGCGTTGTGAGGAGGACTTGCCAGGTTAGGGAAACAAGGCCCAGACAGTTAATGGCTGTGCCTTGTTCCAGTCCCCCTCACACCCACAGGCTTGTTGGTTGCCTTATCAGCCAGCCCTCAGGCCTCCGGGTGCTGCTTTTAAATGCCAGATCAGTGCAAAATAAGATCTCCCTCATCCACGATTTAATTGTGGATGAGGCAGCCGATCTGGCATGTATAACCGAGACCTGGGTGGGAGAGCAGGGAGGAGTTAGTCTCTCCCAGTTATGCCCACCGGGGTACTTGGTTCAGCATCAGGGTAGACTTGAGGGCCGGGGAGGGGGGGGTTGCTGTGGTCTATAGGAATTCCATCCCCCTCTGTGGGCTCCCTGTCCATGCGACTACTGGTCTGGAGTGTTTGCACCTTGTGTTGGGCCAACGGGACAGATTAGGGATTCTGTTGGTGTACCGCCCACCCCGCTGCTCAACAGACTCCCTAGCTGAGCTGACAGAGGTGGTCTCTGGTGTACTGTTGAGGTCCCCCAGACTCTTGGTTCTGGGGGATGTCAACATTCATGCCGAGGGCACTTTATCTGGGGCAGCTCAGGATTTCATGGTTTCCATGACAACCATGGGACTGTCCCAACATACCATCGGCCCAACGCATGTAGCAGGGCATACTCTAGACCTGGTTTTTTTTCAACTGGACATGGAGATGGGGATCTGAAAGTGGGGAACTTTACATCAACCCCTCTGTCATGGTCAGATCACCACCTGCTGAGGTTTAGACTTACAGTGGCTTCTCCCCTCTGCAAGGGTGGGGGACCCATTAAGATGGTCCGCCCCCGGAGGCTAATGGATCCAGATGGTTTCCAGAGGGCTCTGGGGAGTTTTCCGGCTGATAGGGCTGGCTCTCCTGTCGAAACCCTGGTCGATCTGTGGAATGCAGAAATGACCCGGGCAGTTGACACGATTGCTCCTGAGCGCCCTCTCCTGTGTAGAGCTCGAACGGCTCCGTGGTATACCCCAGAGCTGAGAGTGATGAAACAAAACAGGAGACGGCTTGAGGGCAGATGGAGACGAACTCCTGATGGATGCAATCAAACACTGGTAAGTGCTTATGGTAAGCTGTATTCAGGGGCAGTGAGGGCAGCAAAAAAACAATACTTTGCTGCCACTATTCAATCATCAACCTGCCGCCCAGCGGAGCTTTTCAGAGTTGTCCAGGGGCTTTTACATGCTGGCCCCAAGGACATGGTAGAACCATCTAAGGCCTGCTGTAATACATTTGCTGGGCACTTCCAGAATAAAATCTCTGGCATCCGTCAGGACTTACTCCAGTGTTATAGCAGATGAATCTAGTGAGGTATCCAGAGCACAGGCTTGTCCTGTTTTCTTGGATGAGTTTCAGTTGGTGCAGCTCGAGGATGTTGACAAGGTGCTTGGACAGGTTCGTGCAACCACTTCCATATTGGATCCTTGCCCCTCTTGGCTAATAAAAGCTAGCAGGGATGGAACAACTGGCTGGGCCAGGGAAGTGATTAATGCCTCTTTGCAAGAGGGAGTGGTCCCAGGCCTCCTGAAAGAGGCGGCAGTGAGACCACTCCTAAAGAAATCTTCCCTGGACCCTGAAAATCTTAATAACTACAGGCCAGTAGCAAATGTTCCATTCCTGGGCAAGGTCCTGGAGCGGGTGGTTGCGAGCCAGCTCCAGGCACTCTTGGATGAGACTGATTATCTGGATCCATTTCAGTCGGGTTTCAGGCCTGGTTTTGGTACGGAAACAGCCTTGGTCGCCCTGTATGATGACCTATGTCGGGAGAAAGACAGGGGGAGTGTGACTCTGTTGATTCTCCTTGATCTCTCAGCGGCTTTTGATACCATCGACCATGGTATCCTTCTGGGACGACTGGCTGAGTTGGGAGTGGGAGGCACTGCATTGCAGTGGTTCCGCTCCTACTTGGTGGGTCGGCTCCAGAAGGTGGTGCTTGGGGAACATTGCTCGGCCCCGTGGATTCTCCAGTATGGGGTTCCGCAGGGGTCAGTTTTGTCCCCCATGCTGTTCAATATCTACATGAAACCGTTGAGTGCAGTCATCCGGAGTTTTGGAGTGCGTTGTCATCAGTACGCTGATGACACGCAGCTCTATTTCTCCTTTTCATCTTCATCAGGTGAGGCTGTGGATGTGCTGAACCAGTGCCTGGCTGCGACAATGGACTGGATGAGGGCTAATAAACTGAAACTCAATCCAGACAAGACTGAGACGCTGTTGGTGGGTGGTTCCGCTGACCGGATGGAGGGTGTTCAACCTGTTCTGGATGGGGTTGCACTCCCCTTGAAGGAGCGGGTTCGTAGCTTGGGGGTTCTCCTAGAACCATCTCTGTCACTTGAGGCGCAGGTGGCCTCAGTGGCACGGAGTGCCTTCTAACAACTTCGGTTGGTGGCCCAGCTACGTCCCTATCTGGACAGGGATAACCTGGCTTCAGTTGTCCATGCTCTGGTAACCTCCAAGTTAGATTACTGCAATGCACTCTACGTGGGGCTGCCTTTGAAGGTGGTCCGGAAGCTGCAGCTTGTGCAAAATGCAGCGGCCAGATTGATAACTGGAACCAGTAGGTTCGAACATATAAGACCTACTCTGGCCCGCTTGCATTGGCTGCCTGTATGTTTCCGAGCCCGGTTCAAGGTGCTGGTTTTAACCTATAAAGCCTTACACGGCTTGGGACCACAATACCTGATGGAACGCCTTTCCCGACATGAACCTACCCGAACACTACGTTCAACATCTAAGGCCCTCCTCCGAGTGCCTCCTCCGAGGGAAGCTCGGAGGTCGGCAACAAGAGAGAGGGCCTTCTCTGTGGTGGCTCCCCAATTGTGGAACGATCTCCCTGACGAGGCCCGCCTGGCGCCAACATTGTTATCTTTTCGGCGCCAGGTCAAGACTTTCCTCTTCTCTCAGGCATTTGGCAATATCTGAGGAGCCTGGGGTTGTTTTGTTTTGTTTTTGTAGTTTTTTTGAAGTGTTCAAGTGGTTTTTAAATGTACAGATTGTGTGTATGTTGTATGTTTTTGCTGTTTTAATTTTTGTATATTGTTTTTAATTGTTTTTAATCCTATGTAAACCGCCCAGAGAGCTTCGGCTATGGGGCGGTATACAAATGTAATAAATAAATAAATAAATAAATATCTGCACAATCATTGATTCTTGTGTTGACTGTCAGGCTCCATTGACTATTTCACATGTCTACAGAGTCGCGAGGCAAGAGCAGCAGAAACCCCTGCCACTCTTGCCCAGCTGGACTCTATAGGCATATGTCATTTGTCCAGGGAAGCACCTCCTCCGGCGCCCCACCCTCCATTTGCCACAAAGTGCTGACGACGGGGGATGCTAGGAACTCCTGCCGCTCTCAAGTAGGGGCAGGTGTTCCTAGCACCCCCCCTGCCACCAGCATTTTGTGGCGGAGGACAGGAAAGTGCTGGGGTTGAGAGACACTAGGAACTCCTGCTTCTTGAGAGCGGCAGGAGTTCCTAGCATCTCTGGTTGCAAGCATCTTCTGACAGCCCCCCCCCCCCGCTCTCTCTGGCCCTAGGCCCAAAAGGTGAAAAGAGGCATGGAGGAATGATACCATCCCCTTACAGTCAGGGGATGGCATCACTCCGCCACAGCTCCTTTGCCATTTGGGGCAGGGAAGAGGGTGGAGAAAGACACACACAGGATAAAACACTTTGAAAACGTTTTGAAAACTGTCTATGGAGTGTGTCCTGGGCCCCAACAGTTCTCAAAACTGTTATAAACCGTTTTAAACCATTTTAAACCGTTTTAAAGCAGTAGTATAGATAGGCTCGCTGACAGTGGCCTCCGCTTGCTGCGTCTCTTCCCCCCCCCCCGCGTTCTTTGTGCTAAAGGGGCAGGCGGCTCTCCTGCATCTTTCTCCATGGTGTCCCAGTATGGAAAGTGGTAACCAGCAATAGTCAACCCTGTGTTAACAGTCATCCTTGGAGGACTATTAACGCAGGGTTGGCTATTGTGTCATCCAAACAGAGCCAGAGATTGCCCCATCAGAATACATTATTGTCCCTTCTTTACCTTCCCCAAATAGTGATTCCTGATAGCGACATTGGTGGAGGCCTTGGGGCCTGTGTGTGAGATCCCTTCAGTCAATGCTTGACGTGGAGAAAATGGTTGTGTGAATCCATGACCCATCTTGGGATTGTTTCATTGAGGAGTTAGTGGCAAAAGTAACATTCTGCTAAAACAATTAACACCTTATAAACCTGGAAGACTTTCACCTATGCACTGTCCTCTCCAGCAAGGCAAGGCGATTCCTTCCACAAGGACAGGGGAATTGGGGAAGTGGCATCATCATAGCATCTCTAATAAATCTAGCCTTCCCGATAGGGGTGGAATTTGCTTTCATAGGTAACCTTGCTCAACCACAATGCTATGAGAAGCTGAATGGCTGTTTCTCATGTAAAATACATCATCTGTACGAAAATACATCTTGCCCTCCTTTGCCTCAAAAAATCTTTAAGACTTTTATGGGAAACATTTATGTTGATGAACCAGGCTCTGGCCAATGAAAGGCTATGATACAATGTAGTTGCATCACAACTAAAGGCTTGTCATGATTTTGCAATGACAAACTAACATGGCTATATCCTAGGCTGACCATATGAAAAGGAGGACAGGGCTCATGTAACTTTAACAGCTGTAGAGAAAAGGGAATTTCAGCCAGTGTAATTTCTATACAATTAGTTCCTGGTGAAATTCCCTCTTCATCACAACAGTTAAAGTTGCAGGGGGACTGCCTTCTTTTGTACATGGTCACTCTAGTATAGTGCCTGCACCTTTAACTGTTGTGATGAAGAGGGAATTTCACCAGGAACTAATTGCATACAAATGACCCTAGCTGCAATTCCCTTTTCTCTACAACTGTTAAAGTTACATGAACCCTGTCCTCCGTTTCATATGGTCAGCCTACTATATCCCCTCTGCAATGCCCCCCCAATTTTATTTATTTACAGCATTTATAGGTTGCACTATAACTCAAATGTCTCTGGGTAAATTATAAAATAAAACAACTTACAATTCATTGACAGTAAAATGCAAACTAAAATTAAAAGTAACAATAAAAACAAAGCTGCCTAAAACACAAGGAGCGGAGAATAAAATAAGAAGTTTGTTTGTTTGTTAAAGTTTTGTTTTCTATGTTTCCTAAGCCACGTTTAAAAATCTCTCCCTTTAATCAATTGCTTAGCTTCCTATTCATATATCACAAAGCACAACACTATGATTTTGTCAGTTGTGCAAACATGCCACAAATGTTATTCCTTGCTGGTTCACAATTGGTGCAGGGAACACACAGAAACAGCTTCGAGGTTATTCTCTCTCTCTCTCTCTCTCTCTCTCTCTCACACACACACACACACACACACACACACCACTTTTATTTATTACATCCAGATAGGGCATCACAACAGTATTACAATGGCTTAAGCCATGGTTTAAGCATGATGATCTGAGTGACTGTGCAGAAAGCCCATCATGGAGGGCCCCATAGCCCAGGGGTAGAGGGCCTGCTTTGCATGCAAGTGGCTAGGAAAGAATGCTGGTTGAAACCCCGGAGAGCTGCTGCCAGTCAGTGTTGACAACACTGGGCTAGATGGGCCAATGATCTGACTCAGCATAAGGCTCCTTCTTATGCCCCAATTGACTAATGTCCTGCACAATTTCAGCAGTTTGAATGTTGCACTAGTATAGGTAAGTTACACTATTTCAGGTGTGGTGTTGGGAGAAAAGAGCATATGTGCAACAGGATTATGGCAAACAGTTTCTCCACCTTCCTGTCTGTGGTTTCAGATTGTGCCATGTGAAATGACTGCATTTGTCTGAGTGTGTTAACAACCCAACTTGCACCAGACTACCTTAATATACAGTATTCCTGGCTTCTTCCTTTATTTATAGACAAATGGCAACCAGCTTAAATGCAGTTTTTGCAACTGTGGCTTGAACCTGGAACCATCTCCTCTCTGTATAATTGTGGTCTGGGTTTCCAAACAAGCTGGGATGGAGTTTTCAAACACTCTTGAGAATGAGTGGGTGCTTTCATAGGCCCATTCTAATTTATTTCCTTTCTCAAAAAACAACCCGTGCACCGTACACTACAGGGTTCAGATCTAATTTTGGGTGTTTTTATTAAAGCTTAGTAATCATTACTTCACTTCAACTAATCACATACAATCTGTCCTTTATTGGTAGGCTGCAACCCTATAAACACTTACCTGGAAGTAAGTCCCATTGAACTCAGTGGGATTTGCTTTGAACAGAAATGAATAGGATGAACCTGAATGAATTGATGAAAGAGTCAGCGTCTGAATTAGTTTTAGCCCACTAGTAGGCTGACCAGATAAAATCCAGGTCAGGGCTTATGTAACTTTAACAGTTGTAAAGAAAAGGGAATTTCAGCCAGTGTCATTTGTATGCAATTAGTTCCTGGTGAAATTCCCTCTTCATCACAACAGTTAAAGTTGCAGGCACTATACTAGAGTGACCATATACAAAAGAAGGCAGGGCCCCTGCAACTTTAACTGTTGTGATGAAGAGGGAATTTCACCAGGAACTAATTGCATACAAATGACACTGGCTGAAATCCCCTTTTCTCCACAACTGTTAAAGTTACAGGAGCCCTGACCTGGATTTTATCTGGTCACCCTACCCACTAGTTCACATTTGAATGTATATTCATTCCAAGAGAAGCTTCTTTTCTGGCAATAGGTGATGAGCATTGTTTGTTAACTTGCAGGTTACTTCAAAAAGTAACCCATAGTGGCAGGCAAGCCTATGTAAATAGAATGAATGAATTGATTAAATGCAAATGGCTATTCTTCTAAAATAGGGTGACCAGATAAAATCCAGGTCAGGGCTCCTGTAACTTTAACAGTTGTAGAGCAAAGGGAATTTCAGCCAGTGTCATTTGTATGCAATTAGTTCCTGGTGATATTGCCTCTTCATCACAACAGTTAAAGGTGCTTGCACTATACTAGAGTGACCATATACAAAAGAAGGCAGGGCCCCTGCAACTTTAACTGTTGCAATGAAGAGGGAATTTCACCAGGAACTAATTGCATACAAATGACACTGGCTGAAATTCCCTTTTCTCTACACTGTTAAAGTTACATGAGCCCATAATCGGCCCTCTCCCACCTCTTCTGCGTGGGCATCGTTTCCCTTGTTTGTCCCCGCTGCCCCCCGGTCGGCCCGGATCGCCCCAGTTTTCCCGGTTAGGACCGGGAAACCCCGGGCGATCTGGTCACCCTGGCTTAGTGTTTAGAGTATTTGAAATGCTATGTGCTCAGTAATGTTGCCTCAAAATAAAGCTCTGTCTCACTGGTTTTTATCTAGTGCAAATTACATCAAAGTGGACACTGAAAAAGAAAATACTTTAAAACTAATTGAAGGAAGATCATTTTTGTAGTTAATACCCTGTAGAGCCTTGAAAAATGGTTACAGGCACTTGCCTTTTGCCACCCTAGCTCACTGCAGACAGTACATTCAGAAAACACAACCATTGAGCTCACCTTGGCACCATTGAGCTCAGCTTGGCATGCCCACCCTCAGCTCAGCGCCCGAAGCAACCACCCAGCTCACCCACCCCTATGGCCGGCCCTGGGTGTGGTGGAGGGTGCTGTCCCATTGAAGTAGGGTTGAAGTAACATTCAATTGCCCGTCCGGTGGGCTTCTGGTCATGGAATAGGGCCAGGGTGTATCCTGCCCTTTGTCTCACTCAGTAAAATGTCTTAGGCTGGCCTTGATGACATCACTACCCTAGTCACACATCTGCATCTGATGCACCCATTGGCACAGAAGATGAAACTGTAAAACATGTGGCCAGAGATGCAGCAGCTGTGGCATTTCTAGAAGTAGGTCTTAGTCATTCCGAAGAAAGGAAACAGTGTTGTGAGCCAGCCCTGGCCTCTTTTGTGTCCTCGTTTCCTGCTGCTCTCTGGATAAGGGGAAGCTGAACACTGTTTCTAGATGAATCTTGACAATGTGTGACTTCAATGAGAATAGGTGCAGAAATGAGAACACCTATTTCCTGGGCTTTGTATTTCTTGGGCAAGTGGGAGTCATGAACAGTTCCGTGAATTCTTCCCCGAACAATACTTTGTAAGCTTGCCCAATTCTCATAAGAGCACAAGGCCAAGCACATAAATATTGGCTGGTCCTAATAAAGCAGGGGTGCCCCCCCTCGAATTGCATCCCATGGGGCACTTCGTGGGCCAGATGATGTCAGTGGGCTGCCTCTACAAGAGAGGTTTAAAGCTCTTTCAAGGCGCTTAATTTTTTTTACCTCTACAAGAACGGGGCGCAAATGGGGCGTAGAGGCGCGTTATCTCTCCGATTATGCGCATTATCGAATGCGCGTTAAATAGCGAGTTTTATTTTGCTCCGGCCGTTAAAGCGCATTTTGACTGTGTGAATAAGTGCTTATGCGCATTAACTACTTGTAAAGCGCATTTTGGTCATCCGTTAATGCGCTTCGCCGCCTCTCGCCGCCTCTCGTGCAGAGGTATTAGGCGTAAATGCGCTTCTGCGATTATGCGCATAATCGCCTAACCAGGCGCAAAAGCGAATCCTTGTAGAGGGGACCAGAGACTTGGCTGGTGCTGGGAGGTGCAGCTGATTGAATACAAAGTAAAGGATGTGAATGGCATACAAGTGGATTCTCCCCCCACCCCCAGGCACTGTTTCAATACATGTGTACTGCTAGCCCTGTGTAGACACCTTGAATCAAGAGAAGAGGAGGCAGTATTGAGGTGAAGAGCAGAGTGGAGTAGAGTGAAGCCTGGAGAGGGAGGAACGTGAGGATCTTTCCTTAGAAGGTTTCACAGGGTGGCCATGTATCTCTCTCAAAAAAAGAGGAACCGAATCAGCAAAAAAGAGGAGGACACAGATATGAATAAAAATTGCATATACTCATTTATATGTATACACACACACATTTACAAATTACTATAATTTAAACAGAAGTGCAGCACTGTACATCTCACCATAGCAAGGAAGACGGTGACCAGATGACATGTGTCCTGCTTAGTCTGTTGTTCAGGTACCAACTATTGATGGGCATCTTCAAGGTCTCTGGGTTCTTCCTCCTTATGGTTCTCTGTCATTAAACTGGACTTGGACTGGGCAGCCATTCCAACAGAGGGTGCTTTCGGACAGAGGACTATCCTCTGTAAAGCTGGTCACATAGCCACACTAGGGTGCAATGATACATCTCCTGGTGTGGGAAATAATTGCATCACTGTCTGATCCCACATGATCATGTGCCTCTTATGCCACCAGAGCAGCATGAGAGGTAGCTAAACTGCTGCAGCTCCCACACTGTGGAGGTAACAGAGGCCGAAAGAGTTATAGGAAAGTGGCAGTTTCAATTCCTGGAAGGACTCAGGAAAGCACAAAAGCTTATGATTAAAAAATGAGGAAATTGTATCCAAGACCTTAAAAGGTATCAGATTTTTCCACTTCCTCAAGATGAACCAGCTCTTTATTCAGATAAACGATGAGCCATCCCTATTCCATATTCTCAAAGGCATCATAACTTTACTCATGAGGGCCCTACTGTCACCAGAGCTCATCACATCATGATCCTTTGTAGCACTCTGCACTTCAGGCCCAGCTGGGGCTAAAGTGACAGGGGAAACCATTGTGCCGCACGTTGTCTCCCTCAGGCTTATGCCAATGCTAAATAAGCTGGCACACAGATTGCACAAAACAAACTTCAGATTTCACTCATCAATTAGCCCAGAAATCTAAGATTCCAAAGGGGTCTTTTCCAACCAAGAAAAATAATAAAGTTAGTTTTAACTGTGATGGTATCATGTCCTGTTTTATAATTTGTTTATCAAAACCAAATTATAAGATGGTGTCAACAAGTTTTCTAGAGGCCTTTTCAGGAATTTGGACTAGTTTATCACCCAAAAAGAGGAGTCAGATGTGCACAAATTATGCATATGCTAATTTATATGCATAGATGCAAATATAGATATAATTACTATAATTTAAATAAGAATACAATATATCTCTCACCATAGTTGAGGAGACTGTGACCAGGTGACCTATTTGCCAGCTTAGTCTGCTACTGCCCAGGGGCTAAACCTTGATGGGCAGCTTATGCTCTCCTGCTGCCCCTTTTTATGGTACTTTATCTTTAAAACAACCTTGGCCTGAAGAGCCCTTTAAAAACAGGACCGCCTTGTGTAAAGGAGAACATATAGCCTCACCATAAAAGTCAGCATTTTGGGGTGTAAAAGTGAGGCATGCCTCCAATTTTAATTTAGGGAAAAAAGAGGCCATTGTAACAAAATTTGGGGTTCTGTTAAATATTCCCCCCAAATGCTGTGAGCTGTATTTGCTTTGAATTTAAGGACAGAGTCACACACCCATTGAAGCCCAGCTACATGTGACCAAGTTCCATGTGGAGCCTGATGATGAGATTATTTTTGTGGGAAAATCACTAACGTAATCTATGCAAATACAAATTCTAAATTAGGAGTTGGATTCAATTAACCCAGATCATAAATAAAATCTGTCAGATGAATGCTACTCTTTTCATGCTATGTTATGACTTAGCCAATGGCATCTTGGCTGTGCCCCTCAGTAGTATTTTTGTTTAATAATCTGAGCAATTACAGTCCACACCCAAACTGAATAATCAGCTTCCCATGGATGACAGAGTGATGCCAGTGCCAGGTGATTGGGAATGCGAGAAAGAGTATGATTAAACCCGTGGGAGAATATGCTATACTTAGAATGTTTAGGTAGAATTGGTGAGTAGTGTGTGCCAAAGGAATTAGTTTAAAAGAAAAGCAATTCAAATGTATAAGATGACCTTTTCTTTCCAGACACATTGGCTGACCTAAGTTCAGAACCAGGGACTTCCTGATTTGAAATTTCCTTTAATTCATAACAGGCGCTGCTCTGATTCCTGAGCAATAAGAATGTATTCCTAGGACAGGTTATAAAGTATCAAATGGAACTCACAGAATGGAGATGGAAACACAATGTATCTTGGGTTATTATTTTATTAAGTCAGATTCACTCTCCCTAACCCCCACGTGAGGCTCATCAGAGATGAGGATGAAAAGCACCCAAGAATGGTTGGGGGAAGGGAGAGGTGAGGCTAGTAGTATAATAGAAAGGTTGCTGGGACTGCTTGGAAGGGCAGGTTTCCTGATTTAAAGTGGATGCCTGTAAGCTAACAGCAACAATTTACTCTGTAAAGTGGTTTTAAATTTCCCTCTGGCATAGTTTTAAGTGAATAGTCTCTAAATGCCACAACAGCTGCTATGTGCAAATCCCCAGACAAGCCCGCCCACAACATCAGGAACTGTTATAGAAGAAGCAGGCAGCAAGATGGTTCAGAAAACCAGTACTTAGTTAAGGAAATTCACAGACAGAATCAGTGGTGTAGTGGTAAATTTTGACATGCACATGCTCAGAATGAGAGTCCCCATAGCCACATCTCCAAGGAGAGTCCAAAAAGGCAGACAGGTATGTTGATCCATATCTATTTATTGTATATGTGTGCATGGGATCGATCACAACAATATACCATTGTTGGGAAAGTACACACACTCTCATGAGGATTGCAGCTAAAGTCATCATCCCTGCTTATCAAAACATCCTAGTGCTGGGATGCTGTTAACTCTGGCTCCACTACACCATTGGGCAGAATTTGACATGTTCTTCCTTGAATTGGTGATGCAAGGAAGGAAATTTTGTATCAGCCTACCCGAACTTGGTGCCTCCAGATGTTTTGGCCTACAACTGGCATCATTCATAACCACTGGCCATGCTTGCTAAGAATGATGGGAAATAACATCCAGAATATCAGAAGGGCACCAGGTTGGGAGAGGCTGTTTCATGTGATAAAGGAAAGATTACCATAAAGATGCTCCCTATTCATTAGAAATAGTGTAAGAGATGCTTACGAGCATAATCCTAAGCATGCTCACTTAGAAGTAAGTTCCATTGAGCTCACTGGGACTTATTCCTGAGTAAGTAAGCTTAGGGTTGTAACCTAAAACACCAATGTGTAGCACTCAAATTTATATTGTATTGCCCAACTAATATTACCAAGGGAAAATACAATGAAATAATGCATAACAATACTGAAAATGACTAAGAGAATCCACATATTGTTTCATTAAGTCAGGGATCCCCACCACAGCGCCTGTGGGCACCCTAATGCCATCCATTAATGGGCCCTAGCAATTATACATGAGCTCAACAAATGTGGACCAAATATCTAAATAAGTATCCATTTGAAAGTGGCATCTATATGCCACTCTTTCAAATAATGAAAATGTTGCAAAGTCCTCAACTCATTGCATTTTAGGAGGTGAGTGCATATCCTTCCAATGTTGTAATATCTGTCTTTTAGCTCTCAATAGAGTGCAGAGAATTCATTTGCACTGACCATTTGTAAATTTCCATGAAGCAGGTACAAAATTTAAAAGTGTGTACATCAGTGAATATTAAAGAATTTTTTGTATTGTTGAATACCTAATCCAAAATTTTCTGTGTATTAACCTCCCCACAAAAAGAACTAACTACTGGACATTGCCAAAACATATGTTTAAAAGTTGTATAAGCTGTATTGCACTGCCAGCAATTAGTTGAAGTATACAATTTGTTGCATTGTCCAATAGACAGAAGCAAATGTCTTTGCTGAAGAAGATCCATAGATGCCAAAGCGATGATCCAATGATTAGGCATTTTGAGGTGGTGCCCACAACAGTATCTCAAATGTCAAAACGTGCCCACGGGTCCAAAAAGATTGGGGACCCCCTACATTAAGTTATGTTGTCTCTGGAATACTATTAAGTGCAGCACATACTATGACTTTCTTATTTTATTTTATTGTGAATATCAAAGAAACAAAGCAATAAAAACAAAAATAAATTGTGAAAAAAAGAAGAAGAAAACACATTACATATACAGCAATATCATTTTTCATTGAATGTTAAAAAAGGGAGAGAATTAGACATAGGTTAAAAAAAAAAATCAGACCCTATAGCCATATATTTATCCATTTGCAAGTTGCGCCTTTATATCACCCGTTCAAATGTTGATAAGGTTATTAAGTCCTTAATCCATTGCATTATGGGAGGACAGCAATATGACAGCATAAGTCTTTTAGTTGTCACTGAATATTGTACCTCGAATTCTCTACGTTATGCGTGGGATTCCTTTACTTATACCTGGCTAATATTGTCAACAACTTAATGCTTTGTTTCGTAAATTTTTCTGGGGTTCTTCCCCACCTCAGATATCTTTGAAACGAATGCAACTTCCAATTAAAGAAGGTGGGTTTGGATTTCCAGACCTCGCTTTGTATCATCAGGCCTATCTATTGACTTGTACTAAGTTTTGGTCTTTTCCAGTTTGCTTTTGGAATCCTTATGGTTAGAACCACTTCCTAAATGGATGGCACTCGGTTCTCGACATGTTAGATTAAATAATCCTCCCCCTACAATCTTGGCTGCTAGGGAGGCATGGTGCATAGTATCGCGTCAATTGCAGTTTGACCCATTTTCTCACGCAAAACTGACTTTATGGGGAAATCCAGATTTAAAAATTGGAAAAAAATGTTTTTGTGGAGGACGTGGATGGATAAGGCAATTTTTACTTTGGATCAATTAAAAGGTTCAGATTATGAGTTTTTGCCATTTTCTGATTTGCGTGTTAAATATAATTTACCAGCTATGGCTGAATGGCAACACTTACAATTGCTACACTTGCTGTAATCTAGGTTTGGGTCGGCTGCTTTTACGGCCTCAGAGCCTCATTACTGTTAGAAAGACTTATAGTAGCTAAGCAGACACATCAGTCCACAACCCATATATATAATATTTAGTATTAGTAAATAAATACGGTACTCATAGTTTAAGACAGGATTAGAAACAAGAATTGGAGTGTCCTATTTTGCCCAACCAATGGACTATTGCCTTAGAGACTATATCTTAGACTACGTTTTATTCAGCAAAAAATCCTGTTCCAGGTCTACCGGACCCCACAACGCCTTTTCAACAAGGGTCTATCTAATTTACATAATTGTTGGAGATGTAATGCACCTAATGCTTCTTCAATTCATATGTTTTGGCAATGCTCAGTAGTCTCCTCCTTTGGGGAGGAAGTTAAAATAAGGATAAATCTTGTCCTGAATCAATCTTTAATATGGAAGGATATACATGCCCTTCTAAACTACCTGCCGGTTTCTTGGAAACTCACACAGGGTCAACGCAAATGGATTTTTAGAGCCCTTATGACTTATACTATGACTTGTTGCAGAGAATATTCTTGGCATATGTAGCTTGGTCTGATGGGGATGCTGGTCTAGACTGCCTCATTTTGAATATGTTGTCTTAATGATGAAGCCACACTGGGCACCTTTCCAGCAGATCACTAGATTCTATACTAAATCAGAGCATCTGCTTCATCTGCAGCAAAATCTCCAATTCATAATATAGAATATATTTTTCTAATGCATTATCAATCTTCTCATAAAACATTAAGCATCCATCGTATCTAAATTAGTATTCAATTTAATTTGAAAACTTTTAAGAACTTCCATTATTAGGATTTTTATTAGGATTTGTTTGTTCTCAGCTTGTTTTCCTCTTGAAATTTTGCAGAAAGTGCCCAACAGTATTGTGGCACTGTAACAAGGGAGCTCTTGGCACTGGAGATGGTTGGTCTTCAACCAGGGCAACACTGGGGCTAAACAGAGATGAAATGGAAAGACAACATTCGCAGCATGTATCTGCATACGATTAATCCACATTGCCTCAGGTGTCAGTCTTACGTTTCCTACTATACTTCAAGCAATCTGCTCACCATATATATATATATATATATATATATATATATAGCATAAACAGTCATATACTTACCTACTTATATATCTTAATTATTATTTTTAAAAAGTGCAAATTGCTTTAGGTGAAAGTCAGAAGTGCTAGCTTCCAAATCAGGTTTGCTGCTCTAAAAATGTTCCATACATCTTCACCGTGTGTCATTTTGTTCCCATAGAAGTTCACATACAGAACAGCCCCAGCGGTCACCTGCCAATCTCCTTGCACAAGAACAGGCAGTGGAATGTTCCAGTTGATCCCATGGCTAAAATCAAAGCAAACCCCTATGAGACAACTATTAAATTCATATTAATAAGTTTTTCTTCAAAAGTGAAAGCAAACAGAGCTCTCAATGCTTTGTTTTGTAACCAAAACTACTTTCTGTTTTCAGCCTAACAAATTAATCCCATTCATTCTAAATCAAGCAAACAAAAAACCCAACTCTACTCTTTCAGGAATCTGTCATTTCAACAAGACTGATTGTTGACTAATAGTTTTCAGTGGCTATTGCTTTTTGGAGAGCCATGTCATGTTAATTTTATCTGCGTCATAATATATGATCCCTCATATACATACATATTTGTGCATATAGAAGGAAGGAAGGGACAACAGAGTGCGGCTTCCCAGCAAATATATATGCAGGGAGTTATGTGTGTAAGACCATCATATCCAGTTATCTAAATGCATGTTTCACACTTGTTCCTGCATGGAAATCCTTTTTGTGTAGGAAAAATGCAAAGTGTAATGCAACAGTATGGCATCAACGCTTTAGGAGAATCTTCAGGTGAACAGAAGTATTATATTTTAATCCTAAAGTCTGCTGACTGTGTAATACTCACTAGAATATTAATGGCGTGATTCTCTGCTCCCCATCACACTATTAAAGGAGGCACAGTATTGGGCAGACCCTGTATTTGGTAAGGATACGGAACAACGTTCCCCCATCCTGCTGCCCTCCAGATGTTTGAGATGACAAGTCCCAGCATTCCTGACCATGGGACATTCCGACTTGCAATGATGGGAGTTGTAGTCCAACAACTTTGGGGGCAGCAGGTTGGGGAAGGGCTGCTCTAAACAAAAAAAGAGAAGTAGGTGGCCCTAAGTTTTTCGTGATCAGTTTTCCACAACCCCACAGTCACCTCTGCATATCATATTCTCCATCCTGTCCTCATGGTTTATCTGCTTTGAGAGAATGAGAATTTCACTTGCACTTTCTGCCTCCTTAGGGAGGATGTGGCGTTAAGGCTTGGGAGCCTTAACTCCCAATTTCCCTTCTTTTTGATGCTTGATTGGAAACTGTCGAGCCTTAATGTTGTTTTTTGTAAACCGTAGGTTTTTTTGTTTAATGAATATGAATTGTGCATGGTTGGAGCATAAAGGGACTCAAGAATTCACTGTTGCACAACCATTAACTTACACCTGAATTGAACAAGGAAAGCCCTTGCAAGCCAGTGGTATAAAGTTTGCAGTGATCACATGTAGCAGGATCCTGTTCTCCTACACCTGTGACCTGCTTATTCTGAACATACGCTAAGCCTATCTACACTACTTGCTTTAAAATGGTTTATAACCATTATTAACCGGTTTAAAACTGTTATAAACCGTTTTAAAGCAGTAGTGTAGATAGGCTCAGAATCTCATGCTAGTATGAGAGTAGGGCTCGGAAGAATGAAACAAGAAGGACTGCAAGTTCAACTAGGCTGACCATATGAAAAGGAGGACAGGGCTCATGTAACTTTAACAGTTGTAGAGAAAAGGGAATTTCAGCCAGTGTCATTTGTATGCAGTTAGTTCCTGGTGAAATTCCCTCTTCATCACAACAGTTAAAATTGCAGGCACTATACTAGAATGATCATACACAAAAAAAGGCAGGGCCCCTGCAACTTTAACTGTTGTGATGAAGAGGGAATTTCACCAGGAACTAATTGCATACAAATGACACTGGCTGAAATTCCCTTTTCTCTACAACGGTTAAAGTTACATGAGCCCTGTCCTCCTTTTCACATGATCAGCCTAAGTTCAACATCCACAAATGCAGAACAAAGCTATACAAAAGAACTCTAGTAAGAAACGAGACAGAAGAAGTGGTGAGGAAGCATGACCAGGGCTATACACTCAAGATGATGTCATCTGCAAAATTCTGTGAATGAGATGGTGTGATTGCACAATAAAAGCCTCATCTGGAAGCATCCATAGAAAGAATTGGGAGTTTCTGAGCTGGGATTTAGCTGGGCTGGAAGTAGCTTGGATGATGGGGCTTTATATTGTTGTTTTGGGAGATCTGATACAGGATCAGTAGCTTTTTTACCGTCTTTAAGGAGAGTCTATTTCCAATCTATTACATATCTGTAAATTAAACAAATGTCTTAATGACATTTTAAATCTCTAGCGTTCACTCTCTCTTATCCAAGGAAACTATATCCTAGACTTCTCACAACTTGGGGAATGTTGTTGTTGTTGTTGTTGTTATGACTAGCTCCTAAGTAAATGATTCTCTTATTTGAGGTTATCTTTCCTAACACACAGCTCAGCCTTCTCAAGTGCAGCCTGTGCCACATATACCCTAGTATGTAAGGGACTTTAAAGTGTCAACGGATTGTATGGGGTGAAATCAGTTTACGCTGAATTATGAGAGGGAATGCATGGAGATTTTTTTTAAAAATAACCTATTGCTTGACTGTGGGGTGGGGAATTCTGGAAGCTTACGTTGAATGGCTGAGAGAAGTCTCTTTGTTAAGATAATATGCATTGAGTTTCCTAGGTATACAGGGCCCAGGTGTCTCAGTTTGCTCTTACTTTCCTTACACTAAGAGTCTACCTTCCTGGTTCTGCCTGCATTGCTTCAAAAGTAATTGTGTTCTAAAGAAAGTGTTCTGTCTGTCTAATCTGTATGTCAAGGAAATGCTTGTATAGTGACTCTACCTTGTTTGAAAGCCTTTTTCCTTACTGTAATTTGAATTTGGCAAATACATGGTATATTAAAAAAACCCTAAATTAATCAATATATTACTTATTTCAGAAAATATGATTAGGATGGCAGTTTTAGTGTGCTGGCACTGAAAAAAGACCCGGAAAATCCAACCTTTTCGGCTGTAGTGAAACGTTCTGCCATTTCCTGCTGTGTGCAGGAGAAGCAGCGGGATAAAAGCAACCACTGAATGGGCCACGAGGTAGGTGTTTGCTTTCTCTTTCTTCTCTCTGTGAAGAAAGAGGAAGCTGCTCATCCCTATTGTGGGACAAAAAAGTGATGGTAGGGAAATGTGATTCCCCCCCCTCCTCTGATGACACTCTGACATGAAGCTTTTACACAGGGCATATATTGTGCAATCAAGTTGACTGCTCATGGAATTTTGCCAGTACTTAACATGATGTTGTCAACCTCCAGGGCCCCTCGCACAGTTTGTGACCTTTTTCCCATTTTCAAAAAGATCAGAGATAACATGATACAGTATGTTATTGCAATCGATAGGCTGTGTGAAATGCCACTGTTGCGCTATAATCCAGCAATCAATGGTGCTGTGTAATGGAAAAAATAGAAAATTGCTGAGAAAGGAAGTTTTCAATTCAATTCAAAGCACACGTCTGCCATGTAAAAAAAACCATCATAATCCCAGGGGGTGGGGAACAGAAGAAGAATGTCCTGTTAAGGCTGTGGGAGTTCAGCCTCATGTGATGAACCTCTTATTCACAGCCACTCCGCAACAATGCACACTAACTACACCAATGTTGTTACAGAAACTTTATTTTTCAGGGTTTTTGACGGAGATGTGGGATAAAAGCAAATAAATACAACATATTTTTTATCTAGCTGTATGGAAAGGATCATTTGTTTCAAACTCTTCCATTTCCTTTAATGGCAGGCATTTACTCTCTTCCTGGAAAGCAGGCTTTATCGGTAACAGCCTTATTTACTAGATCAAAACATGAGGTCAATCTCATGGGCCTGACTAACAGTTCTGGAAATCTCATTAGAATAACCTCCTGGGATTCCTTTCCTTCCCCATTTCTAGGAAGTTTGAAAACACTGCAAAGCTTCATCCCCACTCCTGGAGCCACAGAAGGCACTGAATAAAAATTCATACACTTTTAGAGTGCAATCCTATTCATGTTTAGTCAGAAAAAAAGTCCTACACATCCCAGCATTCTCCAGGCAACTGTGGTGACTGCTGAGAATTGTAGGGCCTTTTCTGTCTAAACATGGATGCATAGGATTGCAACTTTACAATTGTAAGAAACTGTATAATGAAATCTGAGGTATGGTGAAATTGGGGTATAGTGAAATTTGGACTCATAGGAGCGTTTTCAGAGTTCCTAATTGTGCAGGGAGGCTCCCATGCAAAGGTAGAGCCCACTACTGCAAACCTATTCCTCCTCATGCATATTCAGTCTACCTAATCAAACATCTGAAAACCTAGTGCTAGGGAGAAACAGTGATTCAACAATGATTTTTAAAATCCAGTATTACAAGAAGAAATGGTTTCATGAAATGGCCCCTCCCCAGAATTAGGGGCTGTCTTCCCAGGGTGGCTCTGAATCTGTGCTATGTCGGTTATATGACACAGTCGCCAATTTGGAGCAACCCTGGGGCAAAGAGCAGAAGACCCACAGCAGAAAAGTGGGGCAGAGGCGACCTCTCATTGGTCGCTGGGAGCCACAGGAGGGTGTGGGCTCGGGAAGCCTAATGGCTGCCAGAAAGCCTATGCTCCCTCCCTTCATGTAAATGACTTGCCGCCACCCCACAGCAGTGATACTGCGGGGTTTGGCAGTGGAGTCTACCCACTGCTAGAATTATGTCATACTACCAGCCCCAGTGCCCAGTTGTTGCTTGTTTACTGATTTGCCACTGGATTTGCCCTTTAATCTATGGTAATGCTGGGTGTGATTCTGCCATAGCAAGACAGGAAAGCACCTGCAGGAGTGAGGGAAAGGTTTTCTGAAATGGTCAGGCATTGGTATGTAGAATGAGAACCACCTTGCTAAGGTTGGTAGATTAACAACAATAAAATAAAGCCACAGAGGGGTTTAAATTATTATTTTTTTAAAAAATCACTAGATGGATGGAATGAACTCAAAAAGACTAACTTTTCTGAAACACTTCTGTCATATATAAACAAAAAAAAATTCACTAAGTTTTTGCACTCACTGGGGTAAGTAAATCCGGCCTGGCTCTGGGACTATAGTTCTTTAACTTCCATAGCCAGTGGTGTATATTTTTCTCTCTTTTGCTCTTCCTTTTCTACAACATTTTTGTCTTTAGGTATTGCTATATCAATGAGGTAAGTGTGTTTTTCTTTTTTGTTTATGACTGTTGTGTATGGTTGATTGCAAAGTATTGTCTTGTCTGTATGAATTGTTCTGTCACAGTATATTTTATGATCTGCATTTTCCAAGATTGTTTCAGGTGAGTATGTATAGTATGGTGTAGGTTGTTTGATGAGATTGAATTTGATGGCGAATTGTTTTTGCAGCTGAATTGTGTCTGTCTGTATAGCCCGTTTCTGCCAGAATTTTATATCCTCCTGTTACATGGTCTATTATTTCTTCAGATAAGAAGAATAAATAATAGCATAATAAACAGAAGTTGAGGTGTCTGTAAGTAACACTGTAACCAAGGAGCTTTGCATTCAGGAGTAGCTGGACTGACCTGGAATAAAATGTGTATGTGTGAAAGTTGGTGGGGGGGAAAACCCATTTTTAAATTAAGCATATTGAAAAGGTGGATCTGTCATGGGCGGGCCAAGGAAGGCCCATTTCTGGAAGTGCCATCCGAGGCCCGCCCATGGCAGATCCAGGTCCCTAGTGGCTTGTTGCTATGGCCCCCAAATCAAGGATTTCCCCCCGGACCCAGTTTTGCCCGTTTGACAGGGGGAGTGTGTCCCTGTTGGTACTTTTGGACCTCTCAGCGGCATTCAATACCATCGACCATGGTATCCTTCTGGAACGCCTGAGGGGATTGGGAATCGGGGGCACTGTGCTTCAGTGGTTCCGGTCCTACCTCTCGGGCAGGTTCCAGATGGTGATGCTTGGGGATAGCTGCTCTGCAAAGAAGGAGCTGCTGTGTGGCGTACCGCAAGGTGCCATCCTTTCCCCAATGCTGTTTAACATTTATATGAAACCGTTGGGAGAGATCATCCGGAGGCATGGGGCGGGGTGCTATCAGTATGCTGATGACACCCAAATATATTTCTCTATGCCTTCGACAACATCGTCAGCTAAGGATAGTGTGTCTCCTCTGAATGAATGCTTGGAGGCGGTAATGGGCTGGATGAGGAAAAACAAACTGAAGCTGAATCCAGACAAGACGGAGGTGCTTGCTGTCAAAGGCCGCAACCTGGGTTTGGAGGTGTGTCAACCGGTTCTGGATGGGGTTACACTCCCCCTGAAAGACTGTGTTCGCAGCTTGGGGGTGCTCCTGGATCCGTCGCTCCAAATGACAGCCCAGATAGATGCGACGGCCAGGAGTGCCTACTATCAGCTTCGGCTGATACGCCAGCTGCGCCCCTTCCTAGAGTTGGAAGACCTAAAGATGGTAGTGCACGTGCTGGTAACTTCGAGGCTTGACTTCTGCAATGCACTGTACATAGGGCTACCTTTGTGCCTAGTCCGGAAACTTCAACTAGTTCAAAATATGGCAGCCAGGTTGGTCACCGGTACATCTAGGAGTGACCATATTACACCAGCTTTAAAATCGCTCCACTGGCTGCCAATTAGTTTCCGGGCGAAGTATAAAGTGTTGGTCATTACCTTTAAAGCCCTACATGGTTTGGGTCCAGGTTACCTGCGGGATCGCCTTCTCCCGTACAATCCGCCCCGCACGCTCAGGTCCTCTGGGAAGAACTTACTGCGGTCGGCCAAGACTAGGCTGACAACTGTTACCCAGAGGACCTTCTCTTCTGCCGCTCCCAGACTGTGGAATGACCTGCCGGAGGAGACTCGTCAACTTAACAGTCTTTTAGAATTTAAGAAAGCTATAAAGACTGTTCTCTTTCGGCAGGCATATCTAGTGTAATTTTTAGAATGTTTTTAGGATGTTTTAGGATGTTTTAATGCAGTTTTAATAATATTTGTCATGTTTTAATTAGTTTTATGTATTTTATCATGTTGTTGTTCCCCGCCTCGATCTAGACGGAGAGGCGGGTAAGAAATAAATCGTTGTTATTATTATTATTATTATTATTATTATTATTATTATTATTATTATGTCCGGGCAAAAATGGGCCTTTCCAACCCCTTCCGCATGAGATCTGGACTCCTCAGTGTTTGTCGCTATGGATGTCGGCATGGGAGAGGTGGCGGTGGGATGAGCATAGCGGCGGCAGCAGGACGAGCATGGTAGTGGGTGGCAGCATGAGTACAGGGGTGGCAGCAGCACGGGGTGAAGGAGGTGCGAAGACAGAGTAGGGGGAAGGTTTTGTGGGGGGGGAAAGGGTGGGCATATGCCCCCTGGTCCACCTCCACTACCACATGCAGCCTTCGTGGGCAAAAAGGTTTCCTCCCCCATTCTAAGTGGATCTTTAACACAACAAGGCAGCAACATGACAGTACTGAAGTAGAGAGAGATACTATAGTAACATCTAATGGCATTCCCTTAAGAAATCTGAGGATTGTGCTTTTAAGGGGGGAGTTACTGACCTCTTCTGCAAGACTTAGCTACAATTTCCAAGGAGTCTTTGAACCAAGAGCAGCATCTCATTTTAAGAATGGATTTTAGCTTTCCACTTGCCCCACTTGTTCTACTGAAAGTATTTCAAGGCGGGCTGCTCATAAGACAGGTCCAGAATAGAGCAGCCTGATAAGAATAAATGTTATTGCTTGAATATAAGCTGCAGTCACATCTATGCAGTCAGCATATAAACAGGGGAGGAGTCCGTCACTAGGAATGCCTCTAAATCAAGCAGGATCAGGAAGAAACCAAGGACATCGATATTTACAGAGATAAGCCAGCATACTTGGTGCCAAATTACCGCCTCATAAAGCATTTTTCACAGCACTCCTAAATACATGTTATGGTGAAAAGAACAGGTTATGATTTCTAAAGGAAGCATGAGAGTGTTGGATCACTGTTTCTCCCTAGCACTAGGTTTTCAGATGTTTGATTAGGTAGACTGAATATGCATGAGGAGGAATAGGTTTGCAGTAATGGGCTCTACCTTTGCATGGGAGCCTCCCTGCACAATTAGGAACTCTGAAAACGCTCCTATGAGTCCAAATTTCACTATACCCCAATTTCACCATACCTCAGATTTCATTATACAGTTTCTACCACTGTGCTACAGGTGCCATATTCTGAGTAAACATAGATGGGATTGTGCCTGTAAAGCTGCAATCCTAAACACACTTACCTGAACACAGAGTGGGGACTGTCTTCCTACTGAGCATGGACATGGTTGAGCTGTTGAGGGTGGGAGTGGGTGGATATATGAAAGATGGTCAACCTCTCAGAACTGAAGCAGAGGTTATATGCCAGCCTACAGTGCTAGACTTCTTCTGGGGAAAACTCCTGTACATCAGTTCAACAGGTGCACCAGGAGTCTTGCTTGCTTGCTTTCCTAATAACTTTTAATAACAGGCCAAATGCCTATTCCAGCTAATTTGATGGGAAATGTTATTAAAGGTGGAATGTGTAAATATGTAGAAGAAAAACCTTGTTAACCTGAATAAGCATATGCCATTTGCAAAGGTAAGTACTGCCCGACCAGTCTTTTAGGATTATTTGAGTGTCAGCACACACGTAAACAATATAATCCATTTTACATTATGTACTTGATAAAGTGCTCCTGAGAATGTACTTCTGATATAATTGCTAGGTGACAAACTATGGAAGCTATTGCCTATGGAGGGCTACAACGGGACTTATTTCCGAGGTTTCTTTGGGCAGTTTTCTTTGGGACCCTGATTGGGATTTCTGTTCTCTGCACACTGAAGCAGTGTAAATTCAGAAGATATTTGGTTAAAAGGTAAAAGGAGGGAAAGATCCTTGTCTAGCATTGTGATAATGGGCATCCGTTCTGGCCTTTCTTTGTATTGCTAGTTTGTTTCACTAGATTTTTCTGCACTTGTCATCTGCTTCATTTGTTCAGTGGTATCAGTATGCTGAATCTGTGAGTATGGATATGAGAAAGGTGATGGGAAAAGAGTGTTAAATGTTAGGGAAGTTGAGACTATGGTCATCCAGTGAAGGATTTGCCATCAGAAAGGATTGTGAAGAAAGGGGCCTGGAGACTACAGTCTGGCGGGGTGGGCAGGGTGGCCTACATTGCAGGACTGAGGCCTGGGAGTTGGGAGGGGGGAAATTCCCAGGAGGAACGTTGCAAGGTTTTGCACTGTTGGTTCCCAGCACTCACACCTGGTCCTCTTACGCTTATCTTGGGAGGCCCAGCCAGGGCCGATCTTCAATGTCAGAGCTAATTGGGAGTGAGCTACAGGAGCTTTAGCTCTGGGAAATGGCCGTCCGCAAGGAGGGGGCTGGTGGCCTGAGCGGGACAGTTGAGGGAATACCCACTGGGTGGAGGTCAACTTCTCATGGACTGGTGCGTGGAAGGAGGGATCCTTTTTCAGCAAGGTGATGCTGGGAAATATATAGTTTTATTGTTTTCAGGTCTGGCACATTCCAGGGAAAGGCTTGTTACACTTTGGGTGTGATTTAGTGCTGGGTAAATTGTTTTATTACTTTCTGCTACTAACTTCTATCTCAAACCTCACCCTACCCCCCCCCCACTCCCCACTGCCCTCCCTTTCTTTCCTGGCTTGCCTTTTAACAGCTTATTGGACCGACTGAAGCCCTACATGATTAGCTAGTGGATTCCTAATAAATTGCTTCAGTCCTTAACCGATGTGTTTATTTCCGACATTTAGCCTTGGGATCAGGAGGTGGGCTAGGGGAGCGGGGAACTCGGTTCAAGACTTCTGCGCCCACCTGGAAGGGAAGGGGTCTCTTTCCTTCACAAAGATATTTGAGGGAAAGGGAGACTGTATCACACGGAGTATAGCAAAAGCTTTAAAGTACAGCAAAAGCTACAAAAGTAGGAGTGAGTGAAGTTAATTTCAGATACATTTTTCTTTATTTCAGTGATTCAAACACTGTGCTGTGAAATCAGACATGTGACCAATGCTATCTTTGGGTGGGCACGCCCTCTTCTGGGCCAGCCATGTTGGTGGGCATGCCCCCTTGGGGTCCGGCCATGTTGTCCTCCTTTTTGGTTTCCAAAATATGGTCACCCTAGCTAACCCTTTAAAAAACTAGGTAATCCGGGCCTGCCTTCAATTCTATTCTGGCACCTCTTAGTCAAAATGGCTCCTAAAGCTGTAGCAGGCATTTTCTCCTCCCATGTGCCGCCCTCCTTCCTGCCCGTCTGGGCACAAGGGTCTCCTTAAAGTAACAGATCTAATTCAGCTATATGAATTACATAGGTGCAGATTTTGCTGTAATTTGAAAATCCTAAATCAGAGGAGAAGATGAACAGCATCTATATCTGCATTTTGTTTTCCCCAAAAATAAATCAGGGGCAAGCAGAATTAAAAGTGCACTTCGGGGGAGGGGACGGGTTATGAGGGCTTGGGGGAATTTCCCCCTCACTTTATTTGTTTACAAAATGCCCTGAGGCCACATGAATGATTGCACACTTCAAAATCACAGCAAGGAAGCACTCAGCCTCTACAGAAATGGAAGAATGAGATATATAGTGTTATAAAACACGCCAAATGGCATGCAGTGGTAGAAAACCCATGTAGCTCTTCTGAATCCACAGGCCCCAATTAAATAGGTATCCATGATATTTGTTTTGTGCAACTATAGTCCATACAATACTCAGCACCACAATGGAGATGGTAGCAGCAGGATATTGTAATTTAAGCGCTGGAAAATACAAGTGAGTTCTTGAGGCTGTCTGGACACACAAAAACCAAGAAATGTTTGTTTGTTTGTTTGTTTGTTTATGCATCCAGTCTAGGCTAACCCTATGAAAAAGAGGACAGGGCTCATGTAACTTTAACAGTTGTAGAGAAAAGGGAATTTCAGCCAGTGTCATTTGTATGCAATTAGTTCCTGGTGAAATTCCCTCTTCATCACAACAGTTAAAGTTGCAGGCACTATACTAGAGTGAACATATACAAAAGAAGCCAGGGCCCCTGCAACTTTAACTGTTGTGATGAAGAGGGAATTTCACCAGGAACTAATTGCATACAAATGACACTGGCTGCAATTCCCTTTTCTCTACAACTGTTAAAGTTACATGAGCCCTGTCCTCCTTTTCATATGGTCAGCCTAATCCAGTCTCCAAAAAGTGATCACAATTTGAGGTCTTTAAAAGCAGCCAAATCCTGATTTAGTGGTGCTGTTTTTATTTCTTACAGTGCCTCTAAAGAGAAAATTGATTAGGGCTACAATTGCATGCACATTTGCATGGAAGTAAACTGCACTGAACTCAGGATTATGTATGCATAACACCAGGCGGAAGAGAGACCTTTCAGTCAACATCCGCCTGGAGATTAAAAAAGAACAAAAAAATTCTAAGTATATCAGCGATTACTTCCTCCTCTTCCTTTCTCTGAGTCAGTGGCCCAGCCCTTCCTCTAGCTTCCCTCTCTGACTGAGCTGCTTGTATTCTCCCCACCCTTCCTTTGTGAACAGATGGGGGAATTTAAAAACTGAAGTTAGAGAGTGATTTAAGGAAAATCCCTCACAAAATGGGAAACGATGCCCGTAGGCACAGGAAAACATTATCAAAAGGTTTGTGAGATGTGCTTGAACATGATGGATAATAGAGATTGCTCTTCTTAAGGTGACCAGATAAAATCCAGGCCATGGCTCACGTAACTTCAACAGTTGTAGAGAAAAGGGAATTGCAGCCAGTGTCATTTGTATGCAATTAGTTCCTGGTGAAATTCCCTCTTCATCACAATAGTTAAAGTTGCAGGCACTACACTAGAGTGACCATATACAAAAGAAGGCAGGGCCCCTGCAACTTTAACTGTTGTGATGAAGAGGGAATTTCACCAGGAACTAATTGCATACAAATGACACTGGCTGAAATTCCTTTTTCTCTACGACTGTTAAAGTTACATGAGCCCTGACCTGGATTTTATCTAGTCACCCTATGAAAAGGAGACTGCAGGCCTGGGGACACTGGGAGCAAGTTTTGCAGGAGCACCCACAACCCCCCCCCCCCCAGCGCAATCACACTTTTAGCCCTTTTAGGTACAGGCTGAGCATCTGACTAGGGCCACAATGAACAGAATAATGTCATAGTACTATGTCACCAGTCAGAAGATGCCATAGTAGTAGAATCATAGACAGAATAGTAGAGTTGGAAGGGGCCTATAAAGCCATTGAGTTCAACCCCCTGCTCAATGCAGGAATCCACCTCAAAGCATACCTGACAGGTGGCTGTCCAGCTGCCTCTTGAAGGCCTCTAATGTGGGAGGGCCCACCACCTCCCTGGGAACTTGGGAGTGGTTCGCAAAGGTAGGGGCTCACTTGTTCAGACCCGCCCTATTTGGAGACAGGCATGAGTTACAGGTCAGAGAACCTGTCTGTCAAGTGGCTTTGAACAAGCCATTATAAGTGGGGGGACGGACAACAAAGTTGAAGAGCTTTGCTAGGTTCATCTTTCGCTGCAAAGCCTGAAATTCCTCCTGTTTGGATCCATCTCCGTTTGGCACTTTGAAAGCATACTGCACATGGACTCGCTCCTTTTGGGACTTTGAATTTCTAAGGATTGTGCCATGAAAAGTAGCACTGTGCACGGATCCAGATCCCGAATGTGGAGAGGATCGGGCTGATCCGGGCCTTCCAGATCGGGGCCAGATCGGGGCTGGATTGGGCCGGATTGGATCCATGATCCGGATCCGATTCAGATCCGTGAACAGCACTCCCTCCCGCTCTCCCCTCTCTCCCTCTCCTTCCCCCCTCTCTGCTTACCTGCTGCCTCCTCCGCTTTGTCCCGTGTCCTCTCTCCTCGCTGTGTGCTGCTGCATTTCCTGCTCGCTGACTATATTTGTCATTTGCACATTACTGACTATATTTGTCATTTGCACATTACTGACTATATTTGTCATTTGCACATTAATGATAAATACATCTATCTCTTAAAGTAGCTCATATGAAAATCAACATTGAGATGAAAAACTTCCTCGAAAATGATGGTTGTGTTGGTAATATTTCACAAACCTGAGGGTTATGGCTAACTTTAATATTTTAGATGCAGACAATCAATATAAATTGCATACTGTTTTCATGAGTGTAATTGTACTAGATGCACTCTGGATTTCTTTTTTACCTCCAACTTCAATGTTTTGGTGCTCAAGAGCTTATAATATCAGAGTTCCAGATTTGAGATGTCAAATTATTAAGATTGTATGTGAGCTGATTAGTTACTATCAATTTTTTTTATTTAAAACGACAGTACAACCAATTTTGCATCTGGATTCCAGACAGATAGACAACGGTTGGTTGATAAACCAACTTTAAAGAGATTTTAAAAATAAAACATGGGTGGAAAGTTGGCATAGTAGAATGACATAATCTGGGCACTTTTCCAGAATGTGGTAGAGCCAACACCCTGCTCTTATAAGTACTGTCTAAAAAATCCCCAGGCAGCTGCATGGGGCCAGGAACTCACTTTTTACAACTTGATAAATGCTGCTTCCATCATGATTCAGAGGGCAGAGGACAACTTGCCAATTTACTGCAAGTGCATTCTTCAGCAGATCTGAGGAGACATACCTAGGGCCAAACAGCTTCTTTTAAAATTAGACCTCTTGGTTTTTGTCATTTAACCACTGCACAATTATACATTTCCCTGTATTTAAACAGTTAGCAGATTCAAGAGAGGAAAGACCAGCATTTTCCCACTGATAGGAGTGATTACATACCATCAAAACCCTGATTAATTTTGATAATCCACAGGGCTGGTCCTCTTCCATGTTTCCTGAACCTATCTACACACGCAGAATAAAACACTTTGAAAACGTTTTGAAAACTGTACATGGAGTGTGTCTTGGGCCCCAACAGTTCTCAAAACTGTTATAAACCATTTAAAACCATTTTAAAGCAGTAGCGTAGATAGACTCCCTGTGTGTGACATTCGAGCCTCCCATTTGTGAGCGTTGAGAGGTTTTAGCTGGTGCCTTGGGCGGAGAGCTGGCTTTGCTCCACCCACCTGGCCTTTCCCTAGATGATGAAGGCAACAGAGCAGTGAAGCGGACAGGGAAGTAAGGGGAAGGTGATGGGAAGGAGGTGTGGGGATGGGGAGGGGCCTTTCCTGAAGCATTACAGGCTGGCTGGGCTGGCCAAATTTGGCAGGTTCCCCGTCCCAGGCTAAAAAAGAAGTCACTGGTATTTCTGAGATTTAAAAAAAAATTAAGACGTATGCATGGACTGAGCAAATGCATCAACATTCCAAAAGTTACCTGTTCTCCACCAGATTTCTAGTGGAGTCCATAGCACCAAAGTATGTCCTGCAAAACTCAAAGTCCGCTCTCTTACTCCTTTTTAGCCCTAGTTCCAGAACAGACTGATTTCCTGCTCCCCACACAGACCTCACTTGCTCACTCTCTTCTCCTTGTCCAGTGGGGGAAGGAAGATGAGTATCACCTAAGCCTTGTTGGGCCATTACAGCTCCTGCTGAAGCCCATTACCAGAATTTTACTGGCCATCAGCAGTCCTTTTTCAGATCTTAAGAGGATTACTTACAGAAATTTTAGATTCAAAAATTACCAAATCAGAAGGGAGCCTGAATCTCTTTGCAGTCAGAGGCACTGAGGGCTCCATCACACCTATTTTTTCCCCCTGGTTTGCCTCTGCGTTTTTTACCTCTGTTTCATAAGCACTGCAAACGCTCCTCCTGTTCACGATTGGAGCTATACTGGTGAACTCTCTTTTCACTTGTTTGCTCTCCGGCAGCTATTGTGGCTGCCCCACCCCTCTGGGAATCCTAGCTGAAGCAAGGATTCAGCATCTGCCAGTTCTGTGTTCAGGAATGTGCTTTGTAAGATTTCTGTTTCTAGGCAATGCACTGCAAAGAACAGCTGAGTCAACAGTAGCATATTTCTGGCTTTGCATGAACAGAGATTTTTGAGGTCACCACCACACAGGCAAGTTTGATTAATAAAGGGTTTCCCTGTGCTAAGTGCTCAGTCATATGTGCTCTCAGCATTTTATAATAAATATAATGGGGCTCATAAATCTTCTAAATCAATCAAACACACAAACAATAAAGCACCTGGAACACAAAGGACATGATCCAGCCAAAGTCCAGCACTTTGATATATTATTAATTGCAATGACTTTGATGTATCCCTGAACTAAAAAATGAAGCATGTGCTTGCTTTTTCCATTGAAATCAGTGGGATTAAAAAGGGCTGGATTGTGACCAGTTTTGAGATGGATCTTAACAATTGATGTTTGATTCATTCAAGGCATTGCTCTGGTATCTCTGCCAAATAAAGTACAAAAGGCATCTGTTAAGAGCAGGGCCTTTCTGGTAGTGACAGCAACATTGTAGAATATCTTCCTGAGGGAGACCTGTTGAGCTCAGATGCCATGTAGCTTTAGGCAGCAGGCAAAAACTCACCTGTTTCATTTATAACCTGATTGCTCATTACTGCAATGAGGATATTGGCAAGATGTCAATATAACAAGATTTATACTCTTTGTAAATTACAGGACAGAATATTTAGATACAATAGCAGTACTGAAATAGAAAGCCTCATTTAAAGCTGCTTATCAGTGAATTGTAATAATACGTAGCATTTATATATCACTTTCATGTCTTGGATTTGCTTTTTCCATACATCATTTCACTATTGTGGAAGAGAGGCCAATATAGACATATTGGCTTGCCTAGGGCCATTAAATGAGTATATGGCAGACTCAAACAATTTTCTCATGGGGAAATTCACCCAGACGTTACAACATCAGTCCAGAGCACACAGTTCCATATATTTGTGAACTATATGCCCAACAGGGAGAAGCCCACGTGCTCAGTTGCAGGAGCAACATCATTCTCATAGTTAACTCGGTGGAGGTGGAGCTGGAATTGTAGCCTGATAAACACTCCTTTGCTGCAAGCAAGCAAGCGACTCAATCAGGAAGGAGAGAAGAGGGGTGTGTAAACAGCCTATGCTAGATCTGAACAATGGTCCATCTAGTCCAGCAGTCCAACAGTGGCCAACGTCTGAGAAGCAGAGATGTGTCACCTCTCACTATGGAGGTTGCTCTTAGCTGCCATGGGTAATAGCCACCAATAGACATATCCTCCTTGAATCGGTCAAATCCTTTAAAATGATCGGCACAAACACCACAGACGAAAGTTTACATACATATATACATACATCTACATCATCAATACTATATTTCTCATCTTGCCTGACTAAATTTGTGACAAATTGTCTTTAAAAGACATGCACCTCACTCCAGGTATGAGTAGATGAAGTCTTTTGCATGGAGATCTGCTTAGGTACTGCATGCACAGCTCCTGTGACCAGATCGCTCTAAGTCAGGTCCTCTAGGATTGCATATGCAGTTACAGTTCTTGGATAAAAACTTCCCGTTGAGTTTCCAACAGAGAGTTGGTGTTATCATTGGCTGTAGGAGGCCTTGGAGGCCACATCAGCAGTGGGGCTAGGGCTGCATGTGGCTCACTGGCCATGTGCTGCCCACCCCTGCCATTGAAGATATGTTACAGTGGTTTTAGCTGGGAGCCATAGGTGAGAAGAAGTGATGTTCTGTCCCTTTAACCTTCTAGGTCTGTCTTATGGTAGATATGCCTGGGTGCTAGTCTGGCCTGATTGATCGGCCATTTTATATTTCACTGAAGTAGGACAGGATGTTAACTTGAATATGAGCCAACAGTGTGATGCAGCTGCAAAAAAAGCAAATGCTATTTTGGGCTGCATTAATAGTAGTAAAGCTTCCAAATTGCGTGAGGTACTGGTTCCCCTCTATTCAGCACTGGTTAGGCCCCATCTTGAGTATTGTGTCCAGTTCTGGGCACCACACTTCAAGAAGGATGCAGACAAGCTGGAGCGTGATCAGAGGAGGGCAATGAGGATGATTAGGGGTCTGGAAACAAAGCCCTATGAGGAGAGATTGAAAGAACTAGGCATTTTTAGCCTGGAGAAAAGAAGACTGAGGGGAGACATGATAGCACTCTTCAAATACTTGAAAGGTTGTCACAAGAGGAGGGCCAGGATCTCTTCTCGATCAACCCAGAATGCAGGACACGGAATAATGGGCTCAAGTTACAGGAAGCCAGATTCCGGCTGGACATCAGGAAAAACCTCCTGACTGTTAGAGCAGTACAACAATGAAACCAATTACCTAGGGAGGTGGTGGGCTCTCCCATACTAGAGGCCTTCAAGAGGCAGCTGGACAACCATCTGTCAGGGATGCTTTAAGGTAGATTCCTGCATTGAGCAGGTGGTTGGACTCGATGGCCTTATAGGCCCCTTCTAACTCTACTATTCTATGATTCTATGATAATACTTGCCTCAGCCCAATTGGAAATTGGCATGCAAAGGACTTGCAGTAACACAATACCTGGACCAAATGAAAAGTGGCATTGGTTCAGATCCACATCCTATACCATCATGATTGAGGAGCAACGAAGCTGCTGTTGTTTGGATCATCTCATTCAAATGAAAGTAGGCCAGGGTTTAGGGTGCTTCTGACTAATCTGTCTCCTTGTCCCATTCTGATTTACCATTGAGACTATGGAGGCATGGGGGGGGGGGGCAGGGCGAAGAAAGGTATGCCACTCACTGAATCATGAAGAACCACTTCCTTCAGTAGCTGGATTTCTTTGTTCTCCATGCTGCGTACACCAGAAATCAGAGTTGAGGAGAGTCCAAGGTGAGATAAGATTACAGGAACATGGAGTGTATGACAAACAGCACAAACTTCATACAGAAAGGTTCTCTCATGCCAGAGAGAAAAGGCACAGTTTAATTGCCATTAGTCTCAGCAAGCACATAGTGCAACTATACAACAGTCTCTTTTTCCCTGAAAGATTACTGAACTTTAGATACAGTCTTTCCTGAGCATATTCTTTCAGACCTGTTTGCTTGCCATTATTAAAACATAAGTGTTCTCATGGAAATACTTCACAAAAGCTAAAAACCAAAAATGCACATGATAAAATATAAAACCTTTAAAAGGTTGAAACCGAATAAAACAGAAACCACCAAAATAAAAGCCGGCAGCAGCACAAAGAACTACAAATGCACAAATACCGTTTTTAAAATGGAAAGACTGAAGAGTCTGGGACAATAAAAAGGTCTTCACCTGGTGCCAACAACACTCAATGGCATCAGGTGAGCCTCACTGGGGGGGTGGGGTGTCCTGATGGCATTGCTTTGCCGCTCGTTCCTTCAAAACCCCAGAACTGGGGTGGGAGTAGCAAATCCCCACCACAGGAGGGAGTGGGGACTTCCGGGCAGTGTTGGCAGCCATTCAGCTCATTGAGCCTGCCCCTGCCTGGTCTTTCTGTGTGTCCCACCACTAACCTACTGTGGGCTTCAGTCCACCCCCAGAATGCTCCCAACCTTGATGCAAAGCAAGGTCACAAACGACAGATGACCAAAGAAGGTAGTGACCTCAGAGTAAATGAAACAGTCGCAGTAAGTCAGCAACTTTTTATGTGTGCAGTTTTGGGGGGGGAGGGGAGCTTGTATTGGGCACGAGTTAGTGGCTGTGTTGTCATATAAACTATGCAGTGGCACTGGGCAGCCCCCACAGGGTATTTGAGATGTATAGACAGCCCCAGGGAAGGGCATTCCACAGTTGAGGAGCAAAGTACTAGAAAGGAAGCAACGAGGGGAAAAGGGCCAGAAAACACACGCTCAGCAGCACCAAGGTATAGGACCAGACAAAAGGCCTGAGTCCCCAGGAGAGTTATTCCTGTCCAGTGGCATAAGCAGATGCAAAGCGAGGGGGAAGCGGCTTCTGTGCCTTCAGTACTGTATAGAGAAAGAAGTTTTGGTCAGCAGGTCATCATGCTGAGTTGGAAGACCTAAAATCAGTAGTGCACGCACTAGTAACTTCGAGGCTCGACTTCTGCAATGCGCTGTACATAGGGCTACCTCTGTGCCTAGTCCAGAAACTTCAACTAGTTCAAAATATGGCAGCCAGGTTGGTCACTGGTACACCTAGGGGTGACCATATTACACCAGCTTTAAAATCTCTCCACTGGCTGCCAATTAGTTTCCAGGCGAAGTACGAAGTGTTGGTCATTACCTTTAAAGCCCTACATGGTTTGGGTCCAGGTTACCTGCGGGATCACCTTCTCCCATACAATCCGCCCCGCACGCTCAGGTCCTCTGGGAAGAATTTACTTCAGTCAACAAAAACTAGACTGACAACCGTTACCCAGAGGATCTTTTCTTCTGCCGCTCCCAGATTGTGGAATGACCTGCCGGGAGAGATCTGACAACTCACCAGTCTCCAAGAATTTAAAACAGGTATAAAGACTGATCTCTTCCAGCAGGCCTACCCAGATGAATTTTAAGTGTTTTTATTGGTGTTTTATTGGTATTTTAATGATGTATTGATGTGCTTTTAATCACTTTTGTGTATTTTATGTTGATGTTGTTCCCTGCCTCGATCCGGAGGGAAAGGCGGGTGATAGATAATAATAATAATAATAATAATTATTATTATTATTATTATTATTATTACTATTATGGACTTCTCTCTTCCACAGCGACGCTGATGGCCTCCTTGGTATCTGGTCACTTAACGCCTTAGTAGGAAAGCCATTCACTATTCAGCCATCTCTGTGAAAGAGAACAAACCCCTCTGCCGGTGCGGTTGTGGCAACAAAGCATTCAACACATTTATTGTGACTTCTTTTTGGAAGCGTCCCAGTTATAATGTACTGTGATTATCTCCCCCCCACTCCCACCCCTATATATTGAGGTTTTGTTTTTCCCAGTTCCTCCAGAAAGTGCCACAGTCAAAGGCTTGAAGGGCACCCGAGTTCAGTTTAGGGCTGTGGTCTTCCAAACGGCAGGGCAGGCTTTGGGGTGGGTGCGACAGGCCTATGGGTGGAGAGAGAGTTTCAGGGAGGGAGAAGATCCTGCGGCAGGCAGAGCCTGAGGCCCTTTCCTCCCTATAGCAGATTTGGCACCCACAAACTGCTATGTCAATCACAGAAGCTGCAAAAGGACAGGAAGAAGATGAGAGAGCTTCTGCTTCGGTCCCCTCCTGCTCCGGCTTCTTCCATTGGTTTTAGGAGGCGGCCTCTGAGATGTCCTGTCTACTCCTCTTCTGATGCCAGGGCTGGGTGGGCCCCCCAAACCTTAGATATATGCACAGATCTACCCTTTGGCCTTTATCACAAGGGCGGTTTGATCCACACCCGCCGCGACTTTGATCCAATTCTTTCACACGGCGGCGGCCCCCTCACGCTGCTCTCATGCCCCGAGTGCTCCGTTTCCCGTTTCACCTTTGAAGTATCCCTGAACAGGGATTGTCCATTTGCTTCCCTCCTCCTCTGCAGGCTGAGCTGAGGAATCGGAGCAAAACCGACCTCAAAGGGCTACACTCCCATAGGAAACGGAGGGGGAACTCGCAGAAGCAAAACGGGTAGGTGTGATAAAGCCCTTTGTTTCAAATCATTACGAATGTGGAATAAAAAGCAGGAAATAACACATGAAAGTGTATATGGAATGTGGTTTGTGCTCCAACAGTTGTCAGTGCATTTCAATACAATTTTTTATTTTTTTATTTTTTATTATTTTTATTATTATTATTATTATTTTATAAAGTGATCAGTCTCCTAACAATTAATGTCTAAACAACTGTACATAAGAAAAGATAATGATTAATACATTTTTTTGGGGGGGGGAACAAGACAGAAACAGAAAGGAAAAAAGAAAAGAAATAATTAAATAAACAAACAACTATACTAAATAATAAGTGTGCTGTATGATCTTCATTTGTTGTTATAATATCCAAATGCTCAAAGCTGAAGCTGCCATGTGTTGCTGTGAGCCGGGTTGTGACGTATGTTGAATGAATCTCCTCCATATAGCATAAAAGGACAGCGGTTCTGTTTTCCCTTGGATTAGAAGTAAGCCATGAGTTATTTTTTCTGATATTGCCACAGACCATATATTTCAATACCATACAGATAGGTTCAGATTGTCCAGTTTTTTCCATTGTTGTGCAATTGTCTGGTGGGTTAGTAAGAATAACAATAAATCCTTACATTTCAAACTTGCATTAGATCCTTTGTGTATTGATAATAAAAATAATTCTGGATCGTATAGAATAGTTTCTCCAGTAATAGCCGTTAATTCTCTATGTACTAAAGTCGAGAATCCCAGTATATGTGGACAAGTCCACCATAAATAAAAATACATTCCTTTTACCCCATAACCTCTCCAACAAAGGGGGCTACATGTTGAAGTAATATGTGCTAGCTGTATTAGTGTACAATACCATCTATGCAGTATTTTCAAATAAGTTTCTCGAATAGAAGCTGATGTAGATCTAAATGGTCTATTATTCCATAATTTATTCCAGCTAGCATCATCTAATTCCCTTCCAAAATCTAATTTCAATACCATTATAAAGCAGCAGTGTAGATTTAGCTGTAAGTGGTTCCATAGGAGGTTTTGCCTGATGGTAGATGGGTTGTGGTAGATAGTGTGTGGGGCTCAGAAGGCAGGCTAGGTTTAGAAGGGGATCTGAGTCTGAGAAACATTCAGATATAACTCTCTGGGTGGCTGCTCCAATTATGGGGCAAAATTAAGGCTTTGCATATTGGGGCTGTATACGCCAAGCCTTCCCTGCCTGTCCCTTGGGACAGGTTGATGCACTGGTCTGATGGCCACTGGTCACACCATCTGATCTGACCATGAGGGAAATTACACAAATGGCTTCCAAAGATGCTACTTCCCAAAAAAAGGTAACAGCAGCTCTTTCCCACAGACCAAAATTAAATAATTTTTCTCCAGATGTTGAACCCATCCACTTGCTCTGAAAAGTTGTTTATATGATATAAAAGGGCACCCTGTGACATCCTGCTTCTCATCTGTAAGCTGCTTCTCCATGGAATACTCTCCCCAGGGAGGCTGGCCTGGCCTGACCCATCCCCAACCCTGGGGTCCTTTTGGTACAAAGCAAAGAAATCTTGATTTTCCTAAGCCACCTTCTCCAACATGGCATCCTCCAGATGTGTTAGACTACAACTTCCATCATTGTAATCCAATACAACGAAAGGGCCCAGGTTGGGGAAGGTTGTTCTGAGCCTTTAATTTTAACTCTTTTTTGTGTTTAATTTTATTTGTTGATGTGTGTGTGTGTGTGTGATTTCTATAAGCCACTCTGGGAATGTTTTTTACTCTGATAGGGGTAATCAATGAAGTCAACCACAAGCCCAGCTCCCAAAGCAGCCCTTTGAGCCAGTGAGAGCGTGGAATTGAACCAGCCAATCAAAAAAGACAACTGCTGAGGACCAGCTGCCTCCTTGCCCTGAGGAAAGGATGCCTTGCTGACCTTTCAAGGTCATGATCCCCAGGGTCTGTTGTTTATGATACTACTGTTTTCAGTATGTGGCTGTTTGTTTTAAGTGAGTTTGGTTTTTATCCTGTTTTGTGAGCCACATGGAGGGCCCTTGTAGGACACAGAAATATTTATATAAATTAATAACAAACAACCCAAGTCAATCACCCACAACTCCTTGACAAAGGATGGGCAGGTTCTGCTTGTCCGGGTAAAGAGAGAAAGACTTCCCCTCCAGCTTCACATGCTCCAGTTGTCCCTACTCATCTAGGATAGTCCATGTACCTGTTGCTGGTAAAGGGCTTCTTCACATGAGCGAAATAAGGCACGCTTGTGACTGGCCACTCACAGAAACTTGCAGGTCCTTTTGTTGAAGTCAGCAACTTCCTGCACATCTCCTGCGCTTTTCCCCAGTAATTCTGTTTTAAAAAACCCTGTGATATCACGATTCTGCTGAAATATCTCAGGATTTCCTACTGTGTACAGGGGAAGTTGCGCTGCAAAGCACCCACCAGAGGGGACCGTCCCATTCAATGCTGTGAGAAGGGAGAGGAAGGGAAGTTTTCAATTACAGACCACGTGATCGCTCCTCTCCACCTGTGTAATGCAGCCCCATTACAATTGCATAAGAGAAGCAGTAAGCAAAGACCCAGAAAGGAAATGCGATTTCCCCTTAATCTAAAGAAGCCCATTGTCACGGTCTCTATTTTGCTTTGGAGGGAAATTCTGAGGATATCTTTAAAATGTCTGGTTAGTACAGTGGTAGGCAGCCTGGTGCCCTCCAGTTGTTTTGGACAACTCCCATAATCCCCAACTTTTGGCCATGCTGGCTGTGGCTTATGGGAGTTGTAGCCCAAAACATCTGGAGAGTATCAGGTTGCCTACTCCTGTGTTAGCCCACTAGAATTGCCATTTTCAAACTTCAGCCCCTAGAAGTTAAACCTCTAAGTGGAGAATGGATATATTTGGGGATTGTATTGCACATGCATATAAATTCACACACATGAACACTAGAGTGCCATCTGCAGCAGCTGAGTTTCATTTCGTTGTGTTTTTTCTTACACAAATGATTAGCAATACTTTAAAAGCAGAAATATAATGCTGTCAGATCAGAAATAAGGACATGCCTATGGTCTAGCATCAACAGGGTGTTTCTTATTCAAAACATTACAAAAACTGCCCATTTTAGAATAAACACCATTGGCATCGTTCATCCTTCCCAGAACTGTATGCTGTAGTACTAGGGCTGTGAACGGACCCCCCCCCCCCCCCGATCCGATCTGGATCCCAATCTATGAGATCCATATCGGGCCTGATCCAATCCATATTAGATTGGGCCTGATCCGACTCAGATCCGGATCCGACCTGGGTCCGTCCACAGCACTCCCTCCCGCTCTCCCCGCTCTCTCTCTCCCTCTCTCCCTCCCCCACTCTCCCTGCTTACCTGCTGCCTCCTCCGCATCGTCCTGCCGTCGTCTTCCCTCCTTGCTGTGGGCTGCCGCATTTGCCGGTTGCAGCGGATGATGTCATCACCCGCCACAACCAGCAAATGTGGTGACCCACAGTGAGGAGGGAATATGACACCAGGACAATGGCGGACGATGGCAGCAGGTAAGCAGGGAGACTGGGGGGAGGTGTTGGAGGGAGGGAGAGAGTGGGGAGAGCGGGAGGGAGTGCTGTGTCTGGATCCAGATAGGATCCAGATCGTGGATCTGGGATCCAGAGGTTGGGACCACCCTGATCCGACTTGGATTCAGGATCTGGATCTGGTCACAGCCCTAAGTAGTACAGTTTGGGTGCTGGATCCAGATTTAGTCATACCTAGAGTAATCCCATTAAAATCAATGGGACTTGACTAACTGGAGTCCCACTGATTTCAATGTGTCTGTTCTGACTAAATTTGAATCCAACCCAGGTAATTTTAGACTGTATACTTCATAGCCTAATGGGGGCCCTCGTCTTTGGCTGGTTATGTATATGACTTCACTTCCTTCACACTGTGGTCAGCCTTCCCCGTTCCATTTGGGGTGGCCCTCCTGCTCATTGCGCTGTGTAGTGCTCCGGGAGTCTACCCCACATGTTCTGGCCTGACGGCACATCTTCCAATATGTCATGTGAAATTTCCATCTATTTGAACTACTAAGAATGATCCATACCACAGGGGAAATTATAAAGTTTCTCATTTAAACAAAAGAAGAAATACCCTCTTGATTTTCAGCCGGTGACTCTCTATACCCAGGCGATGACTAAGCAGATTCTTTCTTAGTTGTCTAGAATCACAATGCCACTGTACTGCTTTCCTTACATGCTTCTATCAGTGCATACATGGCTAGTTCATGTTATTGCATGCAACACTTCAATTATGCATACAGCCAGATCCATTGTGAAATTAATTACACAGTCTATTAAAATCCTTAAGTTAGGATTTTAACATGCCCTGCTTCAGAAGGTAGTGCAAGACTGGCTATTTCAGAATAAATTAATATGGCACGGGGAAACAACTATGAAACAACTATGCTGAAGAAACTACTGAAGAAACAACTATGCTGTGCAACATGATCCAATGCCTGCTCCTGCTTCCCCTGCCAAACACTTGTTCAGTGCAAAAATAAATAAATGTTGTTGTTGAATTCCCTGTATCTAGAAAATAGTATGTAAAGGAGAGGGCTAGATTTGACCTCTTCACCCTGACACACTAGTTTTATGCAGTGTTTCCCCCAGGAACTGAAACTGGAAAGGAGAAACCAAATGCACAGTTACAAGATGGGGGATACTTGGCTCAGCAATACTACACATGAGAAGTATCCTGGAATTGTTATAGATCACAAGCTGAATATGAGCCAACAAGTGTGATGTGGCTGCAAAAAAAAAGCAAATTCTATTTTGGGCTGCATTAATAGAAGTATAGCTTCCAAATCTCATGAGATACTGGTTCCCTTCTATTTGGCACTGGTTAGGCCTCATTTTGAGTACTATGTCCAGTTATGGGCACCACACTTCCAGAAAGATGCAGACAAGCTGGAGCGTGATCAGAGGAGGACAATAAGGATGATCAGGGGTATGGAAACAAGGCCCAGTGAGGAGAGACTGAAAGAACAGGGCATGTTTAGCCTGGAGAAGACTGAGGGGAGACATGATAGCATTCTATGGCTCTGTTCGGACGACACATTAAGCAACGGAGGAGGGGGGGAACAATCATCAGTTGTGTTGCTTATTGTGTCGTCTGGAGGACAACACACAACACACCCACAACTGACAGTACGTTAATCAGGCACTTTAAACACGGAGTGAAACAACGAGCTTGCACATTGTTTAGCCTGAAGCCCCATTGTTTAAAGTGTCGTCCGAATTCAGCCCCCTCTCTCTCTGTGGACTATTCCATTTCGGAATAGAGTTCTGCTGCCTAGAGCAGCAAAAAATCCCCAGCCGCTCTATGCAGCCGGCAGAACTCACGGTGCATGCTGGGATATGGCTGGGGGACACACGGAGGAGAGGCTGCAACCAAAATGGCCGCCGCAAGTTCCTTGCAGCCGGGGCGTTTGCCGGTTCCGAGCAGCGCCGGCTACAGTGTGTCGTCTGTGGAGCTCCTCCTGCCTAACGCACGGTCAGTACGTTATTTACCCCTCCGTTGCTTAATATGTCGTCCGAACTGAGCCTGTAAGTACTTGAAAGGTTGTCACACAGAGGAGGGCCAGGATTATTATTATTATTATTATTATTATTATTATTATTAATTACATGTATATACCACCCCATAGCTGAAGCTCTCTCAATCATCCCAGAGTGCAGGACACAGAATAATGGGCTCAAGTTACAGGAATCCATATTCCGGCGGAACATCAGGAAAAACTTCCTGACTGTTAGAGCAGTATGACAATGGAATCAATTACCTAGGAATGTAGTGGGCTCTCCCACACTAAAGGCATTCAAGAAGCGACTGGACAATAATCTGTCAGGTACATTTTAATGTGGATTCCTGCATTGAGCAGGGGGTTGGACATGATGGCCTTATAGGCCCCTTCTATGATTCTGTGAGAAGTATTTGAATTTTCAGAGAACTGAGAGCTTATCTTTGAGACTCTTCACCTTTGGCACATGTGGACTCAGGTTGTATGAGTCCACAGTAAAAGATGGAAAAGGTTTGACAATTATGACTACATCTTTTTAGATACATACACACCTTTGTTGATGTAGTTTTGCGCAAAACTGTCAATGAACTTCTCAATTGCAGTGCATTCATTTTCAGTTGCTTCTTGTGTGTTGGGTAGTTCTGATCCAATATAATCAGCTATAAGGCTGATGGTGCTAATATAAATCAAACTGTATTTGTAAATTCACAGAAATTGTTCTATATCTATCACGCTGTCCAAATAGAGTGAATGAAATTAATACAATTGTCTTTTCGGCTCAAATGGTCGTATATAGGAAATAATAATACAATGGTCAGTAAAATGATTTTATCAGTACAACTGGCTGTACAGCTCAAATAGTCATACACGGGACATAACAGTACAATGGTGAATACAGTGACTTTATTATAAGGGGAACTCCAGAATGTGTTGTTATTTCTACTCTTCTTCAGAAAACCATTGGACGTGGGATCTGATTGTACAATATGCAGCCACACTGTGTCCCTCTCTTATTCCACGCTGAACGGTAAAAGGCTATGAAATGACAGACAGGGGGAGCATGAGTAATTTTCACAAAGGCCAGAGCTGTTACTGTATTAATGAAGTGTTATCTAAGGACATTACCTGAGAATTATGCGGGGAATTAATAAATTGGAAAGCTTTAAAGAAACCTATGTACTCCACTGCAAACACTTCTTATGTTGCCCTAAATTGTTAAGACAACAAAATAAGTATAAAAAATACTTTACCAAAATAAATAGTGCTAGATGGCAGTGCCTCCTACACGCTCAGCATTGGCATTTAGCAATATGACTCGACCAGGAAATTATTAGTTGAGCAAAAATACCTTACACGCTTGTTGTTAGAATTCTTGCACTGATTATTTTGTAAAGTATTACCCATGTGCTGCAGTTCCAACAAAAATCAGACCTCCCACCTCCCTCCTATTGTACTCATTTAAATGTTGCTACTGCTGTGTACAGTGGCTTTGCTACCTCGTTTGACCTTCAGTATCATTTTTGTTTCCAGGAAAAGAGCAGAAGCTCCATCTGTTGACTGTGACTTCTCATGTCTCACGCCTCACAAAAGTTGTATGCATAGAATTTTGCTTTTATTATTTATTTATTTATTTATTTTATTACATTTGTATACCGCCCCATAGCCGAAGCTCTCTGGGCGGTTTACATAAGATTAATACAATTAAAAACAATATACAAAAATTAAGACAGCAAAAGCATACAATATACACACAATATTCACATACATTTAAAACCACCATAATAACTTTAAAAATAAGCCTAAAAACAAAACAAACCCAGGCTTAGCAGATATTGCTAAATGCCTGAGAGAAAAGGAAAGTCTTGACCTGGCGCTGAAAAGATAACAATGTTGGCACCAGGTGGGCCTTGTCGGGGAGAACTTTCCACAATTGGGGGGCCACCACAGAGAAGGCCCTCTCCCTTGTTGCCGACCTCCGAGCTTCCCTCGGAGTAGGCACTCGGAGGAGGACCTTGGATGTTGAACGTAGTGTTCAAGTAGGTTCATGTTGGGAAAGGTGTTCCGTCAGGTATTGTGGTCCCATCTCAAATTAAATGTTTATCAAATCAATTAATGTCTGAGAAAGATGAGCAGAATTTGCCCATGTACAAGCAGGCAGGCAGGAGGGCAGCCTTGAACAGACAAACGGCTGGGGAAAGGACCCAACTCCCTGCTCATCTCTCACCTGACCTCCACTCAACCTGAAATAGCTGCTTTGACTGAAGGAACAACACACTCTTGGAAAAGAACAATCAGACATGAACACACAACAGGTAGTTTGACCCTTAGGCACACATGGCAATGGCTGGAAGGCAGCGAGTTAAAACACTGCCGTAACATTTTATATTTAATTTTGCAGCCTATAAGAAATCAAGAAATTTAAACTAAGTTTAAGTAACCTTAGCCCTCATGTAATACGTCAAATGGTCCCTTGCAAAAATGTGAATTCTGTATCCCTGTGTACAGACTACACATTACAATTGTTTTCCTTTGCTCCTTTAATGGGATAAATGGCCACATGCAGTACATTGTTAATATTAATGACAATACTATTAATGTTATGATGTGCTGGAAGTATTGTTGCTGGGTTTTCCATTACAATTTGTAATCAAAGCTACTATACAATAATGTAGAGCTATTTTTTTCATGTTCTTCAAGGGCTCCTAGCCAGTTCATCTCCAGAGATAAATGTGCAGGTACTCTTTGGACAAGACAAAACTGAACTCCACAAATTCTCTGTAGCATAGACAGCTCCTGTGCTCTCTTCTATTTAAAGGGTGCATCCTTTTCAATCACAGAAAGTAGCCTTCCCCAACCTGGTGCCCTCCAAATGTGTTGGTTGGGGATGCTAGGAGTTGTAGCCCAGCACATCCGGATAGCACCAGGTTGGCAGGTTTAACTTATGATTAAGGAAACATCCCAAATGCAGGCAGCATGAAAATATCAGTGAACATATCTATTTTTGCCTCTGACCAAGGTACTTTGCTTCCCCTTTCAGCAAAGATAATCAAGAATACTCATTGATAATAAATTATGTTGAGAAGGGTTTGCATACAGATCTAATTCCAGATGCACACAACAGCTTAGATGATATACCTTTCTGTAGTGAAACTGTGATCTATGGCATTTCAAAATTCCCCCATTGAGTCATAGCTAAGGAAACTTTGTTTGCAAAGAGTTAAATGTCCGTTTTCCTGAATTCTCCTAGTGGTGCAAAGCTTTGGGCAGTGCGGGGTGGTATCATTCTTGTCATCAAGCTGGAATGCATCGTAGGCTCCAGCTATCCAATCAGAGCTCAAGCTGAGGGTTTATATAGAGAGATATTTCCTCTGCAGAACAGTCACAAAGTGAGCGGTGTTGAGATTGCTAAAGAAGCAACGGGGCAAAGCCGGCTGTAATTGCACAGAATACGGCTCAGTTTTTGCACTGTCGTTCGACTGGTAAGTGCAATACCTTTCATCTTAATTATATTAAATGCTAATCTACCCACAGGCAATTCTTTTTGAACAGCCCAGATGGAATGACTGCAACCTTTGAAAGCTCATAGACTTTATGCTATTTTCAGTTATCTCAAAGCTTCATTGCAATGATGCTCCTTTTCAAAGCAATCAATACCGCTTTGGAAGAGGCTTGTGTACATATGCTCAGTGTCCAGGGTAGGTTTTCTCAACAAATAAGCTTAGAAATATTACAAGAACTATATAGCCCATCCTTTGGGGGCAATTTCAGGCAAGAGACAAGCAGTAATCTATATTATCCCACTGTAAAACAGCAGAGTCTGAAGAAACATGCATGGTTTAATATTTATAGAAGAAATATGTATGTACTTAAGGCATGAATTCAGTCACAACCCAAAACAGAAGAAGGCGAGAGGCAATCCTTCATGTGGCATCTTGCCAGCAGAACAGGACTTGGTCATGCAAGTTTTGGGAACCCCAGCAATTTTGTTCTCCAAATGCAACTATTTTATGCATGGTTCCGTTCAATGGGTCTTACTTCGGTATGTTTGCATAGAATTGCAGCCATGCAGCTCAGTCCTAACTTTGCTCACTCTCTTTAGAACGTAAGAAGTGCCATGCTGGATCAGACCAAGGGTCCATCTAGTCCAGGAGCGTCATCACATGGGAGGTTTAATGCACATCTGCCACGACTTTGATCCACTTTTTCAGCGCTGGACTGTCATGATGTCGTCCCCGTTGTGCTGTTCTCTCGCCCTGAGCAACTCCAGCCCTGAAGAAGTGGATCAAAGTCACGGTAAATGTGCATTAAACCTCCCATGTGATGACGCTCCTGCACTCTGTTCACACAGTGGCCATCCAGCCCTCAACCAGGGACCAACAAAGCAGGACACGGTGCAGCAGTACCCTCCCACCCATGTTCCCCAGTGACTGGTGCGCACAGGCTGACTGCCTCGGATACGGGAGGTAGCACATAACCATCAGGGCTAGTAGCCATTGATAGCCTTCTTCTCCAGGAATTTAAGCCATCCAAATTGACCACTTTGTTCCATGGGATTTTCTTACAAGTAAGTATGCATACAATTGCAGCCTTATGCAGTAGTCCTCTACACACTTACTAGGGAGTAAGCTTATTGAACTCAATGGGATTTATTTCTGAGTAAACATGCTTAGTTAGGATTGCACAGTAAACCTCTTAACCTAAACATTTAAGTGGTGGCATCCCACTGCTGAATGTGTAGACTAGACAGAGACGATGAAAACAGCAGAAGCCCTATTAGCATAATGTGATAGCAAGGCTGCTATTTTGGCAATAATAATGGCAAAAAGGAGTAACAGACTATATATATATATATATATATATATATATACATATATATATATATATATATATATCTATATCTATCTTTACTCTGTTTTCCTATTTAACTGACTTTGCAGAAATTACAAACTGGGCGGGGGAAGGGTGAATGGGTTGAAAGAGGTGTTTAAGTCTCCATTCGTCTTTTATGATGCCTCCTCCTTAATTCTCGGTTTCTACAAAAGGGTGGCCTGAATCAGGAGGGTGGTGGTTTGATGCCTAATTTGGCAACAGAAACATGATGTGCCTGTTTGTTTCCCAATACCTTCCTGAAACATTGGTCTTTGTCGCTACATGCAACTGCGATGAAATAACCCCAGGCTTTATAAAGATGAGTTAATCACTTTCTGGGGTTACGGTGTTAACTTCTAATGAAGCAACTTACGACACTGTGTGCACACACTTTTTTAAAAAGGGAAAATCTCTGCCATTTATAAATTAAAAACACAGAGACTTATTAATACTCTTATATTATTCATATTTTGAAATCAAATTAACATATTGCTGATCCCCAACTGTATGCCAACTGGTTTCATAATTGGTAAAAGAGACTATATAACACACTCTGAAATGTTTCTGTGTGTGCATCTATGCAAACCTGCTCAAATGTACTCCCAGATAATTGCATTTAGGCTTGCAGCTTCTCTGTGAATAGTGCTTTTCCCTGGACTGGCATTCCTTTTCACCTTAATAATCTGAAAGCACACTTAAGTAGAAGTATGTTCCACAGAAATCAATGAAACATTTTCATATTACACATTTAGGATAGAGATAGTAGATTAGTTCAACGTCTATATTTAAATCCAGAAAATGTATTCAGTCTTTAGAATGCAGAAATACTTTAAAATGCAAAAAAAATGAAGAGAGAATCCAAGTATAAACAGCAAGATTTCTTCTTGTGTTCTCCAAGTGGGCTGTTCTTTTTATTTATTGTAATTCTGCAGGAAGCTGACAAGAAATGATACTATTTTAGAAAATCAAAGGTGGCTTATACAGATATTGTTGTCCTTAGTGTTTGCTCATTTCTTTTCTCCTTCTGCCATCTCTGATCAAACAGGTTTTGCAGGCTTTTGAAACACTACAGAAAACTGCAAAATTTGTTTATTGTGCAAACTGCAGGCAATAATGCCTTCAACTTTCTGGAGAATTCAAGTGTCTGCCTCCAGTCCAGCCATTATTCCCATGTAATGGTTTTGGACCACTCTTGTGAGTTGATCACCAGGTTTGCCACTGCATTTTGGAGAGAAGACAGCACAAGGGATTAAGGAAGATTAGAGGTTAATTTTAGGGACTTTCACCAATACTTGCCCCATTTTACAAGCCTGAAGTTGCTCTGTTATTTTCAGGAACCAGCAAAAAGAAGAACCAAATAAGTCAACCAAACCAGTGAAAATAGGAACCTCTTACCCAACGCCATGAAGCCTCTCGTTGTCGTCATCATCATCATCATCATCTCTGTAATGCTGAGTGCTCTTGTCACAGCCACCACATCAGTAAGTTTTGCAACTAACAGGAATAGCAACTGGTAGCTGTTTGTGTTCATTTCCATTTTTGACCATAAATGCGAAGCTTCCCCTTCCACCATGATCCAAACCTATTTTTAGACTTCCCTCATTTTTATTTTGTTTTGTTTACTGCTTGTATGTGTAGCAGATTGTGTTTTGTAGCACAACACTAAGGTGGCAGTTGTAATAACCTGCCAAAACCTGGTCTCTGCACCTTCTGGTCACCTGGGTCTCTTTTTTTGTTTCCATTCCACCTCAGTTTCCCTCCCCAGCATCTGATTCCACCCTCCACCCCTCTGGTGCCCTTCTCCTGTCCCCCTAATTGCTCAGGACCACTTCTTTTTCTAACCCGCCTTTTCAAGCCCCCTCTCCTTCCCTCTCCTCCCGTCTCCTTTTCATGCCCTGGTCTATTTCTTTTCCACACCTTTGATTCTTCTACTTCCTCTTTCCCTAGGCCCTTCTGCCTGCTCTTCTGCATGATCAGAGCAGCTTAGAAACCATTCTGCCTGCCCTAACCCTCCGTGACATTAGGGCAGTTCAGCCCATCTCTGCGGGTGGAGGCTTCCTCTCCACAAAATGTTTGCAGATTTCTGCTATGCATTAGAGCAGGGATGGATACCCTCAGGCCCAGGGGCTAACTCCTGCCCGCCTGGGGCTCCCCAGATGTTCTGGTCCCTTCCCCTGGCCCCGCTCCCTTTCCTCCCTAGCTTTTGTGCAGTCCCCCCACTGGCATTCTAGAAGGCTGAAAAATGCCTCTCCTAAGGCTTTTAGTGACTGAAAGTAAACTTTAAGCTGCAATGTATTGGTATTTTTGGTTCCATCACTTTTGCCTTCAGCTGTACCCACTACGGGTATGTGGCTCCTGAGAGATCCTCTAAAATTGAATTTGGCCTTCAGGCTGAAAGAGCTTTCCCACCTCTGTTTTAGAGCAATCACCCATGCTGTAAAATCCCAAACCTTTCTCAAAGAAAAGTTAAAGTTCTGATTTAGGGCAATTAGAATGAGGGCAATTTGGAGCCACACGCTATTAATAGTTACTGAGCCCTAAAGATTGCCATAGCACCTTGAAGAGCTTTTCTTGTTACTTTCTGGTGCAGCTGTTACTGGTTGTACTGAGATCTAGGAAACGTGAAATCACAGCCCATCAATTGTCTCTGGTCGTCCACCTCAGTTCCCTATAGGGTGGAAATGATTGCCTACTTCATACATTGTAAGGGCAAATCAAATAAGAAAAAAAGTTGTTGAGGAGCTGCTATATCTAAATACTTCTTTTCCATAATTCCCAGAGAATAACTTATCTGTTATTGTTATTTCCCAGAGTCACCATTGGCAGAAGCAGCACAAGCTAACAAGCAAAACTAAATATGGGCGTAAAGGTAAATAAAACTTTGCAGCTTTGTTTTCAAATGAAAACTTTGCTGTTTGACAAAGGGCCAAATGATTCGTTGCACAGTCGTAACAAAATGCTGACGTATCTTTCTTCTAACGAAAAGCAGCTTTGGGAGAGAACTATTGGGAGTAAACAAGCGCTGGTGACGTCATTAGAGTTTTGTTATAAACATTTGCAAGTAACGTGACATTTGGCCCATAGTGTTTTGATGATCTGTTTTATTATTGTTTTAATCCATTTTTATTTATGATTGTAAGCTGCCTTGTATGACATTTTTCTTGGTAGAAAGGTAGATTACAAATCAAATAAATAAATAAATGAATTGCATGGTCAGATAACACATATCACAGAGTGTTATGTTTTATATAAAGTATTTTAATGTCATTTACATTATAGGCATCACATAGTTTGTGTTTCCTATAACGTAATTCTTTTAATGTAATTTATAGGTTGTAACTGTTTAAATGGAGGAACCTGCATCACCTTCCACATGTTCTCTCGAATTCCACGTTGCTCGTGCGCAGAAGGATATACTGGTGATCACTGTGAAATAGGTATGACGCTTCGCAATTCTTTCTGTTTCCTCTAACAGCCAACAGCCACGCCTCTGTGCTCCATTGTTCTGAACGCCAGCGATTCCGTTCCCCTGTGCTACAGAGGCACTGAAGTGTAAAGGAATGCAATCCAGCAAGCATTCGCTGTGTCTAAGAATTCGGTTTGACACCTGGTTCTCCAATTATGCGCATCTTCTCGGAAGCGCTTTATGGTAAATGACTGTACGCGGGAGGTAATTGAGCGCACAACTGGTGGCCTTACCGGTTGTTTGAAATGCGCTTTAGAAGTAGTTAATGCAGAGAATCGCTTGTTTACATAGTCAAAATGCGCTTTAACGGGCCGCAGAAAAATAAAACTCGCTATTTAACGCGCATTCGATAATGCGCATAATCGAATAGATAACGTGCCTCAACTCCCGATTTGCGCTCCGCTCATGTAGAGGTAAAAATTTTAATGAGACTTGAAAGAGCTTTAAACCTCTCGTGTAGAGGCAGCCTAAGACTTCGACCTTATGAAGTGCCAGAGAGGAAGAGAACAAGAGAGATCCCAGAGTTCCTTAGGTTGAATTGGCATTTCCTATACCCAGGCAGGAAGGAAGGGCAGCCCAATAATAATCAAACGGTTTGAGTGCCCCGGGTACAGTGGAAACCAGTGGGGCAGAGAGGACTGATGAGCCCTAGAACATGTGTGAATAAATGGATTCGGCCTCTGAGCTGCAGAGCGCATAGAAGCACTGACCTTGGATCTCACAGACCGGGAACAGTGTCAAAGAGGCCTTTGCCACTCGTGTACAATACACGCCATATTGCCATGCTTTGCAACAAACAGAAGTGACACAAACAAAATGGTTGTGGCAATGGTTGTGCTGATTATAAATTCAGAAATCAGACAACCACAAATTTAAGGGGTTTAAACAGAGGGAACTCAAAGAACCTAAAAGACATCAATCAAACCTCTAGTTTTTCAAAAGAGACAAGGCTGTTCTTGTTAATTTGTCACAACAGAAATGGGACTGGGAAGTTGTGTGTACTGGAGCCTGTGAAATTATTACTGACTGCACCTACTGGACATCCTTCTCCCACATGTTTACTAAAGGTCTCCTTTGACTCTGGTCCCCTTAAAGGAGGTAATGAGGCAGCCAGTTCCCTCGTGTTTGCTCACAGCATCCAGACACTTAAGGTCAAGGGACATGCTGCCCATTATGCCAGATTAGGGCAGATGAAGCTATAAATCCTTAAATGAAAAACACATATGCACCTTATATAGGGTGACCAGATTATGACAATCAAAATCCCGGACCCCCCCCCTCCGCCACCCCCCCAAAACAACCCCCCACCGCGCGCCCGCGCCGCCCCCCCCACCCGCGCCACACCGCGCCGCCCCGTGCTCCTTACCTGGACGTCTGCTTCCCTCCGGTGCTCAGAATCTACTGAGAAACAGGCTTCCTGGCCTGTCTCTCAGTACGTGCCGGGTGATGACGTCATCACCCAGCACGCTACTGAGGGACAGGCCGTGAAGCCTGTTTCTCAGTAGATTCCGAGCACCGGAGGGAAGTGGACGCCTCAGCAGGTAAGTGCCTCACGCTGCCTGCCTCCCGCCACCGCCGCGTGACCCCCTGCCACTCCGGTTTTCCCCCGCTGCCCCCCGGTTGCCCCGGTTCAGCCTAGGTTTCCAGGTTAGGACCAGGAAACCCCGGGCCATCTGGACACCCTACCTTATATTTCATAATATCCTGGTATACAAGCATTTTCTGTGCTTAAAACTGTCAGTCTGGTCTGCATGGATGACACTTGCACAATGGAACTCTCTCCCAAGTGAGATCTGCCAGGTTCCCTTTGTTGAGTTTTCCAAGACCCTTTCAGTGAACTCTTATATTAGTGGTTTCATTTCTCCCTGCTTACTGCTAATTCTTGATGTGCTAGGCTGTTGTTGCCTTTTTTTGTAATAATTTGTGCTATGATGTAGGAATTGTTGATCTTAACAAGCATTACTATTGACCCAGGTGGCTGAATGTCTTAAGCACAACCATCTAGATTTGGGTGTTTTATGATGATGTGTTCTGTTTTAGGTATTTGGTTGTAAGCCATGGACAGTAAGCAATTCTCAATTGTCAATCAGTATTGACAATCATCTTGTCTTACCTTCAGATGCTGAAAGTGCCTGTTATACAGGCAACGGGGAGGACTACAGAGGGACGGTGTCAGTGAATCAGAACAATGAAAAGTGCATGGCTTGGGATGCCCCTGGGCTACAGCGATTCCCTTACAATGATGACATAGAGAATGCCATGGAGCTTGGATTAGGCAGGCACAACTACTGCAGGTAACTGAAATGCTGCAGCATATAGGTCCAATTGCATTCTATCCAATATTTTCCCTTGCCTCACCCTATACATCCATTGCTGCAATGTCCTTTTGAGCAGACTCTGATGACTTTGACATTCTCCAAGAATATCAGCTATGATCCACATTCTAGTTCACTCAAAACTAAGAACATAAGAGGAGCCATGCCGGATCCAACTAAGGGTCCATCTAGTCCAGCATTCTGTTCGCACAGCAGCCAACCAGTTGATGATGGGAGACTCACAAGCAGGACAGGAATGCAACAGCACCCTCCTGCCCATGTTCCTCAGCAATTGGTGTACATAGGCATATGCCTCTTGATACTGCTAGGGGGACTTTCCCTCCATCTTTATTGTGAGTAAAAGAAATTCAATATGATGCTAACTTGCTTCTTAGTAGAACATGATTTTTAGCTGGGACAACTTGTCCTGCCTCGTCTTCTGAAATCCCTCCATTAGGCAACTATTAAAAGTACAGGAGTCCTATTCTCTTTTGCAAATAGTTACACTAAGTGTTTTGTGGGATTAGTGCCCTACAGGAGCCTTTCACAAACATTACTAATAAGGTGTCTTCCATTAATTTGAAGAGACTGTGCCAGCCCTTACAGGCAGTTTCTGTGTTACTGAGGATCAATATTTCTCAAGGCAATGTTCTACTGTTTTCCAGAAACCCCAATGGCCAATCTAAACCATGGTGTTACGTCAAGACAGGATTTCGAACTTCTTCAACACCCTGTAAAATACGCACCTGTACAAAACGTAAGTTATTACTTAAAGTATCAGATACTATGAACCTCAAAATCAAGGTAGGTTATGTTGCAAGAAATCCAAATTCTGCTTCAAGAAACCAAAAAGTCTGTGCTCTAAGAGTTAATTTTGTAAAATGGTGCCTAACTTGTAAGATGTATTTTCATTGCAATGCAGAGAAGGAGGGGAGGCAGGGACTAGAGGGGAGCAGTATAAGGATTGGTTTTATGGGCAGCATCTACAGGATTGAATCTAATATTTTATTTATTTATTTACACTATTTATATACCACTCCCCTTTCAGAACTTCGAAGTGGTAGACAAAATGAAACGGAATATAAAGACATTAAAAGTAGATTTTTAAAAGAAACAAAGTGCAAAATAAACTGCGGCTCTTCATTAAGGGAAGGCTTCCTGGAACAACAACATTTTCAGGAGGCGCTAGAAGGAAAACAAAGTTGGCGCCTGCCTGACCTCCAAAGGCAGGGAATTCCCTAATATGATTCAGGCTGTGCTGGAAGTTGACCTGTGAACATGGTCAGGATGAAGATAATAGTTTCAGGGGAGCCAGAATGTTCCTGGAGGCGGGGGGACCTTGCTAATTTTGTTCACAGCCTATTCATTATCTAGGTGTTTTTTTCATCTGCACCATTTTTTCTTTAGCCCAGTTGCCTTCTTTCTGAGAATAGTAGCCAGTCAGATCCAGCTATATGATGTTATCACTGAGGGCAGACGAGGGCAGTTCAGTGGACAACGTGTCCTGCATCCAATTGCCTTTGAGCTGAATGCACACACGCTTGTGGACTCTTTCGGGTCCCCCCTCCCCCATCTTTGAAGGAGGGCATTTTTTACATGGTGCAGCAAAAGTGTTTGCTAAAAGCACTTTGCTATTTCAGCTCAGCCATAAATGTGATCAGACTCAACTATTTTGCCTCAAACAAAACAAAGAAAGCTTTTTTCTAAGCCCAATTCTGAAATGTGGAAACACTGTTCGGAGCACACCAAGGCCCGAATCCTTGTGAATCAGGCTTGTGAATACTTACTTACAAGCCTGAGCCATGCCATGCCACTCCTATCCCTTTACACAAAACTTACCTAGTGGCAGCAGCAAAAACTGAAATACCTTCATTCCTCCACGGCAGCTGGAATGTTGCAACGTTAGCATCCTAGGCCCAATGGACCCTGGGAAATGTAGCTTTCTAAGGTGTCTGAGAACTCAATAGAAACATCTGATGTCCTGGAAGTGTACCGAAGATGCTGCTGACTGAGCATGTTCAGAAGGAATCCTGGTCCATATTGTTTCCAGGACACCTGATATCCCTACTCAGACACCCTGGAAAATTACAGGTCCCTACCCCTGGGATCCATATTGACCTGCTTTTACACTCAGAAGCTCAGTTTTCTCTCAGAGCTGGAATTTATGCTTGACTCACGATAGACTCAAACAAAGCAAGTTGGAGAAATGCATATTCTGGCCAGAGACTAATTCTGGCAACATAATTAGACAAAATAATTCTCAATGGAAGCTCATATTTTGGATAGAAGGGTCCTAGTTTAGTCCCTTCCCTGATGGATGAATTTTCTGACTGGAGGGAGCATTCAAAGTGGAGCATCCCCAGGAGAAAATTTCCATGTGATCTTGCTGAAAGTATATAGCAGCCCTAAATCTTGGCCTTGAAATGTACGAGGTCAGCTAAAATGTGCAGAAGGTTCTTGCTACCACTAAGAACCCAGATTTTATTGTGAGGCACTATGTGTTCCTTGTTTGAGCAGATCCTTGAGGTTCTTTCTGACTTTTACAGAATCCACATGTGGTCAGAAGAGCGTTGGACTTGGCAAGACCTTTAAGATAGTAGGTGGGCGCAAGGCAAACATTGAGTCTCAGCCTTGGATCGCAAGCATCTTCTATTCCCGTAGGGATGGTGCTCCAAGTCAGTTTACTTGTGGTGGTAGCCTCATAGATCCATGTTGGGTCCTTACAGCAGCACATTGTTTCCCTAGCAAGTAAGTATTAACTTTTCTTCTTCTTCTTCTACACTTCTAATTTTTTTTATTTTTCAAGACAGAGGTTCTTTAAGACAGTTGACATCTAATGCTGTAAAAATAGTGCTGTGACATGAACAAAGGCTATAATTGTTTACTTAGAAGTAAGTTCCGCTAAATTAAATGGGGCTTAACTCTCTACTAAGTGGGCCTAAGGCTGCAACCCTATACTGTTTACTGGAAGCACCTTGGATAGCTCCCTTAGAGTTCTGATTAGTTCTAACTGGAACCTGGACTGGATTCATCACCCCACTGACATCGGAGCCACCAGCCTCCACTGGCTCCCCCTTTCCCAGCTCACCACATTCCGCAGGGTCCCCATAACCCTCTATGTAGCATCTTTAGGGGACTGGATGGGCTACCATGGGGAGGAAGGAATGGGGAAGTCCGCTTCTGCTAGCCACTTGCATGCATTTAAATCTGGATGCAAACTCAGCCCAAAAATTGTAGCAGAAACTTATTAAGGTTTCTAAAGGAACTTCATTGTTCCAATGATGCTTGCAGCTAGTATTATATATTCACAGTGCAATCATATATATAGATATATAGATATATAGATATAGATATAGATATATACACACACACATACACTTAGAGGTATATCCCGTTGAGTTGAAACAAAACAAAAGCCCCCAAGCTTTAAAAAGTGATTAATTAAGTTATGAGACTTTCCTACGTTAATTAAGTGAATGTGGTATATCTGTGCTAAACAAGGGAGATGAAGAATTCATAGAACTGAAGATGAATGGAAGTGTTTCAGAACCTTTTGGAATGTCAAACAGAATGTTGTTAAAAGAGATTCATTCCCTTTGTTATACTTTGTGCTGATATATTTGTTGCTGTTTCATAATAAGATGTTTATTATTTTTAAAATAAAGAATAGCAGCAAAGGCTGGAATGTGGAACATTTAAACCCCACTCTCTCTTCTAGAAACACATTATGAGCCCCAATTAAGGGGGAAAATGCAAATTACATTATTCATTTATACTAAGAATGGTGAAGCCACAGACATAATATCATGATGCAAAGAACAGGGTAAAGGTGGTAGCAAGAAAACAGTAAACAGCATTATGAAGACGCCTCTGTGCAAATTCTCCTGGAATTCACATCTTCTTTCCTTTTGCTTCTCTTCAGCAATCCCAGCACATCCAGGTACACTGTTTTTCTTGGAAAGTCTGCAGTGAATGCTACTGATGCAAATGAGCAAAGATTTAATGTGGATAGGATTATCGTTCATGAGGCATTTTCACACAAAACACTGGACTACAACAATGACATTGGTAAGGAGACGTCTCAAATTTCTTTTCTGAGTCACTGGCATGTTTTACAGGAGTTCTGCGCAAAATAAGGTCGCATTTCAGTGGGAATGGGTCAGACCACACCACTCCATATGTTCCAATGTAATGACATCATTCCCATAAAGCAAACAAAATATGGTGAGGAATGTAGAAAATAGTTTGGAATAGATACAGGTACGAATGAGATCCCCTTCTTTCTCCAAACTAGTCACTAGCATATAGTCACTTGCAATGTTTTTGGCAAGATTTTATCCCGTCTTTGGAAAGAGCTTAGTTTTGAGGAAGTTAAGAGTCAGCCAGAATATTTTAGTGGATATAGTGTTGGACCTAGTAATTCTAAATTAATTCTTCCTGGTTGATTTAGGAGACCTCACTATCTCTAGTTAGAGAACCTCAGAAGTAAGCAGGACTGAATCACTCAGCAGCACTTTCAAATAGCATTCCAAATATCAAGCCTATGCAGGTCTACCCAGAAGTAAGCAGGACAAACCTCTGCATGACTATTCAGAAGTAAGCAGGCCACACCTTTGCAGAACAAGGATCAGAAGGAAGCAGTACTGAATCACTCAGCCACTTTCTGTCTTGGCTCCACCACTCTGCCCCACAGAGAAAAGCTCTTATCTCCAATAAGAGGATCCTGAGAAAAGGAGCTTCCCCCACCCCAAATGCTAAGCAGGGAAATGCTTCCATGGTGGTTCCATGATTGAGCTAGGAAGGACTGGGAAGATTACATTACAAGGTTGTTATGCACGTTTAGTATTATTAACTTTTTATTTACTGTACAGTAAAATAAACAGCAGCCCTTGCAGTCCACGTTTTTATTGGAGTTTACAGTCTAAATTATTGTTGGGGGACAACAAGGAGGGGCAAGATGAAAAAAAGCAAATACATTTACACATATTATGATGTAATTATCTGGAAAAGCAGCAGGAAGGGTAGTTTGTGACATAGACTATTCTGTTTTTAATCAGAGTTAATGATGGAAGGCTCCCTACTAACATGCACCCTTTTTTCCTCTTTTAGCCTTAATAAGGATCAGATCATCTTCTGGGCAGTGTGCAGAAGAATCAAACAGTGTCAAAACCATCTGTTTGCCATCTCAAGGCTTAACACTGCGAGATCATTTCCAATGTGAAGTTTCTGGCTATGGAAAAGAAAACAAAAGTAAGTGGATGCCTTTTCCATTCCTGTCTTTTCAAACTATTGCCAATTTTATGTCAGGTGAGACTAGCATGCTCTTCAAGCCCAATAGCAAAGGCTGTGTGAGGAAATTTTCCACTCCATCTCTCACTCTGCACTCATTCCATGCTCAGAATAAATCTTGCAAATTTGGTTTGTTTAATTTTTTCTTCTGATGTGGTGTAATCCACGAAAGTTAAGTTTAGGAGTGTGGGTGTCAGGCTTGAGGACATTTAGTGAAGCAGATTCTGAAATTCTTCCTTTGTTTTCATCCATGAAGTGAACTATTAACATCAGAAGTCACTGCGAAGAGTCCCACACAAATGTTGTATCTCTTGTTTGCAGCTAGCATTTATTTCTCACGGATTCTGAAATCAACTAAAGTGCGCTTGATATCCCAGTCCTCATGTCAGAAATACTATGAAGGTCGTACGGTGAATGGCAACATGTTCTGTGCTGGGGACTCACAATGGAAAACTGATTCATGCAGTGTAAGTTGCTTATCTGCCATTTATAAATCCTATGACAGCAGAATGGTCTCTGCCTAATATAACCTATGTGAACAGAATACTCCCTCATGCATGGCTGAAACATTTAGAACTGTATGTTCCCCCATCTCAGACATCTTGCCGCAAGATGTAAAGTCTAGTTTTGTTAGGCTGTCCCAGCTCACTTGTCTGGTGAGGATGGGCTCCCTGATGGTTGTGGCGAAACTGCCGTGATTCTTTCCTCTCATCATATCCCTTATTTTAAAATGGAGTCACTACTGCAGGCACATAAACATTGGTGCCAGAATTCCCTAGATGTATTACTTAGGGTGCAATCCTGTGCATGGCTGGCTGGGGAATGCTGGTAGTTGTGGGAATTGTCCGTCTAAACATGTACTGGACTTTCGCTGCTTTCAGTGGATCAACTCCTATGCAGCCCTTGTTTTAGGTTCTTCTGATGACCATTGGAGAATGCTAACCATCATTTCTATGTTTTGATTTATCAGGGAGACTCTGGTGGTCCCTTTGTTTGTGAGTCCAATGACAGGATGGTGCTCTATGGGATTGTCAGCTGGGGTGAAGGCTGTTCTCAGAAAGGGAAGCCTGGAGTCTACACGAGGGTCACAAAATACCTCCCATGGATCGAATCTCACATGAATGGACTCCATTTCAGAAGTTACTTCCCTCCTAAATGAAGATGAGGACTCTCCTTGCAGCATGGAGCCTTGGTGTTAACCATAATACCAAACTCGTGGAAACTGAGCCAAATGATGTCACAGTGTAAGGCTTTCGTCTTTAAAGGCTACCTTTTCAGACTTCTCATGGGGTGAATTTTGTCTGAGGCAGAAATCTCTAGCCATCACTGTGAACAATACAAAAATTGTCCCACGGGAAAACAGGACAAGATTTAACACTTTAAATAAGAAGTGTTTTGCCAATCAACGTAATCTATATATGTCACATTATGTACAGGAATCAGTAGAGTTTTCGGTAAGCTTTTAAAACCAGCTATTCACTTACTACTAGTTGGTGCCATCCAGAAAAACACCGTTGTCTCATTGAACTGAATGGGATTTAAGTATTTAACTTTATTGCCCTGTTGATTTCAAAGGGCCTTCAGTGCTTTTAATGTTCACTGTCAGTTTTTATTTATTTTTTAATCTAATGGATAACTTTTCTTTTTTTAAAAATGAACATATTGAAGATGCATGCCAGCAGCCGTTGTGATCCCCAAATCTGGAAACAAGTGTTAGGATAATAAAAAGTGAAAATTGCAAGGGTTCACTGGGTGTTGATGAGCATTTCACTTCCCACCAAAAGAATATGGAAGCAAATAGATACAAGGAGCCATCATGAAATTATTCTGATCGTACTTCACATGTGAACAGTGTTTTGCTGTTTTTAGTTCATATCCTCACCACTGTGCCAGAGGGGCCATTCTAACATACACGGAATTGAGGTCCAGAAACTGTGAGTTGTCCCCAGGGCCAACCCAGGTGGTTGTGTGATACAGTCTTGAGAGATTTGCAATGTTGCAAAGGTTGCTGGAACACCACTCACAGATTGCGTGCTGTTTCGCTGGTATCCCTAAGATACTGTCACCCCAAGCTCAAAGTTTGGATTGGTTCTACAATCAAGCCAGTCCTGCTTGTTCAAGGTAACTCAGTGAGTTCATAGATGTGCAGGGAACTGAGCATAGGTCTCCCACATCAAAATCCCAACTCTAGGCACAGGGCCATAGAGCTGAATGTTTCTTGATAATAACCCTGGGAAAGAGCTCCAGTACAAACTTCACTGAAATTAACTGGAGCTGAGCTTGAGAAATAATACGGTGAATCGAAGGCAAGATCTACAGTACTACTTTATAATGGTTTATAGTGGTTTTCACAACTGTTCGGGCCCAGGACCCATTACATATACCATTTTCAAAATGTTTTCAAAGTGTTATATCCTGCTTGGTGTAGATCTGGCCTAAGTTATACATCTTAACTTAGATTTTAATATTGGCATTTTAAATACTGTTTTGAAATGATAATTTACTACAAGCACAAGTGTTAGTTACCAATTTTGAAAAAAAAGTGATGGCACAAGTGTTTTTTTAAAAAGAAGAAGCAGTAGAAGCAGCTTTCAAACAGAAAGATTTGTTTTTTTAAAGGAAATATAGGTTCAAGAGTTTAGTCACCTCTGGCATAGTGTAAATTCAACTCCGTAGGAAGTGATGAGATTCATGAGATAAGAGTGCTGTGTTTTAATATGGTTAATTAATTAATGTATTTCAGCAAAACCCACCAGTACTTACCTCCATGTTGGCATTCAGACAATCTCTTTGGATCCCCCATTCCTTTCTTACGGACTGTTCCTATCACATTTGTTTGATTCTGGGAAGGACAACAATAGGAGTTCAGCTGTCAACCTCTTATTATAAGGGGTGGGGTGAGAGCTAGGAATCTCTAACAGAATGCTTGGAACTTCAACCAAACTATAATTCCCAGAATTCTGTGGGGCAAGCCATGACAGTTAAACTATTATGAAACCCATGTAAGTTGGTAATACAGCTTTGTTCTTAGTCATACTGTCAGGCTCTCTCATTCTCAGGGATGTCCTACCTTTGTCTCCATTTCTGAAAGCCTTTCTGCTACCTCTTACTGAGTTTGCAAAGTCTTCTATGCTCACACTCTGAATTGGGGTGGACTTCAGCAAATATGGACCATAGGTAGCCTCTCATAATGAAGAACATTTGTAATATATTGTTTGGCAATTGGCAATGCACTTATTTTCTAAGACTCAAATGGTAGTATCTTTTGAAAATACGGTTTTATTCAATGAATATGTAATATATGTGGGGGGGCTGGAACCCCTTTTGTTATTTAACAATTTTACTTTGTTTAACTTATTGTTTATAAACTCTGGTTTTAAAAAGCCAATAAAATATTGCTGTTATGTGGACTTACCTTGTTTTTATTACCTTAGATTCATAAGGTTACTATATGTCTTGTAATTTAAACCTTGTATCCCCTTTAGATGGTTGTATTTTATTCTGTAAGGAACTTTGAGGAGTCAACAAAAAGCATTCCTCTTTTTCAACAATGGGCTGACTGTTGTGGCTGCCTCAGGAGGTGGATGCTAGGTGGCTTGAAAAGGGCAACTTAGGCCGCAGCCCTCCTGAGCCCCCCAAGATTGGAGGGCAGATCTGTGTGTGCCACATGGCTCGACATGCACACACTAAGACAGTTTGCCTCAGGTGCAATGGGAGGACGCTGTCCCATCACCAACTGCCAGTCTGCTCAACGATTGTATAGGACATAGGGAGTGCCATCCTGTCCTTGGCCTCAGGCAGCTGAATGTCTTGGATCAGCCCTGATTGGTACATCTCTTGATTGAACCAGAAGGCAGTTCTAATCCGCATTTCTGAACCCACGGTGATGCAGTCTAACATCGGTATCTGGACCTCTGCATCTCCGTCTGATTTAGAGTGATGGGGAAATGGCTTACTCCCAAAGAAAGTTCTTTGCAGCCTGCAGAACTGAGAAGACAGTAAATTAAACCAAGACCCAGGGCCAGTCTTATCAAGCACTGTAAAGCACTTGTTTCAGGCAGCAGTCTAAAGGTGAAGCAGTCTCAGTAGGCAGATTTTGGGAACCATGAAGAGCTATAGTGTGGGAGACAGAGGTTGCCACTCACAAACACACTGTTCATTTCAGTGAGCCTTGCACAGGAGAACCTGCCAGTGGAATGTGGATGGTGCTAATTTGGAGGCAGGGGCCACTGGATCTCCCTCCTTGGGAACCAGCCCTGACTTGGCCAGCCCTTCCAGAGGGGACATCATTTTTCTGCTTCTAATCAGCATCTCTCTGTGTCCAGATGCATACAAGCCTAACCAATCCCATTTCAATGATGTAACCCATCTGCTTTTCTGGTTTTTTTTCCCGTGGCTCTTATATATTTGTGCAAAATGCGCTCTTTCTGCTTAAAGCCTTTTCATCAAAGTACCCCATCATTAAGTTCCTACTTGAACTCTCATGTGCTCCTAGTTTAGTTACTTCCCACATTCTACGTCTGCTCAGCTGTGGTTCACAAAAAACTGTGACTTTATATTTGTTATTGAGAAGAGCTGTGCTAGATCAGACCAAGAGTCCATCTAGTCCAGCATTCTGTTCATACAGTGGCCAGCCAGCTGTCGACCAGGAACACACAAGCAGGACACAGTGCAACAGTATCCTCCCACCCATGTTCCCCAGCAACTGGTGTACATAGACTTACTGAGAGCATTTCTACATGAGTGATTTATTGCACACTCGTGATTGGTCATTCACGGAAGTTTGTGGGTCCTTTACATAATGTTGTCAACCTCTAGGATATCTCTCCCTTGCTTTCCCTCCTTTATCTTGTTTTCAAAAAGATCAGTGAAAAAGCAATAATGGATGTTAATATAATATGTCAGCAGCACATCTAGTGGCTCTATAATGAAACATATAGAATTTATCGACAGAGGAAGTCTTTGATTCAAAGCACATCTCTGTCCATGTAAACGAACTGATCCATCCCACAAAGAATCCAGGAGCAGAAACCCTGGTAAATTGTAGAATAAAAAGCCTGGTGTGGTGAAGCCCTGAATCTAGCAATGAATGACTGGGGTCTGCCATCCAACCAGGAAAAACAGAATTGTTAAAAGGTTATGAAAAAGCAATGGACGTGATTTGGAGCTTCTCTACCAAATAGTGGTAGACACTGCAATTTTGAGAAGGCTTTCAAAATTGATAACTGCATACATGCATTTCCAGCCTGTTTGTTTCTTGGGCTGAATATATATGCAATTAGTCCAATATGGTCTACCGTAATAGGCAATAACTCTCCAAGGTCTCAGACAGAGGCGCTCTCTCCCAGCAGTGGTACCAGAGATCCTTTTAACTGGGGAAATACCAAGGACTGACCCCGGGACCTTCTGGGGGCAAAGCATAGCCTCAAACTCTGCCCCACGTGAACGGAGCGTGTACAATAGAACATGCTCCCAGCATCCTTAGCAAGGGCTTCTGTGTCACACACACACAGGTTCCTTGCCATTTTATCCATGATTGTTTATTTAAATATTTATATCCCACCTTTTAGGGTATCTCCTTACAAGTCTGCTTACAAAAAATGTAAAATAATTCCTTTGTAATGGAGTGAGCTCAGCATCATCATTCAGAGGCATTAAAGTCAGATCCTTCAGAAACTGCCAGTATTCCTAGCAAACATTGTGGTTGGTTTCTCTCCTAGTAATAGGCACAAATAGCCTGATTCCCAGCAACCACCTCCTTCCTCTGCAGAACTTTGACTGCCACAATCTGTTCTCCACAGATTGTACAACATTCCTAATGAGCATAAAATCATCGAATAGTAGAGTTGGAAGGGGCCTATAAGGTCATCGAGTCCAACCCCCTGCTCAATGCAGGAATCCACCTTAAAGCATCCCTGACAGATGGCTGTCCAACTGCCTCTTGAATGCCTCTAATGTGGGAGATCCCACCACCTCCCTAGGTAATCGGTTCCATTGTATTACTGCTCTAACAGTCAGGAAGGTTTTCCTGATGTTCCGCCAGAATTTGGCTCCCTATAACTTGAGCCCATTATTCCATGTCCTGTGCTCAGGGATGATCGAGAAGAGATCCTGGCCCTCCTCTGTGTGACAACTTTTCAAGTATTTGAAGAATGCTATTATGTCTCCCCTCCGTCTTCTCTTCTCCAGGCTAAACATGCCCCGTTCATCACAGCTGCTCTCCAACCACCCATAACAATCTCCATGTACTCTAGGTCCAACAATGGTACTACAATGCAACAACAGGCACCCTATCAAGTGCAAGAAAAGATGATCTCAGAAGCAGAAAGGTGTGATGCTTAATAGTCAGATTTAACAGCAACTAACAGTGCAAGTCATATGAGAGTTCTGTCATGATGTGATGCATCCAATTTTTGTGTGTGTCATCCACAAACCCAGCTCAGCAGGTCTGGGCCTGGCCAGCAGCTGGATAGAAAAACCCAAGGATAACATGCTGAGGTCATCGGAGAAGAAAAAGTGGAACACAATTGTTTTTTTTTTGTTTTTTTTGAAATAATTTTATTAATTTCAACATAATAATAACATAAAATACATACATAATCCACGACAATCCCCCCCGTGCACCCCCACACCATGAGACCTTCTCTTAATCTTTTATTCTATCCAGAAATTTATCGACTCTTTTGAAGGTGTTTGTCCCTTCCCCAATCTTAATACATATTCCAATAGGGGACTCCATATTTCCCCAAAATCATTTTTACCGGACATTCCCCTCTTTAATTTCATTTTACAAGTCAGCATATCATTCAAAGCCATATCCCATATTTCTTTATACCATTCTTCTATTGTATAGCTTCCTTGTCCTTTCCAATTTTTTGCAATCATTAGTCTAACAGGTGTCAGGAGGTTGTTTATCAATTCTCTCTTATTTTTGTCCTCTTCCCCTCTATCCCATATTGCTAGTAGAGCAAGCTTCGGGTTTAATTCCACTTTACTTCCAATTATTTCACTTATTTCTTTAAATACCCTTTTCCAAAATTTTTGTACATATTCACAGCTCCACCACATATGGTAATAAGTTCCAACCTCCTGGCATCCCCTCCAACAATTTTTAGATATTTTTTTATCTATCTGGTGAAATCTAACCGGTGTTAGATACCATCTCCACAATACCTTATAAAAATTCTCCTTAATTCTGATCGATAACAATTTTAACATTCTTGCATTCCACAACCTCTCCCAGTTGTATTCCTTAATTTCTCCATTCACATCCTCTTCCCAAACCTTTTTTATTGCTTTAAGTGAATTTTGAAACTCCTCCTCTATCAATAATTTATATATCTCACTAGTCAACCCTTTCTTAATTTTCTTTTCTTCTTTCCTACCTTTTAACTCTATTAAATCTTCAAATCTTGTATTATTTCTACACTTGTTATTTTTCAGTTTCCATTCCTGAGTCCATTTCCCTAATTGTATACATTTAAACCATGCTGATTTTTGACCTATCAGTAGCTCTTTAATTTGCTCATTATCCTTCAAATTTTCCTTCCACTTCCTTAACTTAATTATTTCCTTATCTTTCAATCTCGCTTCAATCTCCACTTTTAACACTCTTGGGAAATTCTCCACTACTACCACTGGGGCAAGTGGTGAATCTCCTGGTATCAACTTCCCTCTAAATTTCTCCCAGATCTCCACTATATTTACCAACAAAGGGTTGTCCAGTCCCTTTAATTCTTTCTTTAGAATTTTTTTAAAAAAAATATTTTTCAATTTATAATCTATTTCCCTAGTTTGCGTCTCCAACCACTCCAAATCTTCCTCCCCTAGAATACCACTTATAACATATCTTAACTGATTAGCTATATAATAATACTTAATATTTGGAAGTCCTAAACCTCCCTTCTTTTGAGCCTTATACCATAACCCTTTATTAATCCTAGCTTTCTTATCCCCATTACAATATACATTAATTATATTTTGCCAGCTTTTCAACTCTGCATCTGATATTTTAATTGGTAACATTCTAAACAAAAAATTGATCTTAGGTAAAATCTTCATTTTAATAATTGCTATTCTACCAAACCAAGAATGTTTTAATTTCTTATATACTTCTAATTTCTCCCCTACTTGTTTTTTTAAAGCTACCAAATTAAGTTCCTCTAGCCTTTCTAAATCTCTATCGATATTAATCCCTAAGTAACGTACTATATTTTTAAGTCTAAGACCCAACTTAACCTTACCTTCTTCCAGCTCTTCCTTATTATAATTAAATAACATCATTTCTGACTTCCCCCAATTTACTTTTAATCCCGTAATTTCTCCGAATTCTCTTAAATGTTTCTTAATCACCTCTGCACTCCCTAGGGGATCTTCTACGGTCAATAAAGTATCGTCCGCAAACATATTCATTTTAATCTTCTCTTTTCTACCTATCCCCTTCACTCTTTCATCTTCCCTTATTACATTTGCCAAAATTTCTATTACTATTGCAAATAAGATCGGTGAAAGAGGACATCCCTGCCTAGTTCCTCGGGCTAGTGTAATCTGTTGTGTTAACCCATCATTAACCATTATTTCGGCTTTATTGTTTTTATACAACTTATCCATCACTCCCATAAATTTGTCTCCAAATCCAAATGTTTTTAATATTGTTTTAAGTGCTGGCCATTCCACACAATCAAAGGCTTTGAATATGTCCAATGCTAGCAAGCCTGCTTTTAAATTCCTTTTTTTTTATAATATTAATTATATTTAATACTCTTCCCATTAAGTTAGACATTTGCCTACCCGGAATAAATCCACACTGATCTTTTTTAATATATTTACAAATAAATGTGGCCATTCTTTTTGCCAATATTGCCGTAAATATCTTTGAATCTTGATTTATTAAGGAAATTGGTCTGTATGATGCGGGATCCGTTAAGTCCTTACCTGGTTTTGGAATTAATATAATCAGGGAGTGATCCCATGATGGCGGAGTCTTCCCCCCCTCTGTTATATTATTAAATAGTTTCTTTAATCTTGGTATTAAAATTCCTTTAAAAAGCTTATAATACTCCGACCCCAATCCATCCATCCCTGGTGATTTTCCTCCTTTCAGTTTATCAATAACTCCCTCTATCTCTTTTTCAGTAACTAAACCTTCCATATAATCCCTATCCTGCTTCTGCAATTTTATTTTCCAATTCCTCTCTACATATTCCAATACCTTATCTTGCGGTCCCGACCCTGATGTATATAATTCCCTATAAAAATCCTTAAATATATTTAATTTATCTTTCATTAAATTACAACTATTCCCTAACTTATCCTTAATTGTCCCTATCATATTCTTAGCCTTTTCTAACTGTGTGGATCTGGCCAGCATCTTTGAATTCCTATTGCTATATTCAAAAAAATCTCTTTTTAAATACAACAAATTTTTTTGTACTTGTTCTAATTCTTCTTTCTCTAATTCCTTTTTCTTAGCTTGAATTTGGGCAATTAGGCGTTTATCTTTTGTCTCCTTTAACTTATCTTCCAAACTCCTTACCTCTTCTTCAATCTTTTTATTTTGGGCTTCCTGTTGTTTTTTTAATGTACAACTTTCCCTAATACAAATCCCTCTTACCACAGCTTTCATTGTATCCCACAATATGTCCTGCCGATCATTCTCTTTTTCATTAATCTCCCATATTTCCTGCAATTCTTTCTTTATCTTCTCCATTGTATCTTTTTTATTCAGCAACCTTACATCCAATCTCCATCTCTTCGCTTGTCTATAATCTTTTTTGGTTTCCATGTCCATTATCATTAACGCGTGGTCAGTAACCTTGATAACTCCAATATCACAATCTATAATTTTGGGTAACATATTTTTTGATACAAAAATATAATCTATCCTTGAATAGCTCTTAAATCTCTGTGAGTAGAAGGTATACTTCCTTTCTTCCCCTCTTATAACTCTCCACACATCCATTAATTCTTTCCCTTCCATTAATTTGCTTAACTCTGTCTTCCCCACCCTCTTAGTATCTTTTAATATGTTATCCCTATCTTTCCCTATATCTAGTACCATATTAAAGTCACCTGCCATCACGATATGCTTTTTACCCACTTCTCCCAACACGTTAAATAATTCATCAATAAAATCCATTTGTTTTCCATTTGGAGCATAAACATTCACCAATACATATTCCTCTTCTCCCAACCTGCAGAACATAATAAGAAACCTTCCGTTTTTATCTTTCTTTACACTTTGCATAGTTATACCACATGTTTTTGAAATTATTATTGCCACCCCTCTCGATTTCGAAGTTCCACATGCCTTCTCATAAACGCCCACCTCCCTCATTTGAAGCTCATTAACTCCATCTTTGGCCTGATGAGTTTCCTACAAAAAAATTACATCTATTTTTTTGTTCTTTAATAACATTTCAATTCTTTTTCTTTTAATTACTGTTCCTAGCCCTTTAACATTCAATGTTGCCAATCTAAGTTTATTTTCCATCTCTCACTTTCTCACACGTCTTTAATTCGGTCTCCCTCTGTGTAACACAATCCCCCCCTCCCTAACCCTCCCCCCCACATTCACCCCCATTTTCACCCCCCTCCTCACCAGCTTCCTGGGCATTGGTCCCAATCTTCTTAGAACTCTTAGGGGGGGGGGAACTCGGCCCAACATTCCGGGATAACGTCTACCCTCCCTCCATATCTTCTATTCATTACTCCCTCCTGCCGCGCCTTCATCTTGCTTCTCTTCTCCAACCGATGTGGCATCCATTATGCCCAGCTTCTCCAGTAGCTCGATTCCTTGCTCACAAGATGTAATTCTTTGCTGCTTCCCGTTCCAGCTAAATCTCAAGAAAACTGGGTATCCCCAATTATAGGAAATCGATTTCTTCTTCAATGCCCCTGTACAGATTCTAACGCTCTTCCTCCACTGCACCGTTTGGGGGCACAAATCCTGGAAGACCTCAATTGGTGTTGCTTGAAGCGTTGGTTGACCTTGACTTCTAACTGCTTGCATTAATTTTTCTTTTTTGTAATAATTAGCAAATTTCACAATAATGTCTCTTGGGAACTCTCTTGTCTTTCCATATCCCACTCTATGGGCCCACTCAATATCTTCCATTCTCCAATCTTCCTGTGGCACCAGCTGTTTGACCCATGCCAAGATTAATTCTCTTATACTATTAAGGGTCTCCCCTTGCTGCTCCCCAAAAGATCTTATGCGTATGTTAGCTCTTCGGTCTCTGTCTTCCATCGCGATAAGCCGTAAATCCTGATGCGTTAGCTGTTCCTCTTGTTTCTTGTATAGAACCTTTAGTTCTCCAGTTTCTTCCTGCAAAGCTCCAACCTCTTTCTCCACCTTTTGAAGTCCTGCCAAAAGCTGCTGTTGCGAATCGGTAATCCTTTTTGCCAGTCGTTCTTCTTGCTTCAAAAGAGCCTGCTCAATATTTCCATCTTGCTTTAGAATGGCTCGATCCAGCATCTTTTGGATAGTCTGAATCAGCTCATCTGTTGGGTCAGCTTGCCTCCCTGTGATTGTTTTAGGAATTGCACCTGGCTTAATTCCAGTCTTAACACTGGCATTTCCGGCATGACTAGGAGATTGCTTCTTTGTCTTTTCAGAATCCTTATCTGACATTTTATCAGTACGGAGTAGCCTGTAGCTTCTATCGGACGGATGGTCACCCTTAAGTCGACTCCAAGAAGTTATTTTCTTCTTGCTCATAAATCATGAACTATTCAAGCCTATCCGATAAGCACACAGCCACTTCAAGCCAGGGATCAAAGTCTCTTTCCCACAGTCACTCCCTCTGGCTTCTCTGTCTCCCGAACAGCCTTTTAATCACTTATAATCTTTTAATTGTTCGTTTAATTGCCACGGCTGAAACATTGAGTTTCGTTTCTCCTCGGAGCAGAGTTAGCCCCTCCTCTCAGTCACTCAGTTATACAACCAACAGTCTTTCCACGCTTAAAGCTTAAAAGCTTTCCAAGCTTAAAAAAAAACTCTTTTCTGAAAGTTAGCAATCGTTCTACCGTCCATTCAATCAGCCAGCATTGTAAATACGTCTTTTATTTACCTTCGCCGTACTTCAAAGCTGTCGGTCCGTCACCTCCCTCTGCCAAGCCGGTTGTAAAATCATAAATCTCTTCCAGCTGCAGTCTCTTTAGCAAGCTTTCCCCTCTCCTTAGCAGACTTATATGTAACAGATCGCTCTTTTAAGATAGGGAATTTACATTTAATTCACTGCTTCTTTCGGAGGATGAAGGATATACGACCTACCCCATGTTCTGCTAGGCCACGCCCCCCTGGAACACAATTGTAACAAACAGATAAAAGCACAAGCAGAGGCTGTACAGGTACATCCTACTCCAAACAGCAGGGCCAAGCAGGATTGGTATATGTGGCACAGTCCCAAGCAACAGCTGTTCTATGAAGCCTTCACTCTCTTCTGTATTCTATAATCAACCTACACTGAATGTACCTCTCCCAACCTCTCCCAACAGCAACTCCCATCCTTCCCAGCCAGCATGGCCATGCTGAGTAGCATTGATGGAGTTGCAGTCCAACACACCTGGGGAAGGCTCCGCATTACAGTGTGTTTTATGTAATAAAACAAACTGCCTCACTCCAGCTCAGATTATCCACTAGGGCTGTGCACGGACCCCCCCCCCCATCCGATCTGATAACCAATTAGAGCGCTGCATTTGCCGGTCGCAGCGGGTGACATCATCGCCCGACATGAGCGGGAAATGTGGCGGCACACAGCAAGGAGAGAGGATGACGGGGGACGATGCAGAGGAGGCAGCAGGTAAACAGGGAGAGTGGGGGGAGGGAGGGAGAGAGAGAGAGAGAGAGCAGAGAGAGCGGGAGGAAGTGCTGTGACCAGATCCAAATTGGATCTGGATTGTGGATCAGATCCAGCCTGATCCAGGCCCGATCCAATCTGATTCGGATCCGGATCCAGGAGGCCCAGATCAGGCCAATCCGGATTCGGGATCTGGATCAAGATCCGTGCACAGCCCTATTGTTGACTTGCAGTGGTGCAGCTAGGTAATTGTACACCCTGGACTTAATTGTATTATTAGGGGGTGGGGGCTCTTAAAACAGCCATGCCTACTATTTCAGTTGCGAAGCACACAATTCACATTTCCCATCTCTGCCTGCCTGCCACCATTCCATGCTTTGCAACTGCTTCTACATTCTGGATAGGTTAGAGCAACAAAATGAAGTGGAACAATTTGCAGACCCTGATTAAAAAAAAAGAAAATGTCAGAGCATGTGCAATTTCACGTTTCAAATTCACTTAACTCATGGCACCGTCATGACCATACCAATAATAAGGAGTCTGCTTCTGCTGCCCTGGTTTTTGGGAATAAGTACCATTTTGTTGGAGAAAATATAATATATTTTAGAAGTAAAAATAATGTATATGCCCAGCTGGCCTCTCCCTGGCCATAAAATGTCTTTAAAAACAAGAAGACAGAATACTGCTGTGACCAGCATTGCCTATGCATGCCCCAGATGCTGCTGCCCTCATCACTGGCTGCTCGGAGTGCTCATCTGGGAACCTCCTGAAGGAGCCTCTCTACGTTAAGCAAAAATCCCGCACTCTTACCAGACTTTCTGTTTCTGGAATCTTTCCAGGTTGATGATGGGCTCCTTTAGATGGCAAACACATGATTTAGAATTGAAAGCTTCCTTTATTGGCAATGTTTTATATGTTCAGTGAAACAGCACCATCTAATGGCTGTGTTATAGCACTGGCGATATGCCACATTAATTTTTATTTCAGCTTATCCCCAAGCTTTTTGACAGCAGGATATAGGGCGGAAAGCACAGGTGACATCCTGGAGGTTGACAACGTTTGTAAAGGATCCATAAACTCCTACGAGTGACCAATCATGAGCATGCAATACATCGCTCGTATAGAGAAGCTCATAGTTTGTAGTTTAGCACAGCATTGCAACTGCTGGAGAGAGGCAAACGTTCATGCTGGTGCTATTGCCATGAAAGCTGTTGCTTGCCAAAAGCAATGTAGGTCTAGCCTGACCAGGTTTACTTTGCCTCCTTCCCTCCACACTTGCATTTGGGTGATTGCTTCAAAGTAGCAAAGCTTCTTGGATGGATACATGCACATCGCACATGGAAAGGCAGCAAACTGCCACTGAAGGAGGGAGATCTACTTGGTGAAGGAGGGAGATCTACTTGGTGACAAAGGGGATCCCTTTCTGACCATGCAGCACAGAGATACTGCAATCTCCAATTTGCAGATCTGACAGAAGCTTACAGCTTTTCTGTGCTGCACAGTGATACACACACACCCTGATGTTTATCACTGAGCAGCATGGAAAAGCAGCAGAAAAAGGGGGCGGAGTGAGTGGGCAAGGGCAAGGCCTATGAGAGAGAGAGAGAGAGAGAGAGAGAGAGACCAGACCAGACCAGGTAGGGAAGCCCTGTAGGCCATATTCAGTCTATAGGCTGTAGGTTCCCCATGCCTGGTATACAAGATACAATTCTCTATTAATTATATAGGTTGACCATAGGAAAAGGAGGATAGGGCTTCTGTATCTTTAACAGTTGTATTGGAAAGAGAATTTCAGCAGGTGTCATTTCTATGTATGTAGCACCTGCTGAAATTCCCTTTTCAATACAATTGTTAAAGATACAGAAGCCCTGTCCTCCTTTTCATATGGTCACCCTATATATAAGTCATTTGGAAATAACATTGTCTTAAGAGGACCTGGCATACAATAATCACACCTGATGGTGTTTCCACACCGTACAACCCTTTTGCAGTACTTATCATTCCAATGTTTTGTAAATTGTTGCTGTTACCTATCACTTTGCTGTGATACTCAGATATCTCTAAAGAGCAGTTGCAGTACTCCACTTGGGGGAGCTATAATACAATTTAAAGCTGATAAATTGGCTCAATATTTAAGTAACTCATAGTCCACCCCAGGATAGAGCTGTCAAAGGATTTTTGCTTACAATAAAATGTAATTCAAATTTGCATGGCCCTGCTCAAGCAAACCATTTGCAGGAATTTTAAGGAAAGATAAAAGAATTTGGAAAATAAGAAAAATTGACAGAATTCCTCCATGTTTTACTTTTATAGAATAAAATTAATATTGTGCTGCTGTAAAATAGTAAATGTTTATGGAATAATTAGCATGGTGAGCATTTCTGCAAGCAATAAACCCCATTCAGAAGAAGCCTAAAATATAATGCACCAAAATGCTTCATCAGTTGTCCATTACATCCCATACAAACTCCATACACATTTTGGCACCAGCTGATCTGGCCGACTGAAGAAGTTTGCAGGCAACAGTTCTGTTGTCAGTGTTAGAAATGACCATTCAGGTTGACCATTCAGTCTGCCAAAAATAAAGCAATCTGGAAGGTGAAAGCAAAGCTTCTTTATTGAAAGTACAATCTTGCAAGATTGGGTGAGCTACATAAAGTAGGCACACCCAAGCATCAAAATCACAAGTCTTTTATTCCCTAAGCATGGCTGCAAGAATCCCTCCCCTGTTTCCTCATGGGCTGCGTAGTCTAGGGTTCACAGCTTATCCCAAGCACCTAATCATACTACTAAAATCCCCGCCTCTGTTTACACCTCCCCTTACCACATTTTAGCACCCCCATTTGCTAGTTGCAAGTTTTTCCTTTGTCTCTGCAAGCAGTTTCAGATAAGCTTAACCACAACAGCCATAATCTAACTACAAAAGCTATTTTTCTGCTGGTTCTATTCCATCACAAGCATAGCTTTAACCACAAGCCCACCTGGTCTTCCTTGCTTTCTACCTATTAGCGAGGTTCCATTACAAGAATAGCTCCAGGACAATTTCGGTTGTGCTGCCCTTCATGCTCCAAAAGTCACACACCTGTCAAGCTTAGACCGCAAACGTTTTCTGTCGCTATTCTTGTACCTATGCTTAGCCTTGCGTTTTGCTTCTTGATTAATTAATAAATGCTTCGCATTGCCTTCTGCCTTCTGCTCTTGAAAAAGCAGCATTATTTTATTTCCCACAACTGGAAAGGAAAAAGCAAAATGAAAGGTCTGAATAGTTTAAAAATTACATACATACAAATCAGGTCCCTTCAAAGGTACAGAGCAATCATTCCCCTTAAAATTAACAGGGGCAGAAATGCTAATCAAATATTTACCAGTTGTGAAAAGGCTTTTGGATAGTGTTGGATTCTACCAACATTTCCCAACACACCCTACAGGAGAGACTGAATTGTGAAAGGTGAAGTATGTGTGGAAAGGGGAACTTTTTTTCCAGAAGGATATGAAGGGATTTTTTAATTATTGGCACAAATCCTGTTTATTTCATGTGTGTCAACTGTTTGCATTAAGAAGTCATAAAATAAGCTGTGTGTAATTCTAAATGTGTTTATACAGGTCCTCTTACTTCTTGGGACTTATTCCCACGTAAGTGTGCATAGGATTATACTCTTAAAGTCCAGGGGAGAGTAATCCTATACCCCCCAGACAGCAGGGGGGGAGAAGGCTAGTTCAGGTGCCTGGATCTGAGCTCACCCCCTCCCCTCCCTCTTGTAGCCAGCACGGTGCTGGCTACCTCTCTGTGCTCGGGGGAAAGAGAGTTCCCAAGCTCAGATAAGCCAAGTTCCTTCTCAGAAGCAGACTCCTCAAGGGAAGTGGTGACACTCAGGGAGAGAGCACATGTTGCAGAGGCGAAGAGGAAGAGGAAGGGGAGGGAGTAGGAGAAAGGAACCTATCAAGTTACAGGATGACAAGAAGGGTAAAGAGGCTGTTGATACAATACATTCTCTATCTCCCCCTAATGTCTGGAAGTATGTAGAGTTGTTCCTATTCTACAATATTCTGCAGGGCCAGGTACGCATCTGAGGGAGTGGACAAATTGCTCTGAGAATATTAAGTCCACTGGGCGGCCACTTCCCCAGCCACATCCATTCCAACACATCTTGGATCGCTGTTTTTCCACCGCTAACAGCAGCAGGGAAACAGCAGTCCCAATCAGAATAATTTGCAGGGCAGGGGAGACTTTAGCTCCCCCCTCCCCCAACAAGCCCATCTCATGTATATTTGCACACATGTTCACGCACATACAGCCCCCTACCCAGCACCACCTGCTGCGCTCAGGGCCAGAAAGTTTGCCCACCTTTGGTGTAGATGGATGGGTGTGTGATAGGTATGGTGGGTGTGCCTGTGAATGGATGGATGTGGCTGAGAGGCAGGTTTGCATCCATTTTTACACGTGCGTGCACACACACACACGCTATCCATCCACTGACGTGCAGGGTATATATGAATGGATGGATGGGGTGTTGGGTTATGTGAGAAAGCATGTTCAAGCATTTCAAGACGGAAGAACTATTGAAAGAATTCTTTTTGATATATCTGAAGAAAGATAAGCGGCCCTTAAGGAAGGAAATTTCTTTCCAAAACATGTTGGGCAGAAGATTAAAAAATAAATAAATAAAGCACCAGATAACATTTTCTCCTTCCTTTCATGACACACAAGTGCCTTGCACTCTCACTATTTCCTGGACCTTAACACACACACACCCCAACTGCCCACCCTTCCCCATACTCATCTTTTGTAAGCAAGGTTAATTTGGGGAGTAATCAGGCAAGCTCACGCTCTGCTGGATGAACTTTGAAATATTGCTGCCTGAGCTGTAACTAGGGTCTATTGAATCGGGTGCTGACGTCTGCATGATGATGAGAATAGTTATTTAAAGCGAACTGCTATTCAAGCTCGCAGTGTGAAAAGGGAGATTGCTAGAAGGGGAAGCATATTCAAGCCGTGCTGGCGTTGTGTGGGAGAGTAGAATGGCATACAAAACCCCAGGCTGCTCTGTTTTCGGTGCTTCTCTGATGCTGATGTGATGGGCTGCTGCTACAGCGAGCCATAGATGTGGCTGAGCCTCCCAGACTATCAATCTCCTGCCTGCTCTGTTCCTGTCCGCTTCCCCAGCACATACCCAGGGGCTGTCGATATGCAATGAAAGCCCTGAGGTGAGTGCACAGTGTCACAATGTCAATTACATGACGCAGAAGCCACCTCGCAGGCATCCCAGGGCTTCCCTCCAAAGTTCCAAAGCAAAGAAGTTGGGGACTTACCCCAACTTTTTTGTACAGAGCACAGTGAGGATGGTGCATCGCTCTCTGGGGCCGTGCTCTGGGGTTGCAGCGGAGGTGCGGTCAGGTGGATGGCAACTCCTGATTGGTCACCGTCTGCCTGGGCAGGGGGAGGGGGCACCATCGAGCCGAATGGCCACCAGAATGCCCCAGCGCTGTCTCCGGGTGGGGGAAATTGGGGGAAGTTCTCCCTGCCCTTGGCTTCAATCAATCCCCACGAAATAAGTGAGCAAAAGCCAGGGAGAGATGGGTGGCAGTAGCAGCAGCAGCAGCAGCAGCAGGGCCCCTCCCCCATGATCCATATAAACCCCACGCTTGCCAAAAAGGATAATTCACAATTATTTAATCTGGGTGGTTACTCATGTGAAACTTTACAAAAATGAACAGTATTTCAACAATCCACGTGTCTTCCATGGCACCGTTAGGCTTAAAATACAGTTGAGACATTAAAAAGTCTCTGAAAGAACAAAACAGCTATCCTTGTGCTACACCTACCCTCCCCCCCCACAAAACAATACAAGGATCAACCATTTCACCTCACTTGATGCTTTTTAAGTATATTAAAAGAGAGAGAGAGAAATTGAAATTGAAATTCCTAGCAATGGGTAAACTGCTCTCAGCTTAATTTGGAACCAAGCATTTTTTTTTCATAAATATTGGGATTTTCCCTAAAATGTGGTCCTAGTCTCACACTCAAACATTTAATTACTGCCAAGCATTTATCTGGACAAACTTCGCCAGGCGCTCACATAGCTCACATGATGCAGAGGGAATAGGGGGACCAACTGTTTGGTTCTGCCCGAACAAGTCCGGAAAACGGGGGGCCAAACCGGGGTCTGGGGGGAAATTTTATTTTTTTATTATAATGTCTGTGGAAAATGGGAGCAAAGCATGGGTCTCTGTAAAGTGTGCAGATCGGCCACACCATTAGCATAGCTGGAAGGATATCTGCACGCGCAGATATCTTCCCAGCTACGCTAATGGCGCAGCTGATCTGCACACAAGAAAAAGCCCAGATGGCTGCACGAGAGGGGCTCGGAAGGCCTTTCCCCACGCTTCCAGAAACGGCCCTACCCAGCCCCTCCCATTACCCATCTGGGCTTCTTCTGGGTCATTGCAATGGTGACAACCCAAAAAAAGCCCAGATCACTGCATGGGAGGGGGTGGGGCAGCCCATTTCCATGTTTCCAGAAACAAGCCTCCCCAGCCCCTCCCATTGTCCATCCAGGCTTCTTCTGGGTTGTCTAGGGTGACCATATTTTGGAAACCAAAAAGGAGGACAACATGGTCAGGTCCCAAGGGGGCATGCCCACCAACCAATGGGGTGTGCCCACCTGAACATAGCCTTGGTCATCACCTGGCGCGAGTCGGAAAGCGGCCGGCCAACATTGAGGAGGCAGGATGTCACGGAGGACGATGGGGGATGACACAGAGGAGGCTGTCGGTAAGGAGGGTGATTGGGGGGGGGGGGGAGGGAGGGCTCTGCCCAGACCCGGAGTGGATCCAGATTGCAGATCCAATCCAGCCCGATATGGGCCCAATCCAATCCAGTTCGGATCGGGCCGATCCTCTCTGGATTCGGGGTCCGGATCCGGATCTGGTCACAGCCCTAGCCTAAACTATTATCACTAAAAATAATGGGGATATTTACTGCTTTGAGTATCTAGTTTATATTGCATATGAGGTTATTTTGCATATGAGGTTATTTTGCATATGAGATTATTTTCTTGAAGCATTGCCACATGGGAAATATCTTCTTATTTGAAAGGGTGGAAAAAAATAATGGTGGAAATAACAGCAGATGTAACAATAGCTGACACAGGGCAGTGGCTAAGAGGCTGAGTTAGCATCCAGGAAGTTTTTGATTTGAATCTTACCTTTGCCATGAAGTTGTTATTAGGTGGCTTTAGGCAAACAACATCCTCCTTCAACCACACATACCCCCCCCTTTGCAGTATGGGGTATTGGCGATGGTAAGGACGATGAGGATAAGGATGACGCTAACCAACTGTATGGGGTCGTGGTAGGGTTTATGACCCACCATGGGTTACTGTTGTCTGAACGCAGTGTGCTTTCCACAGGGTGGTTTGTTGGCCATGCAGTGTGGTTTATTTGTCTCAAACAAGCCATCTTAGGAACATAGGAAGCTGCCATACTGAGTCAGACCATTGGTCCATCTAGCCCAGTACTGTCATCACTGACTGGCAGTGGCTCCCCAGGGTTTCAGGCAGGAGTTTTTCCTGTCCTACCCGGAAATGCAGGGATTGAACCTGGGACTTCTTGCATGCAAAGCAGATGCTCTACCACTGACTTGAGGACCCATGGGTTGTTGAGCTGTTCAAGGTGATTAACAAGCCATCCTGCATGGTTAACAAGCAGCCCTATAGATAGTGCACTGCATTCAGACAACACAATAACTCACCCTGTGGGAAACATGCTGCATTCAACAACAGCCCACACTAGATGGGTTAGCAAGTTGTGTGAATCCAGCCAATGAATATGAAACACTTTCAGCACTTATAAATGTGGTATAAGTTTTATTAGAAGCCATACAGTAAAGACATTCATTACATTTTTAGAGAAGTGATGCCATTCTGGAAGCCCCCTCAGTGCAATCAACCCAAATGTCATTGTTCTTTTCCAGGGTTGCATTCTGGATAAACACCCTTCCATTCCTAAAATAGATTTGCAGTTCTGAAAAAAGGTTTCTGTTATTTTACTGCATTAATTCATTTGTCACCTATAATTAGCACATAAATGTAAGGCACTTTTCAAAAGAAAAAAGGCTGACAGACTGTGAGAAGGTCACAACTGAGCCAGTATTAAATTTGCTGGTAAACACATCTAACTTTTCAGCTGAAGCTAGATTCAGCAGCCAGTGGCTGAGAGACATACCCTGAATTCACTTTTTACACTATCTATTTCCTCATTCTGTGTATATAGACACAAAAAGTGTTTCTATCTAAAATGCTCAGCAAGACATATGATGATCCATATTACATTTATTTAAGAAAACAATTTGGGGGAGATACTTTAGCTGGACTCTGCCCAGTGAATTATATTCTCCCTGAGAACCAAATCTGCTAAAAGACAATGCATACATATTTTGTATAAGAGTACGGTAGTGTAAGGCTTATTACTAGAGATATACCGGAGTGATTTTGCTCATTTTTAAAATTTCAAAAAAGTTCAAAGCTCAAGCTTTAATAGTAATTAATTTCCTTCACACCAAACAGGCAGGGCAGCACCTCTGCCAGCAGGATGACAGACAGCCCTGCTCAGCCAATCAGTGTGAAGTGAAGGTGGGCCACGGGCACAGCCATGCAGCTAGGCTATCAATGCCAGCAGGGAGGGGAAGGGGATGGAGGCAGCCAATCAAGGCATTCGAGGGAGGAGGTGTGTCTGGGCCGCATGCAAATTTTGGAGTGGGGATTCACTATGCATGACATATATTTGCATTATTCATAATCCCCTCCGTGATGAGGGGACTGAGGGGCAAAAAAGCAGGAAATGAGTAGGATTACTTGTGCAACGTGGTCTTTACATTACCAATAAATAAATAGCTAGAACAGAGGATTAGAAGCCAAATCTCCCTGGCCCAAAATGCAACACTATATCCACATCAGCATTTGAAGTTTAGAAAACTTGAGAATGCAAAAGGAATACTTTTCTGCATTCACTCACCTGCTGGGCCAAGAGGGGCTGAAAAGCCAAGAAATCAAAAGTGGGGAGGGCAGTAGAAATTGCTGCAGCCCCACCTAAGAACCCTACCTAAGATAACCACAAGGCTTGAGCGGAGATAATGTTTATCTCCATGCCATGAAAAGTTTAATATAGTCTGGATCAGACCCAGGGTCCATCTAGCCCAGCATTCTGTTTGTACATTGGCCAATCAGCTGTTGACAGGAAACCCTCAAGCAGGACATGACTGCAGCAGCACCTTCCCACCCATAATCCCCAGCAACTGGCATACTGCCTCTGATACTGGATGTAGCATAGAGGCATCAGGACTAGTAGCCATTGATTGCATTCTCCAGGAATTTGTCCAATCCCCTTTTAATGCTATCCAAATTGGTGGCCAACACTCATGTAATCTATAAGCTTTTATTGTGCGCTCCGGATTCCTTACTCACAGTTATTAATGGGACCTTTAGACGACATTGTGATCCTCCAGTTTTGCTTCTTCTTTTTCAGAGCACTTTCCTGGAATTTTTTTACAACAGGGAAAAGGGTATTATTTCTGAAAGCAAAAGAAAAGGTATTTTCCTAGTAGTATACTTGCACTATTTTCCTATAGCACAGTGCCACTTAGAGTTTATGTAACAGAAAAGCAGAACAGAAAAGACTCTTTATGTAGAGCTCGGATCTCAATTCTGTGATGAAACCAAAAGTAGATATAGTGATTAACAGCCTTGTGTAGGAAAGCTCTATATCTGCATATTAGGTTGCTATTAAAGCCACAAGAGCAGGTCAATTGGTTTCCCCCCCCCCCCCCCCCGTCCTATGGTAACCATACACACCAATTACAGTAAATTAATGGTGTGGGAAAGGGAGGCAGAGCTGTTTTGATTCTGTTTCATTTCAGAGTTCTCAGCATCTAATTATAATCAGGAACTATTACATATCCGCACATCATTCTTTCCATTCAGTGCCAGGGAAACTACCTACGAACAGAATATTCCTCCAGACAGGGTAGCCTGCTGCAGAGTCTTCCAGCCATAAAACACCTGGAACCAATTGGACATTCTGCATTGTCAATCTGGATTCCAAGTCTCTCAAAGGGCAGGTCTAATGCAAGAAAGCTGTAAATGTTTAACAGAGCCCCTCAGGAAATATGAAAAGGAAGGGGGGGCAGGATTTCTAGTATGCTTAAACAAGAGATTCTTTGATAACTGGAAGTCATCTCATGCCTCCAGGAGAGATCCGTAGAAAAAGGCCATTAGGGAATAACTTGACTCTGCTTTTCAGATCTTGATTTTAATTCCACAGCACATCCCAGGAACAGCTAGCAAAGTAAAATGATATTTTATTTTGGGCTATCTGACTTAGGGTAATATTCTTCATATGTTCAGGTGGAGGAAGGGTTCACCATTCTCTCCCATACACTCCTTGTACTGTTAAAGACAGACCACACATTTGTTTGCTTGTTTGTTTTTGTTTACAATGTTTACATACCACTTTTCATGTGTCTGCCCTGCACTTTGTACTTAGAAAGAATTAGATACAGGCTCAATTCGGATGACACAATAAACAACTGGTGTGGGGGAAACAATCGTCAGTTGTTTTGACTATTGTGTCGTCCGAATGCTGCCATAGTCAACTCAGCGCTGATCCTCATCCACACCACAGTTGATTATTTATTACCATGTTGTGTGGGGAGTACCCCCTAGGGTTAGGGCTAGGGTTAGGGTTAGTCAACCCACCATTGACTATCGTGTTGTCCGAATTGAGCCACAGAGTTCTGAAGCACTTCAAGGTGCAGGGCTCTATGGGTAATCAGATGCAGGACTGGGTGATTTGCTGCCTGATTTAGGAGCTCCTATTTGGTTTCAGTAGTCTCTGCTTATATATTTGTTAGGGATGTGCACGCCTGAAATTATCATATCGTTATTGGGATTTTGGACCAAAAAAATTATCGTCTCCGATAATATTGTAGGTGGTCCGTATCGTATCGGATTTCCGATAAATAATGGAAATACGATATTATATCGTTTCTACATTTTGCCCTAGAGAGAGTTGCTTTTGAGTCTGAAAGGCCTAAAACTTCTTAATTTTCCAAGTTACAGGTTTGAAACGTTGTCACAGTGCAGACTGAGTGTTGCTAGTCATGTGTGCCAAATAGGTGCAAGCGTTACTCGGAAGTAAGCTTTCAAATACACAGTTTCAGGTGGCTGAAATGTGGTCCTTTTTCAAGAGACGTCGTCCAGTACTCATGGCCATCTTACAGATGGCCTTGAGGGGACTCATCTGCAATTTCAGATGCACAGCTGCAGGCGTTACTCGGAAGTAAGCTCTCAACAACATGCACGGTTTCTAGTAATGCATTATATGTACATGCTGCTGCTGCTGAGATTTATAGGTATTATATGGATAATACATACAATGAATGAACTTTCCAAACCTGTGGATAAACCTACCTAGTAGGCAGGCAGTGCCTTCCCTATGCAGTTATAAAAGTAAAATGTGTTAATCAGAAGATGGTGAACTGCTGCTGCCTTGTCTTGTCTCATTGATTAGGCCATGCATGTCAAATGAAATAATGAAAGGATTGGGGGTAGGGAAATAGCACGGGTGTGACAGTGATTTTAGCCAGCCATAGCCTGGCAGGGCCTCATTGGGCCAGGAGAGATACCCTTGCAGTGGGCAACCTGGAGGATCCCAGCAGAAGCATATCATGTGCTGCTTTTACAACTATGAGAATGCCATCAAAACAACCATCACGCACTGCCTTGACCTCATAGTACTTCAAATGACCCAGTCTTCCCGCCATCCCCGTGTAGGCAGGTTGGCATTTCTTCATGTCAGAGCTGCGCACAACATTGGCTGGAGCAGAAGCAAATAAAAAGTCACGTTCAGGATAGAGGTTGGCTCTTTGGCAAATAAATGAAAAGTCATGTTCAGGGTAGAGGTTGGCTCTTTGGCAAATAAATGAAAAGTCATGTTCAGGGTAGAGGTTGGCTCTTTGGCAAATAAATGAAAAGTCACGTTCAGGATAGAGGATTGGCTCTTTGGCAAATAAATGAAAAGTCACATTCAGGATAGATGGTTGGCTCTTTGGCTGGAGCGGAGGGAATGCGCCTATGCGTGCGTGCGTGGCACAGTGAGAGTGAGTGGATGCATTCCTGGATGGAATACCATGAACTTTCCAAACCTGTGGATAAATGTGGCAGTGCCTTCCATATGCAGTCATATGGATTGGGGGGTAGGGGAATAGCACAGGCGTAACATGTATAACCTTAGCAGGCAGGGCTGGGCCAGGATAGGAGATACCCAGCAGGAGGAAGCGAAGAAACCTGGAAGATCCCACTAGCGCCTACGCCTGGCACAGTGAGTGGATGGCCACATTCCACTGCAGTAGCAAAACTGCTGCCTGCCTTGTATCAAGATTAGGCCATGCATGTCGAAGTACAACAACAAGGATTGCGGGGTAGGAGACTAGCACGGGCGTAACAGTTATTATTTTACAGCCAGCCTTAGCAGGCAGGGCCTCATTGGGCCAGAAGAGGAGATACCCAGCAGGAGGAAGCGAAGAAACCTGGAAGATTCCACTAGCACCTACGCCTGGCACAGTGAGTGGATGGCCACATTCCACCGCAGTAGGAAACGACCCAGTCTGCCCGCCATCCCCATGCAGGCAGTAGTGGTGGTGGGCATTTCTTCATGCCAGAGCTGCACACATTGGCTGGAGCAGTGGCACATAAAGGAAAAGTCCCCGTTGGGGTAGAAGGAGGCACTTTGCCAAAGAAAAGCAAACTCACGTTCAGGGTAGGCACTTTGGCAAATTAAAGTCACGTGAGTTAGATATATTTTTATGAATACAGTGAACATTCAAAACCTGTGGATAAACCTAGGTGGCAGTGCCTTCCATATGCAGTCATAAAAGTAAAATGCCTTGTCTCATCCACGCATGTTTATAAATTAAAAGGATTGGGGGGAGGTAGGGGAATAGCACGGGCGTAACAGTTATTATTTTAGAGCCAGCCTTAGCAGGCAGGGCCTCATTGGGCCAGGAGATACCCCAGAAGCTTGCCAACCTACAGGATCCTCATCATCGTGCTTAAAAAATGACCCAGTCTGCCCGCCATCCCCATGCAGGCAGGTTGGCATTTCTTCATGCCAAAGCTGCGCACATTGGCAGGAGCAAAGGCAAATAAAAGTAATGTTTGGGATAGAGGTAGGCACATTGCCCAGTTCATAGAAGACGGGGTACTACAGGTAGGCACATTGCCTAGGCTGACCAGGTGGCTCGGGATTTCCCGGTCCTAACCGGGAATCCAGAGGCCAACCGGGCCAACCGGGCCAACCGGGGGAAAACCGGGGTGGCGGGGGGTCACGCGGCGGTGGCAGCGAGACCCGGAGGCGGTGGAGGAGCTCAGGAAGCGGACGCCCCTGTACGTAAGCACAAAGGGGGGCTCTTACCTGCTGGGGCAGCTGCTTCCCGGGCTCCTCCGCCGCCTTTGCCGCCGCTGCCGGGCTCGTAAGGCCAGAGGCCGCGCGGAACAGGCAGGAGAGGGCCGGATCCGGAAGTGACGTAACCGGCCCTCTCCCGCCTCTTCCGCGCAGCCTCTGGCCTCCTTGGGGCTCAATCGCGATGGCGATGAGCCCTGAGGAGCCCGGACGCCCACGCCCGCCTCTTCCGCGCTGGCGTCCGGGCTCCTCGAGGCTCGTTGCCATTGCGACGAGCCCCAGAAAGGCCAGAGGCCGCGCGGAAGAGACGGGAGAGGGCCGGTTACGTCACTTCCGGATCCGGCCCTCTCCCGCCTCTTCCGCGCGGGCGGCGACGGAGGACCCCGCGCAGCCGCGCGGGCAGCGACAGAGGAACCCAGCGGTAGGTCCAGGCTGGTTTTTTTTTTGGGGGGGTGGCTTGGTGGGGGGGTTGTTTTGGGTGGGGGGGCGGGGGGGACCGGGATTTTGACTTTTAAAATCTGGTCAGCCTAACATTGCCCATTTCATAGAAGTCCCCTTCTGGGTAGGCACATTGGCAAATTAATAACAGCCCCTTCTGGGTAGGCGTAGGCAGGCACATTGCCTGGACCAAATTCTCAAAAAAAAAAACCAAATAAACAAATGAGCGGGATGCTTCTGCAGTCCCTCACTAATGGCCTCCACGAGGAGCAGACCCAGGGGACGTAGTGACGAAAAATAAAAATACAGGAATCTCTCTCAAGGCTCCCTAAAGCACTCCCTCCAGTCCAGACTGGAACCATTGGCTGGAGCAGTGTCTTTCAAAAAGAAATAAAAAATGTATGAGAGGGAGAGACAGGTACCCCAAAACTGCCCCCAGCAGCAACAGCATCTCTCCTAGACCCAGAGCCACCTCACCAAGGCACATCTTAGAGCCACGTTTCATACTGCTACAAAGTAGAAAATGATTGCAACAAAAAAGTATGCTTTGCCCACGGTTTGTGACTTCGTGTGCTGCTTTGACCACACAGATCCTATGTAGCAGGCTAGACACAGCAGCAGCAGCACACTCATAGTCAATCAAGCAAATACACACACCCAGAGAGAGAGAGAGGGAAATAAATATAATTTTAAAAAATATAATATATATTATTTTTAAAGAAAGTTCAACAGGGCAGAGGACAAACACACTCCCCCTCAGTCACAGTACCCCCACTCATGCTAAGTACCTAACCCCAACCAGAAAACATACTATAAAAATAAAAATTATAACTCAGGCTCAATTCGGATGACACAATAAACAACTGGTGTGGGGGAAACAATCGTCAGTTGTATTGACTATCATGTCGGCCGAATGCTGCCATAGTCAACTCAGCGCTGATCCTCATCCACACCAGTTGATTATTCATTACTATGTTGTGTGGGGAGTGCCCCCTAGGGTTAGGGTTAGGGTTAGTCAACCCACCATTGACTATTGTGTCGTCCGAATTGAGCCTCAAAGTCTCAAACACACAGGCAGCAATGCACAGCCAAACGAACCTGAGACACAAAGATACAAGAGATTACAATGAATCTCCAACAATTCGCCACCAAGACCCAGGAGCCAAGACAGAGCTCCAACAAATCCACCCTTCACCCCTCAACGCCTAACTCCCAACAGAGCCTGGAAGACCAAATGTGGGGTTTTATGCGGGGATATCCGCCCTCCTCCAACATTGTGATTGGCTCCTGCTGGAATCCTTGCTGCACGATTGGTCACTGAAACTGTCAGTCTCATCAAGCACACCCCACCTTCTAGCTCCGTCCATGTGGCGGCAAAAGAGAAAGTGCCTTCCGATAACACGATAAAATACAATATTTATCGTTGGAATTTCTATCGTTTCCAATTATTATCGTTGTATTCCTTACGATTTCTTATTGTATCGTTATCGTTAAACGGAGACACGATAGAGAGCATATCGTATCGTTATTGGCGATTTTAACGATATGATACACATCCCTAATATTTGTAAATAAAATACACCATGAGCCTCCAGTACTCTTAAATTCAAAGGAAAGTGGATCCTATAGTACTACTACTGGAACTTCTGCACACCTGGTCATCTTCCAGGACCTCTCACGTGCATTGCAACCATTATTGAGATGAAGGAAAGTCTGGCATACCCTGAATGGCACTACAAAATGCTCTGTGCATTTGCACAACTCCCCATGTATTTGTGCAATACCACAGCACCATCTAGTGGCTGTATAATAAAACACATAGAATGGCAGAGAAAGAAACCCCCAGAAAAATAGTACGTGTAATGAGCTGAACTTAATCTTGCAAAGAATCTGGAAACAGAAGCCCTGGTAAAGGTGCAGGATAAAAGCCTCATGTAGAAATGCCCTTAGACTGCATTCCTTTACATATTTGCCTAGGAGTAAGTATGAACTCGGTGGAATTTACTTCTGAGTTCCATGTTCAGGCCTGAGCTACAAAAAGGCCCTCTGGAAAATAAAAGTGTCCCCTTACACCTGCCTCCTGCAAGTTCTTCCTTTGGAAATCCAGAGAAGGAGGTTTAAAAGAAAACACCTAATTTTTTTGGGTCAAAGCCTGCATGTTACTAAGACCAGAGCTATTTGCATTAGGAGACAAATGGCAGTGGCTGCTTCTGCTGAAAAGAGCAGCCTTACATCTCTTCCTCCTCTTCGCCCAGTGATGCTCTGCTAATACCAAACACAGGACATGACTGCACTGCACTGCAAGTTCCCCCACTCCCGCAAGCAGCGACCAATGAGGTGGAGCAGGGGTGCTGAAGCTCACAGGGGAGTGATGTCACATCTTACAGGAGAGAGCGGATGAGGAGATGTCTGGCTGCTGGGTGTTTGTTTGTTTGTTTGTTTGAGTGGGAGCCCTATAATAGAGCCAGGGTGAGGTAGTGGTTAGAGTGTTGGACTGGGACTCATGAGACCTGGGTTCTAGTCCCCAGTTGGCCATGAAGATCACTGGGTGACTTTGGGCCAGTCACTGACTCTTAGCCTAGCCTACCTCCCAGGGTTGTTGTGAGGATCAAAATGGAGATGAAGATCACGTAGACTGCCTTGGGCTCCTTACAGGAAGGTGGTATATAAATGTAGCAAATAAATAAATAAATCAAAAATCTAGTTCTGGTCTGATTCCTGCAATATATTCTACATGGAGCTGCCCTTGAAAATGTCATGGAAGCTTCAGCTGGTGCAGAATGTGGACACCAGAACATTGACCGGCACTGTCTGGTTGATGCATATAATACCAGTTTTGAAAGAAATCCACTGGCTGCCTGTTCACTTCCAGGCTCAATTTAAGGTGCTGGTACTGACCTTTAAAGCTCTGAATGTCTTGGAACCCAAATACTCAAAGGCGCACCTCTTCCAATATCAACCTGCTCATACCTTGCAATCTTCCATTGATTGTCTCCTTCAGGTACCTCCATTATCAGAGGTATGGGATTCTACCACAAAAGAGAGGGGGTTTTCCATGATTGTGCCCCAGCTATGGAACATGCCAAGAGAGGCCTGGCTGGCACCAAAGTTGCAATCCACTGTGCAGAGAGCATCCCTGAATCAGTTGCATCCTGATCCTAATCATGAGTGCTTCCAGACAAGATTTTTATTGCACCACCACCCTGCCCATTCACTGAACTTTATGGTGGGTCCAGAAGACAACATCTTCCACTGGTCACCGTCCTGTGGTTTCTTACCATTTCTTCTATCTTTTTTTGTACTTGGGAAAATATGTAGGCAAAAGAGACCAAGTAGTTGCACGCCTTCTGGCGGTTGTTGCTAGGCTCCTCTGTCTGAAATCACCCTATGTGTACCTGGAAGAAAGTCCCATTCATTTCAGTGAGGAGAGTAGAGATGTCCCCAGATCAGGTGAGGGTCAGACTCGGATCATTAGTGGTACTCTAATGATAGTATTAAAAAGGTTTAATTTGAGGGGGTGCATGAAGGGAAGCCGTTCTAGAAAACATCAGAAGAGGAATGAGACCCAGGACAGTAGATAATTTGAGATCAGTTGTAATGAAAGTTGTACTGTTTTATGTCAAGTGTGTTAATTTTGCACTCCAATCTCTTTGTAATTATTTTACAACGTTTGCATCACCAAATACTAAAGCCATGTGGCAACCTGGCATTGCAGAGAAGTGTTCCTTGCAGGTCTTCTATGACAACGTGCTTCTTCAGTCTCTGCCGATTGCTGGCCTCTTCTTGGCAGTAGCTTTCAAATTGTCCAATTCTAGCCACTGGCATTAGGGAGTGGGAGTTCAGTGAAAATAACAAGGATCAATGGTAGATTTTGCATAACTGCAGATCCTGAAATCGCTGTGTCAATTTCAAGGGAAGGAGAAGAGCCATTGCTCTTCAGACATTTCTGTGTGATTAAGAGGCCTCCCACAAGTTCAAAAATTATGTCTTTTGGTCATAAACTACCAATTTTGCCTTTGCTGCCCAAGCTAATAATAATAATATTATTATTTATTTATAACCCACCTCTCCCTCCGGATCAAGGCGGGGAACAACAAGAACGACAAAATAGATAAAATATTAAAACAAATAAAAACTAATACATCATTAAAAACATCTTAAAATTCAACTGCGTAGGCCTGCCGGAAGAGATCATGGGTCTCTTAAATTCATGAAGACTGCTAATTTGTCGAATCTTCTCCGGCAGGCCATTCCGCAGTCTGGGAGCGGCAGAAGAGAAGATCCTCTGGGTAACACTCATCAGCCTGGCTGATTGGAGTAAATTCTTCCCAGAGGACCTGAGCATGTGGGGCGGATTATATGGGAGAAGGCGATCCCGCAGGTAATCTGGATCCAAACCATGTAGGGGTTTAAAGGTAATAACCAACACTTTATACTTTGCCCATAAACTGATTGGCAGCCAATGAAGTGATTTTAAAATTGGTATAATGTGGTCACCCCTAGGTGTACCAGTGACCAACCTGGCTGCCATATTTTGAACTAGTTGAAGTTTCCAGACTAGACACAAAGGTAGCCCTATGTACAGCGCATTGCAGAAGTCGAGCCTCGAAGTTATCAGTGCGTGCACTACCGCCTTTAAGTCTTCCAACTCTAGGAAGGGGCATAGCTGGCATATCAGCCAAAGCTGATAGTAGGCACTCCTGGCCGTCGCATCAATCTGAGCTGTCATTTGGAGCGACGGATCCAGGAGTACCCCAAGCTGCGAACACAGTCTTTCAGAAGGGGTGTAACCCCATCCAGAACTGGTTGACACACCTCCAAACCCAGGTTGGGGCCTTTGACAGCAAGCACCTCTGTCTTGTCTGGATTCAGCTTCAGTTTGTTTTTCCTCATCCAGCCCATTACCTCCTCCAAGCATTCATTCAGAGGAGACACACTATCCTTAGCTGATGATGTTGTTGAAGGCATAGAGAAATATATTTGGGTGTCATCAACGTATTGATAGCACCCCGCCCCATGCCTCCGGATGATCTCTCCCAGCGGTTTCATATAAATGTTAAACAGCATTGGGGAAAGGATGGCACCTTGTGGAACACCACATAGCAGCTTCTTCTTTGAAGAGCAGTTATCCCCTAGCATCACCATCTGGAACCTTTGGAGCAACATCATATAGGTTTTAGAGTTTTGAAAGGTAAAAGCAACATTTTTTGAAAGCTCAGTGCCCAAAATGTTGGCAGTTTTTCAACTGTTCAAATGGATGTTAATCTTTTCTATAAAATTGGTCTCTGACTTCATTGATTTTAATTTATAACACTGTCATATAGAATTGCTACCAAGTATGTGAGATGATTTATGTCAATGACTTGCTTCTAGTCCACAATGATTTGTTGATGTTTCATCAATGAGAGCTAAGGACAGAATATTTTCTCCCACTAACTGTGAATCTCTCCAGCTTTTGGAATGTAAGGCCCGTCAAAGCTTGGGGAAGAGCAGAGAAAAAGTTTAGAGTTCGTTTGCATGTAGAGACAATCAGACCGAGACCTAGGAATTGGTGAAGCAACTGGTGATGAAGAGCTCTCTTTAAGTATCTGAGCCAAAGTTGGTGTATTGTTGCTTGCTGTAGGTGTGCCAGCTTGCTTCCGATATGCGTGCTTGTATATTTGTAAATAAAGCGAATATTATAAAAATACTATAAGCTGTGCTCTATCATCTAAAGGAAATTAAATGCTGTAGGGTTTTCTCTGGACTTTTCACCAGTCAGGGAGGTGCGGAGCATTTAACAATACTTTTGCCAATAGGAGTTCCCAGATTGTACTGTAAATCACAATTCATTCTGTGAAGAAGGATTGTAAACTGTTAAAAGAAAATGTAGTGCTTAAAGAATGATAAAGTCATTAAAACAAATCTGAAAGACAGCATGGGCTGGTTATAGGAATGGGTGAGACTTCTGTTCAGTTCAAATTTTTGTGAGAACTTTCCAAAATACGAACACTTTTTCATAAATGGGATGGAAAGAACTTGATTTTTAAAAAAAATAATATGGGTGATAGTGAAACTGACAGATGAATCCATCCAGTATGGGCCGATCTACATACGAAGTTTTTGACGTTTTATAAGGGTTATGAAAACTCTTTGGGCCACATGACGCACTCCCTATAACGTTACATATCTGAGGTTTTTTAAAACTCACTTCAGTTATATACAATGGTTTCACTTTTAATAAATCGTTTTAAGTAAAATAATGTGTCCTTCCTTACCGTTTGTGATTCATGGGGGCAGTGCTTCGTTTACTGGTGCCCAAATGCTTAGCAGTTGATTGGTGGGGAAAAAAGAGGAAGTGGGTGACTGAACTACAACCCCCACAATGCCTTGCCCTAAACTCATTGAAAAAATGAAAGAGAAAGCGACAGGGCAGAACAGTGTGTGACTGCACACACTGCTTTAAAGACTGAAGACTGTTCTCCTGTAACGTGAGTACTCAGTAATGTGGCCTAAGACGTTGTAGAACGCACCTATTTGGAATGTTTTAAAATACTTTTTAAAACGTTCCAAAGGACTGTGTAGATCGGCCCGAAGAGAGCTTTGAGTGCTTAGCTCTTAAAAGTCTGAGTTGGAATCCCTGTTTGTTCCATAACAGGTTTGATTCTGAATTAGGGATGCCATGTCTTTTATTCTGATAGGCTTCTCCACAGCTACATGATAGGCAGGTACAATGGAGTCTTTTCCAGGCTAGGAATAGCTTAACCAATTGAATTTGGCCTGGGAAGATCACTGAGAATTTCATTAAGTTTGTTTTTTATAAGAATTTACCAACATTTGCAACAAATTTCTTCATAAAGGGACAAAACAAATTGAAATTAAAGAAAAATAGAATCTGGGAGAAAGCAAAATGGACAAATTTTTCCATTCCTAGTTGGATCCAGGGGCTGTCCATATATTTTAAAAGCCCCGCAATGGCTGCATGGTGGCGCTGCATCGCTGATACGATGCAGCAACTACTGCGGGGCTTTCCTATGAAGCTGCATATTAAAAATGTTGAGCAGTCCTCCTGACTTTTTACGCTGCAGCGAGGTGACCATGGCCCTTCCGTCATTTGACCTCACTCCAGTGTTGAGGCAGAGGTGTTCCTGGGCAGATGATGACTCCTGGTCAGTCACTGGAAGTCTGGACAGGGGTTTTCCCAAAAGCAGCAGCAACCTGACACCAGCAAGTCAGCCTCCCAGGCTAGGTTAGTCATGCTTTAGTCCTATCAAAATCAATGGAACTTAAGTTATTAATGACTAGTTATCCCATTGATGTCAATGGCTGTAAAGTGTGGCTAACCTAGTCTTGGAGCTCCATCACACCTACTTTTTTTCCCCTGATGTGCACCTGCAATTTTGACCTCCGTTTCATTAGCACTGCAAGTGCTAGTCACTTTCACATGCGTGCATTGTTGTGCTATTTCATCTCATGTCTTATTTGCTCTCCCACTCCACCGCCCCTGCCCCTTCTCCTTCCCCCTCCAGTTCATTGGTTCTTGTCCTTGATGGATGTGGCGTGGCCGCCTCCATTCAGTTTTCGGATAACCACTTCATTATAGCCAATTAGAATTAACCAAAATGCTTACAACTCCCTCATTTTTAAAGATAAAGAGTTGAAACCTGGGACCTTGGTAGTTCTTAAGTAGGGCTTTAGGCATGCCAAGTTTGAAGCCAATCTCTTCATCGTTTGATTTTTTTATAAGTTTTTTTAAAAAACAATCTCTCTCAAACCATTTCTCCTCCCCATAAACACACACACACACACTTCGCTGATTCTCCATTAATCCACCACTGCACATTTATGGAGGGAGCTTTTATCCTTTCCTTGCTGATGCAGAGCTGTGTGGGGCTATAAAATGGTTTTATTTCTTTTCTTTTTTGGGGGGGGGGGGTTGTTCCCTGTCTTTAGTTCTGGATCCAGCAAGCCAAAATAAAGAGTTCATTAAAGGGATATACCCATCAGCAAAGTAAAAGATAAAAGCTCCCTCCATAGATGCACAGGGGTAGATTAACGGAGAATCAGAGAGATGCATGTGTGTGTTTGTTTGTTTATGGGGAGGTTGAATGGTTTGAGAGAGAATTTTTAAAACAAAAATCCTAAAAAATCAGCCGATGAAGAGATCGGCTTCAAACTGGGCATGCCTAGAGCCCTACTTAAGAGCTACCATAGTGCCAGGTTTCATCTCTTTATCTTTAAAAATGAGGGAACTGTAAGCATTTTGGAACAGCAAAAGTCTAATCAGCCGACTCTGCACAAGCCTGTTCCTTCGACAGGGCATGCTGGAGAAGGAGAACCACCCCGCCCTCCTCTTTCATCAGCAAGCACGCGCCCCCAACAAAGGACATGGCGTAAGGATGCCAATACATGGGGGCAGAGAGCACTTTAATCCCGCTTGTAGGAAATAAACTGGACTTTCACCACTCCAGGAAACACAAAAAATGGAGAAGAGGCAGGGTGACTGCTGGACAGGCACGGGATCATGTGAGTAACAGGCTGCAAAACTGCAAAGCAGGCATGATGAGAGCGCGATAAAATGCTGAGTTGATAGAGCCCTGGGTCCAATCTCATATGTAACATTTCATGATTGAACAATGGGAGTTGCGAAAAGTAACAATGTTGAACAGGTATCGCTTTAATCTCACGGTAAATGTTGAAATTGTGGGACTGAATACCTTTTCTTGTTCCTCGGCCAAAGAGAAGCGATATGATCCTACTCAGACTGCCTTGCAGCTGACTAAGTCAGCTGCCACCAGTTGGGAGAATAAAATGACTGGGCTGAGGAATGTTATATAAACGGTCCTCACAGGGCACAGCATGACCCAAACTGTCCCACTTTGTACACGTATGTGTAAAAGTCCTTGCTGTTTGTCAGATGCCAATAAGGGAGCTGACATTTAAATGCTAGCCAATAGGAACTAGGTTGGAGGTGGCTCACTGGTGTGATTTAATCTGATGTGGCCAGCAAGGGCTTCAGCAGGGCTACTGAACATGCTCAATCTTTTTTCCTGGCCATTCCACAACTACCTTACAACACCTGCCCAAAATGTTGCATGTAGAAGGAAAGTGACATGTATTTGTTCTTGCCAAGCCATTTTGCATGTCAACTTCAAAAACGTTCCTTTTAATTAAGGGTATAAGAGAATGCACATCTCAATCAACCAAAATAAGTTGCCAATGCTGGTGGCTGTTTCAACAGCAAGCCCAAGACATAACTTGCTTGAGAAAGTCAAATCTTGCAGATAGTTTGGATAGGTTTAATACACTGTGTGATTACGGCCTAAACAGTAAAGACCAGAGACACCAGCTAAATTGGCCGGTACTCTGTGATTATCCATAGCTCAGATTCACAATAAAAGCATGATTGAGAACCCTGGATGAGATAAGCATTTTTGCTCAATTAAAAGAGCAGCTGGCATTGGGAGGTGCAAAAATGATGCAGAAAATAGGAGAGAGATTTTGCACAATTTCAATCAATGTATTTAGTAAGGGCCCAAAGTCTCAGATTCACATCAAAGCTAAGAAGTAACTTAATTGTACTACATCTCACCTGTACCAAAGCTAGCTTTCCCAGCTTTCCAAGTACTGAACATATAATGAGTTCCATCACACCAGCAATTTATCACACACTCGCCATGCCTGGTATATGGTTTTGCAGCATGGTACATGATGTTGTCCCTGTCCTGCACTCATCTTGAACCTTCCCCCCCCCCCCCCGTTGCATTTTATTTTGGTGCCGGGAAAGTCTGGATTATTTCCCCCTCTCGCTTTTTCTTGTGTTGGTGAAGTGTGTTAATGGAGCCATGCTGAGGAAAGGGGAGAGTGGGGCAGTTCCCCTCCTCCAGCACGTTGTACAGGGTTGTGCTTAGTCGGTTGAATGGACTGTTTATTGCTCCAACCCCCACTTCTCATTGCCCACAGAAACAGGAGCCCAGATGAAAACTAAAATCAGTAAATCACTAGATAACAAAGGCAGAGCAAGGGAGGGAAAGAGCCCACACCCATCAGAGTACCACAACCAATGAACTGAAGGAGGAACAAGAAGGGTTGGAAAGGTAGAGTGAAAGAGCAAACGAGCAAAAACCCATGTGAAAGGGACCATGTGTGATGGAGCCCTTGACGTGCTTATGAAACGGAGGTAAAAAAATGCGGAGGCAAATCGGGGGGGGGATAGGTGTGATGGAGCCCAATGTAAAATCAATGACCAATGTTTAGTATTTTGGTATCAAACAAAACAAGGCCTAAATTTTCACAAGTTTATATGAACTTAATGTATCCAAAGGGTCCCACCCCATGCACAGTCATTAACAAGTGCAGCAACACTTCCTGTTGTCGATAATCAAGTGTGGAAATAAATTTAGCAGAACTAGCTTTGAATGCAGCAGGAGGTTTTTGTATTCTGCCACAGGCTTTCAACATGCAGTTGAAGAATTTAACTCTATTACATGATAGATAGAAGAACCTAAAGCCTGAGGTCATATAAGTTATTCATACTACCTGGGGTGGAGAGACACACAACAGACATTTTCTTCCTATGCATTTTAAGTTATCCAACACTTCACAGATGAAAACGGAAACGCTCTTGTGTACATGTTCACCTCCTTACTCATTACACATGGCTGAAACCTTTTCTAGTCTGCAGTATGCTGCAATTCAGTTAAAGCTTAATGCATGCACCTTTCACAACACCAAAAATTGGAGATAATACCATTGCTAAGTTAATTAACACTTCTAGTGCAACAGGAAACCATTGTTTCTATTCACACCCAAAATGAATAGAATCAAACTTCTTGATAATTCAATGGATTCATGCTGGGGTCTTTCTTTAAAATCCCTGTGTTGCAGAATGGCAGCTTTCAGTTAATCAGTTTTAATGAGAGTAGTACATAGACAATAGTAGCAACAATACTTTCAATAAATAAGTGGCTATGGAAGAGATGGAACCCAACTATTGCACTGGCATTTCCTATCTACGCACAAGCATTCTTATGCTTCTGCACTAGACTGATCCTCAGAAATGTAAATAGTCTTTATAAAGGTAATGTAACAGTTTTGTATGTATGCCAAAGGCACAAACACCATTGCTTAGAAAAAGAGGGGGAGGTATCTTGTATTGATGACCTTGCTATAGGCGTTCTATACATGGGGAAAGCCCCACTGTTGCTGTGGATCTACGCTGTGTCAGTTATATGACTCAGGCGCAGTTTCACGGCCACCGCAGGGCTTTCCCGCGAAGCTGCAGATTGAAAATGTCGGGGACTTGCCCCAACTTTTTCAATCGGAGCGACATCAGTATGGCTCTTCCACTATCTGACATCACTCCTGGGCCAATCCCTGACAGAAGAGGGGGGATGGCTCCAGTGCCCGGATGGCTGCAGGAAAACCCATACTCCCTCCTCAGTATTGGGATTACCTGACACCACCCCGAGACAGAGAAACCATGGGGTTTGGGAGGGAGGCGGTGCCAGCCTGCTGCCATGAAGACAGCCCCCTGGACATACAAGATTACAAAAAAGTCTTGCTAATCACAAAATATGCTCCAAAAATAAAAGTGACTTTCTTCCTTGGTCATTTTGGTTGCCCTTTTCTGCATATGTCCAGCTCCACAACATCTTTTTAAGTTCCAGCAACCACCAGAACTGTAGACAGTCCTTGAAGCATGGTCAGACTGTTCTAGGGCCATGAGGTAAAAGCCATCATTGAGTCCGTAAGCCGTTTGGAGCATGCACCAGGCAGCTATCACTCCTGGGACGGCCACTTGTGAACCACCAAAAAAGAAAAGACATATCACCAAAAAAGAGGACAAAAAAGACACCTATTTGCATAAATGCTGCATATCCTAATGTATATACACAGATGCAAATTTAGAAATAAGTATTATAATTTAAATAGCAATGCAGTACATTTCACCATAGTGTGTCAGACTGTGACCAGGTGAGCTGTGTGTCAGTCTGCAGTCCAGGTGCTGTTGATGGGCAGCTTCAAGGCCCACCTCTACCTTCTGATGCTTCTTTATCTTTAAACCGGACTTGGACTGGACAACGCTTCAAATAGAAGACACTTTCAAAATAGAGGGCATTCCTCAAAGAGAGGACTGTCCTCTGTAAAAGAGGAGACATGCCAACCCTACATCTACTCCAGATGACCCAGCTAACAAGAATTAGGCACATGCTTGCCCAGTGTTTATCAGCTGATTCCTACATTCACTAATGGTAGCGAATACATTGCACCAAACAAGCGGCTTGCAGCTTCTGATTTGACGTGTTGCCGTTTGAAAAAAAAAATAGTTTGAAATGTGTTGTGAGGTTTTCACTGATTGACGCCTGGTTCTCCGATTATGCGCATCTTCTTGCTATCGCTTTTACGCCTAAGTCCTGTAAACGACATGCGGTGAAGCGTATAACTGGCAGAATGAAATGCGCTTTAAAGTGGCTGAAATGCGGAGAATCGCTTGTTTACATGGTCAAAATGCGCTTTAACGGCCACGGAGAAAAAAAACTCGCTATTTAACGCGCATTCGATAATGTGCATAATCGGAGAGAAAACACGCCTCAACCCCTGATTTGCGCTCCGCTCTTGTAGAGGTAAAAATTTTAATGCGCCTTGAAAGAGCTTTAAATCGCTCTTGTAGAGGCTCCCTGAGAGATAATCACACGTGGTACAATGCTCTATAATGCTATGGCCAGCTTGTAAATTGACACTTTTTCCCTGTGGTGAATAAACATCTGTGGGGAAGATTTGAAGAAATTGGTACCATCTAAACCTCAACAGTAAAGAAAGGGAAAAGGAAAGGGGGGAAGGAATGGGAGAAACAATGGGAACAAGGCCACAAATTACAATCTAGATATGTAGAAAAAAAAATTGAAATTAGTCACTATTGCAGGCCTATGCAAGGCTGATGTTGCAGTGTAAGTAATAAGGGCAGGAATAGCCCCACAGCAATTCTCTTCTCACCCAGTTTGGAACTGCCTCCCACGAGCGGAATGAAAACAAGGATACTTTCAGGGCTCTGTCAGGGTAAGTTGCAGCCAGCAGTATTCTTCTGCAAGTATCCGGTGCTCCTGTTGTCTCTCTCCACTGAGTGCCAGCACCCTCACTCACTGAGGCGGATATACTTCGCAAAGTGCGTTCTAGTCTTGCTTCTCTTCAACACTCTGTGGCAAAGATAAGTTTGCTAGCAGGCAGAAGGGGAAGCAGGAACTGTATGAGGATAATAGCCTGCTACTTTAAACTCACACAGCCATCTCCCTTAGGTTAATTTTGACCGACAAGCAATTTTCTTTTAAATTATTCCAAATGTTTGGTTTATATTTAGTCAGAAAATGTTTACGCTAGAATTAAAAGAGCCTGAGTCTTATTCTTCCAAGAAAGGCAAATGCCTTAGATTTAGGACGGGTGAATTATGTTTTAGGAGCATGGCAGTAGAAGAAGCACTACTCCATTCTGTCACTTCCAAGGTATGTTTTCTCAGTATCACTTTAATCTTAAACTATTAACTCTTACTGTATCTTTTTGTTAGCCGAAACAGTGTGCTAGTGATGCTGTCAAAACTTGAAATCAGTCAGTTCAGAAGTCAAATCTACATAATGCGCCTGACTTCGATCCAATGAACGAATAGTTTTGTAATTCAAAGCAAGACTGATAAAGAGTTAATTTTTATTTTTTGTACTTGCGTGATCTGCATTGTTGGCATGACTGAGCAGCTGAACTCTGCCATCTTTCTTCAGTTGTTTGTTGCTGTAAGCCTTTAGCTTCTGAAGGCAATGAGAAAGTGAGAACAATGAGAAAGTGAGAACAGCCAATCAGAGAAAAGTGCATCATGTTGCATGACATCATGACACACATGTTGGAAAAGACCGGCTGGGTTCAGACGATATGATAAGCAACGGTTCATTAATTAGGCAATCATCCGTTGTGTTGCTTATTGTGTCATCTGGTGAGAAACAGACAACTGGTGGTGCACTATTTTTCCCAAATAAGCAATGAAGAAAAACAACGGGTTGCTCCGTTGATTATCCAGGGTGCCTCTACAAGAGAGGTTTAATGCACTTTGAAGGTTCATTAAAATTTTTACCTCTACAAGAACGGAGCGCAAATCGGGCGTAGAGGCGCGTTATCTCCCCGATAATGCGCATTTTCGAATGCGTGTTAAATCGCGAGTTTTATTTTGCTCCGGCCGTTAAAGCGCATTTTCCCCGTGTGAACAAGCGATTATGCACATTAATTTCTTGTAAAGCGCTTTTTGGACATCTATTAATGCGCTTCGCCGCCTCTCGCCGCCTCCCGTGCAGAGGGATTAGGAGTAAATGCGCATCTGCGATAATGCACATAATCGCCGAACCGGGCGCAAAAGCGAATCCTTGTAGAGGGAGCCCCAGACACCCGTAGCGTATTGTGTCGTGTGGCGGGCTCCGTTGTCTAATTTCACACACCAAGTGCGCTATTTCGGAAGCCCATAAAATCCTCCAACAACAGTGGGCAAAACCTCCCTGGCCACTCCTCTGCAGCTGCCAAACTTGATTCTGACATCTACCTAGCAACCGATGATGCCCGCCTCCTCATCCAGCTGTCACTGTGCTTACCAAAGGACCAACTTCTGAAAGGACTTACTCCCTGTGGCTGCAACTGCGCCAACATCTACCAGTGCTCTCAACCACTCTAAACAAGATCCTTTGGCTTAGCTATTAAAGTCATTTAGGGTTCAATACTATACATGCAGGCTGGGGCATGCTAGGAGTTGTAAGACTTTTTTTCTGTCTAAACATGCATAGGATAAAAAGTTAAAACTGCTGCTGGTCTGCAGTTCATCTCACTCTGTGATTAAGCTGATACAGTATTTTGCTTTCCAGTGTTCCATCACACCTACTTTCCCCCTCTGCTTTGCCTCCACGTTTTTTACCTCCGTTTCATAAGCGAGTCAAGGGCTCCATCACACAGGCCCTTTCTACACCTCCTGGCGTTTTTCATTTTTGGAAGCAGTGGGACCAGTCACACAAGAGCGAGGTCCTTCTCCAATGAAAAAGTAAGGCAGAAAAACCCCTTTCCCCCCAAAATCGGCCCCCAAACCCCCTCCCTGCAATTCCAGAGGTGGCAAAATTGCTGCTGCTCCTCCCCTGACGAGCATAGAGCAGCAAGTAAGTGGGCGCCAGGTGGGGTGGCCGCCCACACCTCCCGCGGTCTCGGGACGGTCCCAGGACCGCTGGAAGAATCGGGTTTCCCCAGGATTTCATTATCCCTGGGAAAACCCGTGCCCACCCCCCTGCCCCTGGGAATCCCTGCGCGTCATTTGGAAAAAAAAGGCCGGTGTAGAAACACCCTCTGTCCCTTTCACATGGGTTTTTGCTTGTTCGTTCTTCCACTCCACTCCACCCCGCCCCTTCTCCTTCCTCCTCCAGTTCATTGGTTGTGGTACTCTGGTGGGCGTGGGCTCCTTCCCCCCCCCCTCACTCTGGCTTTGTTATCTAGTGATTTACTGATTTAAGGTATCAACTGGGCTCCTGTTTCTGCGGGCAATGAGGGGTGGGGGTTGGAGCACGAAACAGTCCATTCAACCGACTAAACGCAACTCTGTACAACGTACTGGAGGAGGAGAACTGCCCTGCCCTCCCCTTTCCTCAGCAAGGCTCCATTAGCACATGCCCCAACACAAGAAAAAATCCAGACTTTCCCCGCACCAAAATAAAATGCAACAAGGGGGGAAGGGGTGAGATGAGCGCATGTGGGTACCGTGCTGCAAAATCATGTACCAGGCGAGTGTGCGATATATCGCTGTTGTGATGGAGCTCTATGTGTTTGATTCCTTCATTCTGACAAACGCATTACAGCACCTTTCTGGAGAAATGCTAGGAGGCATATGTCGGAAGCCCTGACAAGGCCTGAATTCTGCCTGTCATTCTAAGCATGATTTCCTGTGCTGCTGCTGCTGCTGCTGCCTACATTCTCCCATATTTGGAAGTTGGCGGATGACTTGGAAATCCCTTGTGGGTTCCTGCTTGAATTCCAAAGTCACTGTTACACTCAAGTTGTGTAAATCAATTGCAATACAAAGGGAAAAGCCAAAGAGTCCAAGCTTCACTAATTCCCTCAAAAGAAAACTGGTCTCATGCATGCCTGCACTTGATGTGTGTGTGTGTGTGTGTGTGTGTGTCCTGTTTTGTTTCTGCTCATTTTGCAGTAGTTCAAACCTCACTATTCCCAACTGTGCTGCCGTAGACATTCACTCCTGGCTCTTTATCCTGCATTGTATGAGCTGCTCCAATCCACTTGTGGGATTCTAAAACCGCATCTCAAAGTATGCTTATCTCCCTCCGACCATTTTAGACTATTCCTCTCCTAAAAACCTCCTGATATATCAAGAAGAAAGGTTCTTGTCCAGGCCATTTTTTCTACTTGCAGACAGCCTTTTTAAAATAAAAAATGCAAAAGATTCAAAGCTTTAATTTCCCACCTGCAGTTTGAAATGGTACAGTCCATTCTGTCACCACAGATTTCTGCCACCTTTCTCCCACCTGTCTGTTTTGTTCAGCCACCCACTCACTCACGTTTTATCAGCAAGACTCTCTGCTAAGCTGCTGGAAGTTGCAGAGGTGCCTGCCAGCCTGTCTCCCATCCAGTGTGCTAGCAACCAACCACCTAGGATACCCACCCACTGAAGCAGGAGAATGGAGCAGCAGGACATCAGCAAGTATGACTATTTGGAAACGATTTTATTAGGTTTATATTTAGCCTTCCTTAAAAGCAGTGTACATGATCTCCCCATTTTTATCCTCACAACGACCCTGTGAGGTAGGTTAGGCTGAGAGGTAGTGACTGGCCCAAGATAATCCAGTGAGGAATAGGGGAGGGGGCACCATTTTCTGGTCCACCTCAGGCCAGCATACTAGCACCACAAACAGATAGTGCAAAAGTCAAGAAGAGGCAACATGCATTTCTTGGAGTGGGGAAGGGTGAGCATATGAAAAGTGCTTTCCCCCTCTGCAGGAATCCACCAGTGGTGAATGGCAGCTAATTCTTGTGGTGGGTGCTCTTGCTACCTGTCTCCTTTGATGCTGCCTATACCTGCAGCACTGCTGTGCTCGCAGGGTCAGGATGCACACTTGTCTGGAGTACAATGCAAGCCAGCAAAGACTTTCAGGAGGAAACTGTGGCATTATAATCTAGACAAATTCATATTCTGGACGGGGTAATTACAAATTACTGCAACATCACTAATCAGCCACTTCTAGCATACTAGCCTGGGATGGTTGGAACAAACTGACAGAGGTCCTGTTCAGACAACACTTCAGGGACTGTGGATAGTGAAACTGTGGTTCTCTGGGGTTATCACTAACCACAAGCTATGCTGTCGCACACAACATTTTAAGCCACGGTTAGAGCCGCTAACCCTGCTGCAGACGGTCCAACTGGGGTTAGAAAGTGACCAGCATTTGCGCTGCGAGCCCCCAAACCGCCACGTTTGCGCTCCTTCACATTATCTACAGGCGAAGGAGTGAGCGCGGTGGTTTGCATGCAAGGAGGAGCGCTTCTTCATGTCCCCATTTTTTTCATTTGTTTTCCTTTACTTTGGAGGAGGTGCTGCATCCATGACTCCTTGCATCCCTGTGGTTTTTTAAAAAACTTTTGGGGTTTTCTCCCCATGCTGGAGAAGTGCGGTGGTGGGCCAGCAGCCATTTGGCTCGCTGGTCCACCCCCTCCCCCATGTCTGGGCAGATGGCGACCAATCAGAGTTCAAAAAACCAAAAGTAGCATCCAACTCAGGGCAAAAAAAAGGAGACAAGCAGGTTCTCAGAATGCTAAAATACTTTATTTCCAAGCCCAACGCATTTCGGCCTATGTTGTTGTTTTTAAAGGCCTTCTTCAGGGGGCTGTAACATCAAGAATACATTAAATTATGTTTATGGGGATAACACATAACATTAATATATCTGTTTAGGGGTTAGTTAGGCATATTGCCTCAAAGGCCTGTGCCCATATGTAAGTTTCTTTTAAAAAATGTATTATTACAATATGAAGGCTCTGGGACCTGTCCACATTACACATTAAAACTTATATAAAGCATATAAAACATTTTTATAAAAACATTTTTAACAAAAGTTTAATATACAGATTCTTACTTGATAAGAGATGTCTGCAGAAATATTCTTAACAGGATGATAGTCTCCTACGATAATTACTGGTGACTGGGGAAATGTAATCATTCCAGGCCCTCCTTATATTCTAATTCATTTTTTCTCACTGTTTCATTATTTTTTTGTCATTTTTTTGGTGCTGTTTTGAATCACAATCGCTCCCCCTTCAAAACAGCACAGATTATCAACAAAAGGTTTTCCGGCTATCGTTATTGCCAGGAAGATTAAAAACACCTTGTATGAGGGGTCCAGCATGGGATATATAATGGAGGGTGGATATGGCTTCCTATACAAAACTAGCCCTAGAATCCCAGTTTTCTATACTCTGCCAAAAATTCATAAGGGTATTTCCCCCCACCACCACCTGGCAGGCCCATAGTATCTGCATGTAATTCTGTGTTGGAACCACTCTCACCGTTTGTAGATCATTTTTTAAACCCTTCATACCACTCATACCATCTTATGTACGTGATTCTTCTGATTATCCTGATGACAATGGATGTAAGATCTCTATATACCAATATATCTCAGCAGGATGCCCTAACTGTCATACAACATACACTTGGACAAGAGAACAGAAAAACATCCCCCTACCCATCCCTTGCAGAAATAGCCTTATGCAGGAATTATTTCCAATTTAACAACAATTTTTACTTGCAAATCAAGGGGGTAGCCATGGAATGCCCCATGGCTCCAGAGGTAGCCAATCTGTAAATGTCAGAATATGAAAAATAACTTTTCTCATCAGAGGGGCGATATGCAAAACATCTTCTGATACGGTTGAGATATATTGACGATGTATTTTCCATTTGGCAGGGGGATAGGGAAGTTCTACAACAGTTTATAACGTGGGTAAATTCCAAGAATGACAATATTAAATTTGACAACCACTTCAACACCAGAGAAATTCATTTCCTAGATCTAAAAGTGAAGGAGGGAAAACATCTTATCACCTCCATCTATAGAAAACCCACTGATGTTTCTAGATATTAAAGGAGGCACAGTAGTGCCTCCTTTGTTAAGCGCGATCAGTAAAAAACACATTCTACCATCTTAAAGGGGAAATTGGGGGGGGTCATTCTAACATTCATAAAATTGATTTTTTTTTACCAAGCTTCCTGAAATTTACATGTGTCAGAAAGAAATGTTGGGTTTACATAACCTGAAAATTTCAAGAAGATTGGTGAAAGATTGAGGGAAGGAGGGCAGTTTAAAGTCAAAAAGGGGGGGGAAGCTGTCAGGCTCACTTTGGTATTTGAGACTGGGCTGGCGATAGTTTTTGTTGAGGTCTCTTTATGAGTTGACAGGTTAACTAATTAAAATTCCAATGATGTCCTCTTCCTTTTACCTTAGAGTTGATGGAATAGGTCTTCTTTTCTTAACATTCCCTTTAGTTTCTTTTTAAATACAATTTATGTATGAGCTCCCATTGTAACCAATGGAGCTCCCTCAGAGTAGCATCTCTCTCTCTCTCTCCCTCCCCCCTCCCCCTTCTCCAACTGGATTAGAACGTTGAGAAGCCAAAGGAAGTGAGTGACTGTCTCCTGGATTCTCTTAACAGTCCTGGCAGTCTACTGTGAAGTAAGTTCCATTGAATGCAGTGGGTCTTACTCCCAGGCAAGCATGTAAAGGATTGCAGCATTTTTAAAATTGGAGCCTCTGGGGTGGGGTGGGGTGGAGATAAAGATGATCACCATCCAACATGATCACTATAATCAACATCCAAGGCCCCCCTCTGAGTGTCTCTTCCGAGAGAGGCTCAGAGGATGTTAACTGTTTATAACTGTTTCAAATTTTATATGTTAAATGTTTTATATTATGCTTTGACGTGTTATGAACCTCCAAGAGAGCTTTGGCTATTGGGCGATATAGAAAAAAAGCAATAAACAAATGGAAAACGAATGAATGTCCTCCCATGCCTCCCACACACACACCCTGAAGTCCCACTTCCCCCTCAGACCTTCTTCACCATTATTTCAGGGACATCTTGTAAAATCCCTTGCTCATGACATGCTGAGGCACCCCATCTGCTTTCTCTACACCCTTTCCAATATTTGAATATGGTGTTTGAATATCCAGCTTGAATATGGTGGATATGGGTGTTAGGTGAGGACCCATGAAGCTGCTCTCCATTCTCCACCACAATGCATCTCAAGAGATATGTCAGGACCCCTTTTGTCATCTAAAATAGCTATCTTCTCTGCCCATTAGTGGGCTCATAGCTCAGTGGTAGAACACTTGCTGTCCACAGACAAGGTTGCATGTAATAGATGCTCTGGCATTTCCAGTTAAGAGGATCTCAAGCAGCAGAGCTGGAAAGACTTCTGCTCTGTCAGAAGCATTTTAGAGCTTGCTGCCAATTGGCGTAGACATTATTATTATTATTATTATTATTATTATTATTATTATTATTTACATTTATATACCGCCCCATAGCCGAAGCTCTCTGGGCGGTGTACAAAAATTAAAAGATTGAACATTAAAAAGACAATATACAAAATTTAAAATCATAAACATAAAACAGCTGGCATTTAAAACATTTTAAACTGTTAAGCCTGGCCACAATCAATGTCAATCAAAACCATGTAACCCGGTGTAAGTGCCTCCTTCAAGACAAATGGCTTGTTCTCAGTTCCCATCTCCTTGATTTCATCTGCTGTGAGGTTTTCTTTGCCTATAGTGTATCAGGTCTTCCAGGGCACCCTTTGCAGAACTGTAACCTGGCTGTATGTGGATTGGTAATTCTGGAGCAATCAGACTGTTAATAGAGGATGTGTAAGAATAGTTTGCTTGACTTCCCTTCTCCTAATGTGTGTTTCCCCCCCCCCCCATCACATTATTTTAATTAGTGATGTGATCAAAAATCATTTTCTCATTTGCAATATAAAACATAGCAATTAATAATGCTCACCTCCATCTTGAAGCATTCATATAAACTCCGAAGTTCTTCCCTGGTTCAGATTGTAATCTGAACCAAAGGAGAACTCCTCCTTCCCTCCCATTCCTCTCAACACACCTTCGACCTGCCCATGGCCCTCTCTGGATCAGGCTGGTTACAGTGACAAAATGTAGGCACTCGGCAGATCCTTCCTTTCCTGGTACAAGGGCCACTGCGATGCCAGGGAGCTTGTGTCTTTAGCAACAGCAGGGGTCAAGCTCCCAAGCAGCTGCATTTCAGCATCCGAGGGGACCAGAGGCAAGGAGCACAGTCCAGGGCGAATCAAGGTCAAGTTCCTGGGGAAGGGGCAGCCACAGCCAAAAATACTCCTCTACTCATAATCAGTTATTATAGCCTGCAAGGGTGTACTCTGGAGTAATTGAGAACAAGTGTGTACTCTAGAGTAATTCGGCAGGCAAAGAATAGTCTACAATTCTGGGATGGCTTTCAGGCAGTTGGCTTTTGTGTGTGCGAGTATTTTGAGAGATGCTGTAAATATACAAAGGAGTCCCTATTTTCAGTTGTGAACTGTTGGAGAGGTTATGTCTGCACTATATCACTAGGCAGGGTTACTCATTGCGTTAGAATAAGCTTGGCTCTTGTCCTTTCGAAACCAGGGGCCCATCTACACAGGTTTACCCTGGTGCAGCTTACAGTCATCCTTGTCACATGACGTTGTTGACACTTAACAGCAAAACCTGACCTTTCCTGCCCCACATTTTTTGCAAAGGCCTCCTCCACACGAGACGTTTAATGAGCCTTGAAGGCTCATTATAAATTTTACCTCCACACCAGCGGAGCGCAAAACGGGCGTACAGGCGCGTTATCTCCCCGATAATGCGCATTTTCAAATGCGCGTTAAATAGCGACTTTTATTTTGCTCCGGCCGTTAAAGCGCATTTTCGCGGTGTGAACAAGCAATTATGCGCGTTAACTTCTTGTAAAGCGCTTTTTGGACATCAATTAACGCGCTTCGCCGCCTCTCGCCGCCTCCCGTGCAGAGGGATTAGGAGTAAATGCGCCTCCGCGATAATGTGCATAATCGCCGAACCGGGCGCAAAAGCGCATAATTGTGGAGGGGGCCACAGACATTTTGTGCCGCATTTTCCCTTTAACCCAGCTTCCACTCAGTTCCAGTGCCCCAGATCCCTGAATTAAATGTGCTTACTACATGTGGGGGGTTTGGCAGGGAGGGGGTTGATGTTGCGCCACTGCAGGTGGGCTCCCCCTTTTCTTTTGTTTCGTTTCCTGCTGCATCCATTCATGGCAAGGAAGATCAGGGTGGGTAGGAAGCTGCTAATCGCGAGAAAGAGGTGTTGACTAAACATGCCTACTCAGATGTAAGGAGCAGAAAGAAGGGGTGGGAAGTCATTCTCCTAACCCCGAATTAATGTGGATCAGGTGCCTTTTGGCCCATGGAAGCCTTCTTTTTAAAATGTATACATCAGTTTACTGGCTACCGTCAGATTTAAATGGAAATGCATCATAAAGAGTCTCCATGTGGATAGCCACACAATCTCTGAATGAGAAAGCTTATAAAGATGGAGGCAGATGGGAACAAAAAGCAGCAGCACTCAATTATTAGGACGGCAAGGGGGCAGCTGGTAATGGGGGAGAGGGCCTCACTCTCAGTTGACTTGGGTCTGAGTTTCTGAAATATCTGGGAAAACCTATAAGTGCAATAAGAATCCATATATTGCCATTGCTCAGTTCTTAATTTATGTGCTAGTGAGGCAGGCACAATGAAGCTGTTTGTGTACAAATATGTAAATCTCATACCCAGATAGGAGTAGGGGGAGATATAATTCTCTCTTTAAAAAATACAGGGGGAAAAAGTGTAGCCAAGTGTGTATGGCTAAAAACCCTGCATTAGCCGCTTAACTTATTTATTATGCTCATAATGTGAAGGCTGAGACAATATGTTCTTGGGTGTTAGTTTGCCTCCCTACATGTTGACTTTCTTTGCTTCATATGACATTAAAGATAATGTGCACAACCCAGTGAGCCTATTTCCTCTAGTATTATTTGGATAATTGATCTATTGTCATATAGCAAATAAAAAGGCCCATGCATATTGTGGTATCGCAAATAAAAAGCTCAGTGGAATGCAGCCTATAATTTAATGGAAGCATGGTGGAAGATTAGCCCACTCCTCAAACTTCATTTGTATGAACAGTCTTCACTGCAATGTGCAAAGTTTTTTTTGTGTGGTGATAAGCAGGGTAGCAGTCGTGGGCTGAGCTCATGCAATGTAAATGTCCTGGAATATTTGCGAACATTCCAACTGCTCAGGGAATGAAATTGTCAGCAACTATGTGGGCAAATATTTTTTTGAGGGGGAAGGCAAAAACCAATTTGGGTGGGATTAACTTTACACAGGAACAAGGTCCTGAGAGTATAAGAACTATGTAAAACAGACAGTGGACTGGACAGCTGAACAGGAAGAAAGGAAGCTAAGAGATAGGGACGTCTCTGTTGTGGTGCAATGCCTCTGCAATTCCCTTCCCCAGGAAGTCTACTTGGTATCTATTTTTTCAGCTTTTACATGCCAAGTGAATTTCTGCTTGTTTCTGTACACCTTTGGTGGTTCTTAGTTTCTTTGTTTTAGTTCCTGTTTGATTAGTTCACTGTTTTTTATTCAATTGTTGTGTTGTTGCGTTTATTATTTTCTTGGGTTTTGCTATTATTGTTGTAAACTTTAGACATATTTGTCAGACAAGTAGAGGATAAATATTTTAACTAAGCAATAAGAGGCAGGGTCAGTGAAGGAAGTGGGTTCGAACAGGAGGGATTAGCCAGGCTTTGCTTTCCCTCAGTTCCATTGTAGTGGCAGCTCTAACTTCTGAGAGGCCACCGCTATTGGGAGAAGGAAATGAGGAATGATTCTCTCTGTCTCTGTCTCTGTCTCTGTCTCTCTCTGACAGTCCATAGCAAAGGTCCAGCACTGCCATGCAGTGGGGTGAAGTTACCTGCTTCAGGCGACTCTATGAAGAGGATTGATGAAAGTGCAGCAAGGCTTCTTAAAGTATTTGGTTCTAGCAGTATTTGGTTCAGGCAGCAAACCCCCTCCCTGTTTAGATCAGGTATGCCTAGTGTCTTGTGCTGCACAGTTGCTTGGAGTAAGACCCATTGAACTCTATGGGACGTGCTTCAGAATATAAATGTTTCCTTATACCACTCAAAAAATGACACTGGGGCAAAATATGTGTGGACTGTACGTTACAAACAGAAAACAAATGTACATTGACCCCTGAAAAACAGAGTGCATAACAGCCCTTAAATAAAGTGGAGACAGTGATGCTGCCAAGTAATTTTATCCTGGACTTAATGGTCTTACAGAAGCCCTCTTTAGATGGCCATGTGTAGTACTTGAGTCCTGAAGCACACAACTCACATTTCCTCTTCTCTCCCCACACACCATTCTATGCTTTACCACTGTGTCTATGTTCCTGATATGTTAAAGCAAAACAAAAAAAACTGTTTGACAACCCTGATTTAAAAATAAAGAAAAGAAATACTCTGAACATGTGCAGTTTCCCATTTTAAACTCACTTCATGATTATAGGAAAATGAAATTTGATTCTGCTGCCCATCTACTTGGGAATAACCATCATTTTGTGGTTAAAAAAGGGGGTAATATATTTTAAAGTAAAATTAATAAAATGAGCCCCTGTAACCATGTCTACATGCTTGGCTGGCCCTTGACTGTAAAATGTATTTAAAAAGCAGAAAAACATGCTGCATCAGGAAGTGTCTTGCCCATGCTGTCTCAGATGGTGAGACTAGGCCTGAGTGCTGCTGCCCCATCACCTGCTGTTCTTTGGGTGGTCATTTGGGGCAAGAGGCTGTGCTTCTGGACCCTGGACTTTGCCCTGAGATCCAGCCTTAGTTGAACCACTGAGTGGAGAAACGATTATATTGATCAGAGGGGAGGGTGGCTTTTAGAGAACACACTGGCTACAAAGTTGTGTATTTTTAACAGCAGAGTTGCTGTGTCATGCTGCAGAAGACAAGCAAAAGCAGACTTGTTTGGTGTCTGTAGGAAAGACAAGAGGTGTCTTAAGCCTCCAAAATTGTCAAGAACAAGAGTTTATATTTGGCCTCATATTGATTTAGTTTCTTTCCCACAGCACCTGTTTTCTGTCCTTCAGACATTCCTCGAATCCATACACATGCTGGTATCTTTGTTGTTTCATGTGATGATGTTCCAAGATAAACCACTTAGGGTGCAATATGGTTATAATTTTGTTTGTATTTCAGAGCAGTTGGCACTCAATGGGAGGCGAGAGAAAGGCTTAAACCAAGCTTGTGGCTGCTTTCTGGGATTCCTGTTGGCTGAAGCATAGACACCCTCCAAAATGTCATGATTGAAATTAGGGACATCCTTGCTTACTTATAACAGCCCTTTTCTCACCCTCAGAACCGGTGCCCCAATGCTGATCCCTCCCTCTCTCCTCCTGTTTCACGTTTCTTTTTCTGGCTGTCATGTGCTGTATTAATATTCTCTGCAATAGCCTATCTTAGGCTGACTTCTGAAGTAGCTGTGTCAGGGCCAAACTAGATGCGACATTGGTCACACACTTAGCTCTAGCGCACTTTATTTAAAATTAAAAAATAAAGAAAGAAAGAAATAGCTGGTGGAGGTGGCGAGCTGGATAAAAGCTGTGACATGGGGGAGAGGGCTTTAAGCCTTTGACACTGCCTGCCACAGTCCCAGTTGGAATCCGCAGCCACTTCTGTTTATTTATTTATTTACAAAATTTGTAGACCGCTCCTTATCTGAAACAAATTCTGGAGCAATGAACATAAGAATTAAAACAGTAAAAGATACTGAGAGCTCCATCACATTTAATTCCCCCTTCCCCCTTGTTTGCCTCTGAGGGTTTTTTTTACCTCTGATGCATAAGTGCATCAAGCTTATGATCCCTTTCACCAGAATAGAACAAAGAAAAAGAGGAGCCCTCACAGGATAAGACAAATAAGAAGAAGGACCTAAGTATAATGACAATTGTAAATGCGTTTCTTTGTTCTTCTCGTTTACTGAGGATTCAACATGGCTCAATGGGAACCTATTTTTGCATCTGATGATGGTGAAAGAAATTGCCTACTTTTAGACAGATCTTTTTTTATATTGGCATTAAAGGGAAGTTTTCCAATATTTGGTAGGATTTTGAAAAAAAAATTCAAAAATCCCCAGAGGTTTAAGACTTAAAACAAACCCTGGAATATTTTTTTTATATAGATCTTACCAACAGGCGAACATAGTAATTCACCTGATATTATTTCAATTGACTCAAGAACAATTATGTTTTTGGAATTTTTTTATTTTCAATTAGTCTTATCAAATTGACAATTTATTAGTCCATTATATTTCATGGCAAATGCCCAATCTATACCTTTAAATAATCCAGTCTGATAATAAGCTCTCACATTGGACCTCGTTAACCTCAATGAAATAGTGATTTAGCAATCACACCCACCTAACTGCATTCACCAATTTTCATATATAATGGTGATTTTGGACACCTGACATTTACCTTCTCCCACCTGTGTGGTTAGAGATCAACACTAGTTTAAGGAGATTTTACAAGCAAGTCCCCTTGTTATTTTCTTCCAGCAGCATTAACAATATTTGTATTAGATAATGGATTGTTTATTTCATTTTCATTACAACAGGTGGTGATTTTCACACCTTGAAAATTGGTTGCGGAAGAGTGACTGAGTTTAAAGAATATATATATATATATATATATATATATATCCTATTTAGGAAGGTAATAAGTTCGTTTACCTCTTATAAAATACTCTAAGGTTCTTAAATAACGTGTAGGAATATTTAATTGCTTTATTCTATTAATTAGTGTTCAATCTCCCACAGGTGTCAGAGTGCTGAGCGTCTTCTTTCACCTTCGAAGTATTATATTAACTGATGAAGTTTGGAAACGGACTACACATTCAGGAGTTACCGTCTTTGAATTTTACCTTGTTTGGTCCTATTGTTAATGAGCCCCCTTGAGCCAATAGACTCTTTGTTTATTAGTGTACTGCGCATTATATGTACATTACATACATTCATGTATAGAGACACTGCTACTTGTACAGCACATTTTATTAAATAGTTATGCAAATTTATATACATTGTGGTTAAGGATTTATTATTAACCCACCAACTTGTTAGGTAGCAATTCAGTTGAGGTTTTTTGCTCATTGTTAAGCTCACACAAGCATATTATACATTGATGGTCATGATTGTCTTGATATTTCTTGCATGAATGCATTTACAATTGTCATTATACTTAGGTCCTTCTTATTTGCCCTTTCACCTGAATAGCTGCTCTTTTGCTCTTCCGCCCCACTCCACTCCACTCCACCCCACCTCTTCTCTTTCTCCCTCCAGTCAGGTCCTGTCAGATGAGCACTTCAACTAGACCACCTTTCCACCGGGCAAAAATGGAATGACCCTTTAGTCTGACTCTTTGGGGGCATTGAGGGAGGACAATCCCATCTCTGCAGAGATTCAGGCACTGTATGATTTTTAAAAAGATTTGGACATTGTATGATTTTAAAAAACGCTTTCGAGCCTTGGGTACAAGGTTTGGGTTTTATATTGAGGCTTGGAGCCTGCTGCTGGGAGGGGTTGCTTTTCCCTGCCAGGACCTGATGCAATGCATTCAAGCCAACAGCAAGACTCCAGTCACAGCACACGCCCCCAATTCCTTTAAAACTACATGGAGGCTTAAGGACGTATTAAACATGTTTAGGGAAAATAATCCAGACTTTAGGCATTCTAGAAAAAAAAGGAAAGGCTGGTGAAGAGGCGGGGTGTCAGCAGGATGGGCACGGCATCATGTGAGTACCGTGCTGCAAATTTGCACGCCAGGCATGGTGAGAGTGCACTAAATTGCTGGTGTGATGGAGCTCAAAAATTAAAACACCATTAAAATTATACTTTTTTAAAAAAAAAGTGGCTGTCAGTCCTGGAATAAAGCTGTTGCCGGAAGCAACACAATGTTGGCGCCTGCCTGGTCTCCAGGGGCAGAGAGTTCTACAGAAAGGGGATCACCGTGCAAAAGGCTCTTCTCCTGTTGGACTCCAATTGGGCCATAGGTTCATGAGGCACCAACAGGAGCAAGCCCTCTGACTATCTCAGTGTCTGGGCAGGTTGGTAGAGGAGAAGGCGCTCTCCCAGGTATCCTGGTCCCAAGTTGTTTAGGGCTTTGTACACTAGTACCAAAACATTAAACTTGGCCCAGTAGCAAATAGGCAGCCAGTACAGTTCCTTCAGCAAAGGAGTTGCATGTTGAAAAGGGGCAGCTCCCAGCAACAGCCAAGCTGCTGTATTCTGCACTAGCTCCAACTTCCGGCGCAGCCTTAAGGGCAGCCCCATGTAGAGTGCATTACAGAAATCCAGTCTTGATGTTAGTAATGCCTGTACCACTGTGGCCAAACTATCCCTGTCCAGAAGAGGCCATAATTGGTGAACAAGCTGAAGATGGTAAAAGGCACTCCGAGCCGCCATGGCTACTTGGGCCTCCAGTGCCAGTGATGGATCTAGGAGTACCCCCAAACTATGGATGTGATTTTTTCAGAGGGAGTGAGCCTATCTCCTGGACTCCTGTTCACAATAATAGGGAAAGCTCCCGCTTGCCCAACAGAAGCTTTCTTACCATTGTGAACAGTAAGTGCAGGGGGTGGGGGTCTGATTCTGATTAGGGCTACGTTGGAGTAAAGGACCCTTCCCCTCAAACCATTGTCCTGATCTGGCTCACCTGTGGTAGCTGTTTATTTATTTTTAAAACTTGCATGCCATAACTGTTTCCTGAAAATGTTTAATTATATAATACAAGCACACAACTAATCTGTCATTTTTGCTCAACAATGCTAATACTTTGTTGTTCAAAATTTTATCACTCAGCCAAGTGGCGGCTGACCCTTTAAGCTGCAAGAGGGACTGTCTCCTTCCAGCTTTAAAAAAACATACAGAGTGGGACCCCCTCTAGATGGATTCCGTTTGACGCCTGTTCCTCCGATTATGCGCATCTTCTCGGAAGCGCTTTATCGTAAATGCTTGTATGCAGGAGGTAATTGAGCACTCAACAGGTGACCTTACCGGTTGTTTCAAATGTGCTTTACAAGTAGTTAATGCAGAGAATCGCTTGTTCACATAGTCAAAATGTGCTTTAACGGCCGGAGCAAAATAAAACTCGCTATTTAACGCACGTTCGATAATGCGCATAATCGGAGAGAAAACGCGCCTCTACGCCCGATTTGCGCTCCGTTCTTGTAGAGGTAAATTTTTTAATGCACCTTGAAAGAGCTTTAAATGCCTCTTGTAGAGGCAGCCTGGGAAATCCTTAGGCAAGCAGATTCCAATTCCTCCCCCCCCAAAAAAAAATCAGAGAGAGGGTAAATGAGATGCATGTCCAAGTGCACATTTGAGGGCAGATGGTCTTTCTGCACTGCATTGCTTTCAATGGGATGCAAACTCAGATGCAGAACCAAATGGGCATTCTTCTGAAAGCCCTGTAATGTGCATTTGGATGCATGCCAGAGTGCAGGTGCTATCTGCACTGCATTGCTTTCAGGGGGAATGCACATTTGGATACACATCTGATTTTGACAATACAAATAACAGGAGAGACAAATTACCATCCAGAATAGGATGGGCATTTTGAAGGTTTACTCCTACACAAACCATTCACAGGTCTACCCTTGTATATTTTTATACAATCAGTAGCAGCACAAGCTGGATACCATATAAAGTAGCTGTTTACGCTGCCCAAGAGCATCTGTTTTCCATCAACTGAACCTATATGAGCTTGTATCGAGTTCTGTATGAGTAAGACCAGTGCATGTACTTGAAATGTGAAGCAGGAAGGGAAAGGGGGTTGCTCACAGTTTCAGCTCAGTTTTTCAATTCCAAAAGGCTTGGATGAGATGTTCATACTAAGATTTGCCTGTATCCCTAGTTAATATCAATGGAGTAGCTATTTTTTGATGTCCTTTACTGGTCCACTGTGCTACCCTGAAGGACATGCTGACCACTTACTATCAACAATCCATATCAGTAAATGAGTAATTATTCTAAATTCATATTAGTAATAGTAGTTAAAAATCCCAATATATAATTGGATTGTAGTCCTGCAGCAAAGAATGCTTAAATTTATAGCCATTCATAATAGTGAATGATCATACTGTGATAGATAATAAGATAAAATGCTCCAGAATAATAATGGAGGATTCCCTTTGAAGAACATTTTAATTACTCTTCCAAATCTGTTATAAAGTCTTTGGTATATTTCTTCACAAAGGGGTTTACAAGTATGAACTCCCATTTCTTAGTCAAAGATTAAATAACCAATTAAAGAGACAGGAGACACACCATTGCTGTACCAAAGGCAAATGTTCTCAAGCCGTGGGACTGCCTCCCCATAAGGGCTGCAAGGCAGGGTGCGAATGTCACAACCTCAAGAGTTGCTTACCTGAGATCACTGTCATCCCTAGCCAGCTATGCCTGAGCTGGATGAGAACTGGGTGACAGGAGACAGGGGAATCAGTGGCAGTGCCAATCACAGGACTTCTGTGTAGTTGTGGTGATGGATCACATCAGGGGATGTGGCCCCATTCCCTGACACCAGGTGTGTGGAGGTGTCAGGGGGATAATCCAGCCCTCACCCTAAAGTGGTTCAACATCCCTGTCATATCTTTGGCCTCATGTCATGCACACTCTCAAAAGGGGGAGCTTTGGTGATGGGAAGCAGAGAAAAAAGCCCTACATGGTTTGGGTCCAGGTTACCTACGGGATCGCCTTCTCCCATACAATCCGCCCCGCACGCTCAGGTCCTCTGGGAAGAATTTATTACAGTCAACAAGAACTAGACTGACAACCGTTACCCAGAGGACCTTCTCTTCTGCCGCTCCCAGATTATGGAATGACCTGCCGGGAGAGATTCGCCAACTCACTAGTCTTCCGGAATTTAAAAGATCTATAAAGACTTATCTCTTCCGGCAGGCCTACCCAGATGAATTTTAAAGTGTTTTATTGGTGTTTTATTGGTGTTTTAATGATGTACTGGTTTTAGCTGCTTTTAATCAGTTTTTGTATTTTGTGTTTGGTGTTGTTCCCCGCCTCGATCCGTTGGGAGAGGCGGGTGATAAATAAATATATTATTTATTATTATTATTATTATTATTATTATTATTATTATTAAAAGGGCACTTGCACAGAAAGGGAACCCTCTGCAGAAGACAGCCTAGCCTCATAACACATACATGGGAACTTGAACACATTGCTAACATTGCTGTGCCTAGAATCCTAACAGATCTCTTGTTTTTGGACTCCAGATTCCCACACCCATCACCAAGCTCAATTCCAATAACTGGGGGTGTCAGGAAAGAGGTAAGCTAGGGAAGGGGAATGTAGGGAGGGGGACACACATGTTGTAATGTATAAGTGCTGCTATTCTCTTCCATTTTCCCTGCATACCATCCACTTTGCCATATATGAATACCATATTTCATTTGAGCTGTCTTACTTTAACCCTCTACTTTCCCAACAGTGTCACCCCCCCACACATAGGGGAGCACCCCCACCCCACATGCAGGTAAGCTCTCTGTTGGCAAAGGCCAGACTCCATTCTAGCTATTGCATCAGCTGGCCAAACATCCATGAGCGGTTTTGCCTTGCAGGATCAAAGCCTGGATGAATGAAGCAGAGCAACACACACAGCCACAGCGTTCCAGTGCAAATCCCCAGGGGGAACTAATATGCATACTTGCAATCATCGCAGTCTCCTCCTCTCAGGATGGGAGGGGGGAGGCTGATACATGAACCCTGGCTGTGTTCTTCCACAGTATCACTCCTGGACAAACAGTGTGGGAATTGAGACAAATAGCCATGATGTGTCTGTTTTCTGTCTGCTGCCCTTGATGAGTGGTTTAGGGAAGAGCTGTGGCGGAATAGTTGGGGAACTACTCTGTGGGTTCCAAATTCTGGAAGCTCCCTCTGTTTTGCTTCTGGAAAGCTTTCTTTTAAACAGGCATGCAAAAGGTGAGTGGGGCTATATTCACCCCTTTCGTGGTGGGCCTCACACTCTCATCTGCTACTCCCCCAACCCCCTTCTCTTTCAGTGAGGCACTGGCAATTGCTGCCGTCAGTGTGGCTGTGGCTACATCTGGAGGACCAGAAACCATCTTGGAGGCCTTGTTGCATGTTCAGCACCTGCCCATGACTGCCTGTCCAGAATTTTTCCCCCTCCTGGGTGGGATTTACACCCTTGGCTCAGGAGGGCAACGGGTGTTCTCTGCATTTGTCCTACTCAGGGAGCTAAGTGGACATTGTGTTTTGTGGGTTCTTTTTTCTCATATTGTGGTCAATTCAACCCAAATTAAGTTTCTTAGACAACCAATTACAGGTTATATTCATTAAACAAAAAAACTACGGTTTACAAAAACAATGTTAAGGCTCTACAGATTCCAACCAAGCACCAAAAAGCAGGGAAATTGGGAGTTAAGGCTCACAAGCCTTAATGCCACATCCTCCCTAAGGAGGCAGAAAGTGCAAGTGAAATTCTCATTCTCCCAAAGCAGGTATACCATGAGGACAGGGTGGAGAATATGATATGCAGAGGTGACTGTGGGGTTGTGGAAAACTGATCACGAACAACGATCCAGACGGAGAGGCGGGTAAGAAATAAATTATTATTATTATTATTATTATTATTATTATTAGGGCCACCTACTTCTCTTTTTTTTGTTTAGAGCAGCCCTTCCCCAACCTGGTGCCCTCCAAAGGTGTTGGACTACAACTCCCATCATTGCAAGTCAGTATGTCCCATGGTCAGGAATGCTGGGACTTGTCATCTCAAAAATCTAGATATGCAATTTGATCTGCAGAGGTGACTGTGGGGTTGTGGGAAATGATGATGAACAACTTAGGACCAGCTACTTCTCATTTCTTAGAGCATCTCCTTATGTTGAGAGTCGCAACCCTACACATTTGACAGGCACCAGGTTGGGGAATGTTGTTCAAGAACAAGGGAAGGCAGAATGTAGATCTCCAGATGTTTTGGAATTCAACTTGTAAAAGCCCCTATCAGCATGGGCAGTTATCAGGAATGCCGTGAGTTGATGTCCAAATCATCAGGATAGATCTATTTTCTGCCCACATCTGTACTAAAGTATGATGTTTTCCAGCATTAAGATATGTGATCAATCAAGGAACTATAAAAGAGCTGCATCACTTTAAATAAACTGTCAAAACCAAATGAAACAACAATGAATGAATCTTGAATACCAGATAGCCCTTCAGACATCAACATTAGTTTTCAACACATGACATAGGATGTCTGTTTCTTGAATATCAGATAAAGGATTTCTCTTACTTGTTCAGCAGTGTGAGATCAAAGACAGGGCTACCACCTAATACTTTCATGCATAAGTATTATTTTAAAATTAAGTATGAATTGATTTTTGTCTTCCCCATAACACATAACATGGGAGTTACAGTGCAACACATCTGGAGAGCACCAGGCTGGAGAAGGTTGACTTCTATACATGTCTTCTCAGAAGCCAGTGCCACTGAATTCACTAGGGCTTTCTCCCAAGAGGTATAGGATTGCAAACTAATCTCATCTGAAAGGTGTTCAAGACAGCCAAACTAAACCTCTTCTGCTCCACTGTTGCTTTGATGAGATGATGTATTGTGCAGGGATTGTGGGGAGTGAACAGTATATTTTTTATAAATAAATTTAAAGAAAAAAAATTGGTTCTTTGAAAGGCAGGATATTGACCAAAAGTTGGAAGTGCCTGGCACATGCTCTGGTTCTAGATCTGTAATGAATAGTGCCCCTTTTGTTATCAAAAGTGCTGCTATATGCAAGATGTGTGAGAGAGAAAAGTATTGGGCAGACCCTGTATTTGGTAAGGGTATGGAACAGCATTCCTCATCCTGCTGCCCTCCAGGTGTTTGAGATGACAAGTCCCAGCATTCCTGACCATGGGACATACTGACTTGCAATGATGGGAGTTGTAGTCTAACACCTTTGGAGGGCACCAGGTTGGCGAAGGGCTGCTCTAAACAAAAAAAGAGAAGTAGGTGGCCCTAAGTTGTTCGTGATCAGTTTTCCACAACCCCACAGTCACCTCTGCATATCATATTCTCCACCCTGTCCTCATGGTTTATCTGCTTTGGGAGAATGAGAATTTCACTTGCACTTTCTGCCTCCTTAGGGAGGATGTGGCGTTAAGGCTTGTGAGCCTTAACTCCCAATTTCCCTGCTTTTTGGTGCTTGGTTGGAATCTGTAGAGCCTTAACATTGTTTTTGTAAACCGTAGGTTTTTTGTTTAATGAATTCCATGGCTTTGTGTAACGGATGACTGGATATTATACAGTTGACAACCAAGCCAGCGTCAGCCAGAATGTTATACCATCTTGACATCCAATATAAAATCAAAGCTAGTGTTATGTGTTGAACTCACTTTTAACATTAATAAATCAACCAAAATGATTGCATCTCCCTCATTTTTAAAGATAAAGAGATTAAACCTGGCATCATGGTAGCTCTTAAGTAGGGATATAGCTATGCCAAGTATGAAGCAGATTCGTTCATGCCTTGATTTTTAGGAATTTTTTAAAGTTCAAACAGAAATCTCTTTGGGGTCCAGGACCTTGAGCAGTACAAGTTTAAAAAATGAAATTAAAGATAAAGAGATGAAACTTGGCACCATGGTAGCTCTGAAGTAGGGATTTAGCCATGCCAAATTGGAAGCAGATCCGTTCATCCCTTGACTTTTAGAAATGTTTAAAACTTCAATTTTTTTTTTTAAATTAACTAAAATGCTTACAATGTACTTCATATAAATAGGAGGCTCACCGGAACAGCCCATGCCAGCCTCATGTAAAGATGACTGCAAGTAGTTTCTTCTAAGTTCTATGGCAAAGAGGGAAGTGGTTGTTTAGCTCCTCCTTTCCTGTTGTGGTTTATAGTAAATGGACAGGAAGATCGTTAACACTTAGCTAACAGATGCTGATACTTTTCTTCCTGAAGTGTTAAGAACAGTAGCTTTTGCCAAGTAAAAAGGGAGAGCCTAGTCTGGCAAGTAGGAACAGACAAAAAAAAAGTTGAAAAAAAGCCGTTCACCAAGAGTTGACTTCCAGGACTAAACACAGGGAGAAGGGATGATGTCCACAAGGAAACTTCTCCTTAGAAAAATTGCACTCAGGTCCACTTCGACAAAAATCTTGACTTTCCAAAGAACCCAAAAATGAAAGGGGCATTCCCACAACTAATTTTCAAAGAGGAAACCAATTAAAGTATGTGGGACTATGTTACCATATGAAGACAGTTGCTGTACAGCTTCATTGAAAACATATTTTGCTTAGGAGTAACGGCAAAAATAGGTATGACAGCAACTATGGGTAGAGCCCTTGCCCACATATCCATTTCATATGGGCACTCAGTGCAAAGGCACTGAGGGAGACTTCCCCATCCTGCACCCTCCAGATGTTTTAGATTTCATTCAGCCCCATCTGACATGGCCAGTGGGCCAGAATTATGGCAGCTTTAGTCCAAAACTTCTGGAGGGCACCAGACTAAGGAAGACTGGTTGTAAGGCACAGGATGCAACTGCCTTGCTGAAGCTAAGCAGGCCTGAGGCTGGTCAGTGTTGGCATGGGTACCCCTGGAAATCACTTGGATGCCATTTGAGTTCCATGATGGAAGAAAGGAAGGTTATGAATATCCTAAATAAATACATTTGTCAACCCAGTGTCAACTCAAGTGTCAACCCAGTAAGTAGCAAGAAGAGTTGGCGCAACAGTTGACATCCGTGCTCTCCTCATTGTTGGTGCCATAGACGACTCAACATGCAAGCCCACAGGATGCTTCCAGGCACAGGTTCCTAGCTACCAGCCAAGAGGCCTTGCCTAGCTATTCCTATCTTTTTCTCCTTAACAGGTTTCTGCAGCATGTGGGGAGTCAGAAGCAGCAGCAGGTTCCAAGTGAAAGACCAGGTCAGCTAGACTCTGTCAAATTTCATAAATGAAGCAGGTTCGATCGAAGCTATGTCCAGAAGCACCCATGAAGCAAATATGAAATGCTTGCACAGGTAGGCTGACCATATGAAAAGGAGGACAGGACTCGTGTAACTTTAACAGTTGTAGAGAAAAGGGAATTTCAGCCAGTGTCATTTGTATGCAATTAGTTCCTGGTGAGATTCCCTCTTCATCACCACAGTTAAAGTTGCAGGCACTATGCTAGAGTGACCATATACAAAAGAAGGCAGGGCCCCTGCAACTTTAACTGTGGTGATGAAGAAGGAATTTCACCAGGAACTAATTGCATACAAATGACACTGGTTGAAATTCCCTTTTCTCTACAACTGTTAAAGTTACATGAGCCCTGTCCTCCTTTTCATATGGTCAGCCTATGCACAGGTAAGCACTTTACCTCCCTCATGCGTTTTGACCCTTTCCCACTGTGGTCAGTGGGGCTTACTCCCAAGTAGCAGGCACACACGGCTAGAAACCTCCACGTTCTTGCTTGGGAGTAAGACCCCGTAAATGCAGCAGCGGGAACGTATTTCTACCAAGTAAACATGTATAGGATCAGGCCCATAAGGATAGTCCAGGACCGACTGAACTCGCGGAGACGTTAATAGGGATTGGACTACAATGGGAAGGGGAGACCCCGCCTCGTCCACCGCACTGGAATCCTCACCCGCCCTCTCGTCCCAAACGCGCTGCCTTTAATCATCTCCTTATAAGGACTCCAGAATGTCTGACGTCACCCCAACTCCGGGAAAACCAGCGTCGGAGCAACCAAACTCCTTTGGGCAGGAGCGTGAGAGAGGGAGAAGGGGAAAAGAAAGGGGAGGCGGCCTGCAGATAGACGCAGGCGCTCCGCCAATGAGCGTGAGGGTGAGTATTCCCATCCATTGGCTGAGAGGCTGCAGGAGGTATGCGGGGGAGGGTTAGGCTGCGCCGGCTGAAAGTAGCCGCCTGGCTGCAGAGGGGCGTTAGTCAGGAGGGAGCAGGCGGCACTGCCGGGCGAGAGGAGTTCCGCAGGCTGCGCGTTCGAGTCCTGGGTGCCGCCGTCGCCGCCAGTCGGTTTCTACGAAAGCCGCTACTTTCCCGTCGTGAGCGCGGCTGAAGCCCTTGGCACAGCGGCCGTTCGCCCGAGCCCGGCATTCTCACCCGGAGAAGTTTCTCTCCCCCCCTTCTTTCCCTCCTTGCACCGCGGGGCAGAGCGGCTGGGACCGACCATGCCTGTCTTCCACACCCGCACGATCGAGAGTATCCTGGAGCCGGTGGCGCAGCAGATCTCCCACCTGGTCATCATGCACGAAGAGGGAGAAGTGGACGGCAAGGCCATCCCGGACCTCACCGCCCCGGTGGCCGCCGTGCAAGCCGCCGTCAGCAACCTGGTCCGGGTGAGTGGCGGGGGCGCTGGCCAGGGTTAGGAGGGCCGTGGGTCTCGTGGCGTTGGGGGACGTCTGGCAGAAACCGGGTTTGGGGGCTGGTTGTAAACGAGGCGATGTGCATGAGAGAGAGAGAGAGAGAGCTTGGCCGCATTGCCCCGTTGCGGAGGTTGGATTCGTAGTGCGTCCCGGCGAACTTCCATCGGGCCCGCCTGGAAGCTGAAAGTTACCTGTGCCACGCCAAAAGGGCTTCAGGAAGCCTCGAAGTGTGGCTGACCTAGAGGAGGTACACTAAGCCCCTTACTGTGTCCTTGATTTATTGATCTATTTATTTCTTGTATTTATATGCCGCCCCATAGCCGAAGCTCTCTGGGCGGTTTACGAAATTAAAAACATTGAACATTTAAAAAGCAATATACAAAATTTAAAACTATAAAGGGCATAAAAATAGGTTATAAATACAATAGCCATTTGTTGCCCCACTGACTGGGGGAGTAGCAGAGTTGTCCCCTGTTGACGTGCGCCACACCGTCCATAACTCGCCAGGCTGAGAGGTCTTGTTTTTCCTTCGCCCAACAAAAGAAGAGAGAGAGAGAGAGAGAGAGAGATCCCTCTTAACAACTTCCTGACGGATTTCCTCTTCTTCTGCCCTCCTTCTTATCGAACTCCTCCACTTGCTGGACAAACCTCCCATTCCGGCTCCCCCCCCCCCGCCGCCCCCGCCCCCAGGATCTCAGGTTTCCTCATTTGAAGAACAGCTTAAATGAGCTCGCCTGTCAAAGTGCTGGAGTTTTCTTTTAGACACATCTACATCTTATTGATGTATATCTGTATGTCATGCAAAATGCCCTAATTACTCATAGTAGGTAAGGCCAACAGGTGAAATTTGCTTCTAAGTAACAGCATGCAGGATTGTGATTGAAAATGTAGGATATTCCAAGTGTATTAATGTGTGATACCAATATCTCACATTGCACAGGATGCTTTTTCCCCTCAAGCTCTTAATGTTTTAATGTTCTCTACAAAGCGGTATACAGAACACTCTCTGTCATCTTCCACCCCCCTCCTGCTTCACTCATTTCCTTTTCCAAGCCCTTCATGACAGGTCTTGCTGTTGCTCCCTCAAACTGTGTCCCAATTCCTATTGCAGTCCCTGAATGGGGGATCCAAAGTCACATACACACCACTCCCAATGCTCCCACAATCTTTCATTTAGTCCAGCTGTGTCTGACAAACTGCAGTGGGAAAAGTGCTCTTTTGGCACAGAATGTTTCTTCGTGCTATTTGCAAAGAAGGGGGGTCAAGAAGTATCAGGCTGGCCTATTTCTCTCTCTTTTTGTTCTCTAACATTGTTATGTATTGCCAGGTCAAACTTCTAAACTTGAGGAACAGTATGGATTGGAGGTCATTGTCTGTCCTGGCACGATGTGGGATGCTGGGATGGAGGAACATACTCTGTGGTGGAAATATTGACATCCTTCAATGCTAACCTTCCTGTTTCTTTCCTTTTCTCTTGACCCTACGTTTTCTTACCTTTCTAAAATTGCTCTTGAGACAGTGGCTCAATTCAGACGACACGATAGTCAGTGGTGGGGTAATAATCAACTTTACAGTTGTTCAACTAGGGGGTACTCCCCACACAACATGGTAATAAATAATCAACTGTGGTGTGGATTAGGGATCAGCGCTGAGTTGACTATGGCAGCATTCGGATGACACGATAGTCAATACAACTGACGATTGTTTCCCCCACACCAGTTGTTTATTGTATCGTCTGAATTGAGCCAGTGTCTTGTTAACAGAGCCATGCGTTCGGACGACACAATAGTCAATGGTTGGTTAATAGTCAACTCCACGGCTGTTTATCAAGGGGGTACTGCCCACACAATATGATTATAATCAATTGTTGTGTGGATTAAGGCCAGTGTCGAGTTGACTATTAGTTAATGATGTGTTTGATTGACACATCCCCCGCCCTCTCCCCCCTCAGTCCTCCCACTGGTATCCCATCAGCCATTGTAAGTTCTGCTGGCTGGACTAGCGCAGCAGCCACTGCTTTGATCACTCTTGCCAGGGAACTCTGTAGTCATCGAAAATAGCCAACTGCTTGCAACGAAATAGTCAATGATACAACAACCAACGGTTGTTGAAATAATCAACTCTGCACAGCATTGGTTATTTGTGTTGGTTATTTCTGGCGAATAACCAACTGTGGTGTGAAAAAGTCCCATCAGACAACTCAATAACCAAACATTGACTATTTAACCCACCGTTGGCTATTTAATGCACTGTTGATTATTGTGTCATCCAGACCCTGTCTTTGGCTTATCATATCTCCTTCTAGGATTTTACTTCTCCTCTCGTACATCTAGTTCTGCATTGTAAGTGTGTCTTCCTTTTTCCCCTGTCCTTGACCAGCTTGTCACCCTGAGGCATTTTAACCCCTTCCTTTTTCCATAGGCCTTTCTCTCTGACCACCAGTTCTATAGGTCCAAATAGTGTTTCCCTTCTCAATTGCTCTTGTGCATATTTAAAAGATCCAGAAAAATAAATTGCAAAATAACATTTAACAATTCATGTTACATAGTTGCTCAACAAGAGGAGCATACTGATGTTCTCAGATGTGGACTGGCCAGTGAAATATTTTCCTGTATTAGATCGATTTCACTACCAGTGTGTGGGGTGGAGGGGGTGGGAAGGAGGACTACAACACTGAGAGTTCCCCTTTGCTTTTTGCCCCACTTTAGACCCCTTCCTCGCATCCCTGTCCTTTACTTGTCAACCCCTTCCCCTGAGGGGGGGAAATCAGCAACACTTTGGTCTTGTAGCATTTGTTCTCAGAAGTTTACTTGTGCTACTGTTTTTTGAAGCCTCATTCACTGGGACCTCTGGTCTTGGCATGTGTTCTCGCTCTTCTTTCCAGCTTTTCCTTCAAACTCTTTCCAGGCAGATAGAAATGAGCTGCAAATGGAACAGCTGTAGAAAATATCCCCCAATCTCCAAATATTGCCTTAGATAATCACCAGCCCTTTCCCTTTATGACAGGACTGTAGGTAGTAATATGCCTTTACCAATTATGCCATCCCTTCAGCCAGGCCATGGCTGGATATTTCTGGACCATTCTGGACCATTAGGCATTTTGGTTATTGAGTACATTTGTGTCCCACATTTCCTCCCATGTGTCTCTTCCCTTCCCCCTCCCTTCCCCCTCCCTCCACCTCCCCTTTTATAGTTGCTCATTCAAAATTATCCCAAAGCCTATAAGGTCCTGCTTACTCTATCATCTGAATATTTGACCCACTCAGTGCACTTTCTTTAGGATACTGGCATAATTCAAAGCTCTTTCACTTAAAAATATAAATCTACAGTCCAATAATACATTGCAAATATTTTCAGTTCGTCCATACTACTATGTCTTTTATGGTATCTTTGGTACATGGAGAGGAGTTCAATGATGGCTATGTTTTTTTGGGGGGGGGATAGAAATAATCACGATGCCAGTTTCATCTCTATTATTAAGCCATAAAGTTTAATTCTTCCAGCCTGTGCTAATCAGAGGGATAGTTTCATAGCTGCAAATTCAATAGTTGCTTATATCCGAATCTGGCACCCAAATCTATATGTTGTATCTAAATGCCAGTAGTATGATACGGTTGTAGTTTCTGTTATTTTTTCATAGTTTCTATAGTAGCTGCTTTTTTACAATAAGCTGTATCAGACATTTTTGCTGTTGCATTTCCTTTCCCCTTTCATGTGGTTTACAGAGCTGCTTTGATGCATTATCAGCACAGGGGAGAAAACCCCCCCAGCCAAGTTGGTTGAACTAACAGGTTTTTTTCAGTGTGAGGCTGTGTTGCACTACTATTGGCATGTTGTTAGGGGTGTTTATTTCAAACCGGATGCTGAGATTGTGTTTTACAACAATGTGTTCCACCATTGCATTGTGGCTCAGCGTTGTTGATGTTAAAAAAATCAGTGCTAATCTCTCTCTCTCTCTCTCTCTCTCTCTCAGCACAATCCACTCTGAACAGATTTGTTTTTCATATTCCAGCGTTTTAAATTGGGGAATGGAAGAAAAACAAATCGGGTAGAGATCTTTCATTTTAAGGAGAAAGAAGATATGAATTGTATTTTTTAATTAGTAATTTGCTCTTCTCAGATTTACAACTTTAATGAGGATTTTGCACATTGGATGTGCATAGTTGGCTTCTTTGGGCTATTAGTCATCTAATTTAAATTAATTCTTGCTCCACTGCAAATCTGTATTAAGTAACAGGAACCTGCATTTATCTCTTGTGTTGATTACCCCTGTTTGCTTCACCTTTGCTGAAGTGGGGGTATGACATGGTTGGCTCTCTAAAAAGATTGCCTTCTATGTGCATCAAGAGCTGATGATATAGGATAGGGCAGTATCCAATGCGAAATGAGTGTTAACATAAATTATGTTCTGCTAGCGTTAAAGAACCTCAAGGCCAGTGCCAATAGTATTAGCTTGTGCAACGGATTTTCTGTGAAATTCTGTTGTGCCAGTTCTCTATCAGCATTGCGCTAGAGGTCATTTACATTAGCATTCCTGTCAGATGGATACTGCCCATAGTGTTTAACAGTGCAGTCCTAAGCATTTTTACTCAAATAAAATCTCATTGAACTCAGTAGGGCTTACTCTCTGGTAAATTTGCTTAGGGATTGTACAACAAAGATTGTAGGCTGGTAAATCCCAATTTAAAACTCAGATCTGTCATGAAGGCCACTCGGTTTTTTACATACTACTGCTGCTTCTCTTATAAAGATCAGTTTGAATTATTGTGTGTGATAAAAGCACTCTGGATATGAGATATATAAATTCTAAGTAAGTAATTGTAATATTGAACTTGGGATTCTTCTTAAAATATTTTTTAATCTAAATCAAATACATGGAAAGTGATATAAAATGTGTGTGTTGGATTTGGAAACTAAGGTAGTTTCTCTTGAGTCTTAGTCATCATTATCTTTTCACATTGATTTCAGTGGGACCTAAGTGCAACTAACCTAGGCTAGATCCAACTGAATTATTCTTATTTTTTCCTAGGGCTTAAGTGTATGGTAGTTGTACAGTTTAGCATTTCCCCCAAAATCTTTGAAAATGGTGGGGTATCTCTTGAAGTAATGCTTCAGAGCATAAAGTAGCACTTCTTATTTAAGATGGCTGAAATGTCAGATACAGAATTTCTTTCTGAGGGGAGCGTAGTTGAGATGGAAAGTAAAACATAAGAATGGTTACAAATAATTGTAACATGTAACTCTTGTGGCCTGTCAAATGCCACATGTTGTTTTAAATCTAATTTTGAACTCTTAACTTGGACATTCAGCCAAATTTAGAACGCATTATTTAACCACCACCACCCCTCCCTAGACAATTATTCTCTTCCTCAGCTCTGATATTATTTAGTAAGAGATTGGGGACAAGCTGAATGTTTCATTCCTGTTTTCCATCAGATATAGTTAATAATATTCTAGAGGTTTTACTTGAATCTTAATTTTAGAAGTCTGGAGACTGAAATCGGGTATGTGCTGAAGACTGTAATCTCATATGCATTTTGTATTATTTGGGCTGGCTGAATTTATTCAGAATTTTAGGGCATACTTTCAATGCTATTCAGAGCACATAGCCAATGATTTAGTGGGAAAATATCACACAAATGCAAGCAGTACAATGGTGTGTATGTCTCCTCAGAATTATGTCCCACTGAGTTCAATGGGGTTTACTCCCTGGTAAGTGGGTATAGGATTGCAGCCCATGTGAAACCAAGGGATGGTTCCCTTTGGAGAGCATTATAAGGAAACATGGGTGGCCTCACAATTTAGAAAAGAACTGGTTTTGTTCAATTATCACTCTCTTAATTTCTAAATTGAACTTGACATATCGGGTGGGATCCCAAGCAATGTGGTGGTGGTTTGTTTGTGACCAGGCAGTCAGCTGCTTCCCTTTTCCAGAAGTAGTGCTCTGAGCTTTCCAAATGCCCCACTACTCCCTTGAGGATACTGCTGGAAGAAAATGTTGTCCCTCTTTGCATGCAAGGACATGCTTTCCATTTTCCTGCCATTAGTGATGGCCGGCCAATGTTAGCCTTATTGTGTATTACACTGTTTTGGAGAGTTTGCATTGAAATTATATTTTGATTATTGTGTCTAAGAGTTAATAAAATAACAATCTACTATGGAGTGAATGACGTTCAACCCTAAACCACTGAGCTGCAGCCTCACTTAAGTGGCTTTTGTTAAGTATTAGGCATTCTCAGCTTTCAAAGTGTTCTTGTTCATATTTTAACATGCTACTAGCACATCACAATGGCCTGTTCTAGAAGGAAAAACAGTCCCTTGTCCTCTGAATGAACTATCACTTTAAACAAACATACAGGCCTCTTCTGCACAATGTGGAGAGGATTTTAGTACACAAGGGTTGCCCTGGGCAAATCATTGATCATAAACAAGTTGAAGACAAATAATCATTTGCTCTGATTGTCTCTGCTGCAGCAGCAGCCGGGATGATACAGTCTCTGGAGGAAGTGCAAAAGAGAGAGGTCTGTGTTCCTAAACAGTGAAGAAGCAGTAGTCATGGGCTCAGTTCGGACAACACGATAATCAACGGAGGGGGGAAGAGGCTCTTTGTCTCTAGCCCATGCAGTTGTAATTGTCAAGAGCTGGCCCTTTCCCTCACGAACTGGCAAACTGACAAGACACGTCGGTGAGACTGCTTTTATTGACAAAATCACACGGTTACAAGCGTAACGGTTTCATTTTTTGACACCCACATCACTTAAAGCTGATAACGGTCAGAAAGCTTTAGGCTCCAGTCTTGATGTGATCCTTTAGGCAATCACTCGGGGAAGGGAAGTGTAGGGTGAGCCCCTATCCTAACTGAGCATTTCCAGATGCCGCATATGCTGGCTCCTGAAAGAACCTGGCCAGAGCCCAAAGGAAGAGCTCCAGGCACAGGGCTGCCTGAAGCCCGGCAGAGACAAAGGCCAAGAACCAGCGATACCCAGCCTGCCGAAAACACTGAGCTGACCCAGGTTAGCAAGACCCCAGGGAACGAACTTTGTAGGCCTAGGAAACTCCCCTGCACATAGCCCCGGGGAAGTGCTCTTGCAGGCCACACACACACAATCCAGAGCAGAGAACATCTCAGGCCTAGGAAACTCCCCTGCACGTACTTTAGCTCCAGAGAAGCTCCCTTGCAGGCTACACACACACAATTCAGAGCAAACGCAAGTCCAAGTCTGTGAACAGCCTCAGAGCACTTTCCATGGCACAATCCTTAGAAAATCAGAGTCTAAATAGCAAATGAGCGAGCATGTTCTTCCAAAATCTCCAAACAGGTAGAATCCAAACATGAGGGGTTTCAGCCCAAGTGCCAAAAGATGATCTCTAGCCAGGCTTTTTCAGCCTGGCAAGCTATTAGATACTATCCAAAACTACTTGACAGACAGGTCCTCTAACCTGTAAACTACACCCATGTGCCAACAGGGCGGCACAGTTCAATCTCCTTTTGAGGACGCTACAATGTGAGTGACAGCTTGTAAGAGAGACCCTTTCCTTATCCAAAACTTTCTTTAGCTCCCAGGGAAACTGACTATGTCCACGGGCATTGCCAGCAACACCCAAGAAAAGCTTACAGAGAAACAGACTTTCTTAAAACAATCCCAAATTCTTCAACTTTCAATCCCCTGACAGTAATGTTCCCAATCTCCTGACCATAATTAGAACCCAATTATGCCTCACGTACTTCCCCTTTCCCACCTCCCCTCTTGCACCTAAATTTCCCTACCTTATCCTGTTTGGAGCCAACCAGGATCCAGTGTTCTGTCTGTACCAGTTTCAATGCTAACTACCCTGTTCACCTGTTTAATCCAGGAATTGCTGTGGCCAAGCATGCTGCTTCCTGTGTGTGCGTCATTTCTGTTTTCAATCAACAACCCAGGAACGCCCCATTCCTGAGTTGTTATCATGACGTCTGAACCCAGGAATTCAATTCAGAGTTAATCCAACAATTGCCCATGGTTTATTGTTAGATTAACTCTGGGTTGTTTAACCCTCTGGGTTGTTTAGCCCTGGGTTCAGACATGTCAATAACATTGATAGAAACTGTTGATTGAAAGCAGAAGCAAGAAACGCATGGGAGGCTCCCACTTTGTCAGGGAAATTCCTGGGTTCTTTGCAAAACTTGTTGATAATTCAAACCAGAGTTGCAGTCCCTTTTCCAAGATGCAAATTTTAGTTTGCAAATCTAACCGTGTTTAGCATTAACATTGGTATAGACATAGGCTGAATTTGGACAACATGATAGTCAGTGGTGGGGTAATCAACTTTACAGTTCATCTAGGGGGTACTCTCCACACAACATGGTAATAAATAATCAACCGTGGTGTGGATTAGGATCAGCACTGAGTTGACTATGGCAGCATTCGGACGACACGAAAGTCAATACAACTGTTTCCCCACCCCCAGTTGCTTATTGTGTCATCCGAATTCAGCCATAGGGTTGCACCACGGTTAGCTCAAAGGGATGAGAGAATCTGCATGGAGGATTGGGCTATGCTACTACTGTCCCTGATCCTACAGTGTCTTAATCTGAGATAGTCCCATGGAAAGTGTGATGATGCAACAATAAGGTTATTAAAATAGTGCTAAAATCTGATTGACTTGAATAAAATGAACTACAGGTCCTTTCTGTGATTTGCTTATGCCAGAAAGTTGACATTTGAGTTTGAATTAATGTTCAAGTGATTCTTCCCCACCCCTTTTGTCCAGGGAATGGCAGATTAGTAAAGTCTCCACACTCCAAGTTTAAGCAAGGAAGTTGTGCTCTTTTCTGGTTGCCTTTAATAATTGTTTGAGAAATATTCTGTTAAAGTTCTAATAACACTCTTAAGGGGACAAATATATCCTCACTAATTCACTTACTCTAATGTTACTTTAAAAAAGTAGCCGTAGGAAGCAATTTAAAAATAAACTTTGTAGTACTGAGAAGCTTCTAGCCATGAACTTGTGGCTTTACAATTATAGCCATCAAATTACTGTGCGAGTACATACATTCCCATCTGTTGATAAAAGTAGGACAGGTTTTCACTCTTAACTTTTTTACCTGATCAGAAGCAGAGGGTTTACCTTAATCATGGTAAACATATCAAGGATGCGCTGCAGGATTATAGGTTCTCTTCCCTTTGGAGTGTCATTTCCTGCTGCCAGCCTTAACTGTGGTTAAGGGTTCTGTTGGCAGCTACCTTAAACATGATTAATACTAACCAGGTTTCATCTTAACCAGGATTTGCTAGCCAGTTTCAAATACTTGCTAAGATGGAACTTTAGTTAATGTTAATCATTGTTAAGATTGGTTGCAATCTCACCTTTAATAACGGTTAAGATTGGCAGGGGGGAGCAGGGGGAGTGTGATGCTGTGGCATGTCCCCAGTATCGTAGCCATGGTTAAGGGATAGGCTGATTTTATGTCTGCTCTGATTCAGGGAGGCAGCACCAGTAAAGTTCTTTATTGAAAAATCTTTTTAAAACTATATTTTAATTATATATAAAAATAATTATTGGGTACAGTTGAAATGAAATTAAAATGTCCTTTTTGTTCTCTGTCTGTTACATATAAATGCTTTATACTTCACAACTCTGAAAGCACATGTTCATATGCATTATCTTTCATATATCTCCCATTCCCATATTCTATATTTGTTTCCCAATAATCCAGAAATTAGTCAAGTCACTACTGCTGGTAGATCTTTGCCTTAAAACTTGCAATTTTTACACCTTCTCTGAGGAGCCCATATTTATTTATCTGTGATATACCACTAAATGTAATTCAGTCTCTAAGCAATTCACATAGAAATATTAAAATACAATAGTAAAAACACAACATTAAAAACAATTCCAATTTGGTTAATAGTTTCTGGAAATAAGGGAGACTTATTTCTTCCTCCACCCCGTCTCTTCCTTCTTCTCCTCCACTCTTCCCTGATGACCAAGAGGTGCCAGGCTTCTCACCACTTGGAACAAGCCAACTTTATGTGGACATGGCAACAGCAGAATAGTTAAAACAAAAACTGCTTCAATTAAAGTAGGCCCAAAAATGGGCTTTATCCCACATTCAGTCAGACTTGTAATGAATTGTCGTCCACCATTGCTTAGGCATTGCCCTTGTCATTTTATTGCCTGCAACTCCACAGAAAACTAGGGATCTAGCAAGTAGGAAAAGGCAGTTAGGAGTGATTGTGTCAATTCCCCAATCCATTTTCTGTTTTCAGCTAGGGCTTTGACAGCTAGCCATGCAACAGGAAAACCCACAATTGGGAATCTTTCCACATCCAATATCCTCAGAGGATGGACCACTTAAGTAGATCCCCCACTCCTGCAGAGGTCAGGCGTCCCAATAAGCCTAAACTGTACCAAGTAGTGATCTGTCTAGGACAGGACTAAGGGGCCAAATGTGTACCTCCAAGTCTCTCAGTCCAGGCCACATTCCCTCTTCCCAAACCATGCCTTCTCACCTATAATTCGCTCTGGGTTATTGATATTATTTACGCTATCTCGTTCTGTCCCCCACTACAAAGCTGATGGAGAGAACCTTGCACAAGTTGGGGAAGGAGAAGCCTGGATGCAAATCTATGTTTTTTCTCATTCTGAATATAAAATAATATGTTACATCCATAACTCCAACCACTTTTGGCAATGGACATGCCCACTGCTGGAATGTGGACCCCAAAGGTTTTGACCAAGGTAATGTGAACCTCGACAGAAAATGTTCCCATCCCCATCCTAGGAGAAAGGAACCCTCTAGGAAATCCTCTAGAACAATTTCTCTAGGAGACCCCCAAGACTACCCCCACTAACTCAGGCAAGCTGACTAGTGGGCAGTGGGGTGAATGACATATCTGAAGACACCCAATCCTGTCCCTAGCACCCACTCGCAGGAACAGGTTGGAACTCCCTGATCTCTGTGGTGGATGCCCAATTTGCATGATATTGTTCACCATCTAAGTGGCTGTGTTCAGTTGCAATCACCCCCACTACACACACATACACACACTTCATTTATATTCCTATGTTGGTCACACCCCTCCCTTCACACTAAAATATCCTTGATACATAATCATATTCCTGTCATTACATACAGCAGAAATAGTTCACTGTGTTGCCCTACATTCTTTATGGCTTGTTGCCATAAGAAAGCAACGAATGGAGTTACGGAAGCATTCCTATTCCAGCTCCATCCGTAGTAGTTTGCTTCTTTCTGTCCATTGTTGCAACAACAGTTGATGAGTTGGAATCACTACATGATTTGATTAAGTAGGTTGACATCTCAAGGAGTACTTGAGGCAGCAAAACAAAACCATCCTCTTGACAACAATAAATATGCACATTGGGGGCTGGAAGACTTAATTAGTGGGGTGTATGTTTTGAAGGTGTCAGATGGTATTGGTGCCTATCTGAATCTCCTAGTAGATTTTTCTCTTGTACATTCTGTATTTCTGGTTATCACAGTCCTAGCCACCAACTTTTGATGAAAGTTTAATGAAATGATTAAGAATAGCAAATGCTCCTCATCTGTACAAATCTTAAATTATTAGCTTATTATTATGGAACTATTTTTTGCGTAAACAGGAATTTAAATGCTTACGCCTTTAAACAGTTAAAGGCGTAAGCATTTCTATAATGCTTACGCCTTTAACTGTTTTATTTCCCTGTAAGACCATCATGCAAACGCCTTCTGGCTTATTGTTCCTTGTATTTTGGCTTCTTTACTTTGTAGATCGTCTCTGCTGTGGGAAAACGACCCTGCCATAAATCTAGGGCATCGAATTGCATTCTCAACATGACTGAAAACTAAGTTTATACAAGTCAGTCTGGATTTTGTTATATTCGGAAATGCCTGGCAAATAAACTAATTAGTTGATAGGCTCAAAATATCTCAGTTGTGGGTACACATATTTCAATTGATGAAGTACAATTATTTGCAAATGGAGATCAAGAGGTGAACCATGAGGCACTTGATTCTGCAACACACCCTCTCTTCATGATACAAACTCTTTAGTGTAGGAGGTGAAGAATCTCTTTCAGCCCGAGGGGCAAATTGCATTTTGATGACGCTCTCGGGGCCAGCTTTGCAGTGGTGGGCAAGGCCAAAGGGATGGGGCCAAAAATACCCCAAAAATTAAATAAAAAATACCTGCATAATTTAGCTGTAAAGCTCTTAATGCCAGTAATGAAGCCTTAAGAGAGGCATTTCAACTTTTTTAAATGGTGGGAAAATTCCAGAAAAACCAGGCAAGCACCAAACGATCAGTGGTTGGAGGAAAGAAGTGGGCCCAAGGGAAGAGGGACGGTCTTCTGGGGAATCCTGGAGGGGCCACGTTGGAACTCCCAAGAGGGCTAGATTTGGCTCCTGGGTTTCTCGATCTCTGCTTTAGTGATAAGGACACACCGCTGCAATCAGCAACTCTGAGAACAAAAAGCCCAACCTAATTTACAGGGATGTTTCTAAAGATCTGGGGGATACAGTATGTGAGAAGCATTGTACAAATGCTAGGGCTACAACCTTGTGCTCACTTGCTTGAGCATAAATCTTAACATACTCTGTGGGATGTGCATCTTCATACATTTGCACAAGACTCTGCGTGTGAATGTTGTTCCTTCCGATATGGCTAGTGCTTACGTTGAGGGGGGGAAACTACAGGAGAAGTTGGTGATGTGTGACAATCGTATGTGCCAGTTTTGTTGCATGTAAACACTCTAAGCATATGTGTGGAGAAACAGATGCATATCTGGAAATATGTGATGCAGAATCTGATTCGAAATCCCGTGAAATTTGGATAATCCTCTAAACTCCATATTCCCCATAAACTCTAAACTCACTTTCAGAGCCTGAACTTTAGATAACTCTTTATGTTCACATGGGTTGATGAGTTGCAATAGATTGTTGTTGTTGTTGATGATTATGATAATAATGATAATGGTGATGGGTTGTAGTAAAAAAAAATTGGTGGCAGGTTTTTTTATTGATGGGGAAATTTGCATGAGAGAGAACGAGAGAGAGAGAGAGAGATCGAGAGAGATCAGTATTATGAAAGGAGATATCAGAAACAATATTCCATTTTGCTATTGTAATTGTAGGTGCCCTGTGCTCTATTGATTATTTTCTCCTCTGTTTTAGGCAATTTAAAATGGAGAATTGTTTCTGTGAAGGGACAGTAATTGAGTGCATTGACCATAATGCCAGCAGGTGTGGTATGTTGCTTTGGCGTCAGCATGCAGTAAATCATAGGTAGTTATATGTACTCAAACTGTGCTTTGTGGAAAAGCTCCACAAAAAAAAAGAGGGTTTGGTTGTGGGAGTGCTCATTCTTAGGAGCTCATGATATCACTCTGGTTTAAGAAACTGCAGCATTACTTCCGAACCAGTCAGGATTCTTTGGCAGTGTTGCACCCTAATTCATGTGGGTATTGTACAGTCTCACTATTCTTTGGTCTTCCAATGGCACTTGGGGTCTCAAAGCCAGAAGAAAGGGAGGTGTCAACCGAGGAAAGTGGCATTTCCTATCTTCTGCCTTTAAAGCCATCTTTCAACCAATTTACCTCTGGGTAGTTCTACCTGGAAATTGCACAATCTCTTTTGTCTTTTCCTATCTACTTCATGAGGTAGTGAGGTGGCTTCAAGACAGGAGATAGGACATAATGGCTTTCACTCATTTGGAGTAAGCCCAGTAAGGGAGACTGTGTGCTGGCTGGTGGAAAGACTAGCTTGCGGTATTTGTGGTTCATCTCTTGTTCCCTTTCCAAGGCAGTTAATCTTAGGAAGTATCTATATGTTGAGCTAGTATTTGTCTAGTTGAGTTAGACACTTTGTTTCAACTTAAGCTACTTGGTGAGGAAGTTGTTTTATTCACATGATGGTTGTTGGCTTTGTTGCTAAATCTGGCCAGTGGAATCTCTGGCTTAGGACATACATTGTTAGTGTTGCATAGAACTTTGAGAGCAAAGCCCTGAGTGTAATTGAATTTGCTGTGAACAATCTTCAGATGTTCTCAAATTCTGACTGGCCTTGGTAGCTGATGACTATTTTCTACTTACCAGCTGTGACGTCTAATTCCACTATGATATTGCAACTATGTTTATATGCATTTTCAAAACAGATAACAAGTTCATCAGACTGAATGAAATTATGTATCCTCAGAATGTACATAAACAGATAAAGTATGACCTCCATCACACCTAATTTCTCCCCCGGTTTGCCTCCACATTTTTTATAACCAGCGCATCAAGCTTATGTTCCCTTTCACCTGAATAGCTGCTCTTTTGCTCCATTGCTCTTCCACTCCACTCCTCCCCTTCTCTTTTCCCCTCCAGTCAGGTCCTGTCAGATGAGCACTTCAACCAGACCGCCTTTCTGCCAGGCAAAAATGGAATGACCCTTTAGTCTGGCTCTTTGGGGGCATTGAGGGAGTACAATCCCATCTCTGCAGAGATTCAGGCACTGTATGATTTTAAAAAAGGCTTTCGACCCTGGGATGCAAGGTTTGTGTTTTATATTGAGGCTTGGAACCGGCTGCTGGGAAAGATCGCTTTTCCCTGCCAGGACCTGATGCAATTCATTCAAGCCCCCAGTTCTTTTAAAACTACACAGAGGCTTAGGGCTCATGAAATGTGCTTAGGGAAAATAATCCAGCCTTTTAGAATGCTAGGAAAAGCAGGACAGGCACAGCGTCATGTGAGTCCCGTGCTGCAAATCCGCACACCAGATATGGCGAGAGTGCACTAAATCCCTGTTGTGATGTGTCTTGTTTCTACTTTTAATCTCTAATTACAGCAAAATGATATTTCTAAGGACAGTTATCATTTAATAATACATGCTTTATCCTTGCAAAGTTTTAAACTAATAGGGGCTCCATCACAGAATGTATGAGAATATCAAGCCCTGCCCTTTATCATGATTCTTTATTTCACTCCACCCGCAAGCTTTTCTAATCTCATGCAAAAGCTGAATGGAGCATACCCTCCCCCTCCCCTTTATTTGTAGTCTTGGATCCCTACTAGCATTGGTTAGGAAATATAAGATTATTGGTCCCACTCTCAAAACATCTGTACACAATATATAGTTGAGCTGTGGATTCCACTACTGCAAGGCAGTAGTACTGCAATTCTGCAAGTGGCTTTAAAAGGGGATTAGACAAATTCATGGGGGATAAGGCTATCAATAGCCGTGAAGCATGATGGCTATATATTACCTCCAGCATTGTAGGCAGTATGCCTCTAAATAGCAGGCCCTGGGGAACACAAGTAAGAGGGTACTATTGCGCTCATGTCCTGCTTTCCATAGGCCTCTGGATGGCCGCAGTGAGAACAGAACACTGGACCAGAGTTCTTCTTCTGTTTTTAAAGCAGTCCTTGGCTCTTTCCACACCAGGTGTTTCACCTGGGATGGCCCCTGGCTGGTCCCTGTGAGCCCAAATGATGCTCAGGGACTCCTGGGGGTGGGGGAGGGGTGGCCACGGAATTTTCCAGGGATAACAGAAACCTGAAAAATCCTGATTTTTCCACGGTCCCATGGAAGATGTGGCTGCCCATCCCCAGTGCTGCTGCATTTACAGGCGAGTAAGCATGACAGCAAAATGGGCATGGAGCCACACTGCGCGGCTCCGTGCCCATCAGGTGAGGGGGGAAAGGAAGTCCACCATCCCTAGGATGGCGGGGGTGGGTGTGTCCCCCCCAATTTCACTGCGGTTTTTAAAAAATGAACAGTTTGCGTTGAAGCGCAGGAGCACCCTTCCCCGATTTTTTTTTTTAATGGCACCTGGGAGCAGCCCAGGCCATCGCACTTGTGATGTAAATTGGGAGCACCGATCCCAGAAGCAGCTACTTCCGGGATAGCCCGCTCTCCGCCCTCTACACCCCTATGGTGTAGAAAGGGCCCTTGAGTAACTTGTCCAGCTTCCTGCATCTCCACCCCTTTTTGAAATTTGTGTTTATGGTCCAGACAATAAATTTTAATGCTTTAGCGCTTCATCATTATCTCAGTCACTCTTGCCAGAAAGGAAAGAAGGGCAGTTTCCATTACATCCATGGCAAACACATTTTTGATCCCTGACTATTACCTTAAGAGATATTAATTTGTCAAATCTCATTATAGGATGCAAAGTATACAAAATCATTGTAGAAGTTATATGCCTTCTATTTTTGGCTTACTTTTTGCATTTCTTTCAGTTTCTGGGTGGGTATCCTCCCTGGAAGATATGAAGAAACTAGCATTATCAGTATTATGCGGAACATCAACATACTTTGAAATCCCTTAGTAATTGCGTTAAAGGTTACATTGCTGCAGTTATATACCAGCAACCCTAGTAAATGTTTCTAATGCTACAAATGTTGAAATAAACTTAGAAAGTTGAACTTTGAAAAATTTCAAATTGTTAGTCTGTTATTCAAAGTTACATAAATAATATAAATATAAAAATATAGAACATTATCCGTTCCTAGGACATTGGCCAGCAGGCATCCTCCGTGCAACTGTGTTAATGCTGAGTCTCAGCTTTCTTCTCTCCCTTTTGTCCAGTTCCTCAGGTCAGGGGTAGGACCATGCTTTCTAGTCAACGTCAGAGATACTTCTGGGATTCCATCGTACCTATTTGCTGTAGCTCATGCTCTCTCCAGGAATCCTGGTGCATGCATCTATATTAACAGAGAAGATCAATGCTGTGTGGGACCACCCCTATTTAGATGCTATAGAATAATCTAATGTGATAGTTCGGCTTGATTTTTTTTTTTTTTAAAGCACTCTTCATGTCTTCTGGTGGCACAATGGTGTGCCCTTGTATAGGCTTTGCCTGTTTCAAGCATTGTTGCCCAACATTTAATTGGTTGCAGGATTTCTTATTTCTCCAAGCCTGTATGTACTGAAAGAGGAACTAGCCTATTACAATGAATTTCCTTTCTTTAAAAACAAATTGCTGTGTGTGTGTGATGAGGTGCAAGAAGTAGTCCCCCCTGCTGCTGCTTTGAATTAAGAAAAATATATTATGAGATCTGATCAGAGATCTAGCACATCATGTGTAGTTTTGGTCTTTGGAGTCTTGCTTTGGATGGTTTACAGTTTCATTCTACTTCATCTTAAGTGTGAGCTGATTGAGACTGGCTGGAGACACTGCAGCTGTTCTTTTGTTTCACTGTTCATTTGCTTCTTAAGACCAGTTCTACTCTCTAGTCTTGATGAATAGGCTGCAGTAAATCTTGATGGCTGATTCCAAAGTTGGCTTTCCTCCTTTACGGCACAAAGCAGTACAGCTTGGCTAAAGGCAGTTCAGTTCAGCTCTACTAAACGGTATAAATCTTTGTTCTCTGGACAGTCTTGCCAAATGCAGGAGACACTCATGGAGATGCTTAAAGAACTAGGCATCCCTTCATGATACATGCCTTCTAATGGGAATTTAAAATGGCATGGTGATTTTTTTTAAGTGGTGGGTGGTGGGAAATGGTATGATCTTTTATTTTTAATAGTTTAGGTAAGATTGTTGGCAGGCACATATAGGGTTGCCATATGTCCCGGAAAACCAGGAATGTCCTGATTTCCAGGTGATTCTGAAATGTCCCGACCAGCTGGGCAAGAATCCCGGATTTCCAGTCCAGCCTGCTGGAGAAATTCTGAACTCTGAAACGGTGCCTTGAGCCTGTTCTGCGGAGCGGCAGCAGCAGAGACGCATAAATTTTCCACCTTTTCCAGAGTGCCGCTGCTCCTCCACAGGCTCAGCTGAGTCACTCACTGTGACTCATCTTATTGTGCCTGCGGCTGCATAGAAGAAAAAGAACAGCAGGGAAAGACGCACATGCTCTCCTCAGGCTGCCTGAATTTGGTGAGTTTGCCTGTTTGAGGTCACAGCTTTGGAGTAAGCACCGGGCAGAGATGCTGGGTTTGTGGGGGAATAAAGTTTTGTGGGGGGAGGGGAGTGAGGGGGGGAACGAAAAGAAAAGTCCCTCCCAAAGAAACTGCCCTTCCACCTCCTTAGATTTGGGGTGCAAGCCTCAAATCTGTTACTTGGAAGTAAGTTGCAGTGAATGTAAGATGTCTGGTTTTACAATTGTTGATGTTTTAATTTAAAATTGCGCTTTGCAAAAACATGAAGTAGCTTTCCTGTTTTATGTGTAGAAAAATATTTCTCAATTAAAAAGAAGGAAAACAAAAACATTACTTTGCAACAAATCACAAAAGCAAACTTTCATTTTAACTGAATAAAATACAGTAAAGGAGATTTTCATCTGGATTTTAAAAACAAAAAATATACACATAACGGTATGATCCAGCTACTATTAACCACTTTTAGCTACCTAAATTTATGTATGTTTAGTTAGAAGTAATGTCCACAGAACTCACTGGGACCTACTTCTGAGTAGACACACAGTAAGTCCCATTGTCTGCAGTGGGGCTTGCTTTCAGGACAGGTGAATGTGCTGGGTTGCTCAGACATAAGTCCCACTGTTGTTCAATGGGTCTTACTTCCAGGTAAGCATGCATGGAATTGCAGCCTTAAAAGTGCTTAACTTTGGTTGGATCATATCTTAAGTTTAATTTGGGTTGTGTGTGTGTCCTTTTAAATATGTATAAGAAAATCAACGTTGTTATTTACAATTCATTTTGATCTCTTCAGTTAGTGGCACCAAACAGTACATATTCTGCTAGAGCCACCACTTGAACACAAAGTAGATGGCTACTTTGGGGTTAAAAGATATATTTTAATATTAATATCCTTAATACCCTATGGTAACTACTTGGGTGATTGGGGTGGGAGTAAGTCTCTGTATTGAATTCTCCTCTAGCTTTTGAGAACTAGTGATGTAATTTAGTGTCTTTTTTATTGATTTTTTTATTTGCAGATGCTTAAATACTTTAGGTTACAATCCTACACATACTTATCTGGGAATAAGTCCTATTTAACTCAATAGGATTTATTTCTGAGTAGACACACATAGGATTGTTGCTGTTAGATAGCTTTCTGTCATTCCCTAGACCTTTACATAATGCTCAGTTTTTTTAAAAAAAAAATCTAGCCAAAACAATAATAATTGTGCAGCTGGTGGTCTTTTGCCCCTTTTCCAATGGTCTGCAGGTAAAGGCAGGGGGGAATAGGGGAGGGGGATGGCGGAAAAGCAGCTTTGGAAGGGTCTCTGTCTGGGGCCCAAGCTGAAAGCCAGGCGCTCCCCTGGGCCCAGTTGCTGCGGCTTGCAAGCGTGGGAGAAAGAGGGAATGAATGGGCAAAGCAATTGGGGCCAGGATGGAGAAGGAATTTTCTGTCCGCCTTGCTGGAAATATGACACTGGGCTCAATGGATCTGGGTTTTTGTTTGCTTCGAAAGGGAGGTTCCCGGGCCTCGTCCCAGCCGAAGGCTTCACAGAAAGGTTGTGCTGTTAATGGTAACGTGTACGTGGAAATGGACAAGCGTGGCAGCTTCATAGGGGATGCTTAGTTTCTGTGTGTGTGTGTGTGTGTGTGTGTGTGTGTGCTTTTCAGTGGGTAGATTTGAGAAGCGGGTCAGTTTCAAAATCATGCAGATGTGTGATATTGAGAAAGGGCAGAACACGGATTTTCTATCCATCTTACTGGAAGCAGGGGAATGGGTTCAATGGGGCTGGCTTTTTTTTTTTCTTCAGTGGGGAGGATCCCAGGGCTTCATCCAGGCTAAAGGTTCACAGAAACGTTGTGGCTAGCGCATGTGTGGAAGTGGCCAGATATGTCAATTTCACACAGTGTGCCTAGGTCTCTCTCTCTGCTTTGAAAACCAGGCTAATTTCAATGCTATTGTTATGCACCCAGATATGTGTGTGTGTGTGTGAGAGAGAGATCAAGGCTGCCTCTACAAGAGCGATTTAAAGCTCTTTTAAGGTGCATTAAAAAAATTACCTCTACAACAAGAGCGATTTAAAACTCTTTCAAGTCTCATTAAAAAATTACCTCTACACCAGCGGAGCGCAAATGGGGCGTAGAGGCGCGTTATCGCCCCGATTGTGCGCATTATCGAATGTGCGTTAAATAGCGAGGTTTTTTTTTGCTCTGTCCATTAAAGCGCATTGAACTGAAGCTGGGGAGACACGTGGGGAAGGCGGGCGACTACCCTCTGCCCGCCGGCTGTCCCTTCCGCTCGCCGGAGCAGCATGAGGAGGAAGCTGCCTGGCCGCGGCGAAGGAGGGAAGAGAGCCCGCCCGCCCGCAGGGGGGGGGGCGGCGGGAGGAGGAGGAAGAAGAGGGGGTAAAGGAAGGCAAGATATCAAAGGCCCATGCGATTTTGAAGTATGATTTGTGAAATCTGTGATGGGCAGAAATGGTGTCAGTTGGGGCAGTTTGGATTGGGCCTGTGCTGTGGCAGAGAGATTTACTGGAAGCAAGATTTTTATTAATTGATGGAATCTAGTGTTTCTTTTGACCTTATGGTTGCAAATAAGGACTGCTGTTAGACTGGCGTGTGAACTGAGACCAGGCAATATTTTTATGGCAGGATCTTATATGCCCATGGTCCACATAGCCAATAGAGTCCTTGGACATGCAACCCTGGATAGATTAACAATTTCTCACCTTGGCATACACTTTGGAGAAGTGTACTGGTAGAGGAATATACTCTGCCCCTTCTGGGATACCATACAACAGAAGAGGGAGATCTCTCTATTATTTGGCTGGAATCTTGGCATTTTGCTACATTGGGTTTACTTATTATGCCATTGTCTATCAGCATGTAACTATTTTTGAAAGATAGTAAAGGAGAACGAACCAACAGTGCTACTAATAAAGAGGTCTTTGTGTTTGTTAACTAGTTGTTACTTAGAGCCTCCAGTTACAGGAAGCGTCTACCTGAGACTTGAATGAAGTTTAGAGTAGACAAAGATCTGGAAGCCCAGAATCTTGTGCAGTGTTCTAGCTCTTAAAACTTTCCCGTAATTAGTGCCAATCAAGTAATTCACAATAACTTTGCAGTTTGGGTAATCTCCTACTGGTTCTTGTCATTGAATACATGTGCCATTTTGATATGTGCTATTAAACTGGTAGCCTATACTGGGATGGATATATCTCTGTAAAGGGGCTAAAGTTTGTTCATTTTCTTTGGCGATGTTTTTTTCTAACTGGTATACCTTCTACCCTCCTTTTGCCATCTCCTGAGAGAGGCAGGCACTCCAATTACAGGTATGCCTCATGCATGATGGACTGGCATATAAGCACATATCCAACCGTTAGTAAGGTTACCTATTTATGCTACTGCTTCACTTAGTTGTACTTAACCCTCCTTTAGTCTCCATAAAACATAGTCCAAAAGGAATAAGACCACTGTACTGGAACATGGTGACCATCTCGGTAATCGTTGGCTGCCTGCCAAAGTTTGTCTTTGTGCTGCTGGCATTCAGCTTCTGTTGGGCTTTTGCCAACTCTAACCAGCAGGGTGAAACCTTTTTTGTTTCTGGAGAGTGGATGGGCATCATTATGGCCCTTGAATATTTGTAGAGTAAAGTTAGGTTGTCTTTGGGCTTGCACCGCTGGTCTTGGGAAAAGTTGTCCACTTCTGCAGTTGGTTGCTTCTGACACAGAATCAGGATGCCTCTGGGCATGGTCCGCAGTCCTCTGGGTCTTGGGAGGAGGAATCTACACGTGCCATCGGCTGCTTCTGGGCAAAACCTCCTGCGTAGTCCTTGAGAGTGCCGCCTCTGTCGTTGTCCTCTCTTGACTGGCAAAGTCTAGGTCAATGGCCCTCTTGCAGTGTGATGTGGGGATCCAGTAGCACTTGACAGCAGTGTTGGTAATCAGCGAGATCTGGTAGGGACCTTTCCACCTGGGTGCCAGGGCTCTCTTGTCCACTAAAGAACCTTGATGCAGACCCAGTCTTTGGCTGGAGGTCCTGGCAGAGCTCAACTGGGTTTCTTTAACCTGTGAATGAAAACCTTGAACTATTTAATGCACAACCATAGTCTTAATGCTCGATCAACTGTTAGGTAGAGTTTGATGGCCTGGATTTTAGTAGGGGGTGAACCGGGAAAAGTCATCGGTTTGCCCATGAGGGCTCCACACTTTTTCTCAGAAGGAGGAAAGGGGTGTGTGTGTCTTTCTCCTTGGCAGCAAACAAGTTTCACGGTATAGAAGAAGAATTTATTATCAGCTGGAAGGTACACAGTGTGAGAAGCACTTCTATGCCTTGTTCTAGCTTTTGTTGGTAACAAAAAACACCAACCTTCATTGTGTGAATCCAGTTATGAGAATTCACCTTACAAATCATAAAGATTGCCAACTGCTCTGGCAAACTAGTGGCATTATCAACTGCATATAGCTCAGACTAAACAGAAGGTATGGGTTTGCCCTTTCCTTGAAACATGGTGTGCCCTGATCGCCTTGATATTCCCTTTTCTTAATCGCAAAAAAGGGACTTCATAAAATTCCCAAAACCCCAGGTGATCAGGCTGGAAATTTGGATTTCATGAGGAGGAATCAGGAAAACACACACACCAGGCTTTGCAGCAAGGTCACAACATGTTTAGGGCATCAAGAAATGCTCCATGTGGTAAATAATACATTTTACATCTTTATTTATAGAGGTTTCTGCTTAAAGAGGAAGGACTTAACAAAAGCATGTTGGTCTGGATAGCGAGAGGGTTAGTTAAGAAACATGCCTACAACAGTTATAATTTTTAGCAAAATCTTGAAACTTTAGTGTAGATCAGTTAGCATCAGTAACTACTAGGCATTGGGCTTGAATGCCATTTATTTCACAAAGAACGAAAGGGCTTTTTGCAGCGTTGGTAGGGAACATTGTGGCATTGTGACGCTAACATCATGAGGTGTCCGCATAAGTTGGCCAGGCTTATTAGGACACTCATTTTCTAGTGACCAATTTGACCACAATAGTGGCACATTCAAGGCGATTTTGCTTTTTGCTCATATCTTCTTGTCCACTGCTTCTGCCCTTGAATCTACAATGGATTCTGCATTGTTGGTGTTTTTTAAAAAAATGAGATTTATTAATCGCTTGAACTCTAAATGCAATTTAACTCTTCAGAGCCTGAAATTTCTACTCTTTCTACAATTCAATGCCAGTGATACATTAAAAAAAATGCAGAGAACTTAGTGCCTATCTACACTACTGCTTTAAAATGGTTTATAACAGTTTTAAACCGGTTAATAACCGTTATTAACCAGTTTTAAACTGTTATAAACCGTTTTAAAGCAGTAGTGTAGATAGGCTCTCTAATATACAACAGCCTAAAATTCTTTCTTTCTTTGGGAGGAGAAAACTCCCTCCTCTTTGTGCGGCCTAGAGACATGTACCAGATTTTGACTCTTATTCTACCTGTCTCTTTGCAAACTAAGCCACAAATCATTCAACTTCTTCCTAGCTGTCTTGAACAGAATTTGAACATTTTAAACCTTTAGCAGAAGGAGTTCTAACATAACATTATAAACATCGCACATTTGGGATTCAGAATACAGGGGTTTTCCAGCAAGACTCTAAAATCTAGGTATAATAACAGCTAAATGGGCAGGCATTTGTATTCTCAATGGTCAGTCTGCACTTTCAACTTAGGACATACATATAAGACACAAAAGGAATATGAACATTCATTTACGCTCTTAAGGGATTCTTAAATCATTTTCCATGCACCATGCATTTTCTGTGGGGTGGGGCAATGAGATGCATGAACAGATTCATGTCTGCTCAATTTGGCCAGTAACATGGTTGAGCCACAATGAGTTCTTTCGCTGAACTTTTTGGAATCTTTTGAAATATTTAGGTCAAAGGCAATTGCAACTCGGAATAGATAAAAACCTAACACTGTTTGTTTGGCTGCTTCTCAGAGTTCAGCGAGACTCCCTCCAGGGATTTTATGTGCCTTTTTAGACATTCCCAAAATATATCTGCCCCTTGGGCTTCCAGCGTGCCCTGCAAATGGAGGATTTTATCTCAATCAAAGCTTCCAGACAGCAGAAACTGTTTAGAAACAGCTCTATTTTTCCAGTCATTTGCAGGTCCTGGCCCATAACTTTTGTACACATACACAGTGGGTATTGCTCCCGCTAGCAGCTCTGCTTGCTTGCTTCCTCAGGTACCCATTTTACTGACCTGTCTTTTGCGCCGGGCCCAGCCCGTGTCAAGTCTCGTCGGCTCCAATAGACCAACTCCACTTTTCTAAGTTTGTTTTGCTGGGTCTCACAGAGGTCTTAGGTTGGGAGTCGAGCGTGATCTGGACCCACGGTGTCAACCAAAACAAGGCTAAGCCAACAGGGATTTCAAAAGGTCCTTTACCTTGTGTCTGCGCTGGAATGGCAGTCCCCAAAGAGCTTCTACAGGTGTCAAATCCCAGACGAGGCCCCCAGGTATTGTCGAGGATTTCCAAGGCTCTGACAAAGAGACTAGTGAGATGCTAACAGCTTTATTTTTGGAAGCAAAAAAGAGTTAGCACAGCGAATGGCTGAACCCCAATAGGAGAGGGGAGGCCCAAAGAACAGTTAAAGCAGGCTTTTTGTACAGCAGTGTAAACATGTGCAAATGTCTCAGACCCAGACTTCAATATTAGGAGCCTGCGTTCCGTTAATTCCAAATAACCAGCTTTTGAACATGCCTGTCAGTTCTTATAGTCGACACCCAGCACAAGCCAATAAAACATGACTAGGTACTTAAACAATTAGGTTGACTGTGCCAGGAAAGGGGCATGCAAGTCTGCATGTATCCCTGTACCTTTGCCGGGAGAAGGTCCTGCAACCCTGTGGACTCCCTTGGACTTCTCATGCTATCCTTCTGGGAAGGCTGTCTTGGGTTGGGATGTGAAGTCACATCTTGCAACGGTTCTGCTCCTGCCTAGAATGCCCCTTAGAGAAGGTGGAGGGAGGAGATGATGGATCTGTCCTATGGTGGTCTTGCCCCAGGATGCCCCAGGGCTATATTTGACTCCCATGCTTTTCAACATCTACATAAAACCTCCAGGAGAGATTATCCAGGAGCGCGGGCTGAGGCATTACCAATGACACCTAGCTTCGCCTCTCCTTTTCAGCTAATAGAGGTGAGGCAGTTGAAGCTCTGAACCAGCCCATGGGCAGGAGAGTGAGCTGGATGAGGGCCCAATAAACTAAAATTTAATCCGGAGAAGACAGAAATACTGTTTGTGGGTGGTTCATCTATCCGGTTAAGTGACAGTCACCCTGTTCTAGAAGGTGGAGTTACATACTTCCTAAAGGGCAAGGTCTGCAGTTTGGGGGCGAAGATGGATCCATCCTCATCTGTAGAGGCGCAGGCTCCCTCGGTGGCTCAGAGCACCACCTGTTTTTAGTTTTTTGTAGTTATTTTAATTATTATTAGACACTTTGTGATTTTAATGCTTTTCACTCCTGCTGGTTTTAGTTTAGTATATTCTATTTAAATCTCGGCTGGTTTTATTCTGTATTAGTTTTATTCTGTTTTAATGTTTCCTTATTGTTTTAAATGTTTTGTATACTACCTGAAGAACTTTGGGGTTGGGTGGATTAAAAGTGCAATAAATAAAAAGGAAAACTAAAACTAAACTAAAATAAACAACTAAAATACAAATAGAAATAAAAAAACCTGTGACCCTAGTTGAAATGGTAAGCTAATGAAAAGCCACTCTGAGCCACGGAGGGAGCTTGTGCCTCTACGGACAACGATGGATCCATGACCATCCCCAAATGACAGACGTCACCGTTTGGGAAGTGCGTAACCCCCCCGCCAGAACAGGGTGAATGTCACTAAGCCGGAATGATGGACTACCCGCAAACAGTATGTCTGTCTTGTCTGGATTGAATCTCAGTTTATTGGCCCTCGTCCAGTCCATTCTCCTGCCCATGCGCTGGCCTAATCCAGCCACCACACAGTCCCCAATGGCAAACCCTTATTAGAAAGCTGCAGATTGAAACAGTCCAGGTAAGCAGACAGACAAAGCAAGGAGGCACTCTTGATAGCAGGTAATACACAGTTGAAGCAGAGGACTAGATGTTTCTTGTGTGTGGCCAGTAAGCCTCATGCTGCCACTTGGGCCTTTGTGCTGCTCCCAGGAAGGAGTCCCATGTGGTGGCTGTGCCCGGCCATGCCCCCGTGCGCTGCAGACCATGCACGGCAGCTACGCCCAGCCATGCCCCCGTGCCCAGCAGCCCATGCGCAGCGGCTATGCCCGGCCATGCCCCAGTGCATGGTGGCCCATGCGCGGTGGCTACGCCCAGCCATGCCCCAGTGCATGGTGCCCCCGTGCCCGGCAGCTGTCACCACAAGGCGGGATAGTTTTTTTATGAGCCACTTCCAGGTGAGGCTCTGGCCCAATCCAGCCACCACACAGTCCCCAACAGCAAGCCGTTACCAGCAAAGCTACAGATTGAAACAGTCCAGGTAAGCAGGCAGGCCAGCAGGCAGAACTTGGAGAAGCAAGAAGGCACTCTTGCTGGCAGGTGAAAGGCAGTTGAGGCAGAAGGCCAGGTGTTTCTTGTGGCCCAGGCAGCCCCAAGGTGCCCAGGAAGGAAGGAAAGCAACAGTAGAGCTGGTTCTTTGTTGAGTCTATCCCCTAGGCAGACTCTCCACCTCACAGCTGAACTGAGTCTGGCTCGTTAGTATTCACAGCTGGTTCTTCCTTCTCTTGAGAAGACCTCTCCAGCCTCCACCCATTTGATGCTTTTCAGCGCTGAATGCAGCTATTTAAAAAAAGGGAAAAAGAAACTTTAAAAGTTCCTGCAGGACTGGTTCTTTCTCCTCATGAGAGGCTTTTGCTCCTAAGTAGAAATTTGCAGGCTTGAGCCTTTTAGTGTTCTGCAAGGTGGCATTAATATATATAAATTGTGGGAAACTGGTTCTTCCAAAGCTGATTTCTCATTCAAAGTAGGTGCTTTACTCCTGAGCAATGCCCCCAGTCCTTGAACCCATTTAGCTCTGTGAATGGGAAGGGGGGAATGGATCCCTTCTGTAGCTGAAGGCTCGAGACTGGAGGAAGCCATATGGAAAGGACAGGGCCCTTGTATCTTTAACAGTTTTATAGAAAAGGGAATTTCAGCAGGTGTCATTTGTTTATATGAAGAACCTGGTGAAATCCCCTCTTCATCACAATGGTTAAAGCTGCAGGAGCCTTGCTCTCTTGACCAGATATAAAAGAGGGCAGGGCTCCTGCAGCTTCAACTGTTGTGAGGAAGAGGTAATTTCACCAGGTTCTTCCTTTAAACAAATGACACCTGCTGAAATTCCCTTTTCTATGCAACTGTTAAGTTGCAGGAGCCTTGTCCTCCTTTCCATAGGGTTACCCTATACTTGTCCTTAGAAAAACATAGGACAGTAGTTGCCCATAGGGAAACAGCAAACAAGTCACTAAAGTTTCTATTAAGTCTCATCCTAGCTTCCAGAAACCGTTAATATGAAGACTGACTCCTGAAGTCAAAGGTTGTGCAATTCTGATTGTGTAGCCCAGGTTGTGCATTTTCTCTCTGTGTTTTATGTTGTCCGTCTCTGATTTTAAATGTTTTAAACATTTTAATGGATTTGTATATTTGTATTTGAATCCTTTGTAACATTTTGCATATTTTAATTTTTTAATCCCTTGTAAGGCACTTAGAGATATCTTTTTTAAGATATAGTCAGCAGTCTATAAAATAAATAAATAATAATAATAATAATGTACTTATTGTTATCATTTATTTATAACGCACCATAACTGTACTGTGAGCAAGAAAATAAAACAATGCCCTGCCCAAATGGCTTACAATCTAAAAATGTCAACATAAAGTTTTAATAAAATTTTAAAAGGTTAAAATTGAAATTGAAAAAATGGGGAGGGGATAAGGACAAACATAGAACACAGTTTTCAAGGAGAAATACTAAAATCTTTAGAAAAAATGAAAAGTTTTCAATTGAGTCTTAAAAACTGATATTGAAGGAGCAGTCTAGAGATACTACTACTACTACTACTACTACTACTACAATACAAAACAAGACAACACAAAAGGGCAGTGTTGTATCCAGCTCAAGGTAAATTGTGGAGCTAACGCTCTGCCAAAATCCGTCCTCCAATTTCCTGAAAGTCCTCTTCCTCCATGAAAGAGGCTCAAGGGCATTTTGTTGTTTATTTTGAGTGTGTATTGGTGGTGTTTTTGACCTTACTCAATCACTGTGAGGTGGCCAAGGGTACTGTGTGTGCATGGTTTTTACCCCCTATTATATATCTCTCCATCGCTCTGCAGTTTCCCAGGCTGCCTGCACTTCCTGATCTGAAAAGGCCCTGTGGGAGGAACAAATTCATCTCTCCCCCATTGCAGGAAGTGCGGGAAGCCAAGGAGGCTACAGGATGTCAGAGAGATGGTTGTACAATGAAAGACAGGATAATCATGCACAGACCCTAGCCATCTCATAAGGAAAGCACAAAAACCCGAAACCAGATCCATGAGAAATTTCTCCTCCTTTGAATTTCTTTTCGAAAGCAATTTCCTTTACATCAAATTGAATAAGAATGGTTGAAATTTTCGTGGGAGAAATATTCAGCACAGCACTGGTTAGGGTACGATTGTGTGATACTTTTAACACACTAAACACAATACCATCCAATCCCAATCAGAGTACCAAGTGTATTTCAAACTATGGCTTTTAACTGTGCAATACAGGAATGAGAGCACTCCTATAGTTTCACTATAGCGTACTGTCCTATGTTTCCCTATAGGCAAGCATATCTTCCCTATGGGCAAGTATGATTCCACAACGGGGAGGTATATTTTTCCTATGGACAAGTATTATCCTATGGTTCTGTATGAGCAAGTATGGTTTTCCTTTGGGGACGTACTGTCCTATGCTTCCCTATAGACAATTACTATCTAATGTTTTCCTATGGGCAAGTATTGTTTCTCTATGGGCAGGCATGGTTTCCGCATGGGCAAGAATGAGTTTCCTATGCGGAGCTATATTTTCCCTATTCTCAATTACTATCCTGTTTCCCTATGGGCAAACACTGTCCTTTGTTTTTCTAAGGGCAAGTATGGTTTTCCTATGGGGAGCTATATTTTCCCTATGGGCAAGTATGGTTTCCCTGTGGGCAGTTGCTGTCAGCACAAGGTACAGGTCCTCACAGCCTATCCAAAGCAAAGATTGAACTTTTATGGAACTTTTATGGAACATGGCCACCCTCAAGCTTGGGTTGGCGGGCAAAGCTGGGTCATATATACACTGCCCAGCACACCCACCCAGGTCTCAGCAGTGCAAACCAGGTTGGATCCCTCATCCATGACCATATCATGGAAGAGTGGGTCTTGTTGCGAACCCACCTGGCATTCACCAGCACCACAGCCAGGCCAGAGGGTGCAGTAGCCAGTACACCAGGAACCTGCGGGATGGGGAGGGAGTCAGGGAGGGGGTCAGGGAGGGGAAAGGCTTGTAGTTATCTAGCTTCCCCACAGGTTTGATAACATTTCCTCCCCATTGTGCTAGACCTTCCCTTACCCCTCTACGTCCATGTTACCCTTTTTCCCACCCAGGAGCATCCTGGTTTGTAACAATTTTGAGAGAGAGAGAAGAATAAGGAAGGAAGGAAAAGGTTAAGAAGCAGTGACAAAAGTTAGGGAAAATAAATAAAGCCTAGGTGTGGTTACATTCTACCCCCAGTTGGTTGGAGCTTTTAACCTCCATTCCATTTTTTGCTCCTCCCTGACTCTCACTCTAAGGGGAGGGAGGACCCCACATAACACAGCTTCCCACTCTCACCCGAGGTCAGGGTCACAGGCCTGTCTCTCACACAGAAGCCTGGCAGCCTTCCAACAGCCAAACCAACAAGGGGGTTTGCCCCCAAGTGGTGGCAGGGCAAGCCAGGTAAGCCACCACTTGGGCACAAGATGGGCAAACCCCTCCCCCATTGGTTTGGGTGTTGGAAGGTGGCTTTCCCCCAAGTGGCAGCCTGCCCCCCAAGGCAGGGCTAGGTGTGTTTTGTTTTTGTTTTTTATGAGCCTCTTCCAGGTGAAGCTCTGGCCCAATCCAGCCACCACACAGTCCCCTGTGCCAAACTCTTACCAGCAAAGCTGCAGATTGAAACAGTGCAGGTGAGCAGACAGGCAGTTTGGCAGGCAGAGTTTGGAGAAGCAAGAAGGCACTCTTGCTGGCAGGTAAAAGTCATTTGAAGCAGAAGACCAGGTGTTTCTTGTGGCCCAGGCAGCCCCAAGGTGCCAGTTGGGCCTTAGTGATGCTCCCAGGAAGGAAGGAAAGCAACAGCAGGGCTGGTTCTTTATTGAGTCTCTCCCCTATGCAAATTCTCCACAGTTGAACTGAGTCTGGCTCATTAGTATTCACTGGCTTTGCTTATGGATTACTGATTATGGACATATATTAACTCCACCTAACCTACCTTACAGGGCTGTTATATTTCCATAGTATAAAAGGCTTGCCCTGTTTAATTTCTGGCTGCCACACAGCTCTGAAAGACTGTCCATGTCCTAGATCAACCAACGGGAGCTTTAGTTGAGCCATAGGGGTATGTTTTCTTATCTTTTCTGTGTTGAAAGGGGGGAAGAAAGATTTTGATAGCCCTGCTAATACTGCCTGGCAGCACCTCTTCGCTGTTAAACTGCGAGTTACCTTGCAGCTCCATGGCATGTGTGACTGAGGTTTTTGCATTTCAACCTGATCAATCTGGCTTGTAACTGGCTCATCCTCTCAAAACTTATTATTATTATTATTATTATTATTATTATTATTATTAATCTTCATTTGTATCCCACCTTTTGCTCAATTCTGGGCCTCAAGGTGGCTTTACAAAATTAAAACGTACACAGTTAAAAGCTATAAATAGAAACATGCAAAAGTTAGAAATATAATTAAATAGGTTTTAATATTTTAATAAATTGACAGCCTGCATTATCAGCACTGAGGGCCCAGTGCAGGCAGGGGAAGGGGTAAGAAGAAGAGAATTTGTAAGAAGAGAATTTGCTCTAAATTGGTTGCAAAAATACACCTTCTGCCTCCAGTTCAGTGCAATTCTACTGTGAATGTTCACTCAGAAGCATTCAGCGGAGCTTACTTCGTAGTAAAGCATGTGCAGGATTGCCATCTTGCTGGCCTTCCATTTTTGAAAAGAGCTGCCCCAAAACAGCCATGCAGTCACACATGCAGATACTTGGATGAATTTTCCAAAGGGTTTGGACTATAAAACCCAGAATCCCCCAACCCCCAACAGTTAAAGCTGCAGGAGCTATACTAGAGTAACCAGATACAAAAGAAGGCAGGGCTCCTGCAGCTTTAACTGTTGTGATGAAGGGGGAATTTCATCGCATGCATACAAATAACACCTGCCCATAGACAGTAGCAGTGCTAGGGAGAAGAAATCCAACCCCCCCCCCCCCAAAAGGAACATCTCCTATAACTCCTAACAGAGCAGTTTCTAGACAAAGAAATCAGAATGTAATTAATAACACCTGGCTGCAATCTAACAAACTTTTGGAGGGAAAGGAAGGCAAGACCCAAGAGGTGGACCTGCCTGTAGGTGGAGCTGGTGAAGGCTTAGGGAATTTGGCCTGAGGTAAAAAGGAGTCATTTAGAGGCTTGTAGCTTCAACAGTGTTTTCTGAGTGCTTCAGAATTGTCCCCAAGCAATTTTGAAAACCCCAAAATAAATATTAGTAATCCCTTACATCTGGAATCCCCTCACACTCCCCTCTTCAGTCCTTAATCTCTCTCCTCACTCTCAGGCACCCTCCCCACCCCAAGACTTTCATACCCCCTTTCAAGAAAAGCCTCTGCCACAAATCACCCAGTAAATGCACCACTAGTCAGAGTAGAATAGAAGCATAAGTCCTAGGTTCCTAGGGTGACCCCTATGGAAAGGAGGACAGGGCTCCTGTATCTTTAACAGTTGCATAGAAAAGGGAATTTCAGCAGGAGTCATTTGTTTATAGGAAGAACCTGGTAAAATTTCCTCTTCAAAACAACGATTAAAGCTGTAGGAGCCCTGCTCTCTTTTGTATCTTGTCAAGAGAGCAAGGCTCCTGCAGCTTTAACCATTATGATGAAGAGAGGATTTCACCAGGTCCTTCATTTAAACAAATTACACCTGCTGAAATTCCCTTTTCCATAAAACTGTTAAAGATACAATGGCCCTGTCCTCCTTTCCATAAGGTCACCGTATGGCTTCCCCCAGTTGAGAGCCTTCAGCTACAGAAGAGGTCCATTCCCCCTTCCCATACACAGAGCTAAACGGGTTCAAGGACTGGGGGCATTGCTCAGGAGTAAAGCACCTGCTTTGAGTGAGAAAATAAACTTTGGAAGAACCAGTTTCCCACAATTTTATTTTTATATATATGTTTTAATGCCACCTTGTAGCATTGCAGAACACTCAAAGGCTCAAGGCTGCAAATGTCTACTCACAATTCAACATGAGCTTCCAGAGAATTTCATTCTCCCACCATTGGGAAAATATTGTCGTCCCAGGCCAAGAGAATGAAGTCTGAGGAGACCCTCCATTTCCCTTGCTCCGCCGTAACAAGAGAAAGGCCTCCATCTTCCCTCCAAATCCCCTCCAGCCTTAGAAAAAACCCTCAAGCAAAGCAAGGCCACGAAGGAAGGGGAATGCTCCCCCCTCATGCAAGCAGGGGACCCCCTTTCTCTCACACCCCGCCTTAGAAGGCCAAAGGCCCACCAGAAAACTATGGGGGAAGGTTGGGCTTGCTGCATGCATGAACTGGCTACTTCTCACCCCCCCCCCTAAATTTTAAAATAAAAAAGACAAACAAGAAAGGGTCCCTTTTTACCTCCACAATGAAGGAAAGTTGTGAGTCACCTCAGTACCGTGTGGTTAAAAAGGGGAATAAAAACATAAAGAATAAAATGGGGGAGAGGGATTAAAACTCTCTCTCACTCACATATAAAATGAATTAAAAGGTAAGGCTGCGGGGAGGGAATCTGGGGATGATGTGCACAGGTGCAAAAGTCAAAGAGAGTAAGAAGGCTTGGCTTGCATTTATCCCGGTCTTTCAGCCAGGTGATGGAAGGAGGGGCCCTGATTGCCTAACAAGCAGCCAGTAATTCCCAGCATGGCTGGTTGAGAAAAAACAGCAGGTAGGGAGGGGCTCCTGCTCAGCATCCTTCAAACTCCCCACTCAGTGCAATAATACCACATGCCCTCAAAACCCCTATTCCTGTGCTTAATCTGAAAATGTCCCACAGGTAATACACTTTTGACTCATTAGTCAAGATGCGCCGTATTAATTTAAGGAGATTCTTTACCACTAATATTTAAATTGTTATCTTTTCAACTCCAGGCCAAGGCTTTTCTTTTCTCCCAAGCATTTAACAGCTTATTTGTAGTCCAAACCCTTTGGAAAATTAGGGGGAGCAGGTATGACTAGAGGAGAGGGGCTCCCTCTCCTCATTCCTCCTGGTTCTGGTTGGACAAGGAGGTCCACATTTTGTATTTTGTATTTATTTGTAACATGTATACCCTACCTTTCCAACAAGGAACCCTAAGACAGTTCACATGGTCCTCCTCTCTCTCTCCCTCTCCCTTTTTAGCCAACAACAAACCTGCTAGGTAGGCTAAGTTGAGAGTCAGTGAGGCTGTTCAGGCAACACACTACGTCATGATTAGGCCGCTAACCCTTCTGCAGCAAATGGTTAGTGAATGACCCTATTCAGATGACATGCTTTTTGAGCTAAACATTGGGCCTGTTCATACTTTGGTTAGCGGAACTGTGGTTCTCTGGGGTTAGTACTAACCACAACCTGTGCTGTCGCATTGCACAGGACACCTTAAACCCTGATGCTTAACCAGTAGGGTTTAAGGTGTCTTCTGAACAGGCCCTATACGGCTCAGTGTGATGTGTAAACCATTCTTTACCATGGCTTAGTGTGTTGTCTGAACAAAGTGTGTTTAAACAGTGGTTATGTAGCCACCAGGGTTAGGAATGGTTTCCATGACACGCTAAGTCATAACATTTAGCTCAAAATGCTTAACCACCGTAGCTTAGCATGTTGTCTGAACAGGGTCAGTGTGATGCCTTATCCTAGCCCCTTGCTGCTGCTGCTGCTCCTGTCCTGCTTTTACTATTAGGCCCCACAGCTCCACAGCCTGGCAACCTGGCCTCAGACAAGCATCTAAGTTCCCACTGCCACCAGTACCTTCCTCAGGTACACTTTAATGACCACACCAGTTGGATGGAATTAACAAGTTCTATTAACATCAAGTATATTGCGTGCACAATAAGCTTATTGGTTTCTTTAGTTCATTTGTGTAGCGGTTTCAAGTACAATGCTTATATGTTTCAAACTGTTCCCAAAGCCAAACTGTTTCCTCTCACAGTATCAATCAGTCAAACACCTCACTAGATATTCTTTCTTTCTTTCTTTCTTTTTCTTTCTTTCTCTCTTCTCCCTGCCCAACCTACAATCAACCCCCTCCCCAACTGAACCCAAAAACAACCCTGTCAGCTCTCCCGCTGTCTGACATATATATCTCATTCACTCACCAGCTCCTCCCATTCTCACACACCCCACCAATCCAAGCACTCCAAACAACTAACCAATCAGCACTCACTTACTACTCATTCCATACTCACCAAGACCTGCAAGTTGCAACTCTAAATAATAACCTTTGCAATACATTCACATCCCTAAACAGTAGAACATCACAGTTTTAAAGTTTAATTGTTTTAATGTTTCATATATACTTCTTTGGGTTTTATTATTTAAGGAAAGTTGTTTATACATTTCCTAAATTAAATTAAACTTAAAAATCATAACAATAGTTTGGATTTGGATTTCAGGAGATGGGTGCCTAATTAAGTAACAAACTGAAGAAAGGCAAAATCGTGACGGTTGTTCAGCTGATGTCCTGTCGCTTTCCTACAAGAATTTTCACCCTGAGAGGTTCTCTTTGTCCATGGGTGTGTCCCGCTTGCAGATTGCGGATGGTTTTAATATTAATATCCTTAATATTCTATGGTAACTACTTGGGTGACTGGAGTGGGAGTAAGTCTCCGTATTGAATTCTCCTCTAGCTTTTGAGAACTAGTGGAGAAATGTAATGTAGTGTCATTTTTTTAAAATTATTGCTTAAACTGTTCTTTGCCTATTATTTATTTGCAGATGTTTAAATACTTTAGGCTGCAATCCTATACATACTTATCTGGGAATAAGTCTTATTTAACTCAATAGGATTTATTTCTTAGTAGACACACATAGGATTGGCGCTGTTAGATAGCTTTCTGTCTTTCCCTAGACCTTTACATATTGCGCAGTTAAAAAAAAATCGAGCCAAAAAAAAAAATATTTGTCCCGGTTTTGTGGATTCAGAATATGGCAACCCTAGGCACATAATAAATCTAAGTGAAAGGTTGGCCATAAAAATGTCTAATGGAGGGTGGGAGGATGGAATGTAATTAAACCAGTATGTGGCAAGATGTTTTGTCTTTTGACATTATTAATCTATTTTAAATTAATGATATCTGAATGTCACCTTGAGGTAATTCACCAATGGAGAAGTGGTGTCTTGCTTGCCTTCTAAGAAGAGCAGATAGTGCGGGATAGGAACAGAAATGATCTAGCTCTTGTGGTTTATGGTTTTTTCTGCCTTTTGCTCCTATTGTGATAGAACTTGTGCATGATACAATGGGCCTTGACTGTGTGGAAACATTTAATCTTCTTTAGTCTGGTAAGGCCTTGGTCTGCTCAGTGGGAAATAAAGCTTGGAAACATTTAGTGGAAGGCAATTCCTCTAGATTCCCTGGCTAAAACCCAATGACTTCTAGCAAAATTGAAAGGAGTGTTAATTATTAGGGGACAACTGGCTTGTTAATGCATCCAGTCCTGAAATCTTGTATATCCGCAGGTGGTCCTTTAAGTTATTCGGAAGGGCTTGAACCTGAAACATTACATTTCCAGATTATAGCTACACTAGGAATAGGATGGGCAGAAGATAGGTCAGAATCTACTGGTATATCTCTGAGTGATCAACAACAAAACGATTCTAAATTGATTCCACCACAAAACTGTGGAGAAGGATTAACCTCAGTTCTGTTCTGTACCTGGGTTGAGAATTCTTTGATTCTAAGTGTATGTCTTTTACATCAGTCTCAGGTTGGTGGATCCTGGAGTTCTAGTAAAAAGCCAGGTAGATCGTGCAAGCCTAGAGTATGCCCCCCCTTGCACTTGGGAGATCTGTATACCCACTTGCTGGTAGGTGGAGTTTAGCTGTAGACATGTTGATCATAGAAAAGTAATTAAATCTGAAACTGTAAACTCTGTCTGTGAAATGAGCACAAAAGGGGTTGGACAAATTCATGGAGGAGAAGGCTATCAATGGCTACTAGTCCTGATGGCTAGTACTAGCAGAGGCAGTAAGCCTCTGGGGAACTTGGGCAAGAGAGTGCTGTTGTAATCATGTCATGCAGGGCATCTAGTTGGCTAATTATGAACTGAATGCTGGACTAGATGGACCCTTGGTGTGATCCAGCAGGGCTCTTCTTATATTCTGATGTGTGCATATTCCTTGCTCTTGATAACCAGCAAGCTACAATGAAAATTACTCTGCAATTCAGCTTGTAAAGTATGCTTCCTGAGTAGTAGTACATTTTTCTTCAATAAACAATATTTGAGAATATCGAATGAGAGACATACTCCTATTTTATAGGTGCACCTTTTGGAGAATGAAGGTTATCAAAGCAATACATTTAATTTTGGTATAAACAGTGCTGCTAACTGGTGGGGACAGGTGTAAGTGTAAGTGACAGGAGGGGAAAAGCACTTAGGAAGCCCTTGGTTATTGAGGAAGTACCTGCATTCTGAAGTACAATGAATTATTTACAGGAGAAGCTTTTTTTAAGTGTATATGAAATTTTGTACTGTAAAATTTACAGGCCCCATAATTTTGCAATTTTATCATTAATAGTGTGATCATATACATTTTCACTCAGGAGTAAGTCTCATTGAATTCAGTGGGAGTTACTCTCAGGTAAATGTGTAAAGGATTAAAGCTTAATGTAGTAACCTTTACGCTGTCTTAATGATACAATAATCACAATTAGATAGAGGTTATAATTTCTGGAAAACTGACATTTCTCCTCCACTGTTTAATTAGTTGCTACGGTATCATGAAACCTGATCTTAAACATCATTATCAGGGGACTCCTACAAGGTCAGTTTGAAGGAACTGTGTATGTTTATGTTTGAGAAGAGAAGACCAAGGGTGCATGTGATAACACTTTTCAAGTAGCTAAAGGTTTGTCACATAGAAGGGCCGCAACCTGTTCTCTGTCATCCAAGCCTGTAGGACATAAAATAATGGGCTTAAGTTACAGGAAGGCAGATTTTGGATGAACATCAGAAGAAACTTCCTAATGGTCAGATCAGTCAGACCATGGAACCAACTGCTTAGGGGGGTGCTGGGTTCTTTGTCGCTGGAGGTATTTAAGCAGAGACCGGACAACCATCTGTCAGGGATGCTTTAAACTGGATTCCTGCAGAGAGCCGTGGGGATGGACTCAGTGGCCTAAATGAGCCCTTCCAACTTTAAGATTCTATGACTCTGTATTGGCCACATCCCATATCGTCACCATCCAAAAGTGCCCTAGTGTATCTGAGCATGCTTCCAATATTTAGCTATATATTTTTTGCTGCTGTCAGTATATAATTCTCTCCTTGCACCACTAATACATTCTACCTTGCTCTAAAGCACACACAAGAATGAACATTTGTACCATTTTTATACCAGTTTAGCCATCTCCCCCCCCCCCCCCAAGGAATCTTGAGAATTGTAGTATTATTGGTAAGCATGCTGGTCATTCTCTTCGAGATCGTGACAGCTACACAGTTTCCAGGTTTCCCTGCCTGGGGTAGTAGGAATGACTGTGTGGGGAGGATAGAAATGGCTGTTTGACTGGCTTAATTCTGTAGTGTGGATATGCCATAGGGCATTGGATTGTGCTTTGTTTCTGCTCCTTGACAGATTTTTATTTTGCTTGAGAAGGATAATAATGATTTTTAGAACCAAATAAACTTGCTTATGTCGTCATGCAGGCAGATTGCTTTATCATATTATGACCTTTCCAGCATTGGTTTTAGAGATCTTGTCACCTGATGTGCAAAAGCCATTAAAATGACTCCACCCTTCCCCTTTCTTGGATTTTGAAAAGGAGTTTTTTTTTATTGGCACACAGGAATTGAGGCCATAGGAGGCACAACCCTGCCCCTTCTGGAATCTGTCACATATAATGAGAAGGCTGGCCTTCCATAGACAAGAGCCTGCTTCATTAGACACTCTGCTGAAGTTGGCTCTTGTCCATGAAAGCTAGTGACATAGTAAGCCACTGTTTGAGGTGTCACAAAACACCCTTAGTGTATTACAGAAAACAAGACAAAGGTCAGTTTCATTCATTACAGCTCCAATACGGAGATTACAAAAAGCTGTTTTTGCTTGGTGGAGCTCCACATGGGAGGCATCACATTTTTCAGCCTCTGGGCTGTTCATATGACTTCACACCGGCAGCCAACAGGAATGTACAGTGCTGATGTGGAGCATTTCCACATGGTTAGGGGTGGTGCGTGTGGTAAGAGGTGTCTCAATATTGCAGCCCCACATAGAATGCTGCCCTAAAGAAGTGGGCTTTCAGTGGCCACCATGTGGCAAGAAACAAGAGTCTCTAATATGGTTGCTCTTCTTAAACTGATCTCTATTGCAGTTTTGCTGGTTGTTTAATCATAATGGTCAATGACTTTATCTCTGCTAAAATAGCACCTTTTTAAAAAATCTGTATGACAGAAGGACAATTAATTTTTCTTCTCAATATTTTTTGTAAGTGTCTTAATTGGTAAAGTCATGGTGTGTGTTGGTCCAACTGGGTGTATGAAAGTGTAGCAAAGCATCACATGAATTTCTTCAAGCAAATGTGTAAAAATAGCAAACGGTTGGAGGGCCAGTGTGTTGGACTGGGACTTAGAAGATCCAGGTTCTAGTTTCCACTTGGCTGTGGAACCTTACTGGGTGACTTTGGGCCAGTCACAGACTCTCAGCCCAATCTATGTCATTGGGTTGTTGTGGTGAGGATAAAATGGAGTGGAGGTTTATTTACACTGCCTTGGGTTCCTTGGAGGAAAAAAGGTGGGATATAAATGTAACAAATAATTTAGTTTTGCTCTTTGTTAGGATCCTCTGAGTAATGCAGTGATGTTTTCCAGAAAATGTTGAATTGAAAAATTACGTTGATTTGCATAGGGGATTTTTCAGTTTGTATCTGAAAATGATCTGATATACTAGAGTGATCTAATTTTATTTGTATTTAATCAACGAATGTGTATGATTTGCTGACAACTATTTCAGCTGAGTCCAACTCTCTCTTCCTGTCACTATCTATTAGTTTCACTTCACACTGAGACACATATGTATTCCAATGACATATATGTATACTCTCACATACTTGCTAAGTACCACCTGAGGGTGCAATCCTATGCATGTAGATAGAAAAAAGGCCTACAACTCCCAGCATGCCCTAGTCAGAACGGCTGGCTGGGGCATGCTGGGAGCTGTGGGTTTTTTTCTATCTAAACATGCATAGAAAAACATTAATTAAAACTTTGAAATGACCAAGCTTGCCTAATATTGTATTTGCAATTGGCATAGACTCATTTTTAGCAATGAACTTTTGAAATGGAAATTTTTCCATGGAAAACTAAAGCAATGGAAACTTTTCTGCCCCACATCACTGGAATAATGGAGTTTGGTCTGTTAATCCACTGAAAATTCACTCGATCCTTCTCAGAGGAGATATAACAGTCACATTACAAATTGGAATTGGCAAATAACATTACAATCTTTGGATTTGTTCTCTGGAATGTTTCCATTTCTATTTCCAAGAGGGCAGATAAGTTGAAACAGCAAAATTAGATTAGCTCCTCCAGCCTAAATGATAAGCGTACAGACAAATGGCCTTGACCCTCCTGTGCACTTTAGCAAGACTAGAAATAACAGGTCACAACATGTAGTGGTTGCTGGAGCAATTCATGATGAAGTAATCCAAGAAACCCTTGAAGTGATAATACTTCAGATTTCTAAAGCAAGGGCTAGGCAACCTGGTGACTTCCAGAGGTCTTTTTTCCAACAGGAAAAAGTTACAATTATTCCGCTAGTCACATCAGTCACCAGCATCACATCAATTTTGTTTTACAGAAAACCTTCAGAACTAGGCCAACCCAAAGATATATTCACACCAACATCCGGAAAGCAGTCATACTTAAAGCGTGTTCAATAGTCAGGAAATTTCTGGATCAGTAAAAGGCAGAATAGCTTGGCAAAGCCCATCATGTTCATCTAGAAAAACCACCACAAACAAGAAAAGAGAGATATCAGCAACAATAGCAACCCTGTTAAAACAAAAAAATAAAAGATTTTTTAAAGAAGGATGAACAATTATCAGCAATTGTTACAAAATATACATCATGCCAATTACATGAAGCAAATTGGAAAAAAGGGTCTATGGGTCAAATGCATTATTTAAAAAACAAATTACTATATTCTAGCACCAGCTAGAGACCCACTTCTTCCTTTGCACTATGGAGCAATTAAGCACACAAATAACTCAAGCAAGCGAGCCAAACCACATACCACAGAGGATGGCTAAAAACAACTATCTGTGTTGGGAAAGAATTTCCTTCATGATTCAAAATTCCTGATCCCAAACAAGTATGATGAGCCAGCAAAGGTTTTAGGAAATCTCATTCATATTGACATAGGTTGAGATATTTTGCTGGTCAGAATTTTCATCAGTAGAACTCCAGTGGAAATACTTTCATGGGAGACTTGCAAGTGAGATATTGTGGCAAGGCTAGAGTGACCAGATACAGTGCAATCCTATACATGTCTACTCAGAAGCAACTGCATTGAGCTCAATTGGGCATACTTCACTTGGCTAGCAAATTTAGGACACAATCCTATGCATCTTTAGACAGAAAGAAGTCCTACAACTTCCAGAATTGCCCAGCCAGACAAGGGAGCTCCCCCCAAAAGATCTGATGCATAAGGAAATGCTCCAATGCCTAAATAAAACAATTGTTCTGAAGAAGAATATTCTTTCTTTGATTTTAGGTAGTGCACACAGTTGTTGCAATAGGGTGCCTTCTTAAAAGATGCATTCCCTCTACCATGAGGGAGGTGGAAGAGTATTCCTCTAAGATGGTTCCTGCCACCCATGGGTTTTGTAAGTAGCAGTATTTTTTTAAAAAGTTCACAGATGGTGCAGTGTAATGCCTGTGAAACTGAGCAGCAAGCCAGAAAGCCCCTAGATTAGCTCTCACAATTTCTGTGAACTCATAGGGTGGCCTTAGGCAAACCACTATTCATTCAGCCTCCACCCTGCAATATTGGCCTGCCATACAGGGTTGTCATAAGGATTATATTCTAATAATGTCACTCATATGATGCGTGATGAACATTCTAAAATCCTGTCTAAATGTTAAGTTTTTTTATTTAAAAAATCAACTGCCTGCTTAAGCCAAGGCAGCTTGGCTTAAGGTTTAGATAGATTTAAAAAGTTTTAGATCTATTAAACAACTAAACATTGCATTCCTTAAAAGAACAAAAAAAAACCCCAATGTAGATTTCATGACAATGACAAATAGCAGTTTGATTTAAACTCCTGGTAAGCATATAAAATACACCCCCCAGTCCAGAACTTTGTGTATGCTCAAATGCTTACATAACACAACTATGCACATAGGGTCTCTTCATTTCAATGAAGGGATCCAGTTGGGGTGTTCAAAGGAATGCGTATGTGGATCTAGTCCCTCCTTTGAAATGAATCAGTATGTTCTTGTAGGTAGGGACATTCCATGCCTATACTGAAGCACTTGGATCCATAAGCAAGCTTGAGTCTCAGGCCTCCTCTACTCCTCATGAAATTAATTTACCTTTAATAAAAACTGACCATTTTTTCCTGTTGCCTCTACTTTGAGTACAAGAGGAGGAAGCTTTGATACATGCAGCACAAACCTATACATATTTATTCAGAAGTAAGTTGCACCGTAGGGAGGACAGGGTTCCTGTATCTTAACAGTTTTGTTGAAAAGAGAATTTCAGCAGGTGTCGTTTGTATGCATGCAGCACCTGGAGAAATTCCCTCTTCATCACAACACTTAAAGCTGCAGGAGCCCTGCTCTTGTATCTGGGCACTCTAGCTAAAGAGAGCTCTCCTAGGCCTCCGTAAATCCAGCCCTCCCGGGCAGTGCATGCTGGGAGTTGTTGTAGGCTGTTCACTGCCTGCTTCCCCAGAGAGCTCTGTATGATGGACAGCCTACAACTCTTGTATGCTGCACGTTAGGAGCATGTGAGAGAGGGCAGGGCGGGGCTCCTCCGGGGCCTCCAGAAGCGCCCCTGCATCGCTGGGCTTTAGAAAGGGCCTCACAAAGTGCCTGTTTGGGCAGATGTGATAGGTAAGGCTTTTTTTCTTCCTCTCAAATGGCGGCTGCCATTTGAGTAGAAGGGGGAAAAACCCTTCCCTATGGCATCTGCCCTGAGGCCCCATGTTGACAGTGCACAACGGAGGGAGGAGGGCAGAGGGGCGCTTCTCTGGGCCTCTGGAAAGGCACCCACCCTCGCACTGCAGGGCCTGTTAGGCAGATGCCACCTGGTAGCCCCCTGCCTGCCCTGCCCTACTTTGCCTTGCCTTGCACTTCCATGCTGCTGCCATGGCCTGCCTGGCCAGTCAGCCAGCTGGTTGGCGTTTTTCGCTTTGGCTTGCAGACGCAGCCAATCCCAAGTCTTGTGAGAGTACTGGGATGAGTTGAATTCTCTGAAATCTCGTGAGACTTGAGATGTGGAGAGGCCGTTTCTGGAGCCCAAAGAACACTCGCCCTGCTCCCTCCCCTGTGCTAAGGCTTTTCTGGACATTAAAAAAATGATTAAAAATCTGGCTCCTCTTCCCCCCCCCCCCCGGGCACAAAAGGAGGACATGTCCGGGCAAAACTGGACAGTTGGTCAGCTTACCACAGTGCCACCTAGAGCTTATATAGAGGAAAAGCAGGAAAAGAATAGCTCCTCATGTAGTGCTGGGATCTAAATTCTGACATGAAACTGAAAGTAGGCAATTAACAGCGGTGTAAAGAAAAGAAAATGACGAACCCTTAAAAAACATGCAAATTATGCATGGGTGGATTTATATTTCTGTATTTATGTAACTAAAGGCCTGTTGTTTATTGGGCCAAAAGGGGTGGAGCTTGGTCATATATTAAATTGTAACATTCTTAATATTTCCCCCATGAAGCTTTTAAACTGCTTTTTAAAAAATTAAAGGTAAGGAGTGAAGCCTTTGTGTCCTGAAATGGAAAAAGTGAATGATCCCCCCCCCCCCCATCGCCCACTGCCCAGTTCCATTCATTCAGAATTTTCTTATGCAGAGTTTTTTGAATTGTGCTGATTTATGGTCTGAACTTCAGCATTAAAGAACTACAGTAAGAAGCAACTATCTGGGTTCACCACTTTGAGCATATAGCCCTGGCGCACTGGCTGTTGCATTGTTTATGGCATTCATTCAGGAAAGTGGTGGTATTGCCATTTCAAGCCCTAATGATTTGGGACCAAGTTATCTGAAGGGCCACCTTCTGCCTATTGAACTAGACTGCTAGGTGAAGTAATCATTGCAGGCTGTGCTCCAGGTGCCCTGACCATTAAAGGTTGGTTAGGTGGTGACTAGTGCTGAGCTGTCTCAGTTGTGGCAACGCTTCCTCTAGAACTCAGAGTAGAGAGTTCTTCCATGTTTGTCTAAATGTACCCCAAATTTGCCTAGAATGTGTAATGTGTATCCATTCTTTTTTGCAGCATCTATTATGTTTGTGTGTGTGTGTATTTCCATGTATTATATATATGGAAAAACATTCCTTTATTTTTTAGATATTTCTGCTGCCTTAAATTTCTGCTGTTTATATACATTTTTAACCTTGTTTAAAAAGATATGCGTCTTTTCTATCATGTCGCTTGCCTTGAGCTGGCTCAGCTAATATGTCCTTGCATTTTGTTTTTATTTTTATTTTTAAAATTTTAAATGATTTACAAATGGACCAGGCAAGTCTGTTGTTTAACTATTTGAGTGTTTCAATTTATATTGCTTTGTGTAACGGCAGGATAAAATGTGATAGTTGTTTGTTTCTTTATGATTTCTCAGATTTGTGCAGTTCTCTGTGAGATTTTTTTTTTAAGTGTGCATTAAACAGGTCGTACTATTTTAATGGTATCTGATAGCATGCTGTAGTGGAAAATGTGATTATAATTTAGTGCCAGTTGCAAAAGCAGCCAATCAGACACAAAGCCATTATAAAGTCTGCAAACAAACATTGACTCAGGTTTGATCTGAATTTAAGGTGCAGTGTTGACAAACCTGTGGTAAACAATGCTTCATCAGAATATGTTATCATCTTGGGGGCACACCTGTCTTCAGTTTTATATGTGCTGTCTAAGGTCTCACAAAATACAGAACAGATCAAACAAAATGTGTAATATTAGCTAAATAGGAAGTGTATTGGCAATATGCACTAGTTAAATCAATTCATTGTGATCTCAGCTTGTACCTAGTGACAATAGACCAGGTGTAAAGATTGTAGAAACCATAATGCTCCATGGAGGGAAGTAGTTCAGAGTAACACCAGCAGAGAACTGAAACCTAGAACGTAGTATATTTTCTAAAGGGTGCTATACTAAAGAAATAAATCATAAATCTAGGGTAACAGCCATTTTGAGTTCTTTTATAGTTGAAGTTGCACAGCGTAAAGTAATGTTTTTACTGCACATCCCAATAATCTCCAGCAGCAGTATTTGCATAAAGTTTGCAGCATCAACTACAACACTAAGGGAACAAGCCTTGAGGGAGCAAAGTTCAGTATATCTCAGCTGAGAATAGAAGATGGAAAGGTGTTGACTTGGCCATATGTCTGGATTTGGGCAAGTCACACATTTGCACCAAGCTGTCATAGATATCTTTCTAAAAGTTCTGTCTATATTTATCCTTAATTGAAAAAAACCAAAGCAATATAAAAACAGTTGTGTTATATTCTTCCTTTAAATTGTATTGTACCATAAAGATGTGTATATTCCACAGAATTATCAGAAGCCCCTCTGGGAAGAACAAACCCATCAATTTAACAGATGGTAAAAAAGAGAGGGCAGATTAGATACTTATGTGATCACTGGTAAAAGTTTTTTTTTTCAAGAACTAGCTCTGCTTTGTATGCATGCAGTGGAGTCTTTATCACTTGCCAGGGTATTTGTATGTCTAAAATGTCAAGGGTGACAGAGCAAATCTGGAAAGGGTAATCATCTGGTGCTGTTGTTCTATTCCTGTGGTTTCCCCCTGCCTCCTGCTGCTTTGATTGTCAGAATGGCAACAACATTAAAAATATATGTTCCAAATGAATATATGAAAGCTAGAACATTAGAAATGGGGATCTGCAACAAAATGTTACGGTCCCCTAAGATTGCTCTTGTTCACAGCTCTAGCCAGCCTGGAATTAGAACTTCGAGGTTCATAGAAGACACATTTTATTCTTTTCCACCCTCTTGAACAATTCTCTTGCTGTGCTATGTAGTGCTGAAAGGATCAGGGCTAGTTATCAGCCAAGAACCTGAATACTTGATTGTAGGTGGGGGTTATATTCTTTTAACCTCATGGTACATCCCTCTGAATTGAATCCTCATCTCTGGGATACTATAATCTTTTAGAGCTCAAGCAGACTAATTTCTCTTCTCTTCTTCCATTTCCCTGTTTCTAATAGGAACACGTACAGGATTTTAGCACACCACTGGTCTGGTAGAAGTGAGTTTTCCCTCCCTCTCAACAAAGTCAAGAGTCCCTGTATTTATGTGCTGTAGTATTCAGTGTGACCCTAGACATTCCTGGTTCAAGCAATGCGTTGATAAGTTACTCTAGAATTTTCTCATTTCTGTGTGCTCAACAATATGTAGCGCTATAACAGCCTTCATTGATGGGGAGTTCAGTGTATTAGTACAGATGTAATTAATAATTTTGGTGCATCACTCCTCAAATAAATTGAATAATTCATTTTTCCTTTTGTAAGCCTTGGAGGTCTTTTGCTTGACACAGTAACATGGACATTAACTGGTTCTGAAATATTAGTTTCTGTCAGTGTTCTGAACTCCTTAGTGGTACCAGCTCTCTTCCTTTAACACCAGTCTTTTCTGTGAAGCCTGTGCAGTGGGGCTACCAGGTCTGAGGGGGCTTTGGCCAAGATGCCCACTTTGGATTGCAACTCTTCCCCGCCCCACCACTGCCTTTCTCCTCCTGTGCTGCCTTCGTCTTTTGTCAACTTCCCTTCATACACACTTTTAAAACATGTGCTGCTCGATAAGTTAGGGGGGAAGGAACAAATGGATCCCCTTTTCTTTGTTTTAAATGCCTGTTTGTCCCCCACCTACCTGGGGGCTGTCTATATGTGGGGAAAGCCTCAAGGTGGCTGCTAATCTGTGCTGCGTCAGTTATATAATACAGCCACAGATTTGCAGCCACTGCTGGGCTTCCCTCGAAGCTGCGCATTGAAAGAATCAGGGACTTACCCTGACTTTTTCAGTGGAAGTAAGGTCAGTACGTCTCTTCCGCCATCTGACCTCGCTCTGGGGCTGATCCGGTGGGGGTGGTCCTGGCGGGAACGCAATGGGTTATTTGATGCCTTCCAACAGGAAGAGGGCTGGGGATGGCTCTGGTACCTGGATGACCCCCAGAAACCCCGTGGTCCTTCCTTAGCGTTAGGATTACCCAATGCCACCCTGGTTAAGAAGGCAGTGTCAACTCAGCGCCATGAAGATAGGGGCCCTGCCCACAACAGGAAAGGATCAAAGGTCTCCTTTATTCCTTTTAAAACGTATTTACACAGGTTGTCAGGCATGCTGATTCCAGGCTGGAACCAGCAATCCTGTTAACCTGTGTAAAGAGTTTTAAAAGGAAGGAAGAAAGACTGTTTGATGTTTTGATCGAACCCCATCCCAGGCTTTCTGGAATACCACAGTCAGCAGCCGTCACCACAGTAGGGTGGGCGTACTGCTGTAGAGTGAAGCTCCACAGAAGCACCCACCATTTTTATTCCCAAAGTGCTTCTCTGGCTCCTACATGGGGATGGGGGAAAATAGACTGAGGAGGAGGAGGAGAGGCTTTGCTACAAGATTTGGACTTCTGTCCTGTAGGGGGCCTGGATCTGAGTCCTTTGATGTGGCCCTGATGGTGTCACTGAGCCTGTGGCTTCATTCCTTAGGCCCACCTCCAACCCAAACTAAGCCTGAGTATGAAGCAACTGCATTTGCTCACATTCACCTCTTATTAACCTGGCTTAGCCCTTTCCCTTTTTTTGGTCTTCTCCACTGCTGAAATTTGAATAGCAAACTGCTCAGAGCAGCAGCCTGTATTTTTTTAAACTTGTGCTACTAATTATACATGGCTCTTTATAAATAAGAGGAAGGAAAAAGTGGTTACCTATAAGGACTTCGAGGGAGGGCAGAGATTAGGGAGGTTTTTTCTCCTCCCTCCCCAAATAATTTTCTCACCTGTTGGGGAAATAAATGTTTATCATACTTTGGGAGAATAGTGACTTATCCTGAGACTGTAGGAATGACAAAAGGTCTGCTGCAAGATGGAAATGTCAAATATCAGGCTTAATGTGGGCAGTGGGCCAAGGAAGATGCAAATTTGAATTGGCATTGTGCCTGCAGCCTAGCACGGTAAAGCACAGTCAGCCATAAGTTAGATAGATAGATAGATAGATAGATAGATAGATAGCTAGATAGATAGATAGATAGATATTTGTATGGTTTTAATTGTAAACTGCCCAGAGAGCCTTGGCTGTTGGGCAATATAAATATGTAATAAATAAATAAATTCAATTGAATAGTGGTGGTAGAGGAGGGAACTGTAGATATGTTCTTTGGTAGGACTAGGGAGGAATTAAGTGGCTCCTACTTCAGTCTACATTTAGAAGCTATCAGGGTTGCATGTAATATAATACGGTTTTCGAGTGTTCAGAGCACTTCATGTGTTATTGTTTTGTATAACCTTTAAAACAACCATAAAAGCCGGGTCAATATTATTATCCCCATATCGCTGATGTGGAGTTGAGGCTTATTGAGAATGGTCTGTCAAGTGAATGGGAGACACAAAATTTGAAACAAGGACTTTCTGTGAGCAACTCTGCGGCATTAGCTCACTACACCAGTCCACTACCATACTGTACAAGAATTGGATGTTCCACAGGATTGCAGAGAATGTGCTTAATTCCATTCTGATATTATGGAGGATTACAAATAACAAAACCAAGTTTAGATAGGTGCCCTTTAGATTTGTGAGCACTCTAGTGTGCTACCAATTTCGTCTCCTTTTTTTCAGTCAAGAGGCAGTCTTCTCATTTTCTGAACTCTGGGAAAGCATTAAACCATGGAAACAGGAGAAAACTGTTAAGTTTTGCTGATTTTATTAAGACTGTCATATTAAAATTTACGCAGCCAGGGATTAAAACATGCAACTACTTCTTTTCTCACGTAGGTTGGAAAAGAAACTGTTCAGACAACTGAAGACCAGATTTTGAAGAGGGACATGCCACCTGCATTCATTAAGTAAGTCAATCAAAATGATAACTGTTGAGAGGAAATGTATAGCCTAGTTTTCACTGAGGTAGTCTGGGCTGTACCAGTTCGGACTGCAAGTTAGCTCTCACATGACTTAAAGATTCTCTTTACCACCACCACCCCCGGCACATAGAAAGCTAATACATCAGTGAGAAGGTGAGGCTAGAATCTTTCTTCCTGGCTATGTGCAGGAAGTTGTTTTACATAGAGAAGCATTCAATTTGGTGAACTTCCACTTTCAGTTTGAAATGGTATAGCCTAGACACCAGGTGGACCATCTCAGTGAGAACTAAGCCTGTTTTCAAATCTGTGGTATGTAACATCTTATTTTATTAAGCAAAGAAGCTATGTGTTAGTCATGAGATGTTTTGGTTAATTCAGACTAGCCTTCATAATGTTCTCATAGCGCTCCAGTACCCTGTCTCTTCAATGTTTGGAATCCTCCAAGTACCATCTGCAGGCATCATCTTTTTCTTTCATAGCTACAGCTCTCTTTTTGGGTGGAAGAGCCAGCTGTAGCATTTCCACTATTTCATTCACTCCCTGCCCTTGGCTTGCTTCAGATTGCCTTTGACACCAGAAAGCAAATTGACTGGCACTTGTAATTAACTTAATGCACTCATTCTGAACATGTAATTATGTTCTTCTCAGAGGTCTTCAAGGCATAATAATTACTTTCATTATCATTAAATCACTTTCCTTGACAATATCAAATGCCAACTCCTTATTGAAAAGCCTATTTCTTGCCATCTACTCGATGGTGCATGTTTTTTATTAGATACTGGCCAGTTCACACAATCAGCGGGGAAAACATGCACTGTAGCTTGTTTCCCCAGCTTCTGTGTCTGCTGCTTGCGTGTGCCATTTGTTTAATTATCTGCACTGCGGATTGCCGTGGTGTTTGAACCCGGCATGGTGTGCAGCAGGGGTAGCTTCTAATCCGCCTTGCTACAAGCCATGGATTGTGGGGCCAGTTAGAAGCAACCCCTGCTGTTCAATGCACTGGCTTCAGACTTCAGGGCAACCCATGATACGGCATGGGTAATTAAGCAAATGGCAGGCACCTTAGCAGCATGCGTAAGGGTGGGAAAACAAGCTACAGTTGGTTTTCCCTGCTGATCATGCAAACCTGGTCATTGACTAAAGAAAGTAACTGAATGTTCTGCAAATCTATTGGAGAGACAGACAGAAGCTCATAGACTGATCCACCCATATCTACTTGTTAAGATATTGGAGTAGGTGAGCATGTATGAATTATGTGAAAATTTGTGATGGTCTGTTTGGATGGTGGATCATCATCATCATCATCATCATCATATATTTATTTCTTACCCACCTTTCCCTCTGGATCGAGGCGGGGAACAATATTAAAAACAAATGATATAAAATACATAAAACTGATTAAAATATATAAAAACTAATACATTGTTATATTTGCTTAATGGTCATTTTAATTTTTCTTCCTTTTAAATATATTTCATCATCATTGGATCATGGCTTCCCTTTTAAAGCAGAGGAAGAACTATTTCTGTCTTAGGAATCATAGCAGGAAATTAGAGAAAATGATGTGTCATAAAACTTTTGAAACTTATGGTCAAAATAGACATGACATGGGTGATCCACGATCAGATCTCCTGATGTCTGTTTCTTTGCTTAAAAGCAACCACGAGAGCCCCTCCCCCAATTTGGATGGGTTGTTGTATTAGGAGGTTTAACCCTTTCCCTCCTGCAGTCTTTCCCTGATTTTAAATTGTCCCTCAAAGGTGTTATTAGCTGTGGAAGGAAACAACAACTGTACCTGTTGCAGAGAAAGGGTTAAACTGCCATCCCCCAGTGCCATGGCACCAGTCCACCTCATACACACCCATGGCAGCGTTTGAGCAAAGAAAAAGGTGCCAGGAGGTCCATTCATGACTCTCCCATATCGCATGTAGATTACCCCTAAATGGAGTTTTGATGCCATGGGAGTCAGCTGTTGGCCCTGTAAAAACAATAGCCCACATTTCTCCTGGGTCTCTCAAAGCCCCTTGCATCAAGCCTGTATAGATGTTGGAGTCCCAGCCTGTGTTGTGTTCCTTGTGCCACTGACTTGGTTATCACCGAGGGAATGAATCTGTTTCTGGGCTGTAGCACATCAGACTGCAGGTGGAGGCTCTCCTGCTTGGATGTTCCTCCTTTTTTTTTAAACCGAACCAAACCCTGTACATAGAAAACTAGGGTGTCATGGAGAAGGCTAGACCAGACCCCTTCTCCCTGATACAATTTTCTTTATGGAGGGATTGGGGGGATTGGATTTTTTATGGGAGGAGAATTCAGTCATGTCAACACACACCTGCAGGTTGAAGTTCTGCAGCATTTGCTGCAGCTGCACCAAGTATATGGAGCAACTCAAGTTTAATTGCTGATGGGTTCTTTAACTTCCAAGAACGGTGGCTTGTAAATATTAAAAGTGCTGACAATTGTAAAATCATATTGGCAGAGTATAAGAAGTTAGCCAAAGTAGGACCTGTACGCAACAAATAGGTGTACTTGAAGGAACTGATGTGCAGTAGGAAACAGAATTATATATATGTCCACAATTGCAGACATTATACTCCATTTTAGATACCGAAGTTCTACATTTTAGAAGTGCTGTGTGTTTTTTTATCTGGAAAGGACATAGATGGTTTCTAGTACATGCAGCTCTAATGGTATTTACAAGGTCTTTGGCTGGTATCTAAAACCAACCAAGTGAATTATATTTAATCTTTTGCTAAATTTGGCTTGTAAATATGATGTTGCGCTCTCATCTGTGTTACAGCTTAGTTTGCACGTCCAGCAGTCTGATGTTTGAAACAGCCATCTGCCCAAAATATCTTTTTGTGTATTGTACTCCACAAAATCCTCATATTTATAAAAATGTTGGTCTTGGCTCTAGCAAAACACAGCTCTCCTCTTATGCCTTTCAAAAATTTCTCCAGTCAAAAACTATGTTGTTTTTATGTATCCCTGACCTACCAAAATGCTCAGATTAGTATTGCAGAAATTAGATTATTGTGTGCATTGTGAGAACATGTTGTCTGATTCCAGACTTGACACTTTATAAAACTGGCTGTGAATAAAAGGAACTTAATCATATCATGAGTGGTATTTAAATACATTCAGGCACAGAATTCTTCAAATAAAGTAATAAGTTGTGTAAGTACCTTTCTACTCTGCTCTTACTGATGAACTGGTCTAAAATGTACAATACAGTATGTTTTCACTACTTAAAACACACAAGAAAAAGCCAGATACCAAAATTATATGACTCATGTGCAGTTATTTTCATTCTGTACGATGGTTCAGGCCAAATATGGCAGTTGAAGGAGGAAAAAGTGATTAAATAAATCTTGGGTTTTCAATTTGGGATGTGGGCCTCAGAAGAACAGGCTTGTGAAATTGCAGCCTCATTCCTGGCCCTCTCTCCCTGGTTCACCCCATCCCCCAAATATCAGTATAACTTCTGCAGCAGTGAAGATTGTGTATGTGAATGGGCCCCATGTTGGTGACGTTAAACAGGTGTAGACCTAATTAGTTATATGGGTGTGGGATGTGTGTATATAATATAATCCATATACATTTATTGTAGACTTCTTGTCATTGTGACAATGCAGTGGAGCAGCTGAATAGGGCTCTCCATTTTTCCTGTTTATTTTTTTCTCCTTGCATTTGGAGTTTTAAACGAAGTTTGACATGGATCCCAGTAATACTGCTCTCTTGTTTTATTTCCCTCCCTGTTCTTGAGTTTTCTACAAGAACAGGCAGCTTTCCCCAGTTTAACCAAATCATTCCTTTCTTGGTTTCCAGACACTCTCCAGTACAAACTGTGTAAAATGCTTACTTTTGTTTGTTCATTTAAAAGGGCATTTATATTTTGCTTTTTGTCCTAAGGTGCTTACAATAAATGAAAATCCCAAAACCAAGTAAAAAGTTCAATTAAAACTGAGAGCAGTGATTCTTTATATGATAATAACTGAGCTTTTTATTTAAAAGAATGTATCAAGTGTTCTAAATCCTGTGTCTGAAATTTTGGGAGCAAAGCTTGGAAAGATGACTTAAAATGATATTTTCCAGACATTTCTAACATGTATACAATTAGGCAGACAGAGAAAAACAAGGACTCAATGAGATTAGTAAACTGCATTCAGTAATTAGTAAATTCTCCACCTGCCACTTTCCAGTATCAATCCCACCTTCCAAAAGCAGCCTCTAAACCAAAAAGGGCCATTTTAACAGCTACGGACATTTTCACAAAACATGTTATTTTCTCATAGTGCTGGATTTTAAAACCAGAATACCTGCTTTGAATTAAACATTTTTGTTTGTTTTAATTAGGGCTCAAAGGAAAGTGCTGGTGGGGGTAGGAGTAACTAGAAATTAGATTAAGTAATCTGTGCACTGCTTAAGAGATCATCTGTAAGGCGCAAGATGCATATTGCTCCTACGATAGCTATCTTCTAACCCCTGCAGGTAACAGAATCAACATTAATCTCTGTTCTATAATGATTTCTCACAGGGTGGAAAATGCTTGTACAAAACTTGTCCAGGCAGCTCAAATGCTCCAAACGGACCCTTATTCGGTACCTGCTCGTGATTACCTTATTGATGGATCGAGAGGCATTCTTTCTGGGACATCGGACTTACTTCTGACATTTGACGAGGCCGAGGTGGGGTTTTTAGTGGCAATAAACTACATCTATACAACAATTGGGTATTTTGATATTCATTTAAATGCAAACTTCTGCCTTATCCTGCGTTTCAAATATTGGGTTGGATCCAGAGTTGTGCATATGCAACTGAAGCAGAATTCCACAACCCCTCCTCCCCATGGCAGCCCCTCCAGCTCCCCCCCACTGGTGTTACACAGAATGTCAGGGGACTTTACTGAAGGAGGCAGGTTGTGGAATGTGGGGACGGGGGGGATCTCTAAAAATTGGGTGGAGACACCTCTGCTCATGGAGCTGCCTTTGCCCAATTTTGGGGGATTCAGCAGGGCCCTTTGTGTAGCAGTTTTAGGGGGCTGGAGGGGCTGCTGTGGGGATGAAGGCATGGGGAGGTCTGCTTCCGCCAACCCAGTTGCACGAGCCTAAATCCAGATCCAACCCATCAACTGCTTTAGAAGAACTAACTAAACTAATATTCAGAGTGTAACTCCTGTATTGAAAAGTCATCTTCTTTATAGGTTTCCCCTTTACAGAAACATACATTTTCTGCTATTGCTATCAAGATTTGGAATACAATTAACTTGTCACTTTAGTACTAAATGAAAAAAATAAATTCTAAGTATCTTCTGTCACTCCTACTATTACTCTTCAGCAAGCTGATTTCCTTATTGGCTGTTGTTTTGAAATCTGCTTTTGCTCCTGTTGAATGAACATTCTAGCAAGTTGTCCTCAGGGGAGGATAAATGCTAGCTGTTTCTTTGTAGGCACAATACACTGTCTATGTATTATTCTCAGTACTTTTTTTCAGTGCTGTGGAGGTTTATGAGAGATGCTTGCATTAAATCTAAGCTTATCAGGCATGCTGTGAGTATCCTTGATCTTGATTGATTTGTGATTATTTGGCAGGCAGGCTACAATTCCGTACTGGTGTCTTTCAAGATAATAGCTTTTGACGTTGCAGAGTAGTTAATTTGCCTTAAAGGAAACTGATTTTTAGGCTCTTTTTTAATTGCTTTGATTTGACACCATGCTCTCCAACTTGCACTGCTATGCTGGAAATGTGCAAACACCTATAGAGAATTAGTAATAAAATTTTCCCCTAGCTAAAAGTTCTATGTTTTTTCTTGTGTTATAATTCATTTCCCGTACTCATGGTGCCAAATAGTCGCTAAAATTGTGTACTATCATTTTAAGGGATTATGCATTCATCACTGCAGAAATAGAGAACTTTGCTTGAAAAAGCATCGTGGAAAAAAGATCCTGGAGGCAATCCTAACTCTGCTGCATGCAGAATTTCTGTAGGTTATCAGAGGGGGCAGAGTATGCATATTGGGTCCTAGATTGCAACTGCTGCATGTTCATCCCAGGGTGACAGAAAATTTCTATTGGGTATGGGGGTGGACGGGTGGGTGGGGAGACATTGTAAAGTGTGTGGGGCAGTGGCTTTGACACCCACTTGTTGTCTTGAAAACAAATGTCTCCGAAGGCAGCAAACATTGATACAGATAATTTCCCTCACACTTAGGATTGTCTGTCTGTCTGTCTGTCTGTCTGTCTGTTGCAGCTGGTGTTGTGCTTTTAATTATAAGCAGACCTTTTATCTTGAGAAAAAAAAGGAAATAATTAATTTTTTAAGTTTTGTTTAAGGTCCGGAAAATCATCCGTGTCTGCAAAGGAATTCTAGAATACCTAACCGTGGCAGAGGTGGTGGAGACTATGGAGGACTTGGTGACATACACAAAGAACCTGGGACCAGGTTAGGCATCCCTGGCATTCCTACTTTTGTATTGATGTGCTGGGTGGTTTTGTTTTGTTTTGTTTTTATCCAGAACCTTAAAGATGTGAGTTTTTGTTTCGCTCCTGAGCAACAGGAGGTGCCATCGCTTGCATGCAGACGGTTCCTGTTTCGAACCAGGGAGACTCCCCTGCCCTCAGGCCTGGGAGCAGTGCTAACAGTCAGTACCAGGTGCTGGGTTGGATAGCCCATGTTCTCCCTCATTGCACAGCAGCTCATATGAGCTCTCTCTATTTCTGAGAGAAAATCAAAGTGGAGCTCACTGGCTTGAAGGAGGGGTGGGGGCAGGGGCTGGCGGGGAGGAAGGTGCAAATATAGTCTGTTATAATATATCACCTATGCATTTTAGTGAAGTATGTGAAGTACTATCGCTGTTGGCATGCTATTTGTACAAAGCCTTGGAAGTTTGTGTAGTCCCCTATTATTTTGTAAACAGCGCACCACGGCCTCAAGTGGTACCTACATAGAGATGCACTTAACACTCATTTTTTTATCAGTCCTCCAAAGCCAGGAAACAGTCTCTAGTTGTGGGCTGATCACTGTGACTGGGGATCAAACTATGTATGCCAGTGGCCACCATGTTTTTTTTTTAATTATTTCATGTGTCTACCCCCATTCTTGTATAAATAGTAATGCTGATGAGGACACAAGATGGGATGGCTGAACTTTATCATCTAAAGAGAAGCATGCATGAGGGGAGTTTAACCCTCTCCTGACTTATCTCCCCATGGGCTATTGCCTCAGACACTTCTCTCTTAGCCTAGTTCACTTCTAGATGCCCTCCTCTGCTCCAGCATGTCCCCTTTGATGCTAAACTTGGCCCTTAAGCTCTCCTCCATTCTCCTTTTGAAACATGAATGGGGCAGCTCTGTGAACAAACAAATGTGGCTCTCACTATTGCATCCGCTCTGACCCAGAGGAATGGCTGAGGGGAATGTAGTGAACAAACCATTCTCGAGCTGGAGGATTCAGGATGGAATGCAGAAGTGGAGAGAGTTGAGGCATTCCATTGGTAGTGTGAATCTGATTCATCCACCTTTCCTACAGGTGGATGATGAAGGAAGAGCAAGGGGTTCTCCAATACCAATCAAAATGGAGGAAATTATGGAGAGGGATGGGGAAAGTGGCAGGTGTATGTTTAAGAGAGATACAAAGATAATTTTTAAGTGGAGCTGAGAGACAGAAAGGAGTGAGTGAGATAGTGTCACTTGGCGGCCAGAGACAATGTAAAGAATTGTTCAGTACAGCTGTTTCAGATATTCAATACATCCTATCAAAAGTTGCTTTAACTGAGTGCTTTTTTTTTTTTTTTTGATTAATATTTTTATTAATTTTTCCAACAAACACATACACAAATAAACAATAATATAACATACAATAACATAAAACCAATTCCCCCCTCAACTACCCCCCGTGGTCCCCCCCCCTTCCGAGACCGTCTCATTATCCTTCATCCTCTTTCCAAAATTTTAATGATTCTTTTGAAGGCAATTGTCCCTTCCCCGATCTTAAAACGTAATTCAAAAGGGGCGTCCATATTTCCCCAAAATCACTCTTCCTGGACATTCCCCTCTTTATTTTCATTTTACACGTCAACATATCATTCAAAGCTAAATCCCAAATTTCTTTATACCACTCTTCTATTGTATAACTTCGTTGCCCTTTCCAATTTTTAGCAATCAGTATTCTAGCAGGTGCCAGGAGGTTGTTTACCAATTCTTTATTTATTACATCCTTATTCCTACTATCCCATATTGCTAGTAGAGCTAGCTTCGGGTTTAATTCCAACCTACTTCCAATTATATCACTTATTTCTTTACAAACCCTTACCCAAAATTTTTGTACTTGTTCACAGCTCCACCACATATGAAAATATGTCCCAACCTCCTGACACCCCCTCCAGCAATTCTTGGGCAATTTTTTATCAATCTGGTGAAATCTAACAGGTGTTAAATACCATCTCCAAACTGTCTTATAATAATTCTCCTTAATTCTAATCGACAATACCTTTAACATTCTTCCATTCCATATCCTCCCCCAATTATCTTCATTAATTTTCCCCCTTATATCTTCTTCCCAAACCTCTTTTATAACCTTAAGTGAGTCCTGAAATTCTTCCTCTATTAATATTTTATATATCTCACTAGTGAGTCCTTTCTTAGCTCTAGCTTCTTCTTTATCCCACGATTGTTCAATTAAATCTTCAAATCTAGTATTGTTTCTACATTCCTTATTCTTTGTGGTCCAATCCTGTGTCCATTTTAACAGCTGCAAACACTTGAACCACGCTAGCTTTTGTCCTTTAAATAAATTTTTAATATGCTCACTATCCTTCATCTTTTCCATCCAATTCCTTAATTTAATAATATCTAGTTCTTTCAGACTCCCTTCTAGCTCTGATTTTAATACACTTGGGAAGTTACCCACTACTACAACTGGGGCAAGCGGAGACTCCCCTGGTATCAACTTCCCTCTATACTTCTCCCAGATCATTAATATATTTTCCAACAATGGGTTGTCCAGTACTTTGAATTCTTTCTTTTGCATTTTAGTAAAAAATATATTTCGTAATTTATACTCCACCTTTACTGTTTGCGATTCTAACCATTCCATGTCTTGTTCCCCTAAAATAGCATGAATAACATATCTTAACTGGTTCGCAATATAATAATTCTTAATATTCGGAAGTCCTAGACCTCCTTTCTTTTGAGCCTTATACCATAACCCCTTATTTATCCTAGCTCTTTTATCCCCATTACAATAAGCATTAATCATATTTTGCCAACTTTTAATCTCAGCCGCTGATATTCTAATAGGTAACATTCTAAACAAAAAATTAATCTTAGGTAATATATTCATTTTAATAACCGCTATTCTACCAAACCAAGAATGTTTTAATTTTCTATATATCTGTAACTTCTCCCCTACCTCTTTTCTTAACCTTACTAAGTTAAGTTCCTCTAGTCTATTTAATTCTCTATCTATATTAACTCCTAAATATCGTATTATATTTTTATATCCTAATCCTAAATTAGCTTTACATTTCTCCATCTCTTCCTTGTTATAATTATACAACATCATTTCTGACTTTCCCCAATTAACTTGTAATCCTGTAATTTCCCCAAATTCTCTCAGATGTTTCTGAATCAGATCCCCGCTTTCAAGGGGATCTTCTAATGTCAGCAACGTATCATCCGCAAACATATTTACTTTAATCTTATCATTACTACCTATCCCCTTTAATCTATCATCTTCCCTAATTACATTTGCTAAAATTTCTATAACTACTGCAAATAAAATCGGCGAAAGTGGACATCCTTGCCTAGTTCCTCGAGCTAGATTTATTTGTTGCGTTAACCCATCATTAACCACTATTTCCGCTTTATTATTTTTATACATCTGATTAATCACTCCCATAAATTTATTTCCAAACCCAAACGTTTTTATTATTATTTTTAACGCTGGCCATTCCACGCAATCAAAGGCTTTGAAAATATCCAAAGCTACTAATCCTGCTTTTAACTTTCTTCTTTTTATAATATTTATTGTATTTATAACCCTCCCAATTAAATTTGGCATTTTCCTACCAACAATAAATCCACATTGATCATTTTTTATATATTTAAAAATAAATGAACCCATTCTTTTAGCCATTATTGCTGAAAATATTTTTGCATCCTGATTTATTAAAGATATTGGTCTATAAGATGCTGGATCCGTCATATCCTTGCCTGGCTTCTGTATTAAAATAACCATGGACTGATCCCAAGATGGCGGGGTCCTTCCTCCTTCTATTATATTATTATATAATTTTAATAATCTAGGTATTAAAATATCCTTAAATATTTTATAAAATTCCGGCCCCAGTCCATCAATCCCCGGAGACTTACCTCCTTTTAGTTTTGCAATAATTCCCTCTATTTCTTTCTCAGTAACCAAGGCTTCCATACTCTCTTTATCTTGATCATCCAGTCTTATTTTCCAATTTCTTTCTACATATTCCTGTATCTTATCATTTGTAACCGCCTCTGATGCATATAGTTCTTTATAAAATTCCTGAAAATTTTTTAATTTATCTTTCATTAAATTACATCTATTCCCTAATTTATCTCTAATTGTCCCTATCATATTCTTAGCCTTCTCTGACCGCGTGGATCTAGCCAGCATTTTGGAATTTCTGTTATTATATTCAAAAAAATCTCTCTTTAAATACAACAAGTTCTTCTGAACCTGTTCTAATTCTTCTGTCTCCAATTCCTTTTTCTTAGCTTGAATTAAGGCATATAACCGCTTATCTTTAGTCTCCCTTAATCTATCCTCTAGTCTCCTTATCTCTTCTTCAACGTTTTTATTACGTACTTCCTGTTGCTTTTTAAGTGTGGACATTTCCCTAATACACATCCCTCTTATTACTGCTTTCATTGTATCCCATAATAATCCTTGCGCATTAACTCCTTTTTCATTTATCTGCCATATTTCCTGTACTTCCTTTTTAAATTTCTCTACTATATTTTTATTTTTAAAAATTCTTCCATCCATTCTCCATCTCTTTGCTTGCTTATAATCCTTCTTCCTCTTCATCTCCATCGACATTAATGCATGGTCAGTGATCTTTATTACTCCTATATCGCAATCTATTAAATTTGATAGCATATTCTTTGATATAAATATATAATCAATCCTTGAATAACTCTTAAATCTAGGTGAGTAAAAGGTATATTTCCTCTCTTCTCCTTTTAATACTCTCCATACATCCCTTAATTCTTTCCCCTCCATTAATTTAGCTAATTCCGTCTTCCCCCCACCTCTAGCATCTCTAATAATATTATCCCTATCTTTCCCTTTATGAATTACCATATTAAAATCTCCTGCCATCACAATATTTTTGTTCCCTAAATCTCCCCCCATATCAAACACTTCTTTAAAGAATTCCATTTGATTCCCATTTGGAGCATAGACATTAATCAACACAAATTCTTCCCCTTCCATCGTACAGTAGATTATAAGGATCCTTCCATTCTTATCTTTCTTTACACTTTGAATGTCAATACCACATTTCTTCGAGATTATGGTTGCCACACCTCTCGCTTTGGAAGTACCACATGACTTTTCATACACTCCTATTTCCCTCATTCGCAACTCATTAACCCCCTCCTTTGTCTGATGAGTTTCCTGCAAGAAGATTATATCAATTTTTTCCCTTTTCAACATTGTTTCAATTCTTCGTCTTTTAACCACCGTTCCTAGCCCCTTAACATTTAACGTTGCCCATCTCAATTTATTTTCCATCTCTTAATTTCAACCATATGTATCCATTGATCTCGGTCGGTGAACCCCATACCCCCCTTCCCCTCCCTCCCCCCACACAGACCCTCAGTATCCCCCCCCACCCCCCCCTCCCTTCCCTCCCCCTACACTTACCCTCCTTTTACCCCCCTGCTCACCAGACCTCTGGGCACTGGTCCCAATTATTTTAGAACTCTTCAGGGGGGGGGAACCGGCCCAACCCTCAGAGCAAAGTCCGAACCTCCACTCCTTTACCCTTTCCCCACTGATCCCATTTCATTGACTAGTCCCTCCAACCGCTCCTTCTTCTTGGACTACTTCTCCCGGGTCGTTGGGATCGATTATGCCCAACTTCTCCAACAGCTGAATTCCTTGCTCACACGATGTTATTCTTTCTTGCTTCCCACACCAAGCAAATCTCAGAAATACTGGATATCCCCAATTGTACGTTATCGATTTCTTCCACTTTAACTGAGTGCTCTGAAGAGGTCTTGACTTGGAGGGCAGTGGGATTTCCAGCCTTCTCTTGTTTGACTTCATAATCTTATGGTACTTGATCAGAATTGTATCTTTGTTGCTAAAGGCCTGAACAGCCAAGGCCCTGGCTAAATCCAAGACTTCATTCAGTCTCTCATCCTGGTGGAGGCTGAAATGTCTTCGCTTCCATCCGTCGGTGATGATGCCCTTTTGCTGTGTTTCCTTGACACCTGTTTTTTAAAACAGATCTCTTCCTGCATAGTGGTGCTGAGTGCCTGCAGAATTTGATGGGGCATACAGATTTAATATCCCCCATGCTCATTTATGCTGCCTTTTATTTAATAAACATGGGGAATATTAGGTCATATTGTATTTTGAATTAATACTTAGTGAACACACAAAAGCAGTTTTGTAATTGCAGCAACATAATGATCTGGTTCGCACGTAACAACAACTCAGAGTCAGGTTGAGTATGGCTTGAATATGGCTTGTCTTTACATGCAAACCCTGCACTATGGTTTAATTATGGGTTGTCGACTATGAACAACCCAGAATTTACAATCCATGAGTTCTCCTCTTGGGTTATTCATGGTACAGGGTTCACACATAACGACAATCCACAATTCAACCCTTATTCAACCTGTAGTCTGGACTGTTGTTATGTGAAAACCAAGCCAATGTTTAAAATTGTAATTTAGTGTAACCCTCTCCTGCTTGGATTGCAAAATTATGGGTAGAATGTTGCTTATATTGTAGAGAAAGCAGTTTGGCTAATACAATTTCTTCTAATAGGAATGACCAAGATGGCCAAAATGATTGATGAGCGGCAGCAAGAGCTGACTCATCAAGAGCACAGAGTCATGTTGGTGAACTCCATGAACACTGTGAAGGAACTGCTGCCAGTTCTTATTTCAGGTAATTTTGTGCAGTACATTGACATGATCAAAAAGTACATTGAAATGCATTGGATTGTGTGTTTACACATTTTGTAAAACTACATGTGAATAAGACTGTGTAGGTAGATGCATGTTGAAAGCATTTCAAAAATAGAAGCTACTGACATGCCTTGTAAGCCAGCTACAGCCACTAAATATGTAGTTTTATTTGTGGCTGTCTTGCAGGGAAAGTTGTGCCTCCCGAGTCCTAGCTTGCATATCCTGCGCGTCTCCTATTTAAGTTCTGTGAATTGAGCTCACTGAGACATGTGAACTGATGGGCTATTTATATGTAATTATATTTGTGATGCTTGCCTGTAGCTGGGCACTGCGTTTAAGGCTGAGACCTCATTGAGGTGGTCACACAGGTTGACCACCTCAGTGAGAACAAGGCCTACGTGACTATTCAGGGGCCAAGCGCTAGTCTGACATGCCACCCTTCACTGGGCTCTCCTCCCGGATCCTTTCCTTCTTTACACCCAATGTGCAGTAGTTCTCTCCCACTAAACCCCGAGCACTCCCCAGCCTATTCATTGCAAGCATCACAGTTACTGTTGGTGGAAAGAAGCCTGTGTTTGTTTCTAGAGCAGTTCTCTGAATACATAACGGGATTTGGAGAATATTCTGTTTCTCATTGAATTTAAAATGCTTGAAATTAAATTGGATGTCATAGTAACTTTATTGAGTTTCAAAACTCCTTCTGTTTGCCTGAATATTGTGGATTTAATCAGAAAAAACAATGTACCTATATATCCCTTATCCCCGTTTTTCTACCATTACATCTACAAATGTGTTAAAATGCAAAAACATTTAGCAAAAACATTTAGCAGAAAGTAAAACGCTGTAAAAGAGGAGATGGCAACTAAAACTGTGTTAGCTACCTTCCCCTTGAATGTTTCCACTGACCACCTTGGAGGGCGAAAAATGGCAGATTTCCTTCAGGAGTGAATTCTACAAAAAAAAGGGGGGCACCATTGAAAGTGTCCTCTTTTTACTTCAGTTGGTGATGCATCTGCACAAAGGCCTTCTTGATCTCAACTCATCCTATGTGGGAGGGAAATATTGGGGAAAAGATGAACCCTCAAATATCCTTCCTGGGCCTAGGCCATATCTGGGGTTTAAAAGTTCTGATAAAAATAAAGCTCCTGAGTTATTGAATCAGGACCAGGTTGACTTTGTAAGCAGCCCAAGCAATCACTAGGGGTAGTGATATTTTAGAGGTACCAATGGAGCAGATAAATGTGATCTGATAGATGCCCCCTTTGACCCCTTGCAGTTCCACAGGGGATGCTTGGGTGCAACTCAAGATAGTGGGGATGTAAAGGTTCAACCTCAACATCTTTCAATACTGCATGGGATCACGGGAGTATATCTCTTAGATTGTATGGTGCCCATGCATTAGGGCAGAGGCAGGCTGTCTGTGGCTCTCCGGATGTTATTCATGACCATAGGCAGCTTAGCCAATGGTGAGGGGAGTCTAACAACACCTGGAGGGGCACAAGTTGCCCAGCCCTGCTTTAGGGCATCTTGGCATAGCCCTGCACTGAATATAGCTTATTGCTCCTTGCAAGGGTGATGCTGTTTGCAAGCGAACCACCCTGGTGCTGCTTCGACTGAGAATTGCCCCTCCACGGTATGCTGCTTGTGATGACTGTGGTGGAAGTCACAAATAATTTGGGATTGTTTGGTTAGAGATATATATTTTGTTTCAGAGAAGGGTAAGTACTTCAAACCTCATGACAAATAGCCATCTACTACAGTCAACATTTATTCTGTCTGATTTTATGCAAAGGGGCATTTTGTATAGTGTAGTATCCCATGGCTTCCTGATAGACTTTTCTGATTTACTGCATAATCTTTGCAGCTATGAAGATTTTTGTCACAACTAAAAATTCCAAAAGCCAAGGAATAGAGGAGGCCTTGAAAAACCGCAATTTTACAGTGGAGAAGATGAGTGGTGAAATAAATGAAATAATCCGTGTGTTACAGCTCACGTCCTGGGATGAAGATGCATGGGCTAGTAAGGTAGGTGTGTTGTCCAGTTTGAAAACAACATTAGGACTCTACTATCTATGTTGCTGTATCTTCTTTGCAAGAAAGCATAATTTTTATTGGTAAGACTTCACAAGGTGACACTAGATAATTTTGTGTACAATTTCATCTTCAGTGTTTAGTAGCAACTTTGTTAGTGGAAAGTTAGATATTTTAAGCATATTTCTAGCATTCCTATGCAACCTCTATACAATTAAATTGGACTTGTAATATTTTTTTTTAAAAAGTTTGCATCTCATGACATCTCATACAAACACCCCTAGTAGCATAAATTAAATAGCTAAATTTTGATGGTCCTCCACACCATAGTTTGTGAGACTGGAAACAAGCCATGAGCTGCAGTGCTCCCTGCTGCCTCCCCTCTTCCCCTCTTATTATTATTATTATTATTATTATTATTATTATTAACATTTGTATACCACCCCATAACCGAATCTCTCTGGGCGGTTTGCATAAGATTAACATGTTTTTAAAAAATATACAAAAATTAAAATCGCAAAAACATTCAATATGCACGTACATTTAAAATCACTATAATAACTTAAAAGCTATAAGCCTAAAAACAAAACAGATCCAGGCTCATCAGATATTGCTAAATGCCTGAGAGAAGAGGAAAGTCTTGATCTGGCGTTGAAAATATAACGTTGGCGCCAGGCAGGCCTTGTTGGGCAGATCGTTCCACAATTGGGGCCCACAGTTGGGGGGCCACCACAGAGAATGCCAGTGTCTCAGAACCCATCCTCCCACAGTCTCTGGAAACTCAACCACTGAAGTGTGTGTATATACACACACTACAGTGGCTGAGTTTCCAGGGCCTGTGGGAGGATGGGTTCTGAGACATTGGCATTCTCTCTGATAAACTCCTGGGCAAATTTCCCCTTGACTCCTGTAAAGTCTTGGAGGATCTCCTCCTCTGCTTCCTGTATTGGCTTGTAAATTTCTGGTCCTGCTTCTTCTTCAGATTCTGAGTCTGATTGATCTCCTGAAACCCCTCCCCACACACTAGGGAGAACAAGCCTGATCCTGACACATGACAAGGCAGCCCCCTTCATAAGAACATAGGAAGCTGCTTTATATCCAGTCAGACCTTTGGACCATCTAGCTCAGTATTGTCTACTCTGGCTGCCAGTGACTGGTTTGAGGCAGAATCTTGCCTGGTTCTGCCTTAAGATATCAGGGCGTAAATCTGGGGCCTTCTGCATGCAGAGCACGTGCTCCACCATGGAGCATACCAGGGGATTCCACTTGCCCTCTTCCCACCCCATTCCTTTAATGAATTCCCCTACACCCCTCCATTACATTTCAGAGCTATGTATCCGCAACCAGGATACAGTGAAAATGGGTGTGCTCTTCAATCCATTCTTCGAACCCTGTAGGAGCATATGTGATTTCATTTCATCTTGGCTTGGTCACATTCTGCTGTCTTCTCATGGTTTTTACAGTGGGATGCAGTCAAGTTTGAACCTCATGGTATTGTCTTGATGAAAGCAGTGTAAAATAATAATAATAATAATAATAATAATAATAATAATAATGGTAATAGGGGATGGGTACCTTAAAGATCCATAGATTATCTCTGGAGATTTTAGTTGGCTTCAATCAGCTGACAGCCCTAAATAGATTGGGTGGGGGTGGGGGTAGAGAGAGAAAAATATAGTTATTTCCAAATAGAGATTGTTGTGAAGACTCTGTGTCTATGTTGTGGCTTGAGAACTAAAGCTATCATGATCTGTACTATTTCTGCCCAGCCCGCTTATTATTTGATAATAGCTTACTACTTATCATGCCTCCTTTTATGCATCATTTTTTTCTGTTTTTTCTGTCCTTATTCTTGTCTCACCTTTTAGAAGGTAAGAACTCTTCCACAACCCACTCCTTTTACCCTTTGTACTAAAACAGAAAAGCATGGCTGGCCCTGGGATGTTGTGGTGTGTGCCTACTGTGTGCGGTGCATTTTTCTGTGTGTCGGTTGTTACACTGTACTCTCACTTCTGAAGACGGGTATTAAAACCCACTTAAAGCATTGCTGGCTAGATGGTGAGATATTGAGTTGTTTACGAGGTGCTGACAGTATCCATACTATCTCAAGGCATGCTAATATGGATTTAATGATGACAGGTTTCCATGTGAACATGAAGTCTTGCTCTATGTTTCTTGCTTCTATAGCTTATGATCATCTTGACATCCAGGAGTAGGTATTTGCACAGCCTGTGCTTTCCTCCCCAAGCAAAAGATTTGGTCAATTCTGCTTTGGCAACTATTTTTCTTAATTTCAGCTTTACAAAAGGGGGATAAGCATCAATTTCGTAATTAAAGTGCTGGCGGATTTTGAGTTAACTGAGAAGGCTATATAGGGTGAATACAATGATAGAGCATGAAAAGTAGTAGTATTTGTTTGTATAGTGCTTATGAGGCTGCCAATGGCCATGATCCAAGGAAGCTAGTTACTTGTGTGCTGGACATTTTATGCTCAGTATATAGATACATCCACACCCTGAGTTGCAGGACTTGTCTTGGTTTTCCATTGCATTTTCAAAATCTGCCATGTACTAAAAAATGTGTGGTACTTTTCTGCTGGGTGGGTTTTTCTCCTCCCTTCTCTTTTGGGTATGATGATAATATAATATTATTATTATTATTATTTATAACCCGCCTCTCCCTCCAGAGCGAGGCGCGGAACAACAACAATATAAAACACAAGAATCACAAAACAGTTAAAATTTTAAAAACAAGAAAAAAAATACATCATTAAAAACATCTTAACATTCATCTGGATAGGCCTGCCGGAAGAGAGCAGTCTTCATGACTCTCTTAAATTCATGAAGACTGCTAATTTGTCTAATCTCTGGCAGACCATTCCACAGTCTGGGAGCGATGGAAGAGAAGGTCCTCTGGGTAACACTCATCAGCCTAGTTCTGGCTGATTTGAGTAAGTTCTTCCCAGAGGACCTAAGTGTGTGGGGCAGATTGTACCGGAGAAGGTGATCCCACAGGTACCCTGGACCCAAACCATGTAGGGCTTTAAAGGTAATAACCAACACTTTATACTTCGCCCGGAAACTGATTGGCAGCCAATGAAGCGATTTTAAAACTGGTGTAATGTGGTCACCCCTAGATATACCGGTGACCAACCTGGCTGCCATATTTTGAACAAGTTGAAGTTTCCGGACTAGGCACAAAGGTAGCCCTATGTACAGCGCATTGCAGAAGTCAAGCCTCGAAGTTACCAGCGTGTGTACTACCGTCTTTAGGTCTTCCAACTCTAGGAAGGGGCACAGTTGGCATATCAGCCGGAGCTGATAGTAGGCACTCCTGACCGTCGCATCAATCTGAGCTGTCATTTGGAGTGACGGATCCAGGAGTACCCCCAAGCTACGAACACAGTCTTTCAGGGGGAGTGTAACCCCATCCAGAACTGGTTGACACACCTCCAAACCCAGGTGTGGCCTTTGACAGCAAGCATTCAGCGCCCTATGATTTTGCCTGTGTCTGAATCCACTATCCAACACCCTTAACAACATCACATATGGCATCGACATAAAACACCAAAAACAAGCAAAGCACAGAATCAATCATCTCCTGTACATGGATGACATCAAAATCTATGTTTCAACTTCAACACAGATAAAAAGCCTCCTGCAAATCACTGAAGAACTGACGACACACATGAAAATGGAATTTGGGATAGGAAAATACAAGATGCTACACATAGAAAGAGGAAAATGGAAAGAAGAAGCAACATCAGAAACACTAATTAATGAAATATTAGATAACGTGGAAGAAAATGAAACATACAAATACCTAGGATTCCAACAAAACACAAAAATCAATCACTCCACAGTAAAAACTCAACTAAGAATGCAATATAAAACTCACCTATCACAAATCCTAAAATCTAAACCCAACTCAAAAAACATTTTCAAAGCCATCAATGCAGACGCAATACTCGTTCGGAATCATACATCACACACTGAACTTGAAGAAATAAACAGACTCAATTGCACCAAACTCACAAAACACCACATGCTCCATCCCAACTCATGCATTGAAAGAATAACAATCAGCAGGAAAGAAGGAGGAAGAGGTCTGCTGGACATTAACAGAATTCATGCTAATCAGATAAAATCACTCAGAGAATTCTTCCACACCAAAAACAGATAAAATGAAGCACTACAAAACGATAATCAAACACAACCACTTACACTCGCAGAGAAAAAAGAAAAATGGGCACAAAAAGTACTCCATGGGAAGCACTACAACATAATACAGAACCCACAAATAAACAAAGAACAATCGTTCGAATGGCTCAGGAAGGGTGAGCTATTTCCAGAAACCGAAGGATTCCTAATAGCTATACAGGATCAAGTTATAGCAACCAAGAACTACCAAAAATACATCATAAAAGATAACAGTGTAACAACAGACCTATGCAGGAAATGCCATCAGTTCCAAGAAACAATAGACCATATAACAGGAGGATGTAAAATTCTGGCAGAAATGGACTATACGGACAGACACAATACAGCAGCAAAAATAATTCACCAACAACTGGCCATCAAATTCAACCTCATCAAACAACCTACATCATACTATATATATTTACCTGAAACAATCCTAGAAAATGCAGATCATAAAATATACTGGGACAGAACAATTCATATGGACAAGACAATACCTTGCAACCGACCAGACATAACATTCATAAACAAAAAAGAAAAACCCACATACCTCATTGACATAGCAATACCAAATGATAAAAACGTTGTTGAAAAGGAAGAAAAGAGAGACAAATATACACCACTGGTCATGGAAGTCACAGAACTATGGCAACAGGAAAAGGTCACAATTATCCCATTAGTCACATCAGTCACCGGCATCACATCAAAAAACTATACGGAACACCTTCAGAAACTGGGCCTACCAAAATACATCCACACCAACATCCAGAAAGCAGTCATACTTAAAACATGCTCAATTGTCAGGAATTTCCTGACTCAGTAAAAGACAGCATGACCCGGCAAAGCCCGCCATAAGTGAGAAAGAGATACTACTACTACTACTACTAATAATAATAAATAATAGGCCACAGAGATCTAATAGATATATATTTACTTTGATGTGGTAATATAGCACTTACATTTTTACTTGTAATCAATGCAAACAGCACATGGTAGGTACTTCTAGGATGGTATTATTTCAGAATGGAGTTCTGGCAGGTTGTATGTTGTATGTTTGAATTTCCTCGTTTGTTACATACCTCTTGCATATGGAAAGGAGAAGGCTAGACTGGAACATTTCTTCCTGGCTTACTAGTGTGTTCTCTCTCTCTCTCTCTCTCTCTCTCTCACTGTGTGTGTGTGTGTGTGTGTGGCTGGCTTCTGAACTTCTGGGGGGAACTATATTGTGTTCTTTATGCATGTTTGATTTTGCTCTAATTATCACCCCTACACTAAAAAATCTAAGGATACTGATACTGTTATGAAGCTGCAAATTGAATAACTGGTTTGCATTCATACTTGTTTTCCTCTTATTAAAGTAGTGTGCTTATAACATGTAACCATTTGAATGCTGTGTCATATATTGCAAGTGTTTTAATTTGCAGTCTTTCCTGTTTAAGCCAGGAGACTATGGGATGGATTTCTTTAAGGTGTTCGACTCCATCTGGCCGTTTGCTCTCAAATGGTTTTGGTACCACGAAGCACTGGAGCATATGCAGTGGTGACTAAGTTAGCAGTTATGTCAGAAAGTTGGACTTAGTGTGTTCCTTCTCGCATTGCCTTCTTTGGTAATGAAATGCAGATCTGGCTCAGGCTCTCCAGACTATATCACTTCATAGGTATTGGAGCTTCATTGTCAAGTAAGCTTCTTAATAGGGGCCATATTTTGCATTAAGTGAGGACTAAAGGATCAGTTGCATTGGCTTTGCCTGCTGAAAGATGCAAGGAAGGGGTTCTTTAACCTCTTTGCCAGCCCGATAAGAAAAAACCCCCCACAGGCTTTGTCAAATTCCTTATTATTCATTTCAGCCACTTGCCACCAGGTACAGGCTCAGGACCACTATCCCCTGTGAACCTCAAGCTGCTCACTGCCAAAGAGCTAAGGTGCATAAGAACCAGATACAGCCTTTATTGCAGGGTTCCTCAATGTGGTGCCCATGAAGCTCCCAACTCCCTGCCCCTTCGACATTTTATTTTTGATTTAAAAACTTGAACAACGTTCAGGGCACCAGGTTTTCCTTCCTGTCCCTGAACCTGCTGGCGGTCACCTGTTCAGTGGTCAGGAAGAGAAGGAAAGAATTGGTTCTTGGCCCCACCCAATATTTTCCTCTTCCTGCAGACCTTTCCCCCTTTACTCTCTCTCTCTCTCTCTCTCTCTCTCTCTCTTCACCCTCACCCTCTAGCCTTGCTATTTCTCCCCCACAATCTCTTCCTTGACTATTTCTCTCCCTTCCCCATCTCTAGTCTTCGTTCTTTCTCTCCCTCCCTAGCCCCCTAGTCTTGCTCTTTCTCTCCCGCTCACCCCTTTCTCTTTCTGTTTCTCCCCACTCCCAGCTCCTAGTATTGCTTTTTCTCCCCTCTATTTCTCCCTTCCCCACAGCTTCTAGCTCCATTATTTCTCTCCCCACCAGCACCTCTTTAGCTCACTTTAGATGAGCCAGGCCCCCATGGGAGCCATTATGTGTTAAGCCACATCCTCCGTGGGAACCATTTTGTGGTAGCATCTATAGAAGCTTCTCAAATTCCCAAATGTGCCCACAGGTCCAAAATGGTTGGGGAACCCCGCTTTGTTGCCTGTTCACACTGGAGGGTGGAGGAGTCTACAGAGCCCTTTGGACATGGGTTATGCAAGAGAAAGCATCTGAGGTGTACCATATGAAGGGGGTCTTTGGGACTGGGGGCTATGCTGGAAAACAGACTGAGCTCCTGGTAGTCACTTGCCTATTCCTAGATGAGAAGTTGGATTTCCTGGGGTTCTCATCGCAAGAGCTATTGAAGGAACAGAGATATAGGGCACTGTATGGAACTTCCTTCTCCATACTGTGTCTTCCTAGCATTCAGAATTTACTTCTCCTAAATTCCCTTGTGTACTGTTCTTCAGAAAACACTGGTGGTAACAGTTAAGGACTCCTACAGTGTCCTTCTGTAGATAATTGTAGTCCAACATACCTAGAGGGCACCAGGTTGGGGAAGGCTGACATAGACACAAACAATCTGACTTCTGATCCAGTTTGGGGACTGAAATTCCATCGGTTGCCCTTGAAGATAACCTAAGAGGGTTGTGTGGTGTGACCTTGTTGGTCATAGTTGATCTTTCAGCAGCTTCTGATACTATTGATAATAGTATCCTGGATTGCCTGAAGAGGTTGGGAGTATAAAGTAGCTGCTTTTCTTTGGCTCTATTCCTGCCTAATAGGCAACTCCTAAGCAAGGCAACCCCTTGAGAAAATTTACCTGTGGGGTTCCATAAACTTGGATCTCACCAGCTCTGTGCTGTTTAACATCCTACATGAAACCACTCAGTGGGGGCATCCAGGAGTTTGGAGTGAGGTGCAATTAGTATGCTGATGACATCCAGGTCTTATTTCCTTTCTCCATCTGAGCCAGATGTCACAGTGGATATCCTAGAGGCAGTGATGAAGGTGAACAAACTGAATCTAGGTCCAAATAAAATGGAGTTGGTGATTGGGGGTCCACATTATTTGGGAGGGTATAGTTTGCTTGTTCTGGATGAGATTACACTTCCTTTAAAGAGTGGTTTTGCTGCTTGAGGGTACTCATGGAGCCAGTTTTACTTCTGAAAGCCTAGATAATATCTATGGCCAGGAGCAGCTTCCATCTGCTCCGTGTAATTCCCAAGTTGCGCACTCCTCTTTTAGTATGAAAATCGGGCTACCAGCGAAGATTTCTCAATAACTTCTGTGGATTACTGCAACTTGTGCTACATGGGGCTGCTTTTAAAAAATAGTTGGAAACTTCCGCTGGTGTAAAATGTGGATCTTCTGAAGTCATGAGTTTAACACTGTACAGAGCATGGGGCTGGAGTACTTAAGGGGCTCTTCTTAGATAACACCCCCACCCCCAAATATGCTGAGGAGGAGCTCAATTTAGGTCTTGCTTTGGGTGTCACAGCCTAGTGAGGCTAGAAAGATTATAATTAGCATCAAGGCCTTTGCAATGGCCACTCCCTGCCCGGGGAACTCCCTGCCCAAAGAGGTCTACCAAGCAACATCTCTTCTTGTATTAGATGGCTGGCTAAATCATTTTTTTCTTTTCAGACCGCATTTGAAAGTCTTAGCTGAATTGCCATTTTAATCCCAATGTGTTTTTTGTTTTATTATGATTTTATTTGTTTGTTTTAACATAGGCTGACCATATGAAAAGGAGGACAGGGCTCATGTAACTTTAACAGTTGTAGAGAAAAGGGGATTTCAGCCAGTGTCATTTGTATGCAATTCGTCCCTGGTGAAATTCCTTCTTCATCACAACAGTTAAAGTTGCAGGCACTATACTAGAGCGACCATATACAAAAGAAGGCAGGGCCCCTGCAACTTTAACTGTTGTGATGAAGAAGGAATTTCACCAGGAACTAATTGCATACAAATGACACTGGCTGAAATTCCCTTTTCCCTACAACTGTTAAAGTTACATGAGCCCTGTCCTCCTTTTCATATGGTCAGCCTATTTAACATGATCTTATTGCTTATGTAAACTGTAAGCTGCCTTGAGGTCTGTTTTAAAGCCCAAAAGCTGAGTGTAAAAGGGCCTCACACATGAATTCCTTGCTGGGTTAGGCCACCAGTCCATCTTGTTCAGCTGGCCTTTGGTCTTCAGGTGGGGACTCCTGAGGAGTTAAAGGCAAAGGCCATTCCCTGTTTTTGTCCTCAGCATCTTGTAATCAGAGGAAGATGGTCTGAACCGACAAGTTGCATTTCTGGCTATTGTTGCTCGTAGGACCCACCATATTGGTGATTTTGATTAGCTGTTGTTCTTTCACTGGGGTACAAGGACCAGAAAATGTTGGGCCTGTGGAAAAACTGATAATCTGCTGTTATTGTTCATAATGAATCTACATGGAGCTGCATCTGCCTCTTCCCCACTCTCCTAAGCATTGGATTACAGTAAATAGGGACCATCCTGTTACCTAGTGGCAAATGGGCAGAGAAAACTGGAGAGTGCCACCCTAAAACAATGCATGTTACAACTTTTGCATTTTGAGTGACAAGAATGTGTCTGGGACTTAACATTAAGCTGCTGATACTTCTGTGAATTGTTTTTAACGCAAGAAGATTGTGCTTAGCTTTGTGTTTTGCTGTCGCATCAAAACCTGAAGTAGGTAGTACATGTTTGGGATAAATTCCTTCTTTTCCTTCTTTTCTTTTAATAAAGGATACAGAAGCCATGAAGAGAGCCTTGGCCCTAATAGATTCCAAGATGAACCAGGCCAAGGGCTGGCTTAGGGATCCCAGCGCTCCAGCAGGTAACGTTAGAGTCTTTGCTCATTATGATCAAAATTGGACACACGTTCATGCAAAGCTATGTGTAGCATGCAGTAGGAAAACAGACAAAAAATCCGTACCAAGGATCATGTAACCTATCTCTACCTATAAAGTGGAAAGTATGGGTGTGTCACATACGTCCGGAAACGTTTACCCACTTCCACATATGGGGCTGCCTTAATACTGTTCACCCAAACAGGTCTTTGTATACAGGGATCAGAAAAAATCTAAAACATGAATTTGGGGGGTTTAAGTATTTTAAGGAATTTAATAAAAACCTAGGTTTACGCCTACAACTCCCAACATGCCTTGGGCAGAACTCCCAGCATGCCTTGGGTGGGAGACCAGACTTACTGGCCTTTGGCAGCCATTGTGATTCCTAAGGTCAGTCTTGAGCAGTCAACCCAATTCCACATAAAAGGAAACAACCCACATAAATGGACTGCATCCATTTGCGGTGCCTCCTCCCACCTGCCATGTGTGGTTTTAAAATCATAACTAGATACAACAGTGTGTCTTTGAGAGGCAGAACTCTGGACATGCTCAAAGGCACCCCATCCTGATATTGCTGTTTTCTCAGAAATTGGGGGAAGCGCACCTGCAGCTTTCACCCTTAAGAGAGAGGGAGGGAGGGAGGAAAGGGAAGCACTCTGTACATGCCCAGAAATTGGCTCAACAAAGGGGGGCAAGTAGGTTGGCTGGCCCTAACCCTTCAGTACAGGCTCCTGATGGAGCACTTGGTGTGCAAGAAGTGCAGGCCGGGGCAGTCCTGGCAAGACTTGGCTGCAGCTGGGCATGTCCACTGACAGCTGCTTACTTCCCCTCCTTTGCAATACTACTTAATCCTCTATCGAAGACCAGCATCGGCAATGAGAGGAGGGAAACGCCTCTCACAGGATGTGGGCACCTGCAGGCTGCCAAAGGCATGCTGGGAGATGTAGTACTGGCATGTAGAGTGGCTGATTTTAAATAAAGCATGGGTTAGCAAACCAGGTCAGTATGTGCAAACCACGTCACTATATCTCAGTCCTAACTCAGCCCTCACTTTCCTGACCTCTCACTAACTGTCTTTGTTCTCCTTCTACCTGATTTTCCCCAACTGTCACTAACACCTCCCCCCCCCCCTATTCCATTCCATTCTAGCCTCAGCTATCAGTCATTCCTCCATTCACTCTTCTGTTTCAATAGTAAAGTCAGGCTTTTACGTAAAAATCACAAACTTTATCCAGTAATTCTTGTATCTGTCTTGGAATGTTGTGGTTTAATTATAACAGGAAAAAAAAAACGCAGCATAAAAACCTCATCAAGTTAAAAAGCCTTGGAAAATGATTTTTTTAAAAAAATCACTTGCCAATTAAAAGCCATTAATGCAGTCAGTAGGCCAAGCCTGCCTGGGAAAAAGAAATCCATAAGCAGGGTGCCACAACTAAGATGATCTGCTCTCCAGTTGTCTTCCACCACAGTATTTAAAGATTAATAAATTATTCAGGGAACTAGGCTTATGCCTACAACTCCCAATATGCCTTGAGCAGGAGGGAAGTTTTATCAGACCTTGGCAGCCGTCATCTGGAAGTGGCTCACCATCCTGGGCCTGAAGGGAGATTGACTGGATAGAGAAAAGAAACTAATTTAATTTGTTGTAAAGTTACCTCAGAGGCTGCTACTTTAAGATGATTACCTCGCAGACATATAAGGGGGCCCGAGCAACGCTGGGTAGAAACTTGAAATTTGGCATGCTGATAGATCTGGCTGTACAATGTAAAAGAAAAATCTAAAAACATGGAAGTTTGGATTTAAAATATTTTTAAAGAATTTAATAAAAATCCGAGGCTTATACCTACAGCATGTCTTGGGTGGAACTCCCAAGAGTCTTCTCTTGCTACCAAACTAAGACTCATGGTCATGACCAGTGCAAATTGCTATAATTCCTTCAGGACATTCCATAAATAAAATTTCTTCAGCTGGAGATATTGAAAATTGCTTTATCTTCTGTGTGACTCCATAGCAGTGCCTTAATGCCACCAGCACCATAAGGTGGTGGATTGACCATTTAACTAAAAAAAATAAATTAAAAAGTGCCATGGTGTGTCTTCAGAGCATAGGTATGTCAGATAAAAGGCCCAAGTTACCAGTGGCCTTGACTATCCTGGCTCTCTGCCAAAACCTGTTAAATGTAGATATTATATTGTTAATTATGCCAATAAATTATTCTGTGTTCTGGCTGCTTTCCTTTTTTCATAACAGTAACTTCAGAGCACATGCATACAACAGTTCCTCGCGTCCACTGAGATCCACTTCCCTACTATATGTTATTCAGATATCTGCGCAATGCTGGGTATATTTTGGAAACATATTCTTAGGTTTGCATTTTTTTTAGCTAGTAGAAAGGGTGTTGTGTGTCCTGATTGATTTTGAAATTTAGACGGCTGCTCCAGACAAGGCATGATGGGAGGTGTGGGCATTTCAGGTAAAACAAAAAATGTGGTTTATCACGAAGCTCTAATTTTAAATATAGTTCTTATTAACACAATTTCCCATTTATTCTAAAAATCAATTTGCGAACTCAACCAAACTAAAAAACAACAACCAACCTAAAGATGAATAAGGTGCAGAGAAATGTATTATTTATCAAATAAACATTATTCACGGACCCAAGCAACACCGGGCATATCACCTAGTATAAAATAAGTGCATTTTCATTTAGCATAATTTATTTTGCTTTTATAAAGAGTTGAGAGTGGCAAAGATCTACCAGGGCACTGAAGCTCCATCCCAATGGAAGGGACTGTAACCCAGTGGTAGAGTGCCTGCTCTGCAAGCCGAAGGTCCCCAGTTCAGTCCCTGGCGTCTCCAGGGGATCCTGCGTAAAACCCTGGAGAAGTGGTGCTGCCAGTCGCTGTCAACAATACTGGGCTAGATGGACCAATAACACAGCTTCTTTTGTTCCTAACCACTGTAAATCCTGCTTAGTCCCATCCTTGTGATTAATTGGCATTATCTCAAGCTTATCTTCGAAGCCCTGAGGGCATGGAGGCTTTAAAAAGTTGTATTGTCAAAATGAAAGCTGAGATTGTTGAGCTGCTGAATGATGTGCGCAGCATCAAATACCACACTAGTATGGTGTGATTGCTCAATTACAGCAAGCGCATGGCTGTGGGTTACCTTTAATGTGATGCTTTAAATGGAAGCTTTTCTACACTAGCCTTTCAAATTTTAATGTATTGTAAAGCAAATTGGTTCTATGCTAAGTGGTTTGGAAAGCTTTGCTTATTTGATCAAGTCATCCAAATTATTTAGTTCAGAACCTTCCCAAATTAGTATTCTGGTATTGCTGTTCTTCTTGGGAAGGTGTTGCATATTTATTACCATACTAGCATCGCTCTGCTGTTACAAAACGTGTCTTACATTAAAATAAGCATACGACAGTGGAACTCTGTAACTGATAAAATGTAATGCTGCCTCTGTCTCTGCCTCGACTTAATTAGGTTTGTTCTCATGAACGTTGGTCAGATTTTGTATCTGTATTTGACTTGCTTGAATCTGTGAAAAAAACTATAAAATGTGTCATGTGTAGATAGGGCTCTCACTAGTTCACTCCACAGAACACCCTTGGCTTTGGATTTCGAAGAATCATGTTTATTTTCCCTTCCAGGTTTTGATATCTAAACTAAAAAAATGTTTTGGACAGGATATCAACCTACTGGAAGATTGCTTATATAGGATATATGTTTGTAGGCCGGTTACGTTGCTCTTGCCCTAGACCTTATCTCTCTCCTCTTATTAACAGTAAGATGCACTAAACTATAAAAAGGCAACTGTTTCTCTGTTCATACCATGTGTTATCATGAACTTCTCTATGATGCAAACTTTTTCACATTTTAGCTAAAACAAATGAATGTAACAAAATAAATAGATGTGGAACAGAATCTATACGTGGGTCCAGTACAGATGCTATGCCCTCCTGATCTTTAAACTGTGATTGAGAGATTGAAAGTAGCTGCTATAGTCATGTATTTCCTGTTCCTTAGCATCCTCTCCTCGTTGGTTCAAATTTCTCTTGTCCTGCCAGTGCCACCATTAACAACAGTGATGAAGGGTCATGTCTGCACTGGCCTTAACCATGATTAATGTGATTATTTATTTGTTTGTTACATTTATATCCTGCCTCTTCCTTCAAGGAGCCCAAGGCAGTATACGTGATCCTCCTCTCCATTTTATCCTCACAACAACCCTGTGAGATATGTTATGTTATACTTTATTTCTATGCTGCCTTTCAGGATAGTCAAGGCCACTGGTAACTTGGGCCTTTTATCTGACATACCTGTGCTCTGAAGACACACCATGGCACTTTTTAATTTTAATTTTTTTAGTGAAATGACTGCACACAATATTCAACTATACTAAATACAAGTTTACAGCAGAAACATCACAACAATATTCAATAATATATTGCAACAATATTCAACAATATACTAAACAACAATATCACAACAATATTCAACAATATATTAAACAACAATATCACAACAATAGTCAACAATATCCTAAATACAAGGTAACAGCAGAACAGAGCAGATAAGAAAAGATAACTTGGTTGGAATAGCATCTCTCCCCCTGAAGCAGCGCCTCCCAAACTGCAGCTCCAGCCTTGCTTTTAAAGTCTCCAGGTGGTGGTGGGGAAGGTGAAATAGCTCATCCTTGATGGCGCAGCATCTCTCCCCCTGAAGCAGGTGAGACATAGTCAGTGACTGGCCCCAGTTACCCAGTGAGATCCATGGATGGGTATGGACTTGAACCCAGGTCTCCCCAGTCCCATTCCAACACTCTATTACACCACACTGGCTGTCTCTCCCTCCTAACCAGGGCATGCTACCTAGATTCAAGCCCTAGTTTAAAATTCTAGTTAAGAAGTGATCCTGGTCAGTGTTAACCAAGTTAAGACTGGTGCCAACATGGCATGGTGAAAGCTTGATGGAGAAATTTGCACCAAAATGAGAAGGGAGCTTGTGTCCTTCCAAGTTACTGTCCCGATAGTTTGCCACATGGGGCAACCAACACAGAATCAAAGGTTCCCAGTTCTAGACCCAGCACTGCCGGGTGATAGGTCCAGTGGTTGATCTCTTTGCAAGCCAAGAGAACTGTCAAATGGAAACAATCCTCTGGCCAGTGGAGACTGATGGCCCCACTGTCAGTGGTGAATCTGCTCCTGGTTTCAGTCAGAACCAGTCAGCTATGCACCTTGGATAGCTGCCTGAGTCCACTATTAAAGCAACTGAGAGTTTTCCTGCTCTTCTGGGGAGGGTGTGGAATTCCTCCAACTAACAGATAGCACTATCCTTGATGTAAAAGCTACATTCTGTTTTGTATAAGTGCCTCTCATTGTCTAAAATTTTGTAGAAAAAATCATTTTAAAGAAAAATCATATGGAATTGTGTCTCTTAGGATATAATTTTCCATCTTAGTATTGAAATTAATTGACTTCCAGTAATGTGCATCATGCCTAATCCCATGAAATGATATGCCTATTACTAGAAAAACATCCCGCTGCAGGGATGCTGTTCTATTATAATGGATTATTTTCCCTGTAGAGCACATTCAGTAAATGTGAATAAATGATGTATGACTCACATTGTCTGCATTCACATGCTCTTGCTTCCTAGGAGACGCTGGTGAACAAGCCATAAGGCAGATCCTGGATGAAGCAGGGAAAGTTGGAGAGCTGTGTGCAGGCAAAGAACGCAGAGAAATTCTAGGAACTTGTAAAATGCTAGGCCAGTTGACTGATCAAGTAGCTGACCTTCGAGCGAGGTAAACACCCTCTTCCTACTAAATACGTTTACTCTTATACTTATCAAATAGCAGTCCTGCCTTTCTAAGATAGGCATTTTCCTGAAAGCAACACAAATAGAGAAAGATATATATTATTTTACCAATATGCTAATATTGGTGGACATAATGTTTCTCTTGGTTGGCTCTCCCCTGCATTCTATTCCACCTGCCTTCCAAATTTTCACGGAGAACTTTTGTACTTAAGTTCATGCAGTTTTTATTGGCAAAGTGTTCTGTTCTTCTTATTATTAATATTAGTGCAATCCCCCACACCCACCTTTAGGTAACCTATATGCATGTGATTGTGTGCATTAGAACAGTGTGTAGCCTTAAACGTAACCCTGTACACAGTTGCATCAACCTTCCTTTTAGTTAATGCAGGTTGACCATATGAAAAGGAGGTTAGGGCTCCTGTATCTTTAACAGTTGCACAGAAAGGGGAATTTCAGCAGGTGTCATTTGTATATATGCAGTTCCTGATGAAATTCCCTCTTCATCACAAAATAGATACAAAAGAGGGCAGGGCTCCTGCAGCTTTAACTGTTGTGTTGAAGAGGGAATTTCACCAGGTGCTGCATGCATACAAATGACACCCGCTGAAATTCCCCTTTCAATACAACTGTTAAAGATACAGAAGCCCTGTCCTCCTTTCCATATGGTCACCCTAAGTTAATGGAAAGGTCCCACCTTGTTAATGCAGACTTCGTGAGCCTTGTGCCTTTCAGATGTTTTGCACTGCAACTCCTAGCATTCCTGACCATCAGCCCCAGCCAGCATGGCCAATGGTGAGGCATGCTGGGAGTTGTGCAAAACATCTGGAGGGCACAAGGCTCAGGAAGGCTGTTTTAAATTGATAAGAAACAATGCACACTGGATTCTTCATTAACAAGGTGGGACCTTTCCCTTAACTAAAAGAAAGGTTGATGCAACTGTGTACAGTAGGGATGTGCACTGGATCGGACCCGATTCACGATCCGAGTCCGGTCCAGTGGGAAATCGGATAAATTATCCGATTTCCGATCCCGCAGCTGGATCGGCCGATCCAATCCGAACCGGTCCGAAAAGGCTCCAAACCGGTTCGGCGGATCGGCGGATCGGCGGGCGCCCACTGGCGCCCACCGCCGCTTCCATTGGCGGGCGCCAGCGGGCGCCCACCGATGAAAGTGGACAGCGGGGGGGGGAGGAGGGGGGCGCTTACCTTCTCGGCCCGTCCGCTCCCGTCCGGCACTAGCAGCTACTACCAGCGGGCTCCGCGGCCTGCTCTAGGGTGGCGCGCCGGGTGATGTTATCACCCGGCGCGCTACTCTAGAGCAGGCTGCGGAGCCTGCTGGTGGTAGCCGCCGGCCCCGGACGGGAGCGGACGGGCCGAGAAGGTAAGCAGGGGGTGCGTGGAGGGGAGGAGGGGGCGCGCGGAGGGGGGAGGGGGGCCCTTACCTTCCCGTCCCGGCGGCTCCCGTCCCGGCGCCTACTACTACCAGCAGGCTCCGCGGCCTGCTCTAGGGTGGCGCGCCGGGTGATGTCATCACCCGGCGCGCTACTCTAGAGCAGGCCGCGGAGCCTGCTGGTAGTAGTAGGTGCCGGCGCCGGCCGGGAGCCGCTGGGCCGGGAAGGTAAGCAGGGGGTGCGTGGAGGGGAGGAGGGGGCGCGCGGAGGGGGGAGGGGGGCCCTTACCTTCCCGTCCCGGCGGCTCCCGTCCCGGCGCCGGCGCCTACTACTACCAGCAGGCTCTGCGGCCTACTCCAGGGTGGCGCGCCGGGTGATGTCATCACCCGGCGCGCTACTCGAGAGTAGGCCGCGGAGCCCGCTGGTAGTAGTAGGCGCCGGCGCCGGACGGGAGCCGCCGGGACGGGAAGGTAAGCAGGGGGTGCGTGGAGGGGAGGAGGGGGCGCGCGGAGGGGGGAGGGGGGCCCTTACCTTCCCATCCCGGCGGCTCCCGTCCCGGCGCCGGCGCCTACTACTACCAGCAGGCTCCGCGGCCTACTCCAGGGTGGCGCACCGGGTGATGTCATCACCCGGCGCGCTACTCGAGAGTAGGCCGCGGAGCCCGCTGGTAGTAGCCGCCGGCGCCGGACGGGAGCGGACGGGCCGAGAAGGTAAGCAGTGGCGGGGAAGGGGGCTTACCCCCCCCCCCGGAGCCGTCCGCTTCTATCCGCTGGCGCCCACGGGCGCCAGCGGATGGAAGCGGGCGGCCCCAGGGGGGGTAGGGAGCGCGGGGGAGGGGGCTTACCTGCCGGGGCCGTCCACAGAGGACGGCCCCGGGGGGGGGGGAGGGAGTTAGGCCCCCCCTCAGCCACCCGCCGCCATTTTTTCGTCATAGACTTGCATTGCAATGCAAGTCTATGGGGAAAAAAATGGCGGCCGATCCAAAAATTTACGATTTTTGGGTCGGGATCGGACTCGATCCGGTCCGGGGGGCCTCCGATTTTGTCCGAACCGGTCCGGGACAAAATTGGAGGTCCCGATCCGGGTCCCGATCCGATCCGGGGGGTCCGTGCACACCCCTAGTGTACAGGGTTACAGCATGGGCATTGAAGTCCAAACCATCTGGAGGGCACCCAGGTGGGGAAGGGTGATTTTAAAGGGACACAGACCTTTTTCATTTTTTAAAAAAGGGAAGTGTGTATCCTTCCACTTCAAAAGACCGCTGTGTGGAGGGGATAAATGGCTTAATTGTGCTCCATTTAAAATCTGACCCTCTTTCTAGTGCTCACCTAATTCCCCATTTAAAGCCCTTCTGGTTTGGATTTCCTAAGTTCAGATATTTATATTCAGGGGTCCACAAACTTTGGCTTGTTAGCCACCTGTAATTTGTAGTTACTATTGAATCTTCTCATCCCACAAGCCCTCTCCGCATGCTAGAGAACTTAGGAAAGCGCGAGGAAGACTTGTACTGTTATGAAAGAGCAGAGTGGAGTTGTATCGTTACGAGCTTTGGAGCTGGCAGGAGAAGCATAAACATGCGTGCTTTCCTTGAAGAATCCAGCTATAAGGACATTTTTCACATTTGGCTGCATTTTGAGAGATGAAGGCTCCCTTCTCTTGAGTCAAAGGCGGGAGTTCTAGTATGCTGAGCAGGTTCCCTTGCTAAGAGGGTCTGGGGAACTTGCTATTGATGAGCTGTTGAGTGGGTTTGCGGATGTCTGTACCTTCTGCACTGCTTAAAAAAAGACGCTTATCTTTTCAAATCTGGTGGGTTGGTGAGTCTTCAGAAGTTGCCATCCAATCAAGCATTTCAGATGGTTTGAAGTGTTCCATTTTGAATCTGAGGCTTATTGGCAATATATTCCCTAACTGCTTTATTAATCAGTAGTTATTTTTAAACTGCATTGTGTGACAACACCCTATGGTCCTGTAAGGGAAACATAAAGCAGCATCTTCCCAAGTGTCTTGTTCAAATGTATCCAAATGACAATTTCCTTATAACTGGGTTGTCTAAGGAAAACAGCTATAATGCCTGCTTATTGTTCACGGAATTGCTCCCAAATGATGGGACTGTAGTTGGAAAGGAGGCTCAGTAGGAGTAAAACCCATCCCTTGCCCCAGGGATTGAGTATCTGGGGTGGGGGCATGATTTGCCCTGCCTCAATAGGCCTTGTTTGCATTCCGCAATACTTTCCCTGGTATAGATCAGTGGCTCCTTACCAGATTATATGGGATTAAGCAAATAGGCAAGAGTTGCAAGAGTATGTAAGGATTTACATATTTCTCTCCCCTGCCCCTTTTGAACAGAGGACAAGGGGCTACACCATTAGCCATGCAGAAGGCTCAGCAAGTGTCCCAAGGTTTGGATTTACTAACTGCAAAAGTGGAAAATGCTGCTCGCAAGCTGGATGCCATGACCAACTCAAAGCAGGCAATTGCGAAGAAAATTGATGCTGCTCAGGTATACACAGTGCTATTATGAAGAAGGGATGAGATTCTTAAGTTTTGCTGAACCAGTTTGCCTTCTGGGAAATGAGTGTTTTGTGATTGGCCTTGCCCACCATTGGCAGCAATTTTATGAATGAGCGAGCCACACACACACACACCATGGCAGCAATTTGTGAAAGTGCACCTGACAACCCTTTGGAATTCTTTAAAGGCGTCAACAGACATGGGGAAAGGGGTGATCCAGTCGACATAGTTTGCTTGAACTTTAAAGAGGCTTCTGACAAACTCCCTCTCCAAAGATTCTTGAGCAAACTTAATAGTTATGGGATAAGAAGAAAGATCCTCTTATGGATCAGTAACAGGTTAAAGAAGAAAAAGCAGAGAGCAGGAAGAAATGGCCAGTTCACACAATGGAGGTTAATGTAAACAGTGGCATTGTCCAAACATCTGAATTGGAGCTGGTGTTTTTTTAAAAAAACCTTTTTCATAAATGATCTGGAGATATGAATGAGCAATGAAACGGCCAAGTTTGCTGATGACACCAAATTATTTGTGTGTGTGTGTGTGGTTTAGAACAAAAGAATCTCTTCCAGCTGGGAAAATGGGAATTAAAATGGTGAATGTGCATCACTTTACATTTGCTTAGACTGAAATTCATTGAGACAAAAAATCCCAACTTTACATGTATGCTAATTAGTTCTGAACTAGCAGTGATTAGGAAAAGGATCTTGTAGTGGACATGAAAATGTTGACCCAGTTGCTGTGGTTGCTGTGAAAATGGTAAATACCATGTTGGGAATTACTAGAAAAAGAATTGTAAATAAAACTGCCAACGTCATAGTGCCTTTATTAATGGAGGCACGGAGTGCCTCCATTGTTAAGGGCCGTCAGTAGAAAACACGTTCCACCATGTTAAAGTGATAATTGGGGGAGGGGTCATTCTAACAGCCATAAAATCGAAAATATTTCACCAATCTTCCTGAAATTTACAGGTTCCAGAAAGAAATGTTTGATTTACATTACCTGAAAATTTCAAGAAGATTGGTGAAAGATTGAGGGAAGGAGAGCAGTTTAAGATAGAAAAGGAACACAAACCTGTCTCCCTGCTTTTGTCAGATTTACTTCCGGGTTGCGACTTTCTGTATCCAGGATTTCCAGGGAAATTATAGACTTCCTGCTTAATTCATTGATGGGGTCTTCTTCTGCCTTCAGTCTAGTTGATGGAATACTTTTCCTTTTTTAAAAATTCCCTACGGTTGATTTTTAATGAATATTTATCCAATTCACAATGCAACGCATACGTACCTGGCACCACAGAGCTTATTATCAGAAGGGAGGGGGAGCTGCCGCCTCTTTCTTCCCTGCTCTGGTGAGGACAACGGAGGCTGCTTTAGGCAAAGGTCTAGGTCGCAGCGGGCGAGTGAGCGAGAGAGATTATCAGGAGGGAGGAGGGAGAAGGGAGGGGGGAACTGCCGCCTCTTTCTTCCCTGCTCTGGTGACGAGGAGGCTGCTTTAGGCAAAGGTCTAGGTCGCAGCAGGCGTGTGAGCGTGCGCGCGCAAGAAAGCGAGTGAGCGAGAGAGAGAGCGAGTGAGAGAGCGAACGAGAGAGAGAGAGAGCAAGCGAGAGAGAGAGCCTTTCCCGCAACCTGACCCAGCGGCTGGTTGATACTCGGAGCAGCTGGAGGCTGCAGTTGCCAAGGCCCTGGCTCGGCCCTCTCTTTCCCCAAAAGTTGAAGTATGAAGTATGAAACAAAGAACAAGAAGAAAGAATCCTTTTGTAAGTTTTGATTTATAATTCCATTCATCAACTACTTTGATCTGTCTCAATTATGTAAAATAGTTAATGCTGAAAGTTCCTCAAATGCTCTAAACAACCCTGTCTATGCCATTAGAAGTTAAACAGCTATCAGCTAAGCTAATAAATTGTTTGGGGAAATTGGGATCCAGAATCTGCCTTCCACTAGAAGGACCTTCTACAAGAGGAAAAGCTTGGCTTGTGGGAAAGTCTCTCCACCCAATTTTTTAGAATCACCACTCCCAAACAAACACACACACACACACACACACACCACCACCACCACCACACTTCACCCTGATTCTCTGTCTAGCATTTTCCAGGGACTGGAGGGGCTGCCGTGGGAACAAAGGGGCAGGGAAGTTCACTTTTACCAGGACAGTTGGTTCAGCTTAAATCTGTATCCAACCCATAATTCTTCTTCTATATATTACATATGAAGCCCACTCTGCCTTTTCCATGGAGCTCAGGGTGGTGTACATGGTTTTCTCCCCAATTTGATCCCCATAGGCAGGGCTGAGAGGTGGCGAATGGCCCAGGTTCACCCAATGAGCTTCATGACTGATGTGGATTTTAGCCCGGGTCTCCCAGTTCTGGCTCTGCTTATATATTTCATATTCCAACAGCTAAAGCTGCAGGAGCCCATTCCTGCTCACTGCCCATGCTATAGGGGCTTTTATGAGTTGAATTCCAAAACATCTGGAGATCTATATTCTGCCTGCCCTTGCTCTAGAACTGCATTCCCCAACCTGGTGCCCATCAGATGTGTTGGATTGCAACTCTCAACATGAGGAGATGCTCTAAAAAAAGAGAAGTAGGTGGTCTTAAGTTGTTCATCATCATTTCCCACAACCCCACAGTCACCTCTGCATATCATATTGCATATCCAGATGTTTGAGATGACAAGTCCCAGCATTCCTGACCATGGGACATACTGACTTGCAATGATGGGGGTTGTAGTCCAACACCTTTGGAGGGCACCAGGTTGGGGAAGGGCTGCTCTAAACAAAAAAAGAGAAGTAGGTGGCCCTAAGTTGTTTGTCATCAGTTTTCCACAACCCCACAGTCACCTCTGCATATCATATTCTTCATGCTGTCCTCATGGTTTATCTGCTTTGGGAGAATGAGAATTTCACTTGCACTTTCTGCCTCCTTAGGGAGGATGTGGCGTTAAGGTTTGGGAGCCTTAACTCCCAATTTCCCTGCTTTTTGGTGCTTGGTTGGAAACTGTAGAGCCTTAACGTTGGTTTTGTAAACCGTAGGTTTTTTGTTTAATGAATACAAATCTGTGGTGTGACCACGCTTAGAATACTGTGGACAGATCTGGTCACCACTCATCAGAAAGTAGCAGTTGAAAAGGTGCAGAAAAGAGCAACCAAAATAGGGGCTGGAGCAACTCCTTTATGAGCAAAGACTACAATATTTGGGGCTTTTTAGCTTAGAAAAAAGGCAAATAAGGCAGGACATAATAAGAGATGTATAAAATTTTGCAACATTTGGCGAAAGTGGATAAGATGAAGTTTTCTGCCTTTCCCATTGGACTAGAACCTGCGGTCGTTCAGTGGAACTGAATTGTGGGGAATTCAGTACAAATACAATGAAGTGTATTTCCTTACACACAGTATAAGTAAACTTACCATCAGAAGTCCTGGTAATGGCCATCAGCTTGGATAGCTTTAAAAGGAGATTAGACTAATTCACAGAGGAGAAGGCTAAAGGCTATCAATGCTTCCTGTACAGGCACAAGCAGGAAGGTGCTATTGTGTTCATGTTCTGCTTGGAGGCATAGAATCATAGAATAGTAGAGTTAGAAGGGGCCTCTAAGGGGCCATCGAGTCCACCCCCTGCTCAATGCAGGAATCCACCTTAAAGCATCCCTGACAGAAGTCTGTCCAGCAGCATTTGGTTGGCTGCTGTGGGAACAGAACGCTGGACTAGATCTGTCTTTGGTTTGATCAAGCACAGCACATCTTAGGTTCGTAGTTCACATGTCTTCTCTCGGAGATGGAGGAGACGACATGTTCTGACGACATGTTCTGACATGGCTGATTTTCAAGCATGTGTTTGTATCTTTCAAGGAAAATACTCCCATTTAAGCGCTTTGTGAATCTTAGTTTACTGTTCCATTTCTTCTAAAAATGTAGCCTAAAATTACTTTAAAAAAACAAAGATATTTCTTTATTTCAAATTAACCAAATGAACCCTTAGAAAGGCCTTTGTTGGGCCATACAAAAGTGGGCTGATCTTATCTATGGCTTAGCTAAATTTGCGGAGAAATGGTACATTTTAGAATGTGCCATATATTTGACTATAAAAAATTCAAATATTGTGAATTATTCCATAAGTTATGTATTGATATACCTTTCTTTATATCAAGAGCTGGTTAGCAGATCCTAATGGGGGCACTGAAGGAGAAGAACACATTCGAGGCATTATGGCTGAAGCCAGGAAAATTGCAGAGCTCTGTGACGACCCCAAAGAGAGAGATGATATTTTGCGGTCCCTGGGCGAAATCTCTGCTCTAACTGCTAAATTGTCAGACCTCCGGAAACAGTATGTATTGTCTTGCTTTTGCTGACATGCCCACTGCCCCTTTTTGAGGACTGTAATTCTGGGCTATAAATTCCTTTGCTTTACAGTTTTCTTGGTTCTATAGTTTGCTTTGTGCTTTCACGACTGATTAAGAATATATCTACACTTCTATACAATAGTATGTGTTTGTGGGAAGAGAGAATCTAAGGGTGTATTTATGCCAGAGAAGCTATGGACTGAAAGGTGGCATAGAAATACTTTAATAAAATAAGGAGACGTAGGCTGCAATCCTGTATCCACTTACCTGTGAGTAAGCCCCATTGAACTCAGTGGGACTTACTACTGAGTAAATATGTACAGGATTGCACTGTTAAGCTAGTTCAGCGCCCTTCCCTCTTCCCAGGTAACCATTGGAATTGGAATTTGGGGAGGGACTGTGCTCCAGTGAGCTACAGGACCTCAGGATTACCTAGAGGAAACCTTGATCATTAGTGACTGGTGTCAGTTTGTAGTATTAATAGGGCCTCTATATCTTTGAATGTATCAGTAGGGTCTTCAGAGGGGTCTTCAATTGTAAAGTTAAATATAGAAGCCTATGTGACGTCTCTAACTGAATGTTTTCTCTTTCATGCCTTATAGTCCTTGCTTTCTGTTTTTTAAATATAAGTGTGTATTTGTTATGTAATTAGCAATAGTGCTTTTTAATTTTCACTGGCTGATTTACAACTATTATACTTAAACTGTGATTTTTTAAATAGAAACCTGTCTGGTTTTTGAACTGATTTCTGAAGAATGGCCTAACAACTTTTCTTTTCTTTGCAGTGGGAAAGGGGATTCCCCAGAAGCCCGTGCATTAGCCAAGCAAATAGCTACATCGCTTCAGAATTTGCAGTCTAAAACCAATAGGGCTGTTGCAAACAGCAGGCCCGTCAAGGCAGCTGTCCATCTGGAAGGGAAGATTGAGCAAGCTCAGAGATGGATAGACAATCCTACAGTTGATGACCGTGGAGTGGGTAAGCTGTTTAATGTCTCTTGGCTAAACGTTGTAGTAGATCTTAAGCAAAACCTATCTGTTGGCATCTGATTGCAGTAGCCTTGGGGGATCTTCCCTTCCAGTGACGTACCATCAGATCTCACATTATTCCTTCCACTCTGCTTTTGCACTTTCTGAAATGTGTGCAGAGTAAGAGGAAGTTTCCCCCATTGGCTTTCTTGCTTGCTTAAATCTCTCAATACCCACTTGGGAAGGATAGAAGGGCCTGGAGCATGCTAGCAGAAGGAAGGTTCCTTCTTTTGGTCTCTCTGTTCTCTCAGGAGAACCCTAGAGAACGCAAGAGCCATGCTGGATAGGACCAAAGGGTTGTCTAATCCAGCATTTTCGTCCTCAGGGGGCAACCAGATTTATTTATTTATTTATTTGATTACATTTGTATACCACCCCATAGCCGAAGCTCTCTGGGCGGTTTACATAAGATTAAAACAATTAAACACAATATACACAAATTAAAACAGCAAAAACATACAATATACCCATACATTTAAAACCACTATAATAACTTTAAAAAGCTATAAGCCTAAAAACAAAACAAACCCAGGCTCATCAGATATTGCTAAATGCCTGGGAGAAGAGGAAAGTCTTGACCTGGCGCCGAAAAGATAACAATGTTGGCACCAGGCGGGCCTCGTCGGGGAGATCGTTCCACAATTGCAGAGCCACCACAGAGAAGGCCCTCTCCCTTGTTGCTGCCCTCTGAGCTTCCCTTGGAGTAGGCACTCAGAGGAGGACCTTAGATGTTGAACGTAGTGTTCAGGTAGGTTCAGGTCGGGAAAGGCGTTCCATCAGGTATTGTGGTCCCAAGCCATGTAAGGCTTTATAGGTTAAAACCAGCACCTTGAATCTGGCTCGGAAACATACAGGCAGCCAATTCAAGTGGGCCAGAGTAGGTCTTATATGCTCGAACCTTCTGGTCCCAGTTATCAACCTGGCCACTGCATTTTGCACAAGCTGCAGCTTCCAAATCAACTTCAAAGGCAGCCCCATGTAGAGTGCATTGCAGTAAACTAACCTGGAGGTTACCAGAGCATGGACAATTGAAGCCAGGTTATCCCTGTCCAGATAGGGGTGTAGCTGGGCCATCAACCGAAGTTGGTAGAAGGCACTCCGTGCCACTGAGGCCACCTGAGCCTCAAGTGACAGAGAAGGTTCTAGGAGAACCCCCAAGCTATGAACCTGCTCCTTCAAGGGGAGTGCAACCCCATCCAGAACAGGTTGAAGACCCTTCATCCGGTCAGCAGAACCACTCACTAAAAGTGTCTCAGTCTTGTCTGGATTGAGTTTCAGTTTATTAGCCCTCATCCGGTCCATTGTTGCAGCCAGGTACTGGTTCAGCACATCCACAGCCTCACCTGATGAAGATGAAAAGGAGAAATAGAGCTGCATGTCATCAGCGTACTGATGACAACACACTCCAAAACTCCGGATGACTGCACTCAACGGTTTCATGTAGATGTTGAATAGCATGGGGGACAAGATTGACCCCTGCGGAACCCCATACTGGAGAATCCATGGGGCCAAGCAGTGTTCACCAAGCACCACCTTCTGGAGCCGACCCGCCAAGTAGGAGCGGAACCACTGCTATGCAGTGCCTCCCACTTCCAACTCAGCCAGTTGTGCCAGAAGGATACCATGGTTGATGGTATCAAAAGCCGCTGAGAGATCAAGGAGAATCAACGGAGTCACACTCCCCCATGTGGAGCCCACAAGCAGGACACAAGCGCAACCACACCCTTCTGGTTATGTTCATCAGTACCTGTTATTCAGAGCCATACTGGAGGTAATATATAGCCATCCTGACTAGTGGCCATTGATAGCCTTATCCCCCATGAATTTGTCTTAACCCCTTTTAAATTCAGCCAAATTGGTGGCCATCTTGTGGTAGCAATTTCCACAATTTAACTATGTGCTCTGTGAAGAAGTATTAACTTTTCTCAGTCCTGAATCTCCAGCTTTGTTGGATGATCCCAGATTCAAATACGAGGCAGGAAGAAAAACTTCTTCTCCTTCCTTTCTCCACACCTATTTTACTCTTCTCTATCATGCTCCCATTTACTTGCCATTTTTTAAAGGTGAAAAAGCTCCAAGTGTTGTGCCTGTTCATCCAGTTAGTAGCGATTGTGGTGGCAGCGCACCAGTGCAGGTTGCATCCCTTCTCTCCCGAGTGTCATTCCGCCTGCGTACCCTTTCTCCTTCCTGCTGGCAATAGTGGGAATGCAAACCGACTCTGCCTTGACGTTAAGCATTGTACATTCTAAGCAGCATTTGTGGAGATCCTGCAACAACCTGCTGAATTTACTGTCTATGAAACAAATCTTGAATATCTCTACCCAGGTATTTTGGCGAGGCGGGATACAAGTACTCCTTGCGTTTATTGCTTCATCAGATGCCATCTTAACCTTTCTGCCTCCCTTCCTCGTTACTTTTTTCTTCAGTGCTTTTAAGGAGTAGGTTGGGAGAGAATTTACAGTAACCTAACCCTTGGGCATTGCTGCTAAGGAAAACGCTGTGTGTCAAGTTATGGGAGCTATGTCTTACTTTTGCTAGGGCACACCAGAAACCAAGCTTAGTTGAGACTCCAGTCAAAGTTATATGCCTGAGGGGACCCGTGGAGAGCAGAACATAGTTGCTTGAGCTGTTGCTGCTATGTTGTGGTCCAAATATGAAGGCACCTGTTCTGCCTCAAATACAGTAGAAACTGTTGGTGGGTTAGGCTAGCAAAGCAACCAAAAGTCTACTGTATAGATAATACTGAACCTCAAAATAAAACTGGAACAATAATGAACGGCCTGCCTATCTGGGAGCTGGTGTTGCGCACTGTGAGCCAGGTAGTTCATGGTTCAAATCTCACATCACCAAAGCTCACTAGGTGGTCTTAGGCAACCCCCTTTTCTCTTTGTCTAACCCCTCCTCCCCATTGGCAGTATGGGCATGCTGATTCTGAACTACCCAAGAGGTTTATTGTAAGGATTGCTAACCTACTATATGTGGAATACGTAGGGAAAATGCGATCTCAATATTTATAATTTTGCTGGCAGTAAAGCTCAACAGAAAATGTGTTTGGGGTGGTAGAACTACTGTTCCTCTTTTTCTTACTTCTTAAACAAAGCCAGTTGAATTCCTTTTGATGCAGGCCAGGCTGCAATCCGGGGACTCGTGGCTGAAGGTCGCCGTCTCGCCAATGTGATGATGGGACCATACCGGCAAGACTTGCTTGCAAAGTGTGACCGCGTAGAACAGCTTGTGGCCCAGTTAGCTGATCTGGCAGCAAGAGGTGAAGGAGAATCTCCTCAAGCCAGGGCAGTTGCTGCTCAGCTGCAGGACTCATTAAAGGTAAGGAGAAGGAGAGTCATCTCTTGAGTAGAGAGTGTCATCGGTCTTTATGCAGAACTAGCCAATTGGAAGGATCCATTCTTTGCCACTGTGCATCCTCTAATTGCCTCCACCTGCCCCTGACTGTTTGCTTGCTCAGATCCACCTTTCTCCAAGTGCAGAAAAATGAAAATTCTCTGCCCTCAGCAAGTAGAGGAGTCCAGGGGACATCTGGCGCTCCTTGGCAGATTTGTGCCTAGAGCTAGTCTGGCTCCATGATTTGTCTTGCCCAACATTAGCTACCTCATTTTCATTTTTAAGAGCCTCTCTTCTCTCCTAGCTTCCTCTTTAGTGTTATGGATGAGAGATCGAGACTAAAAGCTAGCTAGAAGGATGCAGTGAGGGGGACTGGGGGAGGGGGACACTAGTGTCAGGAGATCCACTATCCCAATACTTCTCAGTTCACCAACCCTAGTCTATAGAGCAAAGGTCAGAGGATGCTGACAGCAGCACCCTGCAGCATAGTGTCCATTCAGCTTTCCATCATAGCCGGCGTTAGGCTGGTCCTGTTTTCTGTTTCCTTAAAATTACCTCTTATTTTTTTTTGTGGCTTCAGCTACATGGATGAACATGGTTTGAACCTGGATTGTCTGTACCCAGATGGTGTATTTGATAGGGCTGTGTACAGCTTTAGGGCCAGATCTGGGTCCTGAACTGAAGCGGACCAATTCGGCATGCTTCAGTCTGAATCCAGATCGGGACCAGATCGGGCTGAAGCAGCCTGGAGCAGGTTGGATGGGGTCCAAAGCACTTCAGACCAATCTGGGGCAATGCTAAGCTGCTACCCCTGCCATTCACCCCAGCAGCCATCAGTCCACCATGAGAGCCGCCATTTTGAAGGCAGATGGGGTGGTTATTTTTTCCTAGATCTAATGTGCAAATTACAGCGGGAGGGAAGTCCTGCAAGTGGGAGGAGGCAGACAGCACACTGGGTTTGGAGGGGGGAGTCCAATGGACTCCCAGCTGGGCTCCAGCCTGGCTTTCCCAGGTGTCCACCAAGCAGCTGCTTGGCGCATGCCCAGGACACCACAATATCTGACGCGCTTCAGATATCTGGATCTCAGTTCGGATCTGGATCCAAAGCGGGTCAGATTGGGCTGATCTAAAGCTCTGAATTGGCCTCCAAAGCGGGTTGCACACCCCTAGCAGTCTGCTTCTGCACCACACTTTGGTAGAGCAAATTAGTTTCTGTATTTTGATGTGGAATTTCCAAATTTCTCTTCAGGACCTTAAATCAAGGATGCAAGAAGCTATGACCCAGGAAGTGTCTGACGTGTTTAGTGACACGACAACTCCAATCAAATTGTTAGCAGTAGCAGCCACTGCTCCTCCAGATGCACCCAATAGGGATGAGGTGAGTGTGTCTCCCAAATGCTCCTGTGGCCAGCCAGGCTCTCACTTGGATCCCATTTGTCATGCATTGCCTTGTGTTCTAGTGAGCAAACACAACTTTAACGTAGTACTTAGAGTAAAGTAAGATAGCGTAAGATGCAAGACTTTTAGAATTCTAGGAGTGCTCATTAGCAGTGCTTCCTTAAATAACTATTTAAATCCTGAGGAAATAGTAGACGGGTACTGTGAGGTTATCCTTGACCACTTGCTGCTGCCTCTGTCTCGCCTTTACTATTTAGGCCCTACAACACTACAGTCCAGCAACCTGGCCTCTAGATAATTTATTTGTTCTGCTGCCACCAGTACCTTCTCAGGTACACTCACAGACCACAGCAGAAGATGGAATTAACAATAATTTATTAAGAAGACATTGTGTGTCAACAAGCTTAATGGTTACTTCGGTTCAATTGCGTATCGGTTACAAGGTTTCAATGCTTATTAGTTTCAGTCAGAACTCTTATACTTTAACAAACTGTTCCTTATTTAATCTATGCTCTAAAATCTTATCTCAGTCTCTCAATCTAATACTCTTCTCATCTAATAATCCTGCTTCAGACTCTCTTTCTCTCTGTCTCTCTCAATTCTCTCAAATCACCCCCTAATCAACCCTGTCAGCTCTCTCTGTCAGACACATATATACACTTCACTCACTCTCTAGCTCCTCCCACTCTTACACAGACAGCTAATCCAGGCACTCCAACCAACCAGCCAATCAACACTCACTTTCCATTCGGGCACACAGCTGGCCAATCCAGACACTCTCCCACAACCAGCCAATCACTCTGTACTTACCAAGACCTATAACCACAAACGGTAAGTACATTTCAGCGTATTTACTTTACCTGTTATTGTTCTTAACCCTTTTTAAAGATATAAACAAATGCATATCACAAACAATAAACTTTGCAATACATTTACAACTACAAACAGTAGAACATCATAGGTACCTTTTAAAGTTTTTTCTTCATAATTTGTAATATTATTATTGATAAACTGGTAGCTTGGTTAAGATAAATGCATTCTCCTACAAAATTTTGTAGATCGAAGAAAAGGAGTTTTTTCCAGCCATTCTGCAATGAAAAAACTGAACTCTAAACTTCCATATAATTAAACTAACTAGTTTGTCTTTGAACAGATATGTGTGAATTGCTCAAGGACCTATGGCTTAGTTTAAAATTTGGAACTGAAATTATAATTTTTACAGTAATTATTTATTGTTGATCTATTTCAACTTTCAGGTCTTTGATGAAAGGGCAGCCAACTTTGAAAGCCATGCTGCCAGGCTTGGGGCTACTGCAGACAAGGCAGCTGCAGTTGGGACAGCCAACAAAAGTACTGTGGAAGGCATACAAGCAACTGTGAAGTCTGCAAGAGAACTCACACCTCAGGTTGGGGTCTCTTCCTCTCTCTTTCTCTCCATGGCAAATGCCTAAACGTACTTGAGTTGTACTTTTCTTCTGCGGTCCCTCTTGATGGGAGGATGGTATTGCAGTTAGTTATGGCATAAGAACTCTCTTTCTGGATCGAGAAAACAGTCCATCTAGTTGAGCATTCTGTTGCAAAAATGGCCAGCCAGATGCTTGTGAACTTCCCAAAAATTAGGTTGGCTAGAGGGCCCCAGGTGAGGGAAGGCTGGTATAGATAGATACCTCTTTAACTTCTTTTCTGATGGTTAATCTTGAAGAATGAAGATGTGTGGCTAACAGCCATTTATTGCAGACATGCATCACTAATTCACACAAATCAAAGTTTCAAAGTGGAAAAGCCTTTTGATTCATAAGACAATAAATGTGTAAAATCAATTAACCTGATGCAGACTTGATAGAATTCCTAGCAGCCCCAAGTGACTCCACACTCTTAGATGCTGGTTTCCTACAAGCAGTTGTTTTTTTTAATGGCCTGAAGTCAGCGGTATATCATGTCAAAGGGATGTTAACAACATCTCCTTTTTGGATGTTGTTCAGTGCACACCAATATATGAGAGCTTGCAGTTTTACTAAAGTACAGTGGCATAGGGAAAGCCCATGTCTGAACTTGCAGTTAAAGTACTCAAATGAGAGAAGAATAAAACTTTATCATTGTAATAGATGAGGATGACGCAGTTCTCTGTGTGTCAGAGAGAGCACAAATCAGATGTTGAGAAAATGAATACTTCATTAAATTGCACATTAACTTTATTGACCTGAGATGTTCCCAGTGATTCTATTGTAAAGGACAGCTGTGTCACATAAAAAATGTAGGCATGAGTTTGCTTAAACTACAAAATCAATCCTATTTTGACTGTAGTCCTAAAGACTAGTAGTAAGTCCCGTTGAAATCAATAGATGCTTTTGAATAAAGTTACTTGATGGAGCCTAGCATTAACTCTCAGCAGTTAAACTATTATATAAAATGCTTCTGGAGGGATGGGTTTTCAGCTTGAGCTAGATCCAGGCATGGGAGCGGGGCAGGAGGCAGGGGCTGGCATTTCCTTCGCTCCCCTCCCCTCAGTGAGAGCACTTGATATCAATGTTGGATATCTGGCTTTTCACCCTTTTGATTAGCGGTTTAAAATTCCTCTGAAGGTCACTTGCAGAATTCAACCAAGTGGTTCAATTAAAGACCAAGTCACAAATCTTTCTTCAGGAGGCCCTAACTAACTCTCACCCCTAGCATGAACGGGAGCTGTACGTGAGCACTTCAGAAGTGCCAAAACCTTTTAAGTGCTCTCAAGCAGTATAAATCCCTCTTTGCACTTGGATTTTCTTGTGGAAACTCCCAACCTGATATTCATGTCAAATTAGACGCTTAATTTCTGGCTTTCTCCTGAGCGGCAATATTGTTATTTGATGGGTTCTCTTTACACTGGCAGGTTGTATCTGCCGCTCGCATCCTCCTAAGGAATCCTGGAAATCAAGCTGCTTATGAACACTTTGAGACGATGAAGAACCAGTGGATTGACAATGTGGAAAAAATGACAGGTAAAATGGCAGCGCTGTTGCCAATTTTGTAGCCACAAATAGTTGGTGACTCCTCTGAGATGTAAGTGAAGGGGAACCTGAGAAAAAGAGGAAGAGGAATACCTAGATACAATCCCACTAAGCAAATGAAAGCGTAAGAAAAGGCTAGAGACCTATGTGGGCCATAAGACAGGAAAGAGTGGAGAGTTGTTGGAAGTCCAATCGACAGTTTGAAATATATGAGAGAAATAATTAAAATTATAAAAGATTCTATCAACAGAGTAGTGATGTATGTTAGGAGGTGGGGTGTCTTCATGGTGTTGCTTCAGCCCTGCATTCTCTTAAAACCCTGCGCCATCGCAGCTGTGGGGTGAGGACAGTTAAACCCCATGGGAAAAGGGAGCATGGGCTTTCCAGCAACCATTTGGCTCATTGGGCCCGGCCCTCTGCTCTTCCGGTGACCTATCAGTGGTTGCGATCTGCCCCGAAGCCAAAGCAAAGTCACCACCGACAGACAGTGGGAAGACGGTGCTGATCTCTCAGCAAAGCAAAAAGTTGGACTAAGTCCTCCACTTTTTAAATGGGCAACTTTGGGGGAAACCCCGGTGGTGGCTATGAGTTGGCAGCTGCGATGTATAGCCAATGCCGCGCCGCCATGCAGCCACCATGGGTCTTGGAATGTGTGCACTTGAGTCCTGGTTAACACAAGTTCCTGTGCATACAGTCTCCATGTCTTCAGAATCATTCATCTGATTGCAGCAGCTCCTGGCCCTGATGGATGCTACGGGCAGCTTCAGAGTTCCATCCCAGCCTATTCAGAAGCAGCTGTGGTGCCACCACTGCTTGCCCAGTCAGCTGGCTTCTGACGTCCGAAAGTAGAACAACATGTTCTATTGCTGCCTATTGCATCCTTCTGCGTTGGTCGCTGCTATAGCCAGATGGAGTCCCCCGTAGACACAGGGGACTGGTTCTTGACCCCTATATGGACCGGTCCTTGCGTAACACAACAAGTGTGACTGACACTCAGGCGGAAGTAAACACGGCCAGGACGCAAGTGATGTGGCAGGTTCCTGCGTGCCTTGGGCTTCATAGTAACCCCTTTGTGGCTGAGCAAAGGAAGAAGGGAGCGAGCAGGGAGGGAAGTTGGTCCCTGAAGGAGCTTGAGTGGTGCTGACAGCAGCAGCCCCAGGACATGGGCACACTCCTTCCTGCCTGCCAGAAATGGACTCCTGTCTGGGCAGGAGCAGGGAGACCGTTGAAGGGGTGAGTCCCAGCAGGTAGGGGAGAGGGCAGGGACTCAGTGCCTGGACATTGACATTGTCTATGGCAGGGAGCAAGTCAGCCCCTCCCCCTCGTAAAAGTCACAGTGGGTTCAAGGGGAACATTGCTGTGTGCTGTTGTCTTGAATAGCTCTTGGCTCCATCCTTGGCAGCCTGTGATCCTCACCCCGGGATAAATAGTAGTAATGCCTCTGTTTCAAGCACCTGTTCAGTACAACAGAATCATACACGTATGTGGTTTCTCACAGATGCCATTAAGAGAAGAAATGTGGCGTTTGCTGTTACATATGCAAGTTCCATTTAAATTCCGTTATAGCACTGAGTTGCTTTAATGTAAATTGAACTTGACAGAATTCTGGTTGTCCACTTCCTGAAGTATGTTTTCACAATTCATAAATGTTATCGTAATTTAACTACACGCATACACCAATTTGTCAATAAAATCCATTCATATTAGAAGCTGTTATAGAATGTGGGTTGTGGGTCAGGGCCCCCTCTAGTGGCAGGAGCAGAGTGGTAGATGAGAAGAGCTGAAATTCTCAGGAATCAGAATTTTGTACCTGATACCCAGCCAAATTCTGCTTGACCAAGATTGCAGAATTCCAACCGCTGAGCAGCATAGAGTGTAAAGTGTATTAATGGCGAGTTCTCTCTTGATCATCCTTTTCCATTGTTATGTACAGAAAGAGAAGTAAACATTTCAACTTCTTACCCCCAGGCCTGGTGGATGAAGCGATTGATACCAAATCTCTGTTGGATGCTTCTGAGGAAGCTATTAAGAAAGACCTGGACAAGTGCAAAGTGGCGATGGCCAACATTCAGCCGCAGATGCTTGTAGCAGGGGCCACCAGCATTGCCCGGCGAGCAAACCGGATTTTATTAGTGGCAAAGAAGGAGGTTGAAAACTCAGAGGATCCCAAATTCCGTGAAGCTGTGAAAGCTGCCTCTGATGACCTGAGCAAAACCATTTCACCCATGGTGATGGATGCTAAAGCTGTGGCAGGCAGTATTTCTGATCCTGGTAAGCATGAGGCTATTTCAAACTCTTTGCCCATTAGCTAGGCTAGTATGACTTCAGACTGAGGAGTGCGGAGTTGGACTGATGAAGTCAGCCCTTAAAGCTGCTTTAATGCTTTGATAAAATGCGACGCAAGGAACTCTACTAGATTAAGGTAGTTTCTGTCTCTTCTAGGGTCACCAAGAAGGTGTTTTTTTATTAACCTAACCAATAAAACCATGTTCTGTAATGTAGTCAGTGTTGGGGGTCTGGAAATAGAGACAGTTTGACATTTGGCCTCTGCTTCTTCATCCTGCCAGTTCTAACCTGGTAACTTTGCAGTCTTGAGGGTTTTCTTATATTGTCAAACGGTAGTCATTTTTTAAAAAATGTTTGTCTGAACCCTCATGATGAAAACTGTTTGGCATTGAAGAATCAAACCTAAATATGAAGCTCTTTTTTCTTCTTTTTCCAGGTTTGCAGAAGAACTTCCTGGATTCTGGCTATAGGATTCTGGGAGCTGTGGCCAAAGTCCGAGAAGCCTTCCAGCCCCAGGAACCTGACTTCCCCCCTCCTCCTCCTGACCTTGAGCACCTTCATGTAAGTGCAGCATCATTGCAACGCTTAGGCAGAATTGCTATTAAATCTGCAGTCACAGAAATGGTGGCGGCTCTCTTGCGTGGGTTGAATCACTTTGAACCGAGGTTAGATTCCAAGCACACACCGTGTTCTTTTTCTTTTTGTGCAGTTTAGAGCAGGCTTCTAGTGTGCACAGTCTCATTTCTTTAGCACCATGCTGAGCCAGAATTTGGACTGGAGTCCTTGAAGTCAAAGTATAATGCTTTGTATGAGGGTAATCAAGCCAACAGACACACAAGTGGCAATTGTGGAAAGATCACGCTCCTGCTTCTGTATATTTTGCTGAGAAAAGCAGCAATCCACTCAGCATAAGGTGCATACATTTCGTACTCAGGCATTTGTTGTAAATGTATCCACAAACACAAACAATGCTTGACTAATTGACTTAAATGTACGTAGGTTCACATATTTGAGATTTCAAACCATACTGCCCACAATCTTAGAAGACTATGGCAACATGGGCTTTCTGATCCTGAAGCGGCACATACAACATGATAGATTAGTGGAAGACTTGTCTACGTTTTGCTGTGTCCATCAGAAGTATTTGTCGGGGGGCGTGGCTAGATCGAGATGTAGTGAAGTCGTAGATCTTCTGAGCTCCTTAAAAAAGCTTTGAACTAAGCACTAATTCCTTATCGTAGAGTGTTTCGAGAGTAATAAAAGGCATGATATATTGACTGGGAGTGATTAATTACTTAAGTGGGAGCTGGAAAGCGCCACGGAGTTCCTGGCTTCAAAAGCGAAACTAATCGGCTGAGGACAAAGAAGACGAGTCGCCATTACTGAGGTAATTTATGGACTTATAATTGAAGATACAAGACAGGCTGGCTGACCCATAGTATACTGGGAGGGAGACGGAGATAAAATATAAGTGAATCTATGTGAAGAGGAAGAACGTTAATCCCCAGTAAAATCCGAAGCATAGTGCTGGCGGGCTGTGGTAAGAATAAGAAGGAGTCACCAGGCAGACGGGGGGGGGGGGGGGGTAAAAATTTATGAGTAAAAAGGAGACACGGCAGAAGAAGCCTCCTATTCCCACCCCCGCCTGGGTTAGACCCTCAAAAGAGCGTGGATCGGATCGCACTTGGCAGAGATTGACACGCTTGGAGATTCAAAATATGCCAGATAAGCCTGGAAAAAAGTCTCCTGTAAAACGTACTACGTCAGAGCCGGCTGTAATTCCAAAGACTACCAGAGGAGGTCAGCCAGACCCAATGGATGAATTAAAGTATGATATTAAAAAAATGTTGATGGGTTTAGAAGAGCGTTTAGCTAAACGCATTACAGACACGCAAACGGAACTTATGACAGGATTAAAGCAAGTGGTGAAGGATGTTGAGGTGCTGCAGACAGATACTAGAGCTTTGGCTGGAGTTTGTAAGAAGCAGGAAGAGCAGATGTCTCAACATGATCTACGCCTAATTGCCATTGAGGATCGGGACCGTCGTGCAAATATTCGCATAAGAAAATATGGGGAACAAGAAGGAGAGACTTTAAAAGACTTAAGAGATACAATCTTGACATGGATAAGACTCCAGATTCCAGACGAGACTTGGGATGATTCAGATATTGAGAGGGCTCATAGAGTTGGTTTTAAGCGTAAAGGAATGCTTCCAAGGGACATAATTGTCAAATTTGCTAATTATTATAAAAAAGAAAAACTTATGCAAGCAATTAGAAGACAAGGTCAACCAAAGATTCAAGCAACAGCAGTTGAAATTTACCAGGATTTATCGCCGCAGACTCTGCAGTGGAGGAAGAGTGTCAAAATTTGTACAGCAGCATTGAGGAAGAAATCGATATCTTACAGCTGGGGATATCCAGTATTTTTTGCGATTTATGTGGCAAGGGAAGCAAGAAAGAATAACATCCTGTGAGCAGGGAATGGAGCTGTTGGAGAAGCTGGGCATAATCGATGCCAACGATGGGGGAGAAATAGAGCAAGAAGAAGGCGCGGTCGGAGGATCCAGTCAAGGATAAGGGATTAGAAGGGAAAAATTAAAAAGGAGGGGAGGATTGGACTTCGCTACGAGGGTCGGGCCGGGTTCCCCCCCCTAAAGAGTTCTATAATAATTTGGACCAGTGCCCAGATGTCTGGTGAGGAGGGGGGTAAAATTGGGGGTATATGTGGGGGGAGGGAAGGGAGGGGGGGGTTGTGTTTCACTGACCGAGATCAACTTAAAGATATGGGTGAAAGTAAGAAATGGAAAATAAATTGAGATGGGCAACTTTAAATGTTAAGGGGCTAGGAACAATTATAAAAAGACGAAGAATTGAAACATTGTTGAAAAGAAATAAAATAGATATAATTTTTTTGCAGGAAACTCATCAGATAAAGGAGGGGGCTAATGAGTAACGAATGAGGGAAGTAGGAGTGTATGAAAAGTCATTTGGTACTTCTAAAGCGAGAGGTGTGGCAATAATAATATCGAAGAAATGTGGTATCAATATTCAAAGTATAAAGAAAGATAAGAATGGAAGGATCCTTATAATTTACTGTACGATGGAAGAGGAGGAATTTGTGTTGATTAATGTCTATGCTCCAAATGGGAAACAAATGGAATTCTTTAAAGAAGTATTTGATATGGTGGGAGATGTAGGGAAAAAGAACATTGTGATGGCAGGAGATTTTAATATGGTACTTGATAAAGGGAAAGATAGGGATAACATTATAAGAGATGTTAGAGGAGAGGGGAAGACGGAGCTAGCTAAACTAATGGAGAGGAAAGAATTAGTGGATGTATGGAGAGCTTTAAAAGGGGAAGAAAGAAAATATACTTTCTACTCACCTAGATTTAAGAGTTATTCAAGGATTGACTATTTTTTTATATCAAAGAACATAGAACCAAAATTAATAGATTGTGATATTGGAGTAATTAAGATCACTGACCATGCATTAATGTTGATGGATATCAAAAGGAAGAAGGATTATAAACAAGCAAAGAGATGGAGACTGGACGGAAGAATTTTTAATAATAAAAACATAGTAGATAAATTAAAAAAGGAAGTGCAGGAAATATGGAAGATAAATGAAAAAGCAGTTAAATCGCAAGGATTATTATGGGATACGATGAAAGCAGTAATAAGAGGGATCTGTATTAGGGAAATGGCCACACTTAAAAAGCAACAGGAAGTACTTAATAAAAATGCTGAAGAGATAAGACGACTAGAGGAGAGATTAAGAGAGACAAAAGATAAGCGGTTATATGCCCTAATTCAAGCAAAAAAAAAGGAATTGGAGAAAGAAGAAATGGAACAGGTTCAAAAGAACTTGTTGTATTTAAAGAGAGATTTTTTTGAATATAATAATAGAAATTCCAAGATGCTGGCTAGATCCACGCAGTCAGAGAAGGCTAAGAATATGATAGGGACAATAAGAGATAAATTAGGGAATAGATGTAATTTAATGAAAGATAAATTAACCATTTTTCAGGAATTTTATAAAGATTTATATTCATCCGATGCGGTTTCACAAGATAAGATTCAGGAATATGTAGATAGGAATTGGAAAATAAGACTGGATGATCAAGACAGGGAGTGTATGGAAGCCTTGGTTACTGAGGAAGAAATAGAGGGAATTATTGGAAAACTAAAAGGAGGTAAGTCTCCGGGGATTGATGGTTTGGGGCCGGAATTTTATAAAATATTTAAAAATATATTTTTTAATACCAAGATTAAAAAAATTATATAACAATATAATAGAGGGAGGAATGACTCCGCCATCGTGGGACCAGTCCTTGGTTATATTAATACAGAAGCCAGGTAAGGACTTGACGGATCCAGCATCATATAGACCAATATCTTTAATAAATCAGGATGCAAAAATATTTTCAGCAATAATGGCTAAAAGAATGGGTACATTTATTTTCAAATATATTAAAAAAGATCAATGTGGATTTATTTTAGGTAGGAAAATGCCGAATTTAATTGGGAGAGTTATAAATTTAATAAATATTATTTTAAAAAAAATTTGAAAGCAGGATTATTAGCATTGGATATTTTCAAAGCCTTTGATTGTGTGGAATGGCCAGCGTTAAAAATTATATTAAAAACATTTGGGTTTGGACATAAATTTATGGGCGTGATTAATCAGTTGTACAAAAATAATAAAGCGGAAATAATGGTTAATGATGGGTTAACGCAACAAATTACACTAGCTCGAGGAACTAGGCAAGGATGTCCACTTTCACCGATTTTATTTGCAATAGTTATAGAAATTTTAGCAAACGTAATTAGGGAAGATGAAAGCTTAAAGGGGATAGGAAGAAATCATAAGATTAAAGTGAATATGTTTGCGGATGACACGTTATTGACACTAGAAGATCCCCTAGAAAGCGGGGAGATGATTCAGAAGCATTTGAGAGAATTTGGGGAAATTACAGGATTACAAGTTAATTGGGGGAAGTCAGAAATGATGTTGTATAATTATAACAAGGAAGAGATGGAGAAATGTAAAGTTAAGTTAGGATTAAGGCATAAAAATATAATACGATATTTAGGAGTTAATATAGATAAAGAATTAGAAAGGATAGAGGAACTTAATTTTGTAAGGTTAAGAAAAGAGGTAGGGGAGAAACTACAGATATATAGAAAATTAAAACATTCTTGGTTTGGTAGAATAGCGGTTATTAAAATGAAGATTTTACCTAAGGTGAATTTTTTGTTTAGAATGTTACTGATTAGAATTTCAGTAGCTGAGATTAAAAGTTGGCAAAATATGATTAATGCTTATTGTAATGGGGATAAAAGAGCTAGGATAAATAAAGGGTTATGGTATAAGGCTCAAAAGAAAGGAGGTTTAGGACTTCCGAATATTAAGAATTATTATATTGCTAATCAGTTAAGATATGTTATTAATGGCATTTTAGGGGAGGAAGATTTGGAATGGTTGGAACCGCAAACAGTAGACATAGAATGTAAATTGTGAAATATATTTTTTACTAAAATGCAAAAGAAAGAATTGAAGGTACTGGACAACCCATTGTTGGAAAATATATTAATGATATGGGAGAAGTATAGAGGGAAGTTGATACCAGGGGATTCTCCGCTCGCCCCAGTTGTTGTAGTGGGAAACTTCCCAAAAGTATTAAAACCAGAGATAGAAGCGAGACTGAAAGAACAAGATATAATTAAGCTAAGGAATTGGATGGAAAAGATGAAGGATAGTGAGCATATTAAAGATTTGTTTAAAGGTCAAAAGATAGCTTGGTTTAAGTGTTTGCAATTGGGAAAATGGACACAGGAATGGAGGATGAAAAATAAGAAATGTAGAAATAACACTAGATTTGAAGATTTAATTGAATTAATAGGGAAAAAAGAAGAAGCAGGAGCTAAGAAAGGATTGACTAGTGAGATATATAAAATATTAATAGAGGAGGAATTTCAGGACTCACTTAAGGTTATAAAAGAGGTATGGGAAGAAGATGTAAGGGAAAAAATCAACGAGGATAATTGGGGGAGGATATGGAATGTAAGAATGTTAAAGTTATTGTCGATTAGAATTAAGGAGAATTATTATAAGACAGTTTGGAGATGGTATCTAACACCTGTAAGATTTCACCAGATCGATAAAAAAGTGTCTAAGAATTGTTGGAGGGGTTGTCAGGAGGTTGGGACCTATTTTCATATGTGATGGAGCTGTGAACAAGTACAAAAATTTTGGGAAAGGGTTTTTAAAGAAATAAGTGATATAATTGGAAGTAAATTGGAATTAAACCCAAAGTTAGCTCTACTAGCAATATGGGATAGTAGGAATAAGCATATAATTAATAGAGAATTGGTAAACAACCTCCTGGCACCCGTTAGAATAATGATTGCTAAAAATTGGAAAGGGCAACGAAGTTATATAATAGAAGATTGGTATAAAGAAATTTGGGATTTAGCACTGAATGATATGTTGACATGTAAAATGAAAATAAAGAGGGGAATGTCCAGTAAGAGTGACTTTGGAGAAATATGGACTCCCTTTTTGGAATATGTCTTAAGATCGGGAAAGGGACAAACGCCTTCAGAAGAATCGTTAAAATTTTGGAAGGAGGAAGAATGATTATGAGAAGGTCTCGGGGGGGGGGTGCACGGGGGAGTCGAGGGAGGTAGTTTGTTATATTGTGTATTACGTGTATGTTTGTTTTGTGGAAATTAATAAAAACTATATAATAATAAAAAAAAAAGAAGTATGTGTCCACTGTCCTTTCTAGAATTTCTTGCTGGTTAGCAACTTGGTGACTGGGTTTGGACGACATAATAGTCAACAGTTGATTAAATAGTCCACCGTTGCTTAAATAGCCCACTGTTGACTATTGTGTCATCTGGCGAGCCTTTTCCACAAAATGCTTGGTTATTTCCCATAAATAACCAATGCAATTAATCAACAGTGTGCAGAGTTGACTATCTCCACAACCATTGGTTATTGTGTTGACCGTCAGGTTCCGTTTGACTATTTTACATGCCTACAGAGTCGCGAGGCAAGAGCAGCAGACATCCCTGCCGCACTTGCCCAGCAGGCTCTGTAGACATGTGTCATCCATCCCAGGAAATACATGGGGAGCCGCCAATTGTGCCGTGCCTGGGTGGGGTACTGAGATCTGCGGCTGTCTATGTACTCCCTGGGACATGCACGTCCCATCCCTGGGTGGGGCAGGGTGCTGTGCTTCCTGGGATATAAACAAATGGAGATTGGGATAGTGGGGCATAAAGTTCGCTCATCAGCTGCAATGTCAAACCACAGGAACAAGCCCTCCCTCTGCCCCGATATCCATTTGGATATCAGGGAGGAGGGATGGATGGATGGATCTCTCCTGCGGCTGCAATGTCAAACCGTGAATGGATTTCTCTTTCTGTTTGACATTACAGTTTCAGGAGAGATCTATACACCCCTCCGCCCTGTTATCCGAAGCTTGTTTTTGGCTATCAGGGTGTGGAAGGATTCCTCTCTCCTGTGGCTGTAACGTCAAGCCATGGGAGAAATCCATCAGTGCCCCATCCCTTCGCTCAACACAAAGTTGTGGACAGTGGGGTGCGGTGCAGGAAGCTGGAGAGAGGCTTTCGCTACCCGCCCATTCCCCCGCAGCATTGGTAGGCATTTCAGACTTCATTTTTGGGGGGCAAAAGTTGTAACAATGATGAATTTGAGTTTGGAAGATGGGCCCAAAATTCCCATCATGTAAGTTGTTCTAAATCTGGCAGTGTTGCTTTTGAATCTCTGTATTGCTGCGTTGAAACCAATTTTCTTTCTTCCTTAGCTCACTGATGAACTTGCTCCTCCAAAGCCACCTCTGCCAGAGGGTGAGGTTCCTCCTCCCAGGCCTCCCCCTCCTGAGGAGAAGGATGAAGAGTTCCCAGAGCAGAAGGCTGGTGAGGTGCTCAATCAGCCCATGATGATGGCTGCCAGGCAGCTACATGACGAAGCCAGAAAGTGGTCCAGCAAGGTAAGAACTATCAGTGCATACCAGTGTCATTGGTTAATTGTGGCTTCTCTATTTAATCCAAGGAAGCATTTCATGGCAAATCCAAGAAATAAGATATCACTGTAGTGCATCCGGCCCACCTTTGGGGCTCAACAACCCTGTGAAAGTATCCATTTCTTGAATTTTGTGGCTGATTTAAATTTGGATAAAGTACAATTCAGCTGCCTTCATTATTGCAGAAGCAACAACTTGAAAGGTGAAGTAAGCCATGTGCCATTCCATATTTTAATATTTTGATATGTGACCAGAAAGATGGGGACCCTGTAATGATCTTTGTTCATCATTTACAGCTCCAATTCATCTGTACTTTCCATTGCACAGGGTTTTTTGAGGTTTTTTGCCCCCTTGAGAATAAGAGATGCAAACTTTTGTGTGATTGTACTTTTTGGGTTGTAGCATAGCATTTTGGACACCTGCATTTACTAGCAGGCTGCTGGGTGGTGTAGGTGATATTGTGAAAATATTGTAGATCCAGTTCATCCCATTACCATCTTCCCATGAATGGGGTTACTTGAATATATTTGGCCTTAAATTTAATTTGGATGTGTAGTAGCCAATTTTAGTCATGTTAAAGTACCATTATACTGTGAATTTGAGGACCTCAACAAACTGTTCTCCAGTGTTGTAGGCAGATCTCCAGTTACACAGATCTTTAGACGTCAGGACTTTTGAAAGTTCAGATTAATTAATATTGCAAATTATTAGGGTGTATTCGGACGACAGTTTAGTACACGGAGTGTGACTAGTCCATGTCGGAAGTAGTGCTCGGAGTAGAGTATTCACACTCGGTTGAGTAGTTGTCTCTCCACCCTCTCCACTCTCCCCACTGAATGGCGGTGCTGGTTCCTGCTTACCTTACCAGAGCATTGCCATTCTGTGGTGAGGGGCGTAGGGGGAGAGACGTAGTGCACGGAGACATACTGCGACCATTGCCGGAGCAACGGCAGAAGCGCAGCATGGATTCCAGCTCCTGTCAAGAAGTGGGATTCCTCCACTGCCACTTCTTTGTCCAGTGACAGCTATGGCGTGTCTTTCACAGTGGCCGTCGCTGGAGAAAGAAGCAGCAGCAGAGGAATCCCACCTCCTGACGGGGTGGAATGCATGTGCCATCACTCCAGTGGGTGCATCGACTCCCCTGTCATTAGAGGCAATGTGGCCGCCAGTTCTTGCTGTGGCAGCCGTACAGGGACAGGTGATGAGTTCTGATGCATCCATCGCTGGCAGATGGATCTGGTGCCCTGACACGTGAGAAGACCATTCTGAAGCTTCTTGCTTCTGCAGCAGCTGCGTGCTGCCCCCGCTGCAGAAGCAAGAGGCTGCGTAACTGTCTCCTCGCGTGTCAGGGCACCAGATCCATCCGGTGGGAAAAGACACGTCAGTGCTGAGCCAACTGATTCCCTGGCAAAGATGATGTTGCTTGGCACTGATGCACTCTTCCCCATCAACACCATGGCAACAAGGAAATGAGCAGCTACAGCAATGCTGCCCCCTTCCCTGTTGCCATGGCCCGACGGGGAAGAAGGATAATCCTTTACCAAATGAGAAGGGGAATCCTTTTCAGCGGCAGGAGAGGTGCTTGTGCATCCAATTCCCTTTCTCTTCTAGCAAATGGGGAAGGGACATGAAATTATCTATCCTGCTCATGACACCTGCAGACAGATCCTTGCGCCCTCTGCCCCAATATCGGCGGATGGATTTCTCCCACAGTTTGACATTACATATCCAGCCGCGGGAGACATCCTTCATCCCCCCTCCGCCCTGCGAACTATGTGGAGATCTGCTTCCATCCTCCAGATGGATCGCGGGGCGTGGGGGCAAGGGACATGCTCATCCCTGGGAACACGTGGGGTGCTGCGATCGGCGGTGCCCCATCCAGGGACGGCATGTGCCCATCCCTGGAAGCATGTGGGGAGCCCCTGGTTGCGCCGCCCGATCAGCAGCTGCCCAAGCCCTTCTTGGGACAGGATTGTTTCCCATGTCGAAAAAGGCGCTGGGCAAGAGTGGTTGGGACTATGTAAGCATGGGAAATAATCCACAAAGCCCACCACATGACACGTAGCACAATGGTTATGCAGGAACTCTCCTCTGCAGAGCATTGATATTCTGTATGGAGTGTTTTCCAAAAAAAGCCTCCACTGTTGCGTGGAGTTTTCCCCTCCGGTCAACACGTTTCTCAGTGGTGGTGTAAAAACTCCACAGTGGAGTTCTAAAACCTCCGTTGACTAATGTGTTGTCCGAACCGAGCCTTACTCTTACTTTTATGTATCACTGCTGTGTAAAAGTGTATCCTTAACTTTTTACCAATAAACTCCTCCTCCTCTGTGCTTTCAAAAGCTTTGGTGGGTTTGAATGAGTACAGATTGATCAATATTGGAGATGGGAATCTTCTAGAGAGGGTGTACACCGTAGATTAAGTGCTTCTGGGCATCTGTTGTAAACAAAAAAAATATATAACCAGATAAGACCTACTAGATCACCAGATACCAGAGATACTATACATTTAACATACTCTACACACTGAACTGTTAGTTCCTTTATTGAGAATGGTCTATATGGCTGTAAGCTACAGATGGAAAAAAGATCAACACCCTACCTGATAATGAAGGGATTTTGAGAATCTGGGGTATGGCTTGTATAACTAAATTTACAAGCATGGTAAAGGAAGGAAGATAGCAAGATAACTGAGGTGTTTTAAAAATTGAGCCTTTTGTTATTTATTGGAATAATAACGTTTAAGATGCAGTACAACCTTATTTATTGTTGACTGTAATTTAATAATAGATCCAAGGTTTCAGTTAATTGAATAAAGAAGTTCAGCAAAACTATGAGTAAGTCTAGGTGTTGCAAATTCTGTTTTCTTTATCTCAATGATTACAGATTCATTTCAGGTATGGGTTTTTGTATTTTTTTCCTCCCTCTTTTTTTTGTTATTATTGTCTTTTCATAATACTGCTGGTATAGTTACTGAAGTGCTGCCTTGTGAGTAATCATTTTACTGTAACCTTTTGTAATATAATATTAATTGATTTGAATTATGATGATGATCATGGTGGTAATGATTTTATTTACTATAGTTCTGTCCTGCTTTTCAGACAATTATTGTTTCCCAAAGTAACTCACATCAGTAAAAAAGAGAGACAGGCCCTGCCAGCAGGCTTACGAGCTGAAACGACAATATACAGAAGGGAAGGGGAATGGAGGGAAAAGGAAGAAGAGGAAGATTGGTTTTTTTCGGGGTTTTGTTTGTTTGTTTGTTTGTTTGGAGACCAGAACAACGTAGAGCCGTCAGACAGTGGAACCAACTGCCCAGAGCTCTCTGTCGCTGGAGGTATTCAGGTAGAGACTGGACAGCCATCTGTCAGGGATGTTTTAAAGTGGACTGAGCAGAGAGTTGGACTCGATGGCCTAAATGGCTCCTTCCAACTCGAGGATTATATGATAATATTCCTGTTGTTGATTTTCTTGATTCTTAGATTTTCTACTAATGGGTTATTCTTGATTGTCGTTGTTGTTGTTAATAGGTGGAAATAACAATAACAATAGTTGAAGCTGCTTAGTGAAAAATTCTGAATATACATAAATTGTGTAGTGTTTTGGGACTCAGACCCATCTCTGCCTTGTATTCAGTCTTTTGGGCAACTTCCTTGTCCTTTGCCACACTTCCTATAGCAGCCATTTTGTGGTGACACCCAGAACAGTTTCTCAAATTGCCAAATATGCTCACGGACCCAAAAGGTTGCCTACCCCTGTATGGGACTCTTCAAATCTGATATTTTAAAAAGAATATAATTGTTCTTAAAGCATCATTATTCATTGATTTCACCACCAAAAGCTCTTGGTTGCAATAGCACAGGTGTCTCAAGACAGTGAGGGGAAACCTCAATGTACTTGATCCTTTAGCCTAAATGAACAGTAAGAAAGTACGTAAAGTACTTTTTTTTGAGTTTGGATCAAGTGACTGGAACCCTATCATTTGCCCCGTTTATGTGTGTCTCCCTTTCTCCCATACTACCCCGTCCACTTTGGATCCTAGTGCTGACAGAGGTTGGCGCAGGAAATGAGGTACCCCAGAGATCACCGTGAAATGGCTACAAGGAATACCCACATCTTCCTCATAGCCATTCTCTGGAGCGGGGTTGCAACAGATGCCCAGTGTCTTGCTATGGTGATGAACTTCATTTAAGATTGCTGCACCATTGTTGCCAGCCCTTCTAAATAGGATACTTTTTTTGTGATGAGAAGCAAAACAAGTATCTTGTCAATCTTGACGGTTTAGTTTTCAAAAGCAGAAACAGAATCTAAAAAAAGTGCCTTGTTAAACTTGATGGTTTAGTTTTCGAAAGCAGGAACAGAATCTGTTAAAATGAATGTTCTGAGCAAAAGAATACCGAAATGTTTGCTGATGAACTTCATTAACATGCCAGTGAAAATAATGATGTATCAGTGTAAAACAATATTATTTAAAATGTAATTTTCAATCTGACTTTGTAGGCATTGTCATTGACATTTGGTGAGTTAGTAACTTTAAGGAAAGCAACTAAAACCAGCTTTGATATATGATCCGTTGTCCATGGTTAATTCAACAGCATCTGGAGTGCCACATCCAAAGCATAGCTAGCATTGGGGATTTGGTGGGGTAGTACTTAGGGGGGGGGGGTGTTTTCTTCTAAATTCTAAAGAGAATCTCCAAAAGTAGGAAATGAGGCTTCTTTCTGAAACTTCTGCTGCAAACCGAGCCCAGCCTTCCAGGATATTGGGGGTCTCGGCCACTGGCTCTGAGGAGAACATGCAGAAATCAAGCTGCCAAGAAAAAGGAGGCCTACCTGGAGTAGATCTTGAAAACTGGTCTCAGTGGTATAAAAGCAGTTTGTATGTCTGTGGTTTTCTCCTAGTGCAAATTAGTGTTTGTGTGTGTGTCGGGGGCGGGGGGCGGGGGGAGGTTCTTCTTAATTCTCTGCAAGTTTAATTTTCCTGTTCTGTCTATAGTCTTTACTGGACAATTAATTTATTGTCTTGCTTCCTTTTCTATTCTCCTTCCCAATCTTACTTTAACATTTAGTATGATGTACACAACATTATGGTTAGCTGCTTTTTTTCTCACAGGTGATGAGGCAGAAGGAGATAACCAATATTAGGCCAGTGCTGTCTGTGAAAAGTATATAGACTTTTAGTTGCATAGAATTTTTCACTGGGCAGCATAAAAAAGTAGCACCCAAGCTTGGTTATTAATGGAAATATATTTATTTTGGATAGAATGTGGTTTAATCACATAACCATGGTGGATTACAGACAACTTTAATGACTCAGGAAACAAGATATTTTAACTTGTTATTTTAATATTGTTCTACATATTTAGCATATTCATCCATCTTTATTTGCAGACATTTTTTCTGCAGGTTTTTTTATTATGATTTTTTTGGCAGGGGTCAAGTTTATTTCAGGATAAAAATAGAGAAGGGAAGTGGTCACATTGAGAATGAACCTTCCCCAGAGGCAGCAAGTTGTTCTTGTCCATAACTGCTGTATATATCTCCAAAAATGTGTTCAGTTGACCAACAGAAGAACTTAAAACTTGGATGTCATAACAGGCGTAGCCGTACTTCACTTCTGTGTTTGCCCAGAAAGCAAAAAGAGACGAATCTGAAGCTGCATCAGATTTATTTGGGAACATGCAAGTATAATTGCATAAACAAAGCAATTTTTATAAAGTCGACACCCAAGGCCACAACTCTAGAAGACCTACAAAAATGCTGAGGATTAGTATGGGGACAATCAGTGACCACATAGAACTAACATGTGACAGTTGTGTTGGCCTGGATGCGCCCTTATGACGTTCTTGATAAAGGTAGTGTTTGGTGTGCACATTCTTCCTTCTCTTTCTGTAATGGATTGGTACTGTGAAGATTGTTTACAATAACGCGGAGCTGTTTTGTTTTTAGATACTTCCACCCCACAGGATGTGATCCAGGATACTGAATCAAATGATTTAAAATACTTATTTGGATTTTTATAGAACAACATTGTGGCAAAACAATCTGGCTCCATCTTACTAACTTTCTGCTAACAGAAACATTCTGATTGGCTTTGTTGTGTGCTGCTAACATCACTTTCTGTCTGCTAACAAATAATACACTACTGAGAAAAGTTTTTAATGAGTAGCCTGTCCTGCTTATTCCATACTTCCTGCCCCACCCCTTTTCTGTCTTACCTTCCTTCTTCTTGCATTGTGTTTTGCTCGTCACTGTCTTTTCCATGGCTGGACCAAGACACATTGGTGCCTGAGGTAGAAAATCCAAATGACACCCCACCCCTTCCTTCACCGCAAACTAATGAATGTAGGGCACAATTTGCCAGCATGTTCTCCTGTATATGGCTCATTACAGTGAACAGGAGCTCTTTTAAATGACGAAGCATGGCGATATCTTGGAGAGTCACTGGCCAAGATCCCATGAATTCTGTCCCATGACTCAGACCTGCCTCTTCCCTTCTCTGGCACCCTTAAGAGCACCCCAAACATGCCTGCAAGCGGCCGCCTCACTTGATCTTGTGTTAGGGCTTCCTCTGGGCTTTTCATCTCTTAAAGAACAGAACAGGCTTTGGCATCTCTGCTCCCTGGCAGTTCTCTTAGCCCTCAATCCACATCATTGAAGCTTTCATCTTGCAACCATGTGTAATCTTTAAGTGTTGCGTTTGCTTTGGTTTTGTCCCATGGTGCTATTGTCTTGCCAGAAAAGAATGTTGTGGTGAAATATAAGACCTTTAAGAGTGGCTGCAGTGAAAAATACTTCTTGGCGTGCTTTCTTAAACACTACGTTTCTCTCCCAGAATACGTTGCAGATTTCCAGATCAAGTGTTCAGTTTGGAATTGTGTCCAGCTCTCCTTCCCACCCACCCCAACATCTTTCCATTGCCTCCTAGGATGAGGAATTTACTAAACCAACTCAGTTCTTGCTCTTGGACCAGATCCTGCTTCTTGTACTAATTCTCCCTGTTTCTTCATCTTCCCTGCTCCCCACCTGCAAAGCCTGATGTGACTGATGAGGTTAAGGAAGCCCCTCAGGCTGATGTAGATGTAGATCAGGAGGAGGAGGAAGCAGATGTTGAATTCACTCTCCCCTCTGACCTTGAAGATGATTACGAGCCTGAGCTGCTGTTAATGCCAACCAACCAACCTGTTAACCAGCCCATTCTGGCCGCTGCTCAGTCGCTGCACCGGGAAGCCACCAAGTGGTCTAGTAAGGTACTTCCTCCGTTTCCCCCTGGCGACTGATCCGCGTTGCATCCAGCCATTTTGGAACGTTGACACATTGCATCACTCTTGATCCGTGCCTGGTCCATTTTATTTTTTTATATATATATATTTTTGGAGTTGGAATGAATTCAAGTTTGTCTGCATTTCATTGTTGAGGATTGAGAGTGGCTTCACAAGTTTTGTTGGGCCTGCTGATGGCCGGGCTAAAGCTTCATTTGGCTCACCACTTCCTCTGTTGTTCTCCTTCTTCATAAGACTTCCTTTCTCTGTTGTCCTTTGCCTTGCCTGTCTCTTCATGGCAGTGGTTATTTCAAAGGAAAGAAAAAATAAACCCAAAATATGTCTGACTACTTGTGAAGCCATGGTTGACAGTCTCTCAGTAACTCCCAGATTGCAAGGGACTCGCCATCACCGTCATCCCCTAAGTAATTTAACACGCATCATTATGCTTTTGGCCTCTTTTATCAATGGCTTCCACTCTAACGTTGTCCAGACAAGGAATGGCTTTGTATGGCAGTGTTTCCAAGGAGTTAGATCTGCTCTTTTGCACTTGGCTATATAAGTAAAAGGTTGGCTGAAGTAAGAGGATTTCTGTTGAGAGACTATGCTGAATGTGTAAGTTGCTAAATTCAGACTTTACTCTGTGTGTGTTTTAAAATACAATATTAATATGGAGCTGTCTGGTCTGCAGCTGAGATGGAAATGGGCTTGCTGACACAAAACTCAAACATGAGTTTGCAAAGGCGCTGGGTCACTTTTTTGCTTTTGGGGACTAGCATGCTGCAAGGACTAAGATGGGGTGTGTGTGTGTAAAACCTTAAGTGAAATTAGATCGCCCTCCCCCCCCTTTTTTTAATTTCTTATTCAGTAATTGACATCTGGGCCAGCCCAAGGCTTGTTGGTACCTGGGTTTAAAATCCAAATGGTATCTCCCCATGTGCAGACTAATGTGGGGCACAATCCAGTCTTCCAGTCATTGCATGAGAACATCCTGCTGGATTGTGTGGCTTGGATCAGATCTTTCTCTCTCCCCCTTAATGTCTCTCAACATCTGTAGCTGCCATTAGTTGCCTCAGATTGTAAAGTCTGCCGTCATTGACACAGGTTGCCTCCTCCTCAGGTCTCAAAGGGGAGGGCTCCTGACCTGCCTTTGTGGCCCTGGGCAGCTGGCCAGCTGCACTGGGAGGTGCTTAGCACGTTGCCTAGCAGGGAACACTTGTTCACCCCCCTGGTTTGTACTCATGGGGCAGCGACCTACAAACAGTAGTACATGCATGGTTGCATATGTGTATATTTCATTTATAAAAGTGTACACACACGTAAGTTTCTGTGTACAGTTTAAAAACAAACGTGAAGAGATCCTTGAACAAGGATGTGGCTGTGAAATGTGGCTCTTGGGAATTTTGCATCTGCACAGCCTGCTGTGATGTGCAACATGATGTGTGTTTTTTTTATGGTGCTTAAAAGCAAAGCTTGGAAGTATGTCCATAAGGACCACAAGTATCCTTCTGCAACCAGCATTACACTATGTGCCTTTTTGTTACACCACCGCCGCCTGCAAAAGATTGCACACCAGGCCCTTTTTCTACTTCCAGTTTTGTAAGTCAGTATCTCACATTAACTCTGCACTCTTCACAAAATCACTGCCTTTTTAAAAAAATAATTAACAATTGATTACATTGATTTGAATATTCTTATAGCGATCATATTTCAAATAAAGAATGAAATAATGCCAGTTTATTTTGTCCCTCGTTTAATAAAGAACCTCATCTCAAAACAATAGTTGATGAAGGTTAGTTTAAAAATTCAAAGCTTTACTGAATCGCTGCATGTGTAAACCATGGCTTGCTGTGATGGCAATGAACCTTGAGCTTATTTCTCTCCTTGCCCCCTCCTCCAGCGAAAAGGAGATTGGAAGCTCTCACTTCCATTTTTGATTATCCATACCTTGTCATTTCACCCAAATGCAACAAACTGTGGTTAACCTTAACTATAGTTTGTTTGAAATACCCAGCTTCATAACCCATGGTTTGTCATGGTATCTGAATGCAGCAAGTGGCCAGTTTGCACATAATAGCAAATTGTGGGTTAATAACATGTGAACCACATCCGTGTCTTTCCTCCTCTCCATTGAAGGAATGTCAGTTATATTCTAAGCCTACAATCCTATGCACACTTTCCTAGGAGTAAACCGTATTGACTGCAGTAGGATTTACTTCTGAATAGACATGCATAGGATAGTACGGTAGCAGTTCTTCTAGTAAGTCTTTCTGATATCTTAGGGTGCCATCCTATTGCAATTCCCATCAGTCTCCGAACTTGGAGGCTGGCAGGAATCCAATGCAAAGTTGGAGTGGCATGAGGCGATCTTCGTCTCTGCACTCCAGCCTGATCTGCATTTCTGCTAGACAGGTGATTTTTACCCATCTAGCAGCGACGCTTTGGAGAGGGTAGGAAGAAGGCTGGGGTGGACATAGGAAACAGCGTAATTCAGCCACCCCAGTCCCCTCCCTAGCCTGGGAAACACCTCCTTTCCCCCATCTCTGCGCTCCATTTTGCAAGTGCAGGGAGATAGCCAGCACAGTTCTCTCTGTGCTGGCTATGAGGGGGGAGGAGAGGGGAAGGTGATTTCCTGACTCCAAGCTCGGAGCCAGGACACTGAGCAAACCTAAGTCCCCCCAGACACTGTCTAGGAGACGTAGGATCACTCGCTCCCTTTGTTGATATAATTGTATAAGGATTAAACAACGAATGGATTAAATTTGCATGTGTTTCCATATGAAGAAAACAATCATTCAGAAAAAAAAGTATATTTTTGTGTTTGGATGCATGCACATTACTCCACAGGGCACCATCTCATAAGAGGCATTCCCTCCTCTATGAAAGGAAGAATGCTTCTTTTAAGGTGGCCCCTGCCTTTCTTTTTTTTGAAAACCTTTCATTAAAAATAAATAACCATTTAAAAAAATCTGCTGCCCAATTGATTTATATGTTTAAATCTAGTTAATCCAACAGATTAATTGATGTATTGAAAGTTGCAGCCCCCCTTTATACAAATGGTTTCCCCTTCCAAACATTTTGTTGTCATGTCCTGAATATAGTGTGACAGTGTAACTGATTGCTTTCCACAACTGGAAATGTAATAAAATAAATAATGATAGGAATGTAAATAAATAAATAAACTGTCAATTTATAAACTGTTAAATTTGGATGCCACATCTTCATTGGTATTTGGATATTAACAATATTCATCCTCATAACTGGATGCTCTAAACTTGCGCCCTTGTTAAAATGATAGATTTCTAACTGGGAAAACTTGCAATGTATGAACTCAGTCACTTTCACTTCCGCAATCAAACTAACGTTCTGTGTGTCTACCACTTTTTTTTTTTCTGCCCGAAGCTTGATTTCACTGAATTTTGGGAGAGAAAGTATTTCGCCACTGGCATCTGTGCAAAGACCTTCAGTGCTCTTGGTAGAGCAGCGACTGCGCTGCACAGACCATCTCTCCTCGGCCTTCCCAGAATGAGGGCTGCAGGCACAGCTGCCGCCTTGGTCCCAAGCTTTCATGGCTGCTCTTCTTCCTCCCCAGGGCAACGACATCATCGCTGCTGCCAAGCGGATGGCCCTTCTGATGGCGGAGATGTCCCGCTTGGTAAGAGGGGGCAGTGGGAACAAGCGGGCTCTCATCCACTGTGCCAAGGATATTGCCAAAGCTTCGGATGAAGTGACACGGCTGGCCAAGGAGGTGGCAAAACAGTGCACTGACAAGCGCATCAGAACAAACCTTTTGCAGGTAGGCAGTGAGCCGTGAGTGCTGTGGGTCACTGCTGATCCATTTCAAGTGTGTGTGTGTGTGGGGGGGGTCAATCTGTCATGCATTGATCTGCCTTAAATCACCTCAGGGTTATAAATGAGGTGTAGGTTTGGATGGAGTTCTCTCCCTGCTTGAAGCAGAAGAAGTCCACCATCCAAGAATGAGCTGGCTAGTTGAAATCAGTAGGTAAAATTCACCCTCCCTCATTGCCCCCTTGGGATTGCCAGCTCCTAATGCTTCAGTGACAGGTACAGCTGGCAGAATGCCCTGTCAGGGCTTAGAGATAAGAGCAACCACTTTGATGAGCCAGCCTGACTCTTGAGTAGTCTCCGTAGCACTCCCATCTCCTTCCCGCTTTGATTTGTTTTCAGCCTATTCCTCTGTCAGATTTTAATCCCACCCCTACTGAGAACGTCCCTTTCTCCCACAGTGTAGTTCTCTGAGCAGCCAAACCTTCTGTGCTCCCACACCAGCTCAGCCAATCAGTGCCTGAGATTTCACTGCTGCAAGAAGAGCACGTGATAGATAGTAGGGAAGGGGCCTACAAGGGACCATTGCTTGTACAGACAGCATGGCAGAGTGGAGTGGTGGTTCAAAACCACTTTCAGATAGAAGGTGGCTCTCTTGTGAAAAGAAAACTTGGCATGGAGAAATGCTGCTGCAATCAAGCGATCCCAAATCCTGTCCACAAGCCTTTCAGGAAATAGAGAGGTTAGATATCCCAATTCCCTACCACTGAAGTACCTTGAATAGTTTCCTGCACCCCTCCCCCAAGGAAAACAGGGCAGCTTGGAGACGAGTGGGTTTGCTGCTGTTTCTAAAGATGCTCAGGTTCCCCCAAAACAGTGGTAGGAAATAGCCCAGCAGGTTGTTTGAGCAGACTTGCAATTCTGTGTTTGTTCAGGTCTGTGAGCGAATCCCAACCATCAGTACCCAGCTCAAAATCCTTTCCACTGTCAAAGCAACCATGTTGGGCCGGACTAACATCAGTGATGAGGAGTCTGAACAGGTAATACTCCTGACTTCCATTGGGGGATGGGTGGGGGTGGATGCTGCAAACCTGGGATTATCCATTGCATGGGCAGTTTTCTCACTTCTAGGAAGTGGGAATTACCTTGGGAGCTGGCACCGTGGTGAAATGAGCACTGTTAGTAGTAGCAGGTTCTCCTCTTGACTTAAAAAGCTGGTCAGTTTCCTGTTTCTCTTCTGCCTCATCATAATTAATAGGAGTAGTTAACAGTAGCACTTATTTCCAAGGGTCTCTTTCTTTGTACATGATATGTATGCGATATTTTTTTTAAGTGTAACCTGAATGTTTGGTTTTCGTCTTGGTCTCTGGGTTTCTTGTTTAAGGAGTAATTTCTTGTTTGAGGAGCAGTTTCTTCAGTCTGTTTAACACTATTCACTAGCTCCCTCTGGTGAGTTCAGATGAATGGTACTTTTTCAGGGACCTAGTCTTTTAGTTCTGTTGGTCTTCACAGGTTCAATATTCCACGCAGATATTCCTGTTCTGCTGCTATGTTGAATTAACCCAAGATTTTCTTATGACTTATTCTATGGGATTTATTTTCTATCAGAGAAAGAAAGATATTGTGGCTTTCATGGCTTTAAAAGGGGATTAGGCAAACTCCTGGAGGATAGATCTGTCAAAGGCTATTAGCCGTATTAGCTAAAGGAATTTGTTTTCAAAGGCAGTGTGCCTCTGAATAACAGTTCCTGAGGTGGGAGGAAAACAACAGATGGAGGGGCTGTTGCTCGAAGCCAGGGTGAGCAACACACAGTTTGTAGACTGCATGCAGCCCCCAGAGGCTGCCCGTGTGGCTTGCCATGGGTATGCTGCCCCCTTCCCTGGTGCTTGCTGCCTCCGCCACCTTCTTAGTTTTGGTGGGAAACTGGGCAGGCAAGGAGAGTCATTCTGTTTCCCAGTAAAATTGGGCTCCAATTTTCTTTGGCGGGCTGTTGAGAGCTCAGTTCTGCTTGGAAACAAGTGTGCAAGGATGATTTGCTTTATGCGCCGTTTCCCAGCAGAACCAATTCTCGAGAGAAAGAGGGTGTGCGGGGGTGGCTTTCCCCACGCATTTGGTTCCCCTGCAGAATCAGCCTCCCATTAGCCCCACCAAATGACTGTTTGCCAGCCTGGCAGGACCCAGATTCTGCCCGGTATGTGGATGAGTCTCCTTGTCTGCCCAGTGTCCCCGCAGAACAGGATGTGATGGGAAAGAGGATGCACAAGGAGAGTTATTATCCCCATGCACCTTCTTTCCCAGCAGGATCACTTGGAGGAGGGCAAAGTAAAAGCCTCCTCCCCGTGGTCATGAACAGGAATGCTGGGATGTGTGGGGAGGCTTTTACTTCGCCCCTATCCCAGTAGTCTGGATCAGGATGTGGTGGTGGGGAGTGTGGTGTGTGTGTCCTGGCTGCCCACCCCAATGCCACATGTGGTCCTCAGGTCTGTTCCAGTTCCCAGGCCTGTTCTAAACCTTAGTCTGGTTTTTGAGGGCTGCTTCTTCATATGTACATCCTTTCGGACAGCACTGCATTATTTGGATGTGCATTCCCACCCACGACTGGCACAATCAGTCAGGCAGAACTACATGCAAGTGGAGTTGGATTGTTTTATATTTCTCTGTGTGTAATGTACAGCGTAATTGAGCAAAACAGTTTGCACCTGTAGCTGTCACTTTCCCCAATGAACTATGCACATGTGATTCCAGATTATGCACAACTAGTGATAATTGCACAAGCATCTGTGTGTGCAAAATATCAATAATACATATGCATCAGCATGCCAGTGTAAATATCAGTTTTTACTGGAGGAAAATCCCAAGAACTCTTCATATGTGGAAGTTGGCAGGAAAAGTAAGGCTGTCCAAGATACTCTAAAGGCCTTTTGGGTATATCAGAGTGTGGGGGGATGCCAAGTTGAAAATTCCATTACTACAGAAAACTGGTTTCATTGAGATTTTTGCCTAGTGAGCAGTTTTTAGGCTGTGTATTTGGTTTAAAATTGTAATTTTCAAATTGCTTTGACTTTCTTAGACATTGGGACTGTTCACATGTAACAGTGGCATATTATGGGTTAATTAATTAACCCACAATTTGCTACAGCACATGATAGGTGCATTTCAGAACCATTTTGAATATTCAGCCCCCAATCAGGGGTTGTTACATGACGTCTGAACCTGGACACTATAGATCAATCATGGATTAAACAACCCACAGTTAACCTATCTACTAATTGTAGGTTAACTGTGAGTTGTTTAGCCCACAATTAACCTATAGTGCCTGGATTTGGGAGTCATGTAGCAACCCGATTATCCCAATTGGAGGTTGAATATTCAAAATGGTTGCCTACAGTATGACAAATCATGGGTTTATTACTTAATCCACAATTTGCCGCCATTAGATATGAACTGAGTCTTTGGGTTAATGCTATTGAAGCACATTGTTTGTATTCAGATACAGTGCTTTAGTCGAAAGTCAGATTTTAGATACAAGCAAAAAGTGCTGCTGTTCTTGTGATTCATATCAAATGCTACAGATTGGAATGATACTGTTGCTAATTCAGCCTTTGCACTATTGCCCTTTCTCCCTAGGAAGAACCAGGTCTCTCTGCTAAGTAGTATATGCCATCTGAAAATGTCTTGTGTTGCTGTTCCAAAAATATGTTTTAAAACAACTCTCTCTTCCTACAGGCCACTGAGATGTTGGTTCACAATGCCCAGAACCTTATGCAATCTGTCAAGGAGACGGTTCGAGAAGCCGAGGCTGCCTCTATTAAGATTAGAACAGATGCTGGATTTACTCTACGCTGGGTCAGGAAAACTCCTTGGTACCAGTAAAGAGTTGTCCCTCCCCAAGGCATTGTCTTTTAAAATAAAATCCCTTGTGAAGCAAGAGAATTTCATAAACAGCTAAAAGGTGCTGCAAAGATTAAAACCAGCCTCTTGAAGCCCCATTCTGAAGGGCTTTCGCAATGTGTTGAGCTATCTTTTGGTATCTAACCTCACCATAGTTAGTTTCCAAAATGACTACTTCTTTTTCTCTCTTGCTTGTGAGGTTTTTTTTTATATCTGTGTTTTCATGAACACTATAATGTCAGCCAGGTTCTCCCCCCCCCCCCCCCCCGGGCGATTATGCACTGTATATTCCAGTGGTTTCTATGTGAGGCAATTGATGAGGATTTCACTTTAGCGTGAATTGAAACTCTGGGACAGTCTTTATTCACTTAGCTCTTAATTGTGAGGGACAATCAGAAAACAAGTAGTCCAGCATTTCTGTTTTCTGCTCCCTTTTCTCTTTCTGAACAGGTGTGTGGCTAAGTGTGATTAAATTTCCTCCAGAAACTTTCCCTAGGGAGGGGGAAACAGGAGCTGTGCTCAAAAGCTGCTGCTACTCATTTCTCCCCCCCCCTTCCCAATAGTGATCTCTAAGCCATCAAAATCTGGGAATAAATTTCCCATAACTAGCAATAGTCAGTTCAGTGCCTTGTGGTGTTGAAATTGACTGGTAGTTTGTTGAGAGCAGTTGTTTGTTGGCCTTGGTTGTGGGGGCATGCAAATTCCCCTATCACTTTGGCCAATCAGAAAGAGCTAGGAGATACCATTTAGGTCTCTTCCTACAAATGTCAGGTTGTCTCTTTGCTTGTTTGCTCTGCTCTTCTGATTGCACTTGCTCAAGACAGCAGGAGAAAATGTAGTTCTATTTCAGATTTTACTATCCTGCCCTTGTCTTCTCTCTTTATTCTAGCTAATAACCAAAGGGAGGTATTGGAGGTACGATAGCAGAAAATTTCCCATGAGGTTTCAGAAATAATCCTCTTCAGGCTTTACACACCTCATAGTAAAATACTGAACACGTTTCATAAATCCAGTCTGTTTTAGTGGAATCAGCTGTCAAATGAAGTGGTCCATTTCAATCATGGTAGAAATACTGAAAATTGTGCTAAAATAAAGCCAGACTGTTTTAGCACTACTTTAGGACTGATAGCAAACAGCTTCTGTATTTGCACAAAGTGGATAATTTAGGGCCCAATGCACCAGGAAAATTTCCTGCAGAACCTCCATGGACACTAATGAAAGAGCACATTTGTCTTGTGCAGGAGATGTTCCTACACAAATTATTAGCCCCACTTCTGAATTGCTTGTGCATTAGTAAAGAAATTACGCATCAATGCTGCAATGCCCTGTGCTGTCATGCAACAATGTTCAGGAGACATGCACATATGTGCCCTCTAGATTAATGGAATGGATAAGTAGCACTTGTTTAAGTGTTAAAACTTATTACAGCGCAGCATCCTCTCCCAGGTGCAATTTAAAAGGGAAATTAAAAACAATCATTTAATAACTTTTCTGCAACTGCCAAGAGCAAGGGAACTTGCTTGCTCACCCTTTCATGACTACTTGTGCCTGACAATTGCTGACTGCACGGTACTCAATATGGTCATCGAGTCTCTGGCAAGAAGTAGCCACAACCAGATGAAAGGGAGTCACAGCCTTAGCCTGGATGCCTTTGCCCTTTACTTGGTTTGTGTGAACTCTCTGTAGGAAGCTGAGACTCGAGAGGGCGGCCTTCCAACTCCTCTTCTGGAATGTCTTTACCAACTCATAGTTCAGCCTTCCATTGTGAGCTTTTTAAATCACCACAATTTTTAATAGCTTGACTTTTGTATTAATGCAATATTACTAATGCCTTTAATTACATGATGGTTTATACCAAAGACTGCTTTTTGTTAAGGAATGTTTGAAGGAAAGCTCTGAATCATATCGGCCTTGGATATTTCTTCAGAATGTTTGCTAAGCTCAAAAATCCTTTATAGAAGTTAATATCCTCTACACCTTATGCAATTTATGCTTTCCTGAACACTCTTGTCAATCAGGCCTAAGATGAAGCAAACTTGAATGTTGGTTAGGAGCATTTTGCCACTAAATACCTTTGTTTATAAACCAGAATTTTGTTGTATATGCTAATATTTTCAACATTCTTTGTTCTGTTCAAAAATAAAAATGCATTTGTATAAAACAAATCTATCCAGTGCAGTATTTTCAGTGTTTGACTGGAAAGACTTTAAGTGAACTACATATAAAGAAGCAAAGTTATTTGTAAGACAGTGACTTAAAAAGTATGTGTAATTATATGGAACAGAGTACACAGACTATTTGGATTCACCTTTGGAGACTGAAAACCTTGGTAAATAGAAGAATGGATATGAAAGTAATCTTATGCATGGGATAATTTCTCCCTCCCATTAACAAAAGGTCAGAGTTCACAGTCGGAGTCATTTATAGCTTTCAAATATGGAGTTCTGTTACTGTGGTGGTAGTGGGTTGTTTTTATTACTAAAACCAGGGCGTCATCAGACGGGGGGGGGGGGGATTTTCGCATTTCCCTCCCGTCACTAAAGCTTCCTGCTGCTGTCCCACAATAGGGACGGTCTCTTTACACAGGGAGAGAGAGAAAGAGGAAGCAACAACAACCCCATGGCCCATTTAGTGGGTGTTTTTATTGCTCTGCTTTTCTTGCACACAGCCAGAAATGGTGGCAAGTTTTTTTTTTTTTAAAAAAAGTTGGATTTTCCAGGTCTTTTTTTTTGCAACGGAAAAATGAGCAGGAGTGGGAGGTTTGTGGGAAGCGGACGTTGTCATCTAAAGGATGCACAGAAAACCATGAGTGGGCAGTAAAGAATGCAATAAAATGCTCGTCTGATGACGCTCCTAGGCTAGCCCCTGTCTAATGAAAACAGGAACAGCATCACTACTGTAGCTGAATTTTCACAAACAAATGTTACAGAAAAAAATCTATAGTGGTTTGCAGTGATTGTTCAGAATAGTATACTTTCCCTTTCCCCATAGTAAGGCATATCTGCCTTGCCCCAACTCTGTAAACATTGTTTCACATTTCTATGAAATACTAGCTGAACATGTGGAGTTAGATCCTGAATCATACTGGCAGCAGAAATATTGAAAACAATAAGGCTTAAAGCTAGTCATGAGTAACAAATCCCACTGACTTCAATGGGTCTACTCTTAAATATGACAATTTGAATCCAACCCTTTTGCTACAGCCACCAGTATTTAAAAGTAATACCAGAAACTGTCCTGTGGTAAAGTAGGGTCTTCTCTCTACTACTGGGCCACTTCCAGTAACTGCTATGAGAAGACCTGTTATCAGAAAGTGAAACAATTGAATGACAAGGTGGTATAGCTGAGTTCCCTTTATTTCATTACAAATAAGCAATTAAACCTTCCAATAAAGCTTGCTGCCTATGGTGAGCTATTCTTGAGGTATGCATGGTACAGAGTGTAGGGGGAAAACACTTTCAAAGCGGTAGTACCTATTAAAGACTTCACTTCCATACATTTTTCACCTTCAGAATAAAGCAAGTTGTAGAAAATCTAGCATTGGCTACAGATTGTCTGCTGAATTCACAAGCTGGTAAGGCAAACCATTTCGATTAAAAAGGCAGCATGCTGTAAACATCGCAGGGAAAGCCTTTTTTGAATCACTGATGATCCCTTTGGAGGGGAGTCAGCCCTCCGCCCCCCTTGTTTCCTAATAGACCTTGCAAAAGTATTATGAAATACCAATTTCGAACAGGCTACAAGGGCATCAGTTTCCTTCAGTGCTGTTCAAAGTGGGGTTTGCCCTCTAGCCAGATGCTTCTTGTGCTTTGGTTGTTTGCTTGGCAGTGTGCAGCATTAGCTGGTTACAACTGATGAACCAACAAGTCCACAAAAAGGAAACTGCACAGTCAGTTACTCTATTTCAAAGCCAGATATAAAAACCCTATTAAAGTATGATTTAATTTGAAGAGCTGCAGTGCATGGGAATGAATCTAATCAGAGGAACTGTTAAAATAGGCACCTAAGTTAAAGTCTCTAGATCTCATTTTCCCCCAAAATGGAAAAAATACACCCACAAAACCAACATTTAGCTGCCAGGAAGGCAGGAATCTCGTGTCTCATGTTCGTACTTGGAATTTCCCTGCTTTCGTGATGTACTTCACACCTTTAAATGGTTTGTATTTTTCTCCATACATGTCAAGGCGATTTACTTTCAATCCTGAAATGAGGAATAAAAGTGTTTAAATCTTTCAAAACAGAATACAGTTGTTTTAATATAGCTTACAACTCTGGTTAGGAACTCTCATCAAAGAATCAGTCCTAACACAGAAATAAAGCTCAAGGCAATCTCTAATCTTCAGGGAGCCCTTCACTTCCCATCATCCCTGACCACCAGCCACACAGGTTGGGACTGATGGAGAGTTGGAATCCATCAATATCCGGAGGGCCACAGGTTCCCCACTCACGCTTTAGACAATGCTGTCAATCTGTACTTAAAATGCAATTCCGCATAAAGAAAAACTGAATTCTGCAACGTTTACATCACTTGGGCAAATTCAGATCATGCAACATCCCTCCATTAACTCTTTTGAGGAGTCCAACATTATCAGAAAGCAAAGCGTTATCACCTCCAGGAACTGAAATATGCTAATGGAATTTTAGCTTCATCCCAACCTGCTGGATTCACGCTGCAGCCTGGATAGAAAAGACAAATCCTGCAAAACCTTTAGGCCACGGTGGGATGCCCATCTCACCTGAAATTGCCAGCTGCTGTATCTTGAACTGAACATTCAGGCTGGGGTTTTCTTCTGGCTTGGGAGCTCCAGATTGCAAATTCACCATCCCTTTAAGACTAGGCAGCTTCTGAGGGGTGATTTTGCCAACATCCCAGGTTAACACCTAAACAACAACCATCAATATTTATTTGATAATTTTCCAAACTGCTGATTATGCTTCACATACCTTATCTCAGTAATTCTTACAGCAGCCCTGTAAAGAAAATCAGTACTGTCATCACCCTGTTACAGGTGTACATTTGGGTGGTGGGGGTACAGATGGAAAAAATGTGGCTTCTCCATGGCACCCCCTCCCAGACGATTTTTAACCTGGGACTATGGTTCCCTGGTTGGAAGCATCATCTTAAACCAGTGCAATGTGTTTTTCACAAGAGATGGACTTCGGGTAGGCAGTGAAGGCTTGGCCAAGTACCCAAAAACAAACTGCTTTGCAATTGCAACTGACCTCCTGATCTGCACTTCTAAACTGAGCAGCAACAAAGGAAGGGAGCAATCAAAATGATTAGAGAGCACTGGAATCCACCCACCCCCAGGAAGAAAAGTTACAATGATGTAACAGTACATGATTCAGAATAAACAAAAGGAAATACTTCTTCACAGAGCAGATAGCTAAATTATGGAATTCACTGCTACGAGATGTAGTGAGAGCCTCCAACTTGGTCAGCTTTATTAGGGAATTAGACAAATTCATGGAGGATAAGGCTATCAATGTCTACTAGTCATAATGGCTATATGCTACCTCCAGGATCTGAGGTACCACACCTTTGAATAGCAGTTGCTAGAGAACAGCAGCAGGAGAGGGCTACTATGCGTGTGAGCTTTCTGTGGGCATCTGTTTGGCTACTGTGGGCAAAACAAGCTGGGCAGACAGGCCTTTGGTCTGATCCAGCATGAATCATAGAATCGTAGAGTTGGAAGGGGCCTGTAAGGCCATCAAGTCCAACCCCCTGCTCAATGCAGGGATCTACCTTAAAACAGCCCTGACAGACTCTGTTTAGGTTCCTAAGGAAAGTGGTAGCACAATCTCCCACTGGACTTCTTTGCAAGAAAGAATCTGAGCCTCACCCTAGCCTTGTTTACTTGGAAGAAAGTCTGTTTCATTTGGATTTACGCATAAGTGTGCTTAGGAATGGGGCCTTGCAGCCCAATCCTACGCTTGTTTATCCTCACAGTACAGTGGGGCTTACTCTCAAGTAAGGGAGCACAGGGCTGTAACCTTAATGTAACAGACTGGAAAGGGAGGGTGCTACAGCTAGCCAAAAACATTCCTTTGTGAAGGCAAGTGGCAAACGACATAATTGTATTATTATCAATTTTCTTATTGTACAGAATGTATTCTGTCTGGGGTGCTATTCTGCACCTGACTGTTTTCCATAGGCAAAGAAACTAGTGTAACATGGGAAATGTGGAATGTATGGGGAAGGGGGAGGCTCCTGCTGTCAGAGTTGCATTTATAATGACGAGGGTCTTATCTGTGAATCTTTCACTTAAAGGAGTCCAAACTCTGTCGAATGCAAAGTCTAATCCATCTGGCTGTTTCTAATCATCTACTTAAGAGTCACACTTGACCCGGCTTGAATTCTTGCGACACTCCCTAGTTTAGGTAAATGTATGGGATGATAGCAAACATGCTTCGACACATATACTCAGGCTGGAAAGTCTGTGTTAATTAAAGCAAAATAAAAAGCCAAATATCTACATATATGATGCATGCTAATTCATACACAAGAGTAGTAGACGAGGGACCCAGGCATCATGAGCCCATCATGTATACAGTTTAGAAAAATGCTTTTAATAATCCAACTGGTTTTCAGTCATTTCACATCAGTTTAATGCATATTATGAATGACCATTAAGATTGTGGAGAACACCACCTGGATTATTTTTTTACCCATTTTTTTTTTTTTAGAAATTCTTGTCTTACTTTATACTTTGACAGTAGAATGGACTCTCCTTTGTTGAGTTTTTAGGCAGAGCCTGAATGGCCACCTCACAGAGACGTTGCTGTAGCAGATTTCCTGCATTGGCAGAGGGTTGAACTAGATGACATTTGAGGCCCCTTCCGGCTCTTGTGATATGAACAGGTAACAGGGTATCAAATTACTCTAGATACCACCCTAATGTATCATTAAACGCTCTGCTCTTAGTTCTAGAAGAAACTGACTGCTGCCAGCAGGGCAATCGCCTCCTATAGGACCTTCTTTTCCACCTCTCTTACCACAGTGTTTCCATGGTTACGGCTACTGTACTTATATGTACAGCACATTTTTGGATATATTTGTGCCCAAGAAAGATGCACTGCACAAAGCACACGGAAACAGTGAGTGGTTTTGCCATTTCAAGAAGCTTTTTGCATCATCCTCTCAGAGTTGCTGGCAGCAGCTGTTTCTGTTGTTTTACATGCAATTACCTGTTCCCCCCCCCCCCATTATTATATTTATTTACCCTTTGGGTCTTATCCCTCTTATAAGAAAATAAATATTAAAGAAAAAGTGCTTTCAGTGTAGCAGTTGTGTGACACAATGTGGCCTTAAGGATTCTACTATAACAACTGAATGGTTGGCTTGCTAGTAGAGTCACATAACATACAATTTATGAAAACTGGTTGCAAAACTCCAGGATGTTTTTCTCTCTCCTCAAATTATTCACTCGAGTTTGGCGAATTGCAGCCTGAGATACACAACTGGCAGGACAGGACTTACTTTAGTGACGGGATCAAATGTGTAATTGCCTTGTGTGGCTGTAAGGTTCATATTGAGTACAGCTTTTGGCATATGAACTGTCATGACAACGCCTTCCACTGTCTTCCCCATATTCTGTTTGGGTCCAATTGTAACATCAAATCTTCCAGCAGATGAATTTTCTTTGAAACTAATTGTATGCTTCACATACACTGGAATGGCAACCAAACTTTAAAAAGAAAGAATAAAAGGAGATAAACACAGTCTCTGATTATGTGGGAAATATCAAACAGGAGACATTTTAAAAACATTTTAAAAACAGTGAAGGTTTGTAATAAGGGTGAAAAGTCAGAATGAAGAATTCATGGGCTCCCCCTAACCCCGAAGCCCATTATGAATACAGCCCAAAGCCCATAATTATTCAGACTCGGTTTGCAGAAGATTCTTCATATGCCAATCTATTCCTCTCTACTGGTGAAGCCACTCCCTTCTCTTTCCTCCCCAAACATACTTGGTGGCCGTTGTGACAGAGTAGAGGCCTTGTGGCAGGGCCTCCATTAGCGCTGCCACATCAGGAGCCATGGAAGACGTGCTTCCTATGGCTCCTTATCTTCCTCCTGGAACACCTGAAGCTACAAGAAATACACTTCGCTTATCCTAGGATATTGAGGTAACAACGCAGAGGGCTAATGGAGGCCCCATTGTGAAGCTTCTGTGATACTGCTGCCAACAGGTGTGTTCCAGGCAAGGGCAAGGAGAGTGAATGACTAGAAGAACTGCTACATTTCTGTATAGTACTTCAACAGACCGCATGACAATATGAACAAGTATTCCTTCAGAATTAAAGCTGTCATAAACCTCCCACACCCACTTTAAAATGGAACTATACTGACTTCTCTGTCTTATATCAGGCACTGTGCTCACTGCCTGATGCAAAGGACAAGATAGCATTCCCCTTCCATTCCGTCTGGACAGGCAGGTGAATCTGTCTTCAATACTAATGATTGGACAATGTCTTCCACTGAACTGGAAGACAGCAGGATAATCTGAAGGGTGCAGAGCAGGGTGCAAGGCAGGTTCATGAATAAAACTGAAACTAACTACATCCATGTCTCGAGATGTAAAATTTTAAGAAATTTTAAATGCATGGGGAGGGGGGACGTTTTCCCAGCTTTTGTTTAAAAGTAAAAAAAAATGGAAATTTTGGAAAAAAAGTAAAAAAAAAATAGTCATGATTTTTGAAGGCTCTTTAACAGATCTAAAATTAATTTGTTACTTTAGGAACATAATGTGTTTGTTCATAAAATTTTCATTAAAATTAAAGACAGTTAAAAGTAAACTCAGTAAATATGTAATTGCCTTAATAAACTAAACTTTTAAATGCAATATAACAAAGATTATAATGTTATGAGTAAGCCAAGTTATACACCATGCATTTTAGGTTCCTATTTCCTGAAGATTAGAGGGAACAGAAAAACATGCTTTCCTCCCACCTAATTTTTTTCAGTATTTTTCCGGGCCCTTCACATCTCTTTACATGTGCCTGATGCTTGCAGACTTACTTTTGTGAACTGACCCGATATGAAATCAATCTGAAGTTTCCATCTGGAGGAATGAAGGAGAGGACTCTTTCTGACTCCCAGCGCTTGAATCGAATGCAAGGATGAAAACTAACGTCATCCAGGAGTCTTGGATTCTACAGGAAGTGAATCAAGATAAGCTTTTACCCATGATCATATGATTTGGGTCATATGAATCTTGGTGCTTCATAATATTTTCTCATAGATTAAGTTGATATTTGTGTGTCTTAAATGTATTCAAAACCTAGTTCATTTCAACTCACTAACTGGTCTTTGGCAAAACACATTCCAGTCCTACCTCATAAGGACTGACAGTACAATCATATACATGACTACTCAGACATAAGTCCCATTGTGTTCAATGGGGTTTACTCCCAGGAAAGCCCAAGGCTGCAATGTACACTTAAGCTCCAATGAATGCAGAGGAATTTACTTCTGAGTAACAATGCACAGGACTGCACTATTTAATAATGGATTCACTTGGATGAATGATCTGCACCTGCAATATCTGTCTGTCATTCACACATGCCAAAAAAAGAGTAAAACATTTCCTGAACTTTGTCTTGACCCAAGGCCAAGCGAACAATATGCTCAGGGCAACACTACCCAGTAAGGCAGTGGCTGGGACTTCTACCCATCCCCAAGTCTCTCTACAGCAAAAGGTCACGTGCTGTGATCAAGGGCCCCAATGCTGCATTATAGCCTCACAAGGACTTAGAGCATCCCTTTGAAGCTAGTTTACATGATGGGCTATTTCACCCTTTGCCATCACACCTGGATGCTCTGCTTGGATTAGACCAGGAGGAGGCAATGGAACGCCCTTCAAATTTTTGGGACTACCACCTCCATGAGCTCCAGACAGCATGGCCAGGTCAAGGATTGTAAGAACTGTAGTCCAAAATATCTGGAGGGCTCAAAGTTGTCTTCCTCTGGATCAAACTACTAAAAACCATTTTGTGATCACTTTTATCTATTCCATATTTTTGGGGCAGAATTTGCTGGCTGTACCATCTGGACTCTTTACCGCATGCTGTTCTTGTTATTGTGCAGGTGTTCCAGAACAAGGCATAGTTTACTAGCAGTGTATTATGGAAGAGCAGGTGTTCTATCCTCTGTGGGCTGGCTGCTTCATGTAGTTGGAAGAATGCCCAACCTGACTACTGCTATGCTACATTCTGAAGTATATCAAATGCCCTCCCCTCTGCAAACATGGGAGAGAATGGGGACTTCCTTAACATCAATTCCATTTCTTAAGGAGGCAGAAGGAGGGCATTCAGCCCACCATTTGTTAGATAAGATTGCCTTACCCTTCTCGATGACGGGTACATGTGAGGAAGGATTCTTGGAAATTTCTTTCTCTCAGCCTCAGCCTTCCTCAGCCTGGTGCCCTCCAGATGTTTTGAGCTACAGCACCAGCATTCCTGAACATTGGCCATGCTGACAGGGGCTGATGGGAACTGAAGTCTACAATGTCTGGAGGGCCCCAAGTTTGAGAAGACTGCTCCACCTTTTCTGCATGCCAGCTCTTGAATGAAAGTTATTATTGGGTTTGTTTCTGCCTTGACTGCATACATGACTGGGTATTTTTCCCCTTGAGAGAAGGGTTCCTATGTTTTCCAGTGCAGCCTGAAGACAGGGAGCCATCTGTAATTGGCCTTGTCCCTCTCCCAGCAGTCAGGAGGCATCTTAGAGGGTATTGAATGCTCTCCTGCCTCCCCAAGAACAGGAATGTATGGTTAGGAGGGGGGAAAAAAACCTTTTGAGACAAAACATGAGACAAAACATGAAGGTGTATACGGGGACACGGGGGTGGGGGAGGAATCCACCAATCAAAGTATGTGCAGGACAAAGAACTTTAAAAATATACAAAGAACCTGGCTAGCAAGGATTATTTGTTAAAAAATAACCAGAGGTTATTGAAGAAACCCTTGCGTGTGCATTCCTGTATTGATGCCTTGGCCTTCCCTACACTAGCTAGAACAGAGAGAGCTCTGAAGAAAGCAGCAGCTTGAATTTATAAGCCCCGACCCCCCCCACCCGTCCCTACATGCAATTTCCCAGTAAATAAGGCTTTGACTGGGCAAGGCAAAAGAAAGAACAGGCGTTGCTGGCAGACTGGAGCAAAATGACAGGAAAGCAACAACAGAAGTAATGAGTGGTGGGAATTAAGCATGCACGGAGGGGGGAGAATGTCTTATGAAGATGTTGGTGTGCTCTTCCACTACTTAAAAGTATACACCCACCACACAGGGCATGGTCTGAGGGCACATGATGCAGCCACTTTGATGAAGCTAAGCAGGTCTGGATCTGGCTAGTGGCTGGATGGGAGACCACCTAGGAATGCCCTGGAGCCAACATGAGTTCCATGATGGGTGGGATATTAATGAAACTGATTAAAATAAAATAAGGATTAAAATAAAATAAAGATTTTCAACAATCAACAGTATAAGAAAAAGGGATTAGCCAGTGGAACTCCATTTACCATGAAAGACAGTGAAAGATCTGGCATCCCTGAGAGCTTGATGCAGGCATCAATAACACCTTGAATTTCTGCAAAGACCGTAGCGCCTGTTAAAAAGAAACACAAGATTATGTAGAAGTGTAATCCCTTAAAGCAACTGACACCTTAGATATTTGCAACATGTAAGTGAATGCACAATAAAATGTGTTTCAGACTATCCAATTTCAATTCACTGGACATAATTTGGTCCTGAGACACAGAATTTTGAATTGCTACAAAAATAACAAACAACTTGCTGAATTAGTCTTCTTTTCGGTGCCATTCAACAACAAAAGGCATCTTCTTTCTCCAGATACTGATGAGCACAGCAGCTAGGAGACAGAGTTGTGCCAGTTCAGTCTTATGTCTGTCATGAACTCACAAGTCGGCCTTAGGAAAAGCCATTTCGGAAGACCTAAAGATGGTAGTGCACACGCTGGTAACTTCCAGGCTTGACTTCTGCAATGCGCTGTACATAGGGTTACCTCTGTGCCTAGTTCGGAAACGTCAACCAGTTCAAAATATGGCAGCCAGGTTGGTCACCGGTACACCTAGAGGTGACCACATTACACCAGCTTTAAGATCACTGCATTGGCTGCCAATTAGTTTCTGGGTGAAGTATAAAGTGTTGGTTATTACCCTTACAGCCCTACATGGTTTGGGTCCAAGTTACTTGCGGGATCGCCTTCTCCTGTACAATCCGCCCCACACACTCAGGTCCTCTGGGAAGAATTCAATCAATCAAATATTTATTACGGTCATAAGACCAGCATACAAAGTGCACAGCATAATACATATAACATTCAGGTGTAATACTAAAATATAATCTTAATTACTCTAAAACTGCATTTAAAAATTCATGTTTCCATAAGTAGATAATATTATCCCATGTCGGCAGGCAATTGTGGCCGCACAAAACCTTGCCACCTTAGCAGTTATCTGGGCGTTCTGATCAACCAGGAGGTACTTTAAATAGAATGCATCAGATCTCCCTGGTTTTTTCTGTAAGATGGGGACTATGAAAATATGTCGGAAATCACAATAAAATGTACAATATAATAGGACATGGTCCACCGACTCTACTGTACCATCCTTACAGGGGCATAAACGCTCAATATATAGAGTGTTATTATATTTCCCCTCCAAAAGTGCAGAGGGAAGCAAATTAAATTTAGCTAATGTAAACACTCTCCTATATTTTGGAATAGTTATGGCAGCTAAATAGTTTGCTGGTAGAAAGGCCTGCCCATTGTCCCTAAATTGAGGGTATGGGCGAGCTAACCTTATGTACTCTTGAAGCTCAATATCCCCAATTTGCTGGCATATCTCTTCCTTTGCCCTTAAAAGGCCCAGAGCTAGAATAGCACTTCATGAAAAGCCCAGATTATGTAATTTCCTTTCAACCGCCCTTTTCCATGAAGACTGATATACATCTATTAAGGCTGGGGGAGCCAAACCCTGTGGGGCAAATGTCATTTTTAGCCAGTAGTTTAGTTTATGGCTCCACACACGGGATTCAACCGTCATTTGGCCTGTTTCTAAGCGTAGAAGTATATTAGGCACACAATTTGGGAGTCCAAGAATAGCTCTTAAAAATTTTGTTTGGATAGCTTCCAAGGCCGTGAAGTTGCTATAAACACAAAATTGTGCACCATACAACAATTGTGCAAGCACTTTAGCAGAAAACACTTGTAGGGCTGATGGTACATATTGTCCGCCCTTAGCATAAAAGAAAGAAATAAGTGCCTTAGCACTCCTCTGTGCGTTGGCAGTAGCATTGGAGATTTGATTCCTCCAAGAGCCTGAGGACTGAAAGATTATTCCCAGATATTTATAGGTTTTAACCTGTTCAATTTGGTGCCCATCTATTTGCCAACAGTGTTTAGTCCGCTTTCGTGTAAATATTAGAACTTTTGTTTTAGTGTAGTTAATCATCAACTTTTCATTTTTGCAATAACTGTCCAAAGCTCTTAGCAGGCGCCTCAAGCCTATACAAGTTAGAGAAAGGAGTACAGCATCATCTGCATAGAACAAACTAGACAGGGATCTATGTGCCAGCTTAGGAGGGTGAGAATTTATCTCAGTAATCCTCTTGACCAAGGAATTTATATAGATGTTAAATAGGGTGGGGGCAAGAACGCAGCCCTGTCTAACACCCGTGTATGTTGGAATTGCTCATCAGATGTCCTGCATGATTGCACCTCACCTTTTCCCTGGTATTGTTATAAAGGCTACAACTGAGGATCAACAGTCGCCTATCAATATTGATGTTCTCCAGTTTTTGCCATAACCTGTCCCTTGATATTAGATCGAAAGCAGACTTAAAGTCAATAAAGGCGGCATATAGCGCCCCCCCCCGGGGGCAGAGGAGTATTTTTCTACTACATGTTGCAATATGAGACCCTGGTCAGCTGTAGAGCGCCCAGGTCTGAAACCTGCCTGCTCATCTTCCAAAAGATTTTCCTCCTCTATCCAGCTTAATAATATCTCAAGGAGATGACTGGCGTAGAGTTTGCTCACAATACTTAATAAGCTAATTGGCCTATAGTTGGCAGGCTCATCTTTCTTCTGGGAAGAATTTACTACAGTCAGCAAAAACTAGGCTGACAACTGTTACCCAGAGGACCTTCTCTTCTGCCGCTCCCAGACTGTAGAATGGCCTGCCGGAGGAGATTCGCCAACTTAACAGTCTCCTGGAATTTAAGAAAGCCGTAAAGACTGGTCTCTTCTGGCAGGCCTACCCAGTTGAATTTTAAGATGTCTTTTAATAATGTATTCATTTTATAGGCAGGTAAGAAATAAAATTATTATTATTATTATTATTATTATTATTATTATTATTATTATTTCATTTAGCCCCCAAACTGTGAACAGTCTAAGCCAATATATAAGTGATATTATTGAAATGTATTTTCATATATAGTCTAGGGATAAAGATTACTTAAATGGCAGGTCTTTTCTAGCCCTGCTATACTATTCCTCGATTTCACTCTTCCAAGAATACAAACAGTTTTGAAAGCATTTTACCAGATTTGTCTATAATGGCATCGATTTCTTCAATCACATCAAAGTAAGCTTCATTGTTTGTGTACTTCACACCTGCTCTTCTCCATGGAATGTTTGACAGTTGGCCAGTTGGAAGAGTATCGCCCACATTGCTACTGCCTTGGAAATACAAGGATAGCCAAAAGAAGTTAGAAAGAAATCAATATCCTAAGAAAAACATGAAGCTTGTCATAAAAATCAGCCTCCCTACCAGAAGTTTGGAAAGTAGCTAACTAATGCTGATTTTTATAAAAGGATATTCAAGCAGTTACAGGCCAGTTAGCCTACATATAGAAGAACAAAACTTGTTGAAGAATAAGCACAGCTTCTGCAAAGGGAAGTCCTGCCTCACCCACCTTTTGGATGTATCAACACTCTTCTTGATAGGCTAATCATATCGGTATCTTAGACTTGGACTTTCAAAACACATTTAACAATGTTTATTCCTGGGTGAACTAAGCAGTCATGGGATAAGAGGACAGGTCCTTTCATGGATCAGTTAACTGGTTGAAGAATAGTAAGCAGATAAATATTTCAAGGTTCTCCCCCTCCCCACAAATTTCTTCTTTCAGACACAAACAGCAATTTTGAGAAGTACAAAGCAGTCAAGCTTTGATTTCAAAGTTAATAACTAAATATCTAGTTGTATTTGGAAATTGTAATGGTACCTGTAATGGAATTGACAACAGAGCGCAGTATTGTGGGAGGTTTAATGAGCTCTTTTAAGATATTGGATTCCGTTGCCAATGGAAAGCCATTGTCCAGCATTTCTTCAAGAAGCTCATACACAATAACAACATTGTCTTTAATTGCAGTCTCGGAACATTCTCCAAAGTAATCCTAACCCAGACAGAGGATATAAAAATACAATTTATTCTGGTGAAAATCTTTATCTACACCTAAAAGCCAGGCTTATGAAGAAAATACTGTTGCTACAATTTTATATACATCTAGCAGTCGCCAAAGTACATATTTCTTCTTGAACATACAAAGATTCTTCCTCAACTACCAAGGAGCTGAACTGTTTTATACATTCTTGACATTGATATTGCTTCCAAGAAGGGAAACTGTATGTAACCTGAGTCACTTATGACAAATTCAGACAAACCATTCCATCACAGATAGGTGCTAGAAAAGCCTGCTGATAATTGCGGCTGTCCTTGTGGGAGAATTACACGTGTTACACAGGGGTGCATGAAATTTCCCTAATGGAAGAAATTGCTGTGGCACATGATGTATGAAGTGAATAAAGGAGGTTTCTGTCCAGGCTTTATTATCTAGATTATGGTTTGGCTTGTGTTGTCAAGAGAAATGTATGAAGATTAAGACCAAGAATATTATCTTTGAGTTAGGTATTTTTTTTCAATTCCAGTACTGTATGGCTTGCAATGAGTCCTTATAAATCTGAAAAATAGAAACCAAAAGATTGGGTTGGATTCAGACTTAGAGATATTAATAAATCCACTGCAATAAATAGGACTTAAATTAGTTAAGGACCATAATTTCAACAGTCCTACTTTAAATACGACAAAATTTGAGTACAAACAATTATATTGTTTGGCTGGAGCCTGAAGCTGCTTCACATCTCAAAACCTTTATTTACAAAGCCAAAACTTAATACTTAAAATAAAAAGGTATTAGCACCTTTAAAGGTTAAAAGAACTGACACCTGCTTAAGATCTGTTCATGTCTATGTGCCACATACCATTAGCATGGGGCAAACCCTACGATGTGGGTTTTAAAAACAAAGACAAAAACAAAAAAATCCTGGAAACTTTTATGCCATCCCAAAAGAGACAGAGATCGGTTTGATTTATATTTAGTAAATAAAACGAAAGAAAGAGCTATTTAAATACTGGTTAAAAGCTTTTCTTATAGATATAACTAGCTTAACTGAAATATTTTTAGACATATTTAGTGCAATTGAAATGTTATATTCAAACAAATGCAATGGTTTTCTTGGAAATTATATTTATTGTAATACTTGTTAATATTTTAAAATATGACAACTCAATAACATACATTATTTAGATTTTAAGAAAAATAAAATAAAGACACTGACCCCAGTTCGCATGATATGCCGGGCCCATCAGATTTGTTGTTGGGCTATGTGAGCATTGTTTAAGCCTCAAATTACCCTCTGACCAGGTTCGCACAACACAGCAACCCCTGCTTAGGGTTGTATATTCAAAATATTGCCCGGCACACATCATTGACTTATCATGGGTTAAATAACCCATGGTGAACTGGCCATATCGTGTGAACTAGCCCACTAAGAACTGGTATACTGATCTTAGCAAATTTGAAGAGCTGTATGCATAAACATATGCACTTACTGGGAACAGTTACCTGAAAAATCATTAATTGTAACTTTTATTTTAGGTTTGACTGGTATTGAATCCATTTCTGTTGCCCAATTTGGCCAATATTGCTTTATGTTTATTCATTATATTACTAATTAATTTTTTCAATCACATTTCTAAAAGTGGAAAATTTTCTGTAGAAAAATGTAGTGGCAGGTAAAACATTTCCCACTCAACATTACTGGCTAATGCTACATATAAATTGGCCAGAACTTGTGGCAAATGTTTTTAAACATGACTAGGCACATGTGGAACGCTTACATGGATAAGAACTTCAGGTATGGTCCACATCCTGCATAAACTAAGACTGCAGCTTTCTGCCTGAAGTCATGCAATTGCTCTACAGACCAACCTGCAAAGTATCTGCTACGCGATGAAGGAATTCAATGACAAAGAGCGGTGGTACTTCTGTCTGTATGACAGACACAAAAAATATTTTATCCCGATAGACGCTGATGAGGTAGTGGTGAGGCGTGGGGATGACGGGGGGCACATTTTCAACATCAGCTGCTCTCTCTTGAGCTTCAAAGAAATAATCACACACAGATTGGCCCACAACACTCTTCCAATGCTTCTCCAAGAATATGTCGCCGGAACAGTTTATAAGAAACAGACTGTGGATCATTTTCTGTTGGAGACACATTCACATATATTAATAAAAATAAACAAGCCAGGTTGAGTTGTAAGTCTGCTCCCGCCTTGCTTCAGTGAAGTGACTTCTTGGGAACCATATGCACTGGAATAAGTAACCCATTCTACATACAAACATAACAGACACTGTGTGCAGTTTAGAGGGGGGAGGGTCGGTGGGAGAATATATACTTGGAACCATCCCCAGTCTGAAACCCAGCATTTTCTGTAAGGCAATGTGACACAGAAGCATTAGGAAAAGCCCTGCAAGGGCTGGCTAGAAATCAACTGGGAAGATATCTGTCCTGAAAAGTAGCCAAGAAATATTTAAAAGAAATAAAATAAACTGCAAGTCTGCTAAACCAGTGGTCTTCAACTGGTCCAGACCTGAGACTCACCTCGGACTCTCAACCTGCAACATGGACCCAATTTCACAATTGCCCAACATGGAAGCAACAGCTTCGCCACAACCCATCTGGACTGATCTTGTGAACAAGTTTTGGGTCACGACCCACCAGTTGAAAACCACTGAGTTAAACAACACTTGGCTAGAGGGACTACTAGTTGAAGCCAATACAAGGAAAAACCTAGCTTAAACCCACCAGAAGAAGTTAAAAAAAAACTTTTAATACATGAGCTGCTTATTATATGTACAACTGATTTCTAGGAATCCTAAACAATATACAATTCCTGAGCCCAAGACTGCAGTCATGAATATTTAAGACTAGCTCTACAATTAATATTAACATTGCCACTATAATAATCAAACGGAGACCACATAATTTATATCAGCCCTCCCCAAACTAGTGCTCTCCAGATGTGTTGGACTACAACTCCCAGAATCCCCAGCAAACACAGCTGAGCACGAGGTTGGGGAAGGTTGGTTTATATTGCAATGAAACTGCTAATTTCAAATGAAGCTATCGGTATCTACACAACCAGAGTTAGCCATTGGTAACCAGATGTTAAATAAACATTGCAGTATTAGACTGAGTGGGGGAAATTGAGAATCAGCCACCACTTATAATTACCCAAGGAAAGACACTAACACCATCTTGTTTGTTTGGTTTACGTGGTACAAATTATCACAAAATGGCAACAAGAATCTGTCTTTATAGATTCCTAATTCAGACACAAATATTTGACTTTCTCCTCAAAAACTTCATGAGGCAGTAGGTTTGTCAAACACAACAGGGGATATACAAACAATTGTTGATGTTGTATACTAAGACTAGTCTCAAAGTTATCCCTAATTTTTCCATACGGCAAAGGCATTTAGGTACTGACAGTAATTTACTCAACTGGCCAATAGATAAATAATTTTCCTTGATCCCAGGCGGGTTCCAAGGGTCCTCAAATTTTTGAATTTACTATTTCTGTCTTGTGCCCTGCTGCAAATAAGCTGCTTGTGTTTTTTTACTTTTCTGCCCATTTCCAAAATTCCAACAATTTAATCAAAGTTTCTGGCATCCTGTGTCTGAATAAAAGTATTCCTAACTCTTTAAGTTTACTGATCTTAAAAGATTAGTGCCTCTGGAACCAGAATCTTCATCACAGTAACAGCATAAGTAGTCACTCACTCATGCCTGCTTATCTCTGAACCTTGAGATAAGATGACTTGCTTCCAATCCCTCTGCCAAAGTCTGATCATCACAGTCAAGCAACCAGGAGATGGCTGGTTCTCATTGGAAGCAGTTTATGAACTCCACCCCCCCCCCCCCAAATTTATTTTTCTTCATGTGTTGTATTTTTCAGATTGTAAGCTTGTGGGCAGGGGCTGTCTTCTTTTTTTTACTATTTGCAAGATGCTCCAGCAGCCTTTTTGGCTGAGAAGCGGGATAAAAATACTCTTAAATAAATAAACAAATAAACTTTAACTTGGACCTGGCAATTATAACACAACCATAACCTCCCCCCTACCTTTTGCCAATCTGCAGCGGTGCAGCAAGACTTGCCAGATCTACAGACAAGTGACTGTGCACACACGAAGCGCTCACTTCAAGTTTCAAAACACCCACTTCTCAAATGCTTCTCCCTTGCATGATGGAACCATTACCAGTGAAGGCTCTTGCTTACTGTGTTGGATCCACAGTAATCAGGGTGAGAGGCAGGAACTCTCTCCCCTCCTAAAGGTTACTTCCACCCCTTTCTCTATATTTGACACATCTCCTTACACGTATGGCCTGTGATACCTAAGATCCTGCTCTTCCAAAGAAGGGAGATGGGTGATTGTTTGCTCCCCCCTTGTACCAAGTAGATATTTGTGCTCTCATGTCTGAGCACATTATTCTATTGTTCCCAAAGGCGCATTGTTCCATTGTCAAATGATAATTTTTAAAGAGCCATTTCATATTTAGGAATCAGTTCTTACTATGCTGGAAAGCCCATGCCATCAGCTGGGTTCAAATGTTCAACATAATCAAACACACTTAAAAAAAGATTCAGTATTAGTTCCGTTGAAAATATAATATAATTAAGATATGTTATTTATGCTATTTTAGGGGAGCAAGATTTGGAATGGTTGGAATCGCAAACAGTAGAGGTTGAATGTAAATTGCGGAATATTTTTTTTACTAAAAGGCAGAAGAAAGAATGGAAGGTACTGGACAACCCATTATTGGAAAATATAATATCGATATGGGAGAAGTATAGGGGGAAGTTGATACCAGGGGATTCTCCGCTTGCCCCAGTGGTAGTAGTGGGAAACTTCCCAAGAGCATTAAAATCAGAGATAGAAGCGAGACTGAAAGAACAAGATATTCTTAAGCTAAGGAATTGGATGGGAAAGATGAAGGGTAGTGAGCATATTAAAGATTTGTTTAAAGGACAAAAGATAGCGTGGTTCAAGTGTCTGCAACTGGTAAAATGGACAGAGGAATGGAGGATGAAAAATAAGAAATCTAGAAACAATACCAGATTTGAAGATTTAATTGAACAAATAGAAAAAAAAGATGAAGCTGGAGCTAAGAAAGGACTCACTAGTGAGATATATAAAATATTAATAGAGGAGGAATTTCAGGACTCACTTAAGGTTATAAAAGAGGTATGGGAAGAAGATCTAAGGGAAAAAATCAATGAAGATAATTGGGGGAGGATATGGAATGGAAGAATGTTGAAATTATTGTCGATTAGAATTAAGGAGAACTATTATAAGATAGTTTGGAGATGGTATCTAACACCTGTAAGATTTCACCAGATTGAAAAAAAAGTGGCCAAGAACTGTTGGAGGGGATGTCAGGAGGTTGGGACTTATTTTCATATGTGGTGGAGCTGTGAACAGGTACAAAAATTTTGGGAAAGGGTTTTTAAAGAAATAAGTGATATAATTGGAAGTAAATTGGAATTAAACCCGAAGTTAGCTCTACTAGCAATTTGGGATAGTAGGAATAAGCATATAATTAACAGAGAATTGGTAAACAACCTCCTGGCACCCGTTAGAATAATGGTTGCTAAAAATTGGAAAGGGCAACAAAGTTATAAAATAGAAGATTGGTATAAAGAAATTTGGGATATTGCATTGAATGATATGTTGACATGTAAAATGAAAATAATGAGGGGAATGTCCAGTAAGAGTGATTTTGGAGATATATGGAATCCCTTTTTGGAATATGTTTTAAGATCGGGAAAGGGACAATCGCCTTCAAAAGAATCATTACAATTTTGGAAGGATGGGTAGGTCTCGGGGGGGGGGGTGCACGGGGGTAGTCGAGGGTATTAGTTTGTCTATATATTATGTATTATGTGTATGTTTGTTTGTTGAAAAAATTAATAAAAATTATAAAATATATATATATATATATATATAATATAATCAACGTTGTGTCTGAGTTGTAATTTGATTTCCATTTTTGCACCTTTAAAAAGCAACTTTGTGAATTAGAAACTCTTTCCCTCTCTTTCTCATTCAGGTTTTGGGAGGTGCCTATAAACCATCACGCAGGAGCTCTTTATCTTAATATATAGCTAGCTGGATTTGTTGTCCATGCCTGTTTGGAGAAAGAGGATTTATGGCCTCTTTAAATTATGGACTTGTTTAGAATCCCCACAACTGACTGGGCCAAGAAACTTAAGTTTCCAGTTCATTCTCTTACCCCAAGAACCAGATAAGAATATCAAAGTAGTGCACATGACACATTTTGGATGCAAACCCGGGAAAGAGAAACAACTATGTCTGAAAGTTATTGGGCATGGGCAAAATGTGCTCTATCTATCTATCTATCTATCTATCTATCTATCTTTAAACATACAATTCTGGATAAAGCTTGATTCTTAATAGTTATTTGTGTTGCTGCTTTTCAATGATACGTCACATGATGTGAGTTACAAGACACACCACAACGTCATTTTGGTTTGTTACTATTGATTTATGGAGCAAGTCTGACTTCTCATTTTAGGTTCCATTGCTGTCTGCTTTCAAGCCAAAAGGGGAAAAAATCAGAGCAGCAATCAAAGACGTTCCTTTGAAGTGCCTCATTTGTCTACTAATAGTTTGCCTTTAATATGCCACTGTAATATGCATAGCAATCTTCCAACACCTGGTTGAATAGACTGGCTATTTCATCCTACTCAGGCAGTTTATGGAAGGATTTTCTAGCACCAGTAAAACCCCATGCTTTTAAGCACCATGACAGGGATTTCCCAAGAACATGACAGTACTAAAGCAATATATCCACTGGAAATGCTCAGCCTTGGAAGAAGTAATAAATCATGTTTTCTTTATCTGGTAAGTCTATGAATTCCATGTATTCTCTTTGTATTTACAGTACATGAGACTTTCATGGATACTGTCTTCCATTTAAAAGATCCTTCCTGGAAGAAGAATTAGAAATAATATCCAATATGACCCTTTACATTTTATTTGTGTATCAGAATCAGGAGGAGGCTCGGCAGGTCACTCAATTTCAACAGATATTAATTTTTTACCACCACAAAACGAAGTAAAATTCATTGTCTTACAGAGCTTTGGAAGGAGGAGTACTTGCATCCTGCTTGCAAACACCCAAAAGCAACTAGTACAGAAAATAATGAACCAAATGGATCTTGAGACAATTCTTAAGTTCCCGTTATTGTGAGTGACCTTTAATTGTCTTGAAAATGTGCTATAGACATTTTGCAACTTTGTTCTAGGTTATTTTATACAATTCCTTTCTTGCATTTATCATTTTAAGATTGGTACACATCACTTTAAGTATCTGGGCAATCCTTAGATGTCAGGAAATGGAGTTGACTGTATTTATGCACATTTTGCAGATTCCATTGCAGGTTATCAGCATTTTATTAAAGTACAGTAGAATGGATAGAAACAGCCCGTGACTCAATTCCATGTTTATTCTCCCTGTGATTTGCAGCCTCTCAAACAAGCCATATGGAATTCTTAACAGTATAATATGGATCCTATCAATACATACTAGAGAAACAATGGAACAATGTTTTGCTTCCGAAAGTAATCACTTATAGAGATTTTTAAAATTAAGACGTAGGTGTCATTTAAAATACCATAGCAAAGATTGAAGCTCAACATGTCTACTTGAAAACAAACAAACCCCACTGAACTTAATGTTAGCCAAAGTACACCATATTCATGACACAGGAATGCTATACTCCAGTAGCAACTTCACCTCCATGCTACAAGACTGCCATTCTGCTTTGCCTGCTATCTTCAATAAATCTCTGAGCATGCTCATACCTGGCTTTTCATTTACCTAGGCTGACCATCTGAAAAGGAGGACAGGGCTCATGTAACTTTAACAGTTGTAGAGAAAAGGGAATTTCAGCCAGTGTCATTCGTGTGCAATTAGTTCCTGGTAAAATTTCCTCTTCATCACAACTGTTAAAGTTGCAGGGGCCCTGCCTTCTTTTGTATATGGTCACTCTAGTATAGTGCCTGCAACTTTAACTGTTGTGATGAAGAGGGGATTTCACCAGGAACTAATTGCATACAAATGACACCGGCTGAAATTCCCTTTTCTCTACAACTGTTAAAGTTACATGAGCCCTGTCCTCCTTTTCAGATGGTCAGCCTACATTTACCATCTCGAACACACTTAATGATTTTATACTGAAGAGAAAACATTACATAAACATTATTAGCCACACCACCTTCCCCCAAACTACCAACCACTTTGACTTCAACAGATACAACCCAGTTTAATAACCAAATACATTGTCGGGGTGATGTTCTATGTGACATGTCTGCCTAACCAGGTGTCCCTCTAGTCCCTCCAATGAACCTAGCTTAAGCCCTAACTAGGCCCTAGATGTAAAGAGGAAGGGTATGCTCAGAATAAGGTCACATTGGCTCAGTTCAGACATTAGATCTTTTGGACTATAACCATTAGCCATGCTGACAGAGGCTGACGGAAGTTGTAGTCCAAAACATCTAGCGGCACTAGGATGGGAAGGTCTGCATTACACCAAACTACAGCTTGCACTATGTTTTAGAAGCCAAAACAAACTGTTGCATACGCAAATCAGAGTTTAGAGTTGTTTGTCTGCTTTGGTTTTCCATCCTCTTAGCACTAACTCAGCTGTTGTAGCAGCAGACAAGTTTATTTCCTGGTAGTGTTAAAGAGAAGTTATATATATGATCTGTGCATTATTTTTATTTGATTATTTCCTTTGTTTACATATTGCTGTGCCTAAGGGAAGGCCAACAGGAAACAACCAATCAAATTATGTAAAAACAGTCCAATTATTTCTTTTTCTTAAAATCTCACCCTTAATGGAAGTAAATTCTATTATTGCTCCCAGCTCAGCTCAGCTATGAACTTATATGCAAGCTGTACTTCTCAGTCTCAACTCCCCCAAAACCTACAACATAGGAGATAATAATACCAGATTACTTAAGGACTGAAAGAACAGAGCAAGTTTTCTAGCATTGCTAAGGGGGGAAATTACTAGGAAACCATAAAAAAGACAGTGTCTGCTCCTTTTCTAATAGGAACATACCAATTTGATGCCATTGCCCAAATAGTCACCGAGTATGCAGTGGCTTTGGCTTAATTACTTAAGTCTTCAACTACAACTGAAAGTAAGAGCTTTATCACACCAGTGGTTTAACGCACTCTCGCCACACCTGGTATCTGGTTTTGCAGCTTGGGGTTCGCATGACATCACCCCTGTCTTGCACCCATTTTACCTCTTTTCCTCTGTTTTGCATATTATTTTGGTGCGGGGAAAGTCTGGATTATTTTCCCAAAGTGACTTTAATGTGCCCTTAAGCCTCCATCTAGTGCTGTCCCATTGTTTTTTCCTTTGTTGGGGGTGTGGGATTTGAATGGAGTCTTGCTGACAAAAGGGGAAAGGGGAGGGCGGTGCGGTTCTCCTTCTCCATCACCACTCCTTGTGGAATGTTTGAATGAATGGACTTTTTACTGCTCCAACCCCACCCTCCTTGCCCGCAGCTCCCTCATTTTTAAAGATAAAGAGATGAAACTTGGGATCATGAGAGCTCTTAAGTAGAGCTATAGGTATACCAAGTTTGAATCAGATATGTCCATACCTTGATTTTTAGGAATTTTTAAAATGCAAATTAACCGAAATACTTATATCTGCGCAACTTTAATAGAGATGAAACTTGGCATGGTCATAGTAATCCTGTCCCCACAATATACCCCCATAAAAATTTTGAGGTCCAGAGATTTTCTCTGCTGATATGTGATCTTGAGGTATTGGATTAACATAATAATTTGGGTAGACATTCTGATTCTTGCGCGAAACTTTTTCAGGCGCTATTTTCAAAATGGCGGACAATTTCCTTTTGCTTGCTAGTTTTCGTCAGCCACAGAAGTTACTATCTTGTGTTTGGTATCAAATTATAGGTTTTGGGGTCACGGAATTCAAAGAATATGCTATTTTAATTTCAGAGTACTCCTTCCACCATTTTCCAAGATGACGCTGAAATGTTGTCTCATTTTCTCATTTACTTGACAAATCAAAATACAAATGTGATTTTTGGCTTTAAACTATAGGGTTTTGGGGTCAAGGAGGTCAACATGGCATTAATTTTGATGGAAAGGCTGTCCTTCCACCATTTTTTAAAATGGCATACAAACATTTATTGACATACACAATCATATTTAATGGGTTCTTCTCTTTTCAGGTTTGGTGATATGAAAAATATGAAACTATGACTGAAAAGGCTGGAACTAGTGTTCTCTTGATAAATTTGATTTCCAGGATAACTCTTCATTATCAAGACTCCAGGAAGGAGTCCCGACTGAGCCCTGTCTCCTGTTGACAGAAGAGATTCATCCGCTGCTGTTGCCATGCAACAGGCACACTGCTCTTCCCCTGTCAGGGATGGGGAGGCGCCCGGGGTTGGCTGGCAGTGGAGCCTTCGCGAGAGCTGGGATCGCAGCCCCTGACATGCGTGAAGGCTGGTCCCAAGCCTCCTTCTTTTGTGGAGGGGAGATCCCTGCTTGATGGGCATAGAAGACGAGACGCCAGGGAGATCTCCTTACAACAGACAAGATCCCCTCCCCCTGGTGATGTGTCCTCAACAGTGTTTGGAATAGGAACAGGGCACGGGGCGGGTGCAAGAACACCTTTCCCTTTCTGCTCCTAAGCAGATTCGGTGACTGAGGAGGGTGCCTGCAGAAGGCCCAATCTGCATAGGAGGCTGCCTTCTGAGGTTGGACATTTCAAGTCCAGTCACAGGAGGCATCCTCTGCCCCCCCCCCCCCCGATCCATGAGGGGATCGCCTCAAGGCCATCTCCAAAAGGAGGGGGCGGGGCTTGGGACATACCTTCCCAGGGTGGGGCGTCGCAAATGCAACGCCCCTCCCAGGGGCTGCATGTTCCCATGCAGGCCAGCACTTAAGAAGCCTCAATCGCTCCACCCCTCCAAGGAATGGGACAATCGGGGCTCCTAAAGTGCCTGCTGGCACAGGATTAATCTCCCTTACCCATAGAGCCCCATGGCCTAGAGCAGCCAGGTTTCTGCCACTCTTCCCTCCTGACTCTGTGGACAGGGGAGAATAATGAACAGAACCCGCCACATGACACGTTAACTAACAGTTGACCGGATAGTCAACGGAGTAGCCCATTATGTTTCTGCATTGATTATTTTGGCAAATTAGTCAACCATCTGTTGCGTGTCTGTTGTGTGTCGCCAGCCAGACAACACAATAAGCAACACAATGGACAGCTGACTCTTTACCCCCGTTGATTATTGTGTCGTCCAAACCCAGCCTAAACCAAAATAAAGGTAACTGCATTTGATCATACTTGCTCAAGTGTGTTCACCAGGGGAAGCAGACGGGCAAAGAGTAACTCCCCCACATTCTAGATTTTAACTATAAGCTTCTAAAGGCAGGGACTTTTCTTATTTTGGGATCCTATTATTCTTTGATCATGTTCCAATTCCCAACAGAAACTATGCTTAAATACGTGCAATTGTTGAATGCATAATTCTGCCCTGGTTTACCGTTGCCTCCATAATGCTCCCATCTCGATTGCCTCCCCTGTGTCAATGGTTAGATTTTACGCTCCTCAGGGCGGGGACTTGTTCTCTTATTTGCTACTCTGTAAAACCCTACACAACTTGATGGTGCGGGCCGGAGATTTCCCATCCCTGCACTATGCCACTGTACAACAATAAAGCAGCCAAATCCCAGGCATGTCTACACAGAAGTCCTACCGAATTCCGTGACACCTGCTACTGAGTTAGGATGACCCCATGAAAAGGAGGACAGGGCTCCTGTATCTTTAACAGTTGCATAGAAAAGAGAATTTCAGCAGGTGTCATTTGTATGCATGCAGCACCTGGTGAAATCCCGTCTTCATCATAACAGTTAAAGCTGCAGGAGCCCTGCTCTCTTTTGTATCTAGTCAAGCGGGCAGGGCTCCTGCAGCTTTTACTGTTGTGAGGAAGAGGGAATTTCAGCAGGTGCTGCATGCCTACAAATGACACCTGCTGAAATTCCCGTTTCTTTACAACTGTTAAAAGATACAGGAGCCCTGCCCTCCTTTTCATAGGGTCACCCTATGAGTAAGCGTGAACAGGACTGCTGCAGCCTGGAAATGACGAAAGATGGGGCGCCGGGTGGGACTTGCCGCCCAGGCTCTTCTAAGCCAAGAGCCACCAAATAACCCAACCATCTTCCAGTAGGAAAGGAGTCACTCCAAAATAAAAGGAAAGGCACGTCCGCCTCGGCGGTACGGCCACTTCTTTCCACGCACTCACCGCTCTCCGCGACACCCCTCACTCCGGGAGGAAAAGCAAGAGCAGCGGCAACACCGTAGCAGCGCTGGCAAAAGATGGCTGCGAAGCCCTGGCGCGGCGCAGGCCAGCCCTCCGCCTCCAGCCACACCCCAGCAGGGCGCCTGGGCGAAGTGCCTGCGCCGAATGCGAGCGAGACCCAGGCGGACGCGGGTCGGGAACGTTCCTGCCGCCTCATCTATTTCTAGTCCTGAGAGAGCTAGCGGGACTTTCCGGCTGCTGATCGTGGAAGCCAGCTAGCGTTGCTGCGCGCATGTTGTCGCTTTTTATACGAGTAGCCGCACTGCAAACTTTGCAAGAGGAATAAACGCGGGTCGTTGCATTTAAAAAACAATACTAAATGAAGCGGCAGCTCTGGCTGGAAATCCGGGCTCGTCGCCTTCTGCCTTTTGGCCCCCGCGCTCCGTTCGCTTCCTCCGGATCAGGCATTTGACGCAGCCTACTCTTCCTGCGGCTTTGCCCTTCTCTCCCCTCCCCTTTGCCGGCTTTCCCTGAAAGGAGCTTGGGCAGCCCGCCTGCGAAAGCAGCCAGGAGCCCCGCGCCGTTGCAGGCACGCGCTGAACGAGCATGAAGATGGCAGCGGAGGAGCCCCAAGCCAAGAAGCCCAAGCTGGAGCGCGTTCGACTTAGGTACGCACGAGAAGCAGGAGGAGGAGGAGGCGGCGGCAGCAGCCTCGGTGTTTCATTTCTTTCCAAGACTGTGCCTAAGGCAATTGCGGTTATTTAAACACGCGAAAGGAGGCGGAGAGAAAGGTAGCAGCTCAGGATAACGGCGAACCTAGATAGACTAATGCGGAGTCCTGGCGCCCCTCCAGGCTCAGAGGATGTTGCCTGGGTGTCGGGTCCGTTGCACTCTCAACGGCCGCACTTCCCGAGCGCCAGAGGTGCCTACATGGATTGGGAGAGGAAGGTTTTTTGAGGGAGGGCATCGCCTGGCCTAGCCTGCGTCCTCGATCGGACCATGGGCACAACGTGATTAGCTATTAGACATCAGGCATGGAGTTGAATGACCTCCGCCGCTTTTTCCTGGAAGCAGCAGGCAGTTGCAAGGGAGTGAAGTCCAGTTGCAAAGGCCGCCTTTGCTTGGCGCAGTTGGCAGCGTACGGCCCCGGAGGCTGTTGCATCTCGCTGAGTTTTCCCTGCTATTATTCTTGGGCGTTGGGCTGCACAATAAAAAAAAATAGGAGGCAAACGGTTCTGTTGTTCTAGCTACAATAACCATGCTTGGAAACGGTGCCTTCGCGCGCGCGCCCTGTGTGCCATTTGAGTTGTCTAACGGGACAATCAGGGAGTGGGTGTGTCGGGACTCCTTCACTCCACGTGGCCTAACTGCGAGCGCCAGGAGGCCTCGGCTCTGAAAACGAACATGTTGCAACTGGCAGGAGAGGAGGAAGAAACAACAGGGCTGCAGTTGGGAGAACAGGAAAATTCTGATTTTTTTTAGGGCTGCCTCTACAAGAGGCATTTAAAGCTCTTTCAAGGCGCATTAAAAAATTTACCTCCACAAGAATGGAGCGCAAATCGGGCATGGAGGCGCGTTTTCTCTCCGATTATGCGCATTATCGAATGCGCGTTAAATAGCGAGTTTTATTTTGCTCCTGCCGTTGAAGCGCATTTTGACTATGTGAACAAGCGATTCTCCGCATTAACTACTTGTAAAGCACATTTGAAACAACCAGTAAGGTCACCTGTTGAGTGCTCAATTACCTCCAGCATATAAGCATTTACGATAAAGCGCTTCCGAGAAGATGCGCATAATCGGAGTAACAGGCGTCAAACGGAATCTATCTAGAGGGGGGTCTCAGTAGTTGCACGCTTTAAAGAGCAGCAAACATGGCTTCACAACCTGACAAGGAATTGGCGTCAGGCTTGGGGCTCCTTCAGACGTAACTGTTCGTATACCAAAGACAGTTTAGTGTACATAAAAACACTAAAGTGTGTCTGCAGCAATGACAGGTTTGTCAATGTGTGTATTTATACAGGAACACTTGTTGGTGGGCCCCCAACTGTTTATATTTGTTTAGCAAACACTCCCCTTGCCTCTCCAGGGGCAAATGGTGATATCGTCCCTGGTTGCCTGATAAGTGTAGCTCTGTTTGTATACAGGCAGTTTTTAGGTATAAATGTAACAACATACATGTGAAAACTAGGGATGTGCACTGGATCGGACCCGATCCACGATCCGAGTCCGGTCCAGTGGGAAATCGGATAAATTATCCGATTTCCGATCCCGCAGCTGGATCGGCCGATCCAATCCGAACCGGTCCGAAAAGGCTCCGAACCGGTTCGGCGGATCGGCTGGCGCCCACCGCCGCTTCCATTGGCAGGCGCCAGCGGGCGCCCGCCGATGAAAGTGGACAGCGGGGGGGGGGGAGGAGGGGGGCGCTTACCTTCTCGGCCCGTCCGGCACTAGCAGCTACTACCAGCGGGCTCCGCGGCCTGCTCTAGGGTGGCGCGCCGGGTGATGTCATCACCCGGCGCGCTACTCTAGAGCAGGCCGCGGAGCCTGCTGGTGGTAGCCGCCGGCCCCGGACGGGAGCGGACGGGCCGAGAAGGTAAGCAGGGGGTGCGTGGAGGGGAGGAGGGGGCGCGCGGAGGGGGGAGGGGGGCCCTTACCTTCCCGGCCCGGCGGCTCCCGTCCGGCGCCGGCGCCTACTACTACCAGCAGGCTCCGCGGCCTGCTCTAGGGTGGCGCGCCGGGTGATGTCATCACCCGGCGCGCTACTCTAGAGCAGGCCGCGGAGCCTGCTGGTAGTAGTAGGCGCCGGCGCCGGACGGGAGCCGCCGGGCCGGGAAGGTAAGCAGGGGGTGCGTGGAGGGGAGGAGGGGGCGCGCGGAGGGGGGAGGGGGGCCCTTACCTTCCCGGCCCGGCGGCTCCCGTCCGGCGCCGGCGCCTACTACTACCAGCAGGCTCCGCGGCCTGCTCTAGGGTGGCGCGCCGGGTGATGTCATCACCCGGCGTGCTACTCGAGAGTAGGCCGCGGAGCCCGCTGGTAGTAGCCGCCGGCGCCGGACAGGAGCGGACGGGCCGAGAAGGTAAGCAGTGGCGGGGAAGGGGGCTTACCCCCCCCCCCCCGGAGCCGTCCGCTTCTATCCGCTGGCGCCCGCGGGCGCCAGCGGATGGAAGCGGGCGGCCCCAGGGGGGGTAGGGAGCGCGGGGGAGGGGGCTTACCTGCCGGGGCCGTCCACAGCGGACGGCCCCGGGGGGGGGAGGGAGTTAGGCCCCCCCTCACCCACCCGCCGCCATTTTTTCCTCATAGACTTGCATTGCAATGCAAGTCTATGGGGAAAAAAATGGCGGCCGATCCAAAAATTAACGATTTTTGGGTCGGGATCGGACTCGATCCGGTCCGGGGGGCCTCCGATTTTGTCCGAACCGGTCCGGGACAAAATTGGAGGTCCCGATCCAGGTCCCGATCCGATCCGGGGGGGTCCGTGCACACCCCTAGTGAAAACTTTATTCATGGAAACAAGAACGCCTGTTTCAGAAATCAGTACTGGGAATGGGCCTAGAAAATTGAATGAGTGTGAAGAGCAGAGCAGATTGCTCAGATAGTAACTGTATCCTCTTCTGCATATCAGGTGAAGACGTCAGCAAGGTAGGGGAATGAATGCTTATCAGAATTGTGAACTTTATATGCTGTTATAGTTTGACAACCAGGAAATCTTTACAATTAGAGGAGTCCAAACAACACCAGGGATTTCGTCAATTCAGAGGAAATTAGTGCATGAAAAGAAGATGAATCAAATTTCTCTCTTAATTTCTAGATTCTTTTAACATATTCTTAAACTGAATTTCAGTTCAATTTGGGCTGTAATCCCATGCACGCTTACTTGAGAGCCAGCCCTATTAATCAATCACAGAAGGCCTTTTACTTCTGAGGAAACATGCATAGGATTGTGGTGTTAATTATCCACTCAGTTTCATTTTTGAGCAGTACACAGAACAAGCCTTGGCCTCATTCTGTGCATATAGCAGTCAACAAGCCATGACCCCCATTACACAAGTGCTCATGGGAATGTCTGCAACATGCCCATGCCTGTACAGACATGCGTAGGCAGCACTCCATGAGATCAGGCTCCTAAACGTATGTAATTATGCTCATTGCAGATGTGCCCACAAACGTACATATGGCATGGTAGAGCCTGCTGTCACCTGCAGTATGAGTGTTCATTGAATGCATGAAGGATAAGTCCTGTTCTGTAAACAAAGCCTTTCAGTAAATCAGGACTGCAATCAGAGATAGCAGTGGAGATGAGGGTTGGCCGGCACGGGCCTGCAAAAAAAAACCCCTGCTGTTATCTCCGATCTCAGATTGGAGATGGCAGCAGAGGGACACTCTCCGAGGGGATTCCTCCAGGGGGTGAGGCTTGGGGCCTAAGAACCCAATAGGCTGTGTAGGCTGGATTGGGGTGCCCCATGGGCCAGAGGTTCTACATCCCTGCCTTAAGGTAAGCATGCCATTAGCAAGTTGCCTGGTTACCTGTGATGAATAAGAATGATCTCCAGGTAACCAAGAACAGAGTTGGTTCATTTTTCTGGCAATTTATGTATTGTGACTAGGATTCTCTCTGGAGTTATTTTCACAGCTGGTTAAAGGAGATGTGTTATACCGGGGGGGGGGGGGGGCACTTGTGGCCTACAACTCCCATGACCCCTCACCATTGGCTATGCTGGCTAGGGCTGATTGGAGTTGTAGGCAAAACATTTGGAGGGCCACAAGTTGTCCACCCCTGCCCTTCCCAACCCTGTTATTTGAGATCCCAGAATTGAGGTTGGGACATTTTGCATTTTGCCACTTTCATACTTTGTCACTTTGTCTTAAAATGACCCATAGTGGGGTATGTGGAGAACCTTGGGGACTTGGTGGGCTGATAAAGAAAATTTCATGAGTCTGGAAGAAAATTATTCTGAAATCAATTACTTCCAAATAGATGTGTTGGACAGGAATGCCGGCTTTCCCCACCTATGCCTTATCAACAAAGCTTCAAAATATGCCTCCCTTATCCATCAATGGATTTATAAATTTGTTTCAGATCTTGTGGGAGTTCCAGCAAAGCCAATTCTCTCTGGCCAGGTTCTGGGACTTTATCCTTTGATTTACATGTTGTAGCTGTTTTTGTTTTGATTTTCTGAAAGGGGACAGTTCTTTTTATTTTGTCAATTATTTGCTGCCACCACCTCTTTTGATGTTCTTGGACTAATGCAATAGGTAATCATTTTCCATGGGGTAGTCACTAGAGGTGTGCAGAGCGGGTCTGCTCTGCAGCGTGTTCTCCGCTCTGAAATTTGGGGTGGCTCCCTTGCTCCAGATCAAAATCTGTTAAGTGCAAGCAGTCAAAATATTTATTTCATATTTTTTTTAATGGAGGCATAACTAATCTGTGCAAATACATGTGTAGATGCTACCTCAAAGCAATCCATATAAGTAGTTGGATACACTAGTGTCTGTAAGTAATAGGTGTCATAGTTTTAGCTTTCAAGTTAAAATATAATCATTTTGTTAGAATAAGTTCCTGTTTCTTTCATCACATCTTAAGTATAGAAGGAGGTAATGGAGAATATGAGAGCAACATTTTTGCTTGTTTGTTTTGAAAAGGAAAGAAGGATCAACGTTTTTATGCCAGAGAAATGCTAGCAGAGTTGTTTCATTGGTAGACTAAAGGTTTATTTACAGATAAAACTTTACCCCTTGATGAATCTGTGGAGTTGTGTTTGTAGAGCGCACCACTGCACAGATAAGCTGGCTTCTTCAGCCTTGAAACAAATGTGAAAAACCTATAATGGTGTTTTTTCCTTTCAGATTGAAGTTTCACTTTGCTTCTAGCATTCAGGGCGATACCCAACTATACTTTCACTATACTAGTAACCTTTAACTAGTTCAATTTTGAAACCATGTTGAGTCTGGGGTGTTAATATAATAAAGGAATAAAAGTGGGGACATGAAAACAATGTCATAGTTGAGGGGGGAATGGGAATTCCTTGTCTACCCTTTTACTGGCAGGCAAAGACATTTGTATTCAAGCAGGCCTTTGGCATGTAAGAGGGCCTGTTGAATTGTGTTTTAATGTATTTATTTTATCGTTGTTTTAATCAGGTTTTATTTATCCTTATAAGCTGCCTTGAGTGCCATTTTCTTGGTAGAAAGGCAAGCTATAAATCAAATTGTGTCATCCGAATGCTGCCATAGTCAACTCAGCGCTGATCCTCATCCACACCACAGTTGATTATTTATTACCATGTTGTGTGGGGAGTATCCCCTAGGGTTAGGGTTAGTCATCCCACCATTGACTATCGTGTCGTCCGAATTGAGCCAGTGGGACTGACTTCAAGATATGCATGCCTAGATATGCTGTTTGTGCTTACCTCTCTCCCACTGGAACTGATAGGGCATTAAAGACTCAATCTTATGCATGTTAGGATGCAATTTTATGCATGTTTAGAGAGAATAAAGGTCCTACAATTCCTAGCATTCTCCACTCCCATGGCTATCTGGGAAATGCTAGGAGCTATAGGACCTTTTTCTATCAACATGCATAGGATTGAGCCTTTAATGTCGTATCAGTTTCAGTAATGTTATTATTAAACATTAAACATTAAATACAGAAGTTTGGTGTGGAATAAACAAAGAATAAGTAGCACACAATTGGGAAGTGTTGCAAGCATTATAAAATGTTTTTTGCAAGGGAACCTGGAGCTGATGCCACAAACCCTACTTTTTCTGTCCTGGCTGGAAAAAAGGCTCCAAAGCAGGCAGGCAAGCATCATCAAAGCTAACAGTGCAATCCTAAATGTGTTTACTCAGCAGTAAGGCCTATGACTCTAATCCTGTGCGTATTCACTTGGAATTTTTCTCCAGTGGTGCAGGGAAGAGAGCCTGCTATATGTCCTGCCCCATCTGAGGTGTAGCCAGTGGAAACACATGACAGCGGCTCCTTCAGTTGTGGCACCATTTCTGTGGGACTACATACCTTCGGAGTTTTACTGCCTCCTCTTGGATAGTATTTCACAGGTGTATAGTACTTCAGGCCCTGGGGGCCAAATCAGGCCCTCCATGGTTCACCAAAAGGACATGCCCTTTCCCCCCCAACTATCCGTCATTTGGTGCTTTCCCAGCTTTCATGCAGTTCCTCCCCCCATTCTAAAGCTAAGTTACTGGCAGTAAGTGCTTTAAGCTAAAATTTGCTGGTATTTTTGGTTTTTGGGCCCCACTGCTTTTGCCTGCAGTCTTGCCTACCACTGCAATGTAGCCTATGAGAGCTTCTCCAAAAGAGAATTTAGCCCTCAGGTTGAAAGAAATTCTGCACCCAAGTATATCACAACCTGCTGAAGATGTTTTCATTTAGAAAGACCTTTTATTTAGGCAGGCAGGTCAGGGTTGGTTTTTTTTTTAATTTGTTGCTCTCTTTCCACTGTTGTAACTTGGATTTGTGTGTGTGAGGAAGATTTTTTATCTGCTGCTTTTATTTATTTTGGATGTATTTTGGTGGCATCTTGTTGATTTAAAATTTCTTTACCTTGAGCAATCCACATTTTGAACTGGAGAGGCAGGATATCATTATTCTTTAAAAATAAGAAATAATTCTATGTCTGAATGTATATATTTCTAATTGGTGTTAATTAACAATTAATAGCTGATCCAACAAACTTTCAAATTTCAAAGTTAGGGTTTGTCAGGTGTGTGGGTGTTGATGCCGGATGTGTATAGTAGCAGAAACAAGTTTGATATTCTGTCTTGATTCGTCTTTCCTGCATGATAGGATGCTTAGGGCCTTTTTTTTAAAAAAAAGAACTGGATACACCTAATGATGATTTAGGACAGGCATGTCAAACTTAGATGGGTTGGAGGGCTAAATTCTCTACACAGCAGATGCCCAGGATCTGTCATTTTCCTACGAAAATGTATCAGTTCCAACATATTTTATTACCACTCCGCTCCACTCATTGTGAAATGGTCTGTGAAATCTGGCTTCTAATTTGGAAACGATGGGGGGAGGGGGAGGCTTCTGGTGTGACAAATGAGCTGCCTTGAGTGCCATTTTTGGGTAGAAAGACAGGGTATAAATAATAAAATAAAATGTCATATTTTGCCTGTTGAGGGTTCCAAGCCACTAGAATTGTCTCTTCATATGTTGTATTGATTTATGTAGCATGTGGAAATGTATAGCAAAGAGTGATTAAGGCCCCTGTGCCATATGTTCAACTCCCATATCTTAGGGCGGCCTTCTCCAACCTTGTGTGCTCCAGCAGTGTTGGAAACATGGTGCCATTATCCCCAACCAGCATGGGATGATGGGAACTGTAGTCCAACAGACCTAGAGAGCATCAGGTTGGGGGAAGTTTGTCTTGGGGGGTTTCTTAGGAAGTCTACTTATGTTCACAGTTTCTGGTGTAGAAGGAGTTTCACCTGTTCTTGTCTCCTGGCAGAATAGGTTCAGCCCCCAGAATCCACTTGTTAAGAGTATTGATTTTGGTCACCCTCTTTTAAGGCAGGGGTAGGCAGACTTGGAGGTCATCGGATCTGCCTTGTTTTTGTACTAGAACCCAAAGAGCCACCAACCAGAGCCATGCACAAAAGATATACAAATAAGCCATATTCCAGTGTTCTGTATTGGAATAGAACAAATACGCAAAGAGACGGAGCGCTCCAGACCTGCCCCTCTACTCATGGAGGCAGCTGTTTGACGAGGAAACCCTTCCTGAATCCATGGAGTGACTTTTCTGGAGAGTTAGAACACTGAGAGGGGCAGGGCTGGAGTGCACCCTCTCCTTTGGGGTTTGCTCTATTCATGTGCAGGACTTTAGAATGAAAGTACAGGGTGCCTTTGAGCACATTCCGAGCCTAGGAATTTAGTTTTAGAATCAGAATTGAAGTGAGCTCATAATCCTGTCACGGAAAAGGCCACTCCTAGTTATCTCAAGCTTTCTGCATTTCTGCAACCTAATTTAGGTGGGAAAAGTCATCTTGTTCTTGCTATTGTTATGTATTGGGGAGTCAGAAACCCTTGCTGATCTATTGCAAATTGTCCAGAGGTCTACCAATAAATTCCAAACTGCTCCCCCCCCCCCCCCCCGGCCAAAGAAGATTCTTGAGCTACTTTTAGCAAACCTAGCCTGACTAGAATACATCTCTTATTTGTGCCATGGTAACAAACATAGATCCCTGTCAGAATGACTATACCATTGATGTATTTAGATAATTCTTGTCTGTAAAACATATTCCCAATATTATAAGAGTTTAAAAGTGAAAGAAATGACTAAAGGGAATTGGTCAGCCTTTCTTAACCTGGTGCCTCCCAGATGTGTTGGACTACAACTTCTAGAAACCCTCAGCCAACATAGCTGACTGGAGGATTCTGGTGGTTGTAGTCTAATACATCTGGAGGGCACCATGTTGGAGAAGGGTGGGATAGGTCATTGTACTGGCTTTGTCCTGCAAAGATGTAGGGATCCATGAATATCCTGTAAAATAGTATGTGCATTGTAGCCCTACATCCATGCAGGCTGTTACGTACATGTTTTATCCTCTGCAGAGCCAAACTGTATGTCTATATGTATGTATTTATGTATTTGAGAGCCTGTCTCCTGGTTGATACCAAATACACTTCTGCAAACTGACACAACCAGGAGGGCCTCTGCAGCAGATCAGAGTGATCTATTGGAGTGGTAAAGGAGAAGACACTCCTTCAGGTAACCTGGTCCCAAGCTGTTTAGAACTCTATAGGTCAAACCCAAAATCTTGAACCTGACTGAGCAGCTAATTGGCAGCTAGTCTAACTCCTTTAGAAGTGGTGTTACGTGCTTAAGATATGACATCCAACTGAGTAGTAGGCCTGCTACATATTGCACTAGCTGCATCTCTGGACCAGCTCCAAGAGCTGGATGTCATCAGTATACCGATGGGACTATGCTCCATATCTCCTCAGAGCAACTTTGAATGGCTTCGTGTAGATGTTAAATAGCATTGGGGACAGGATGGTTCCCTGCAGCACCCCACAGCACTATGAGGCCAAGGTGTAGTCACCTACTGCCACTCTCTGGAAATGGTCCTATAAGCCACACACATCTGCCCTGTCAGCACACTAAGAGCAGTGTCCAACTGTGTCATTCTGCTAGCGCAACTGGTTGCACATCACGCTTGCACAGCTGGTTATGCATTATGCTTGCACAACCAGTTGTGTGACCAGTTGCACATTACACTTCCACAATGGGAAGTTTTGGCAGAGCTCTATTTGAATTTGCAGGGTGGCACTATTGGCTACTGCCCTAACTGTGATTGCAAGTGCTGTGTGCAACTAAGGTGGCCAGTTGAAAAAGAGAGCAGGGCTCCTATCCTTTAACAGTTGTGTACAAGAGGGAAATTCAGCAGTAATAACTTGCGTGACAACTTTTAAAGGTGTAGGAGCCCTGCCTTTTTTTTCTGTCTGGCCCCAAGCACCTACTAGATAGTGATTGTGACATCTTTAGTGATAAGGGGCAGCAGATGAGTTTACACAGAATAGAGACAGATTTTTTGTGTGAAAGCAAGACTCTTCATTGGCTGCCATGTGGTTGTTAGTACTGCTAAGGGTGCCTCTTCAAGAGAGGTTTAAAGCTCTTTCAAGGCTGATTAAAATTTTTACCTCTACAAGAGAGGAGCACAAATTGGGGGCTGAGGCGCTTTAAACATCCGATTATGCGCATTATCGAATGCGTGTTAAACGGCGAGTTTTAATTTGCGGCAGCAGTAAAGGCCTTACCGCCGTGTAAACATGCGATTCTCTGCATGTCAACAAGTTTAAACCGCGTTTCGGTCGTCCCGTAATGCGCTTCGCCGCCTCTCGTACAGAGGTATTAGGAGTAAATGCGCTTCTGAGAATATGCGCATAATCGGGCAGCCAGGCGCCAAAGCGAATCCTTCTAGAGGGGGTCTAAGTTTACTAATTTGAGAAAGAGAACTACAGTCTGATGTTTTATGTGCATGCACTGCATATGTCTTCTATACAAAACCCAATTGATGCTTGACAATCAGCTCATGATAGTCTCCATAACACATCTAAAGAAAAAACAACCAAATGGCAGCAAGTGAAAAGTCTTGCTTTCAGAAAAATATTATTTCATTTAAGCTACACCTCCTGAAATTTGCTTTTGTACACAACTATTTAAAGTGCAGGAGCTCTTCCTCATTTGCATTTGGCCAGCCTAGTTCCACACAGTATTTGTACTCATAGTTAGGATGCTTCCAGACATTGGCTTTTATTCTGTAATCATCTTGCCTCATTTATGGAATGTTATGGGGGATCTAGATGTTGTTGTGTTCCAGCTGTAACATGTTTTCTTACTACTTCTGTTTTTTTTTGTCTTAACTGCTGAAAATCTGTTGAAGAGAAAAAGAAGGAAGAGATGCACAATGCATTTGGATTGTTAGTGCTAGGTCCCCTCTGTCTGAAAGGACCCTTAGCATGTGGACTACAATGGGATTTACTCCCTAGTAAGTGTGCTTAGGATTGCACCTGAAGTGTTTTTTTCAGAAGTAAAGCCCATTGAATTTGGTGGGACTTAACTTCAGTCACAGTTTTATGATCAGGTTTTTAATTTGTCTAACATTTGATGTGACAAATGAGAATTTTGCAATCCTTGGATCAAGAAAGTTTTGTAGACTTATTATGCAAATTTGTACATACCTGTTCAGGGTTTCTTCTAATTTTTTTAAAAATAAACAGTGTGGAAGAACAGAGTTGCATGTTCCAGGAGCTCTGCCCTGCATCCCCTAAGCTGCCCTACTGCCCTCAGGTGCAGTGAAGAACATCACGTCAAAGTCAGATTCTTTTGTAGGTGGAATGGGGTGGGAGCATTATCTTGTTCTTCCCCAACAGGCAGCAAAATATTTTTGGCACCTGTAAAATAGCAATTTTCAGCCAGTGTAATTTGTATGACAAACTACAATGCTGTACTGCCCTAGACAGCATATCCAAAGCAGAAGGATTATGGGAGTTGTATGCTAAAACATCTGGAGGGCCACAAGTTGCCCACCACTGCTCTAGTTCATTGACTCTAACATTCTCTAGGGGGTTGCCTAGCATGCTACCCACTTCCCATGTTTCATTGCTATTTCTCTTGCTCTGGGGCTCAAATTACCTCTTCTGCACAATTAAATGGAAGATGAAAAATAATTCTGGTGAAGTTGAGGATTAGAATTATGGTTGTTCATAACTGAAACACCAATATTTTAGGGGTAAAAGTTATTTCAGATAGTCAAAACAACTCTGCAATTGTAGGAATGTTTGATCAAGCAACATGCAGGTACTCAATGTACTTTTTTGACACACAGTGCCAAAAAGGGTGAAATAAATTACAACTTTTACACTGATCTTATGCATGGCTGTTGTGAAACAAGTCACATTGATTTCAGTGAGCCAAGTAAACATGCTTAAGATTAGAGCCATGCAGCTCGATCCTATGCATGTTTGCTCAGAAGTAAGTCACGCTGAATGTTGACTTTTTTTCAAGTAAGGCTGAACATAATCACAGACTTAGTCTCAGAGAAATAGATTAGCCTAAATTGCCTAAATTGCTTAAGATTTGAGTAATGAAACAAACATTTCCTGCATCCCCTTTTAAAAACTGGTGTTATATTGCCCTTTTCATTACAGAGGCCAGTTTTAGGGGATGTTTCATATTTTGGTTAGAAGATCAGCAGGTTTACGTTTCAATTCTTAGTTTGATTCCATCTGCATCCAGTGATTTTATTTGTCTCCAATTTGTCATTCAGGTCTAAAACTTCCTCTCTTGTCACTACTATTGGACTCATTTCTTCAGACTCTCTTCCTGAAAGTATCTGTTCAAACATGGGTATCTGCCCTACATCTTCTGTAGTGAATTTATTCAGCTTCTCTGTGATCTCCATCTGGGAAAAGATGTTTGGGTTCCCCCTTGTGCTCATAGGGCTGGATTCCCTCACTAGCCTGTCCTGCATTTAAAGTCTGGCTAGCTTTTCCCAACTGCTGCTGCAGCCAATCAGATTAAAAGAGCATAATTTAAGACACAACTGCTGGGACAGTAATTTTTGCTGGTTTGACAGGCTGAGACCCAGGCTGGTTTTGGAAAACACGATAATCAACGGAGGGGGGGAAAGGCAACCGTTAGTTGTGTTGCTTATTGTGTTGTGTGGAGGGCAACACACAACGCACACACAGCTGACGGTACGCTATTCTGGGCAATTAAGCAATGGAGAAAAACAACGGGCTCGCATGTTGTTTATCCCGAAATCCGTTGTTTAAAGTGTTTTGTGGAGGGAACTCCCCTCTCTCCCTGTACTTATCCGTTTGGGCATAGAGTTCTGCCAGCCAGAGGAGCCGAAACCCCCCTGCTGCTCCTATACAGCTGGCAGAACTTGCGGTGCATGCTGGGATACAGCCGGAGGACTGAGGGAGGTGGGAGGGAGGAGATGCAGCAGCCCAGGACGGCAGGACTTTCAGCCACGCGATGGGGGGAGGGGCAACATGTCGTGTGCTGCGCACCGGCAGAATAACGCACAATGAGTGTGTGTTATTAACCCTTCCGTTGTCTAAAGTGTCATCCGAAACCAGCCCCAGTGTTGTGGCTAAAAGGCCAAGCTATGAATCAGGAAGTCCCTGTTTCAGATGTCATGTTTGCTATGAATTATTAAGCTGCTGCTGCATATAATTCACTCTTCACCATCCTCAGCCAGCCCCCTCCTGTCTACAATATGTGGATAATAACGGTGACCTACAGGGATTGTTGTGAGGATGAGGTAGTAAGAGGCTGAGTTCGGACAACACTTTAGGCAACCGAGGAGGGGGGGAATAGCATACTCACCATGCATTATTTTTGTGGTGCCCCCACATGACATGTTGCCCCTCCCCCCCCTTGTGCAGCTGAAAGTCCCGGCATCCTTCTGGGCTCCCCCCTCCCTCAGTCCTCCGGCCATATCCCATCATGCACCGCAAGTTCTGCTGGCTGTATAGGAGCGGCAGGGTTTTTTTCGGATGCTTCTGCCGACGAGCTCTATGACCAAGTGGAATAATACACGGAGAGAGGGAGGTTCCCAGCACTTAAGCAACGGTAGGCTGACCATCTGAAAAGGAGGACAGGGCTCATGTAACTTTAACAGTTGTAGAGAAAAGGGAATTTCAGCCAGTGTCATTCGTGTGCAATTAGTTCCTAGTAAAATTTCCTCTTCATCACAACTGTTAAAGTTGCAGGGGCCCTGCCTTCTTTTGTATATGGTCACTCTAGTATAGTGCCTGCAACTTTAACTGTTGTGATGAAGAGGGGATTTCACCAGGAACTAATTGCATACAAATGACACCGGCTGAAATTCCCTTTTCTCTACAACTGTTAAAGTTACATGAGCCCTGTCCTCCTTTTCAGATGGTCAGCCTAAGCAACGGAGTTCGGGATAAACAATGTGCGAGCCCGTTGTTTTTCTCCGTTGTTTAAGTGCCCCAAATAGGTTACCGTCACTTGTGTGTGCATTGTGTGTTGCCCTCCACACGACACAATAAGCAACACAACTGACTCTTGCCTCTCCTCCCCCCTCCCAGTTGATTATCGTGTGGTCCGAACTGAGCCAGAGTGGGGTTGTATCACTTCAGGCAGCAGGCAGTTTTAAAAAAACAAACAAACCGGACCGTTCTGCCAGTAAAATAAAATCTACTACATCTAGTAGACTTGTTTCTTATTTACTTGAGTTTGAACACGGAAAGTGCTAAAGTAGCACTAGCTAGGCGACCAGTACAATCTGCTACGTGTCTACTTAGAAGTAAGGCCAACTGAGTCCAATCGAACTTACTCCCAGGAAAGTGTTTTTCGGGTGTCCGTCTAACCCATCCTTCCTGTCAACGCGAGCGCGGTTTCCCGGGCAGCCCTTGCTAAAGGAGACAGCAGGACGCTTCTGTCCTTCCTGCTGCCTTAGCATGAGCAGAGACTATTGGGCGTAGGGGAACCTGGTTACCCCCAGAGAATCCACCCCCCCCCTCATTCCTTTCAATGATACTTCTTGCACGGTTTTTTTTCTTTTGATAACGATAAAATCGGGTGACGGGTAATAGGCGGGGAAGAGCGCGTGCGCCCACACGCGTTATCCACAGCGAAGATGGCGGCACGGAGGCCGTCAGCCCTTGCCCGCAGCAAAAATGGCGGGAACTCCGCTTCATTGAGCCGGAGCTGACACTGCCTCCCTCGCTGTTTGCATGTAAGCGCCGACCTCAGCTGCGCTTACTCCGAAGGAAAGGCGCGTGCGGGGGGCTCCTGTGCGGTGGAAGCGGCTGCACTGAAACGCGCTACGAGCTCCGGCGGTGGCCGAGCAGCCCTCCGCGCTCCCTTTCTGGTCCTGCCCACCGGCTTCCCCCTTTCAGCCAATGGCGGCGAGCAGGCGGGCAGGGGAGGCGGGGCCATGGCCATGGCTGCGCTGCTCGGCCCGCGTCGCCTCAGGCACCTTTGGTCAGTCGGCGGAGACGCGTCGCGTGCTGAGGAGGCAGGGAAGGGGGGCTGCCCAGAGCTCCGCGTGCCACCGCCACTCCACTCCGGTCCGAGCAAAGCCGAATGCGAGCGACACCACCACCGCCATGCCCACTCTGAGGTATCAGCGCGGTTGAGGCTTACCCCCGGGGCAGGGAGCTGCTCCTGCCGCCACCACCACCCTTTCGCCCTCCCTGGGATGACTGGCAGTGGGTCTTGGGGGTGATGTGTTAGGGGGTGGCGCCGTGGGGTCCGCTTTTCGGTGGGTAGGAGGCGTGAGATTGGGGCGGGCTTGGCTTTCCCATATGGATTTTTCTCTCTGCTCCCCACTGCTCAATAGCTTCACGCTTGCCGCAGTTATGTTGTCAATATAGGGGTGAAATCATACGTGCAGTAAGACTCGTTGAAATGAATGGGGCTTCAGTTAGTCATGCCTGTAATGGCTCTACTCTAAGCAAGCCTTACTGCTGGTTTCACCCATAATTTAGGAGAGGGGTAATTGCAAACGCCTCAGAAAAGCCTGACAAGAGATTTTGGGATCAGGTTTGGAAATAGTAACTTTCCCAAGGTTCCACTTGCATGTATTTCCCAAGGCTGGATTTGAACCCAGGTTCCTGTGTCCAGTTCAAAGTTGAAGTCGGTTTTGGCCCTTTGAAAATAATTAAAAAGGGGGGGAGCCCCTTCTGTCCCCAATTAAGGCTCTTGCAACTCAATCCCCGTAATTGCTTTGAAATAAGGTTCATTGAATCGATTCGGGCAAACTTCCATATAACTGTGGCTCATTTCTTCCAAAATAAATAGGGTGGGGTGGTTAATTTCTTTGGCATCTTTAGTAAGAATATAAGAATGAAAACGATATCCTTCAGCAGTTGCTGTCATTACCCTCTATTTTTCTAGCTCTGGGGGCAAGATATGTTGCCGTTTTAAAGGGGCTGGTTTCTCTGGGCATAACCATGCACAAGCGTCTGTAACTCTGAAGATCCTTTTGCATCAGCAATAGCATGAACAAGCTCTTCTTGCTTTGTAAGTGCCTTGTATACAAAGAATAGATGCTTGGGTTGATAAAAAAATGTATGCTTGGAAAATGTATCATCAAAGGATTTTGCAGAAATTTCTGGGATGAACACTCAATTCGTATTGAATCTGATGATTCTAATAATCACTTTAAATTGAGGATGGCCCTTGGAAGGCTTCATGAAGTTGTGCATTGCAGGAAACATCAGTAATATTGGACAAACTGTCTTTCAGGCCATTACTTAATCTTCTCATAAAGGAAACTACTACTGTTTTCCATGGGCTCCAGGGCTTTGCAAAAAACTGGAAACAATTACTTTCAAGTAAGAATAATCTGGCTTTGACTGCTGAATAAAGTGCTTACCTAAGGTCCTCTTAAAGAAAGAACTTACAATGAGGACATAAGACGAGCAAAGCTAGATCAGACCAAAGGTCTGTCTAGTGCAGCTTCTTGTTTCTGTCAGTGGTCAGACAGATGCTTCTAGCATCTCCTAGAAGATTCTTGGGGCAGAGAAATACTGCCTCAGAACACAGAGGTTTCATTTAATTATCATAGCGTATACCTACTGATAGACTTAATTCTCCATGATGTTTCCTGATTCTCTGTTAAAGCCAGTGGCCATCACCACTGGTTAAGGCACCTACTCTGCAAGGGTGTGATGTTTATATGGTCATAAATATTCCTTGTTTAGGAGAGGCCCACTGTTATGAATTACTGGTTTTCATTTGTGCTTATGTCAAATGAGGACATGTGAGCAGAGGGAGTGTTGTTTGGAGAGCTGTGATAAGCATTTTTGGTTAACTCCATAGGAGACACAGGAGAGAGTAAGGTCATGGCATACGAAAACTTCCTTTCCTTTTTTTCTCCCCTTGCGTTTGTGGATATGCTTTAATTTTGCAAATTCACTTCAGTTTTAACATGTACATAATCTAGATCTGCAACTCTTGGAGACACCAGGTGATAAGTTTTGAATGAGATAATCATCAGAATGAGTTGAGCTGTCCTGTGTAAATAGCTTAACCACTGCAATTTTCTCAAAACGTGTTTTTCTCTTCAGTTATTTTCACTGTGCCAATAGTTAGCTAGTTAGCTTCTTAGCAAATATATATTATAATTCATCCCATAGTGCCTGAAGAGCTATCTAAAGTTTCAGCCACAGAGTTTAATTATCCTTATCTGGTGTATCAGATATCCTTTGCCTGTAGATGTGAAGCATAAACCAGTGGGTCTCTGAGGGTATGATTCAGTTCAGCTACCAGATTACACTGAGCCAACATGCCTTGAGATGTCTCTAGGAATAGAACAGCTTTCATTCTGACTGATTTAATGTCTGTAGTCTTTGCTTTTAAAGAGGCTGGCCGCTGAGGTGCTGAGTGTGCATATTGGCTCTTTTTGCAAGACTATGCTCCACAAGTCAAGCACAAACGCTACCATTTGATGAGAGGGAGCAGATATGCAAAAGAATCACATCACAACACACACGAGTTATTCTTACACACACAAAATCTATCCTGGATTAGTTTTTATATTGGTAAATAGTTGTGTGTGAGGAAGCACAGAGTCTCCTGCGGAATATTGCTATGGCTGCCTCTGTTCCTGGCTTGTAAGGAGGGTGTTGTACTGAGGACAAGCACAGTGAAAATCACACAATTTAGTTATTTTTTAAAACGTTCTAAGCCGCCCCTCATCCACAAGGGATTTTAGGGTGGTATCTCAAGCATATTATAAAACAGTCATTGTTAAATCAATACAATAAAATGTAGAGGCGTAACTATCCCAGCAAACGGTATGGTTAGCTTAAAATGCTTGGCAAATAAAAATGATATAGCGCAGAAACAACATGGAGCTTCCACCAGTTGTACTTCCTTTGTGAGGGCATTCTAGAACCAAGCACTTACCTCAGTGATAGAACTCAAGAAAGGATTTCCTCTCATGATCTTAGTGCATGAGCACTAAGAATAGCGTGGGAGGATGCTCTCCTTCAGATATTTGCACCCCAAGCCATTTAGGGTTTGCTTTAAAAGTAAGTATCAGCACTTTTGAAGTACCCACACTTTGCAGCAAATAGGAAAATAATGTAAATTGTCCAATCTTTTGTCCACTGACTTGGAAACAAACCCCATTGATCTTAAGAAGAGTCTTGCTAGATTAGATCAAAAGCTTCTCTGGTCCAATGTCCTGTTTTCCACATTGGCCACCCAAATGCCTATAAAAAGCCCATTAGCAGGGCACAAGAGACCTCCTTCTGAGTGAACATGCATAGGATCAGGGTGCTAGTTTCAGTCTCAAGCATGCTAACTTGGTCCCATTCCAATCCTAAATTCGTTAACTTGGAAGTATGTGACTTGTGGACACATGCAGCCACAAAAATTGCAGGGTAGTCTCCATCTTGCAGGTCCTCCATGTAAGCCCCCTTTGAGCTGAGAAAAACAGTAATCAATTATAGGTGAAATGAGTCTTTGCTGTACCTGCAACATTGTTTTGCTAACAAATATCTCAATGTATTGTTTATGTTTGGTATATGTTTGTGTTATATTATTGCAACTTCAAATGTTAGTAAGTAAAAGTTCCAAAATTGCTCTCCTACGCTAGGGGAGAACACTTATTTATTTATGACGTTTGTATCCAAGAAACTCAGGGTAGCTTATATAGGGTTTCCCTCACTTTATCTTCACAACAACTCTAAAGTTGATAGACATTGACCTGGTTCACGCATCACAGCGGCAAATTGTGAGTTAATTCACCCACGATTTACGAGGAATCGTGGAGTGTGCAAGCCGTTTCTGGTTTCATTGAACAACTTATGGACTCCCTGTTCATAGATTGTTTGTCTAATGTCTAATCCCAGACATTCTGTCTGTTTGTATAACTTTTGTGGTAATGAAGTATGAGAGCTGAGAAAGGGTTTAGCACTAATTGCTGGCTTGGATTCTGGGAGAGAGATTGTGTTCAAGATTGTGTACTCATCACCTTTGAATTGGTTGCAGCAAAAGCTTGTACAATGATGCTTGTGAGTAAGTTCAAACCCTGAATTTGCAAGCTATGTGGAAGATACAAACGTTTGCCTCATCTAGAAGTAATAAATTTTATATTTCTAACCACGTAACAACCAGCAAAAGCAGGCAAATGAATAATACTGTTTTTGCCATGTTAACATTGTTTTACAAACTTTGGACTGACTTACATTACTCAATCCTAACTTTATGACATGGAAACAGCTCTTGCTGAAGTCAGTGGGGCTCACTTCAGGGTTTACATTTTGAATCATTTGCCATGATGTGTTTCTTAAACAATAGTTAGTGTTGATAACTCCTTGTCTTTTACCTTAAGTCCCTACTTCGAGCTTCAACACAGGACTTGATCCGTACAATTAGTACATTTTAGTCCTCTGACCATGAAATAAAAAGATGGAAGAGTATTCGAGCATTCTTTGATTCTGACTTAATTGTGTTTTGTGCAATTTGTTTTTTAAAATGGTAGCACACTTTTTTCCCTTTTAAAATGTTAATGTTCTTTGTTTTCCTGGATTAGAGGATAACTGGACATAACTATTTAAGGAGAAAGGTGTCATTCCCCCCCCCCCCAAACTTTTACCTTGGGCAGAGAAAGCAAGGCTAACCCTTCCATGCAACATGGTAAAGAGACCTGTTTGAGGTAACACCACTATGGGGAGTGGGGTGTTACATGAACATAGGCATTGATGTCTGAATAGTGTCAGTCAGTCTTCTTAAACAGTTGACCTAGCTGAGTTGAGGGGCATTTGGGTTCCACTTCACTTCAGACAGCAAAATGTTTTGGGCTGGCATTAAGATGATGATCTCTCCCTTTTTTCCTTTAAATTATTAACTGGTGCTGAAATACACCATTAATGAAGTGTACTTCCTTTCCGAATTCCATATCTGTCTTATTTTCATTTAGTTTATAGTTGAAGGATACAATGCATTTCGTCCAGAAATACCAGCATAAGGACTTACAAAGCTGCCTTAAGTTGTGTCGGAGCATTGGTCAATGTAGCAAAGTGTTGCTTACTCTGACTGGCGGCTGCTTTCAGCTTTTAACAGGAAATGTTAGAGATTGAACCTGGAAGCTTCTGTATGCAAAGCATTTGCTTGATCCACTTTGCTTTGGCCCCTCCTTTTAGGAAGTAATTGCTTTGGTAAGAACCAGTGGTTACAACTTCAAATTCTTGGCATATCTCTAGGCCAGCAAGTCCCAGCCTCACTAATTCAGAACTATCAGTAGAACAGTGATCAGATGCTTCTGTACTGTATACCAGCCAAACTCAATGATCTGAAAATGCTCCAAATAAACACTTTTTAGGTTTATTTGGAGGCAAAACACCACGAGGTTGGAGTTGGAGGAACAGTTGGTCAAAGATTACTTATAATGAGGAAAGGATACTTCAGTCATTAATAGGAGTGCAGGGGACATAAGGAAAGTGCCAATGGGTATTGGGAGTAGGACTGTGTGGATTCCTCGTGTCTGTGCTTCTGCACAAGTGAGAAATCTGGTGTGTGTTGTTTAAATGTACTCCTCTGAAAATGGGGTTGTTTTGTCTTTTGAGCAACTAGAATTGTGCCATGGGAAGGCAGTGTGATTTGGAGCAGAAAGGGTTTCAGTGCTTTTTTTCTCTCCCTGCCCCCAATCTTTTCTGTGTTTAGCTTCTCCCCCTTTGGAAGCAAAGTTTCATTTTTATTTTTTTTTAAAGGTCACTTTGTTGTCTGTATTTGCATCTGATTAATACAATGATCTTATATCATCTGTGGATTGAAGACCATTACAGCTTGTTTTTTTTAGTAAAACTGGTTAGCATATCTGGACTACAGACAAACTGAGTAGTAGTATTTGAGGGTTCATGGTCTTTTGAATGGACATTTTGGTAAACTAATATTTGAGAATTTCAAAAGCCACTTAGCCAATTTCTGGGAAACTCTGTACTGCACACACTTTGGTTTACAGAAGTAACATGTAAATACATTGATTGTAATTTGGTTTCTTTGCTTAGCTTCTTCATCAAATAATCATGATCAGTTGGGAGGGGTGATTTTATAATCTCTAAGGTGTGAGTTATTTGTTTTATCAATGTGCTGTAATCCTTAGAATGGAATAATTTGGACAACTTTGTTTTGCAGTGAAAATGTGCTGTTTGGAATGGGAAATCCTCTCCTTGACATCTGCGCAGTTGTGGACAAGGACTTTCTTGACAAGTAAGTCTTAAAACTTTTCCAATTTTAATTCATTTGTGAAGTTAAATGCAGAGTTTTTGGCAACATCTCATAGGCCTGGTACATTTTTTTACAGGAATTATAGACTTGGATTTCTTAATCTTACTCCCAATAACTTTGAATTTGCACAACTGCACTGATATGCGTTCAGTGCAATATACTGAAAGGATAATATGCATGTGAATCTTAAAACAGAATAGGAAACTTGTCAGGTTAGCCTAAAATAAATTAACAAGGTATTCAGGTGAATGGGTACATTTTTAAAGGGCAGAGGGAGAGATTCCGATACAGTGCCTTGCATAAATAAGTATCAACCCCCCCTTGACTTGCCCACATTTTGTTGTGTTACAACCTGGAATTAAAATGGAGTTAATGGGCATGTTTACCATTTGATTTACACAACATACTGAACACTTTGATGGTACAAAATATTTTCATTGTGGCACAAAACTTAAGTAAACAAAAACAAACTGGCATTTGTTCGTTGCATAAGTATTCACCTCCTGTTTTTCTGGAAGGCCCCAGAATTTGTTGGGGAGCATATCTAAATAAACAGCACCATGAAGACCAAGGAGGTATCAAAACAAGTCCAGGATAAAGTTCTAGACAAGCACCAATCAGTGATATATATATATATATATATATCACTGATTTTATATATATATATATATATATATATATATACACACCAAACTATGGACATCCCCCGGAGTACTGTTAAATCCATTATTACAAAATGGAAAGAATATGGCACAACTGTGACTCTGCCTAGAGAAGGCCATCCACCAAAACTCAGTAACCAGGCAAGGCGGGCATTAGTGAAAGAAGCAACCAAGAGGCCAGTGGTAAACTCTGAAGGAGCTGGAGAGATCCACAGCTGAGATGGAAGAAACTGTCCATGGACAACCATCATCTGGACATTCCACAAAGCTGGGCTTTATAGAGGAGTTGCAAGAAGAAAGTCATTGTTGATCAATCCAATTGAGAATCTGTGGCAAGACTTGAAAAGTGCTGCTCACCAACTGTCCCCATCAACCTGACAGAGCATGACCAGTAGCCATTAAGAGCCTTATTCCCTATGAATTTGCGTTAGAATTTTCCCAGTTGATGGACATTACTTCATCTTGTAGTAGCAAATTCCATTGTTTAATTATGTGCTGTGTGAAAAAGTGCTTCCTCTTAACTTTCCTTAATCCTTCACACTCAGCTTCATTGGATGACCTTGGGTTTTAGTGTTCTCCCTATTCACTTTTTCCACACCAAACCTAATTTTATATACTGCTATCATGTCCCCATTAGTCACATTTTTCTAAACTTAAAGACCCCCAACCTTGTAACGATCTTTATAGGAAACTTGGTCCAGTCCTTTGATCATTTTGGTTGCTCTTTTTTTTGCATCTTTTCCAGCTCTACAATATCCTTTTTGAGGTGCAATGTATACAATGTTATCAGTGTGGTCACATCATAGATTTGTAGCAAGGCATTACAACATTGGCAGTTTTATTTTAGATTTCTGTCCTAATGATCCCCAGTGTGGAATTTTCCTTTTTCACAGTAGCTGCACACTGGACAGACCATTTTCATCAACCTTGGCACCCTGGTTAAGGAATGAGATTGTGCGATAAAAACTCACATAAGTTGCATCCTTTCCAGGTTTTGGTAGCACCACGATTCAGGCGTCTCACCATGTGCTTGGAATGATTCCCTCTGAAAGAACTTTATTAAATACCCTTGCTAGTGGTTGAGCAAGGTTATCCATATATCTTTTAACAAAATGTACTGGGGTAGCCGTTCTCTCCTGGATTCATGTTGTTTTCAAGAGTTTAATCACCTTTGCCACCTCAGAACTTGATACTGGTTTATCCAGCTAAGCTATGTGTTTTGACCGAGCCTTATGCATATAAGCTTTCTGGATCTGGGTTCTCCACTGTATAGAGTTTGGAGTAATAAACTGAAAATGATTCAGAGATACTTTCAGGGTTAGTAATAAATGAGTCCCTGTGCCCATTACTTGCCTGCACCATCCTTACTGAGCTTCCTTTATAAATAGCTAGCTACTAGCCTATTTGCTTTCCCCTCTCACACCATTCATAGTAGTTTTGCCTCAAGTATAAGAACACTTTTAAGACTTTGCTAGTTTCTAATAACTCAAATTCATGTGTTTCCCTTTGAAATTGCCTATTTAGTCTAAATATTTTATTCTTTGCAAAATGTTTGCCCTCTCATTTTCATATTTTTTTGTTTATACGGGAAGATATGCTAATACATTTCCCCCTTAGAATGGATTTAAATACACCCTAAATCATTTCTTGAGGAACCCCACAACTCTAATTGCTTTTAAAATAGTTCACTATTTCAGTTGTTAGATCATTCAAAATCCATTGCTGAGCAACAATGAAGTGTCCAATCTCCAGTTCAGACGTTTGCAAGTTTTGTTAAAATTGAGCAAGAATGGTTTGATTGTGTGGTTAAGCCAGTATCAGAGCTGAGGTGGCTAGTGATGCAGTACCTAATATCAAGTCAATGTCTGAATTCGTTCTGTGGACAACTGAATGTAAAAAGTGTAATCTCTAGATCTTGGGTGTTCACCATGCTACATATTCCTCAGGTTATGCCTTTGAAGAAACTAGCTCAGGTATGAATCTGCAATTAATACCCTTTTAGTTTGCATTGACTTAGCTCTATGTAAAGCTGCATCTATTAAAGTCTCTTCCAATTAACTGAGCACCACCTCTGCAAAAACTGCCAGCTTACCAAACACATCTTCTAAAAAGGCTTTTTGTCCTATGTTCAGGGTTCTGTAAATTTTACTTATTGTAATTAGTGTTAAGTGGACAATAATTTAAAAGGAATACCATGGAGATCTAGAATTTTAAGGATGCGGCATATGATTTGTGTTTGTGACAATTTTATCAAATATGTGCTTTTTATATAGATATGTAGTTTACTTTCTTACATTTTTGCTTTGTGATGTGATGACTACATACAATTAAACAAACCTGAATCTGTATTCGGGGCAGAATTGAAGCTATTGTCAGAGGTGAACGTTTCTTCCATTCCTTTCTCTCACACACAAAAATCTCCTTAGATCCAATTCTGTAGCTCTTACACTGAAGGGGAAGTTACTAGATAGCAAAATAGCCACTCTATGTGCATTAGAGGTGATCCTGGAGCCAGAAATTGGGTGGCCAACCATATTGCTTTAAAAATGCCCCTTCCTTAAATGTTTGATGTATCCATTGGAGGAAAACAACATCAGGCTGTAACTTTCAAAGACCCTTTGCCAATCTGCCTGTTTATGTCAAGGTGGAGGAACATGTGACCTTCAAGATGTTATTGGGCTGCTAACTTCTATCAGCCCTAGACAGCATAGCCAGTGGTGAAGGATGATGAGAGTTGTAGTCCAGCAACATCTGGAGTGCCACATGTTCCCTATTCCAATATTTTCTCTTGCAACTTAGTGTCAAGATTTTATTTATACCTTCTCATTTGAGGGATGAAGACTTTGCTGTATCCGTCAACTATGGGATTTGTGATCTGATACCATGGAGGTAGTTTTGATTATCACCAGTACATTGAGGCAGAAATAATAGGCCTCAATACAACAAAAAAAGAGAATAAGGGTCCCTGCTGCAAATCTGCAAATAATTTGAAGTCTTGTCACTATTTATTATTCAAGTAATGGTAACAAGGGGGGATTGTTGATCTTGTTATTATACTCCTCACTTCTTCCCTTTGAAATTTTTGAATAAAATTGTGTTATAAATTAAAGAGGTCATTGATTTTGTTGCGAACTTCTTATTTCCCTTGCATCTCAACACATTTTAAAAGGTTATATTATAACCAGATACCAGTTAATTGAAAGTCTTCTTTTTCTTGTATGGAAAGTACAGTTGTGACTCACAGCATTGTGGTTTTTCTGTGCTGCACGTGTGTGTGTGTTGGGAGATTTCCAAACTATCCTAATCACTGGGGTTGCTGTTACAAATAAGTTGGCAAAATCTACTAGCCTACCTTACCCTGCCCATTCTTGCCTTTTGAGGATTACAAGATGAAAAAGCCAACTCTTGTGAAACTTCCCTGTCTGGTTGCTTGGAAGTGATTCTTACCTTACAAGGGGTTGAAGGGGCTACGTACAGAGCTGTATCACAAAGGATAGCTTTCTTTCACCCTAAGAATGAAAGTGCCCTCTTTATAGCACTGAATAACCCAGACCGAAAACCAAAGATTTGCTAAATGGCATTATCTGTGAAGGAAACTTGGCAAGGCACAATATATTTATCGTTGGTTTTGTCTCTGCCGCTCTGCTGGGCTTACTGCTGTGGTGTTGTCTGTCTTTGACTGCCACTGCTTAATCATTGTAACAAAGAATCTTGTGGCACCTCAAAGGCTAACAAATTTATTCCGGCATAAGTTTTTGCGGACACTGCCCACTGCTTCTAATGATGTGCCACAAGACTCTTTGTTTATGTTGCAACAGACTAACATGACTAGCTTTTTGGAAATTGTATAATTATTATCACAGTTGAAGCCAGCTGCAAATCTTTCTACTTTGGCAGTCTGTCTCAAATATGTATGGCGAGGGGGCAGAGCCTGTTTCTACTGCTGACAGTTAAACTTATTTAACCCATTGAGAATTCTTAAGGGCTGTGATTTTTGGATCCCAGAAATGGGGGTACTTGGAATAATACCAAAGTCCTATGTGGGCTGTTTTGGTTTACTTGTATAATTGGTCTGCAGTCATGAGTCCATACATGTCATTTGTACATAGGAAATCTGGTACAATAATTGGATTTTAGAATCTTGGTTACTTTCTTTTTCTTTCTCTCCCACGTAGTTGAAGAGGTACTAAAACATTCAGGCAGTGTTTATAAAAGACCTTAGTGTTCACCGAATAGAACTTTCTTTCTCTTGCATTACATTCTTTCAGTTGTGTTTCGTTCATCTATACTCCCTGTGCCCCAATCCAGCAAAAGCAACTTATTTGCATGCCTTTTGCATACATAAGGAACCTTTCATGTGAATTGCCAATGCACACCTGCATCATGATGCCCATTCAAGCTCTATTAAACTGGCTGTATGAATAATTTAATGCTAATGGAAATTCCCATCCATAACCAGGTTCACTACTGACTCTATTTAGAAAACAAACCAACACATTTAAAACAAAACCATTATCATTTAGTAAAGCTATTAAACATTTCAATTGCTGTATAACAAACCATCTGGGTTGTTATATAGGAATAGAAATCTAATGATGAGTTTTCAATAAAGAAAGTGAATAATGGAATAGAAAACTACAAATTGAAGTTACACTGCTTCTTATTGCTAGTGGTCAGATTGGCTTATTACATGCTACTATATATATACCGTAAGCTGCCTTGTGAGAGTAGATATCCTGAAATTTGGAATAGAAATTTATAAGATGACTAGCTGATACACCCGGCGTTGCACGACCCCCTTAAGATATATGTCTCTGAGGTAATCATCTTAAAGTAGTAGGTCGGTGCTAGGCCTGTGAGTTAACTTTTAATCAAATTACATTTGTTTCTTTTTTCCTCTCTCACCCTCACAACAACTCTACAAGGTAGGCTGATGCTTAGCCTGTGCAGTAACTTTAAAACAAATTTGTTTCTTTTGTCTCTCTTCCATCCCTGATGCATGGCCACCACCATGATTTTCCTTGTCCCATAGAAAACTAGTACAACTCGTGGCATGCCTTTCACTGCGGTGCCTGACTTGTCTAATGGGAGTCCTTCAACTGACACGGGAAGTGAAGTCTGGCTGAGCCTGTCCACAGTCCCCTGTTCAATCGGTGCCCGTAGGTAGGCTGTGAGGGAGCAAGCCGACTGACTGATGGGAATGAGCCCAGAGCTGCACCCTCCTGCCCTTGATGTTGCCTAGTAACTGAGGTAGCTGGCCCCAGGTGCTCTCTCTTCAGGCCCAAGAGGGTAAACCACTACTAGATGATGGCTGTCAAAGCCTGATAAGTCTTCCCTCCTGCCCAAGACATGTTGGGAATTGTAGGCATAAGCCTAAGTCTCTGAATAATGTGTTAGCCTTTGAACGCCATCTGAGTTGTGGTAGGAGACAACTAGAGATCAGCCCTTCTTAGTTGTGGCACTCTGCTTATGGATTTATTTTTCACAGGTAGGCTGGCCTATGACTGGCTTTCCAATGCCGAGTGATTTTTTTAAAAAAATGTCCAATGCCTTTTAACTTGATGAGGTTTTTTATGCTGTGTTTTGTTGTTGTTGTTGTTATAATTAAACCACAACATTCCAAGACACATGCAGGAATTACTGAATAAAGTTCATGATTTTTACGTAAAAACCTGACTTTACTATTGAAACAGAAGAGTGAATGGAGGAATAACTGATAGCTGTAGCTAGAATGGAATGGAATTGGTGGGGTGGTTAGTGGCAGTTGGAGAAAGTCAGGTAGAAGGAGAACAAAGACAGTTGGGAACAAAGAAAAGTGGGAACTGAGTTAGGATTGAGAGGTAGTGGCCTGGCTTGCACATAGTGACCTGGCTTACTAACCCCTGCTTTATTTAAAATCAGCTACTCTACATACCAGTACATACCAGCCTTTGGCAATCTGCAAGTGCCCGTGTCCTCTGAGAGGCGCTTCCCTCCTTTTGTTGTGAATGCTGCTCCTCAATAGAACGTCAAGGAGTAGTATCGCCAAGGATGGGAGGTAAGCTGCTGTCAGTGGACGTGCCCACCTCTGGCTAAGTCCTGCTGGTACAGTCTCAGCTTGTGCTTCTTGTCCACCAAGTGCTCCATCAGGAGCCTGTACTGAAGAGTCAGGGCTGGGCCAGGCACTGCCCCCTTCACTGGACCTGTTTCTGGGCATGCACAGAGTGCTTCCCCTCCCTCCCTCCCCCTTAAGGGTAAAGGCCATGTACACTCTTCCCCCAGATTATCAGAAAACAGCAATATCAGGATGGGATGCCTTTGAGCATGTTCAGAGTTTGGCCTCTCAAAGTCACACTGTTGTATCTAGTTATGATTTTAAAGTACACATGCCGGGTGGAGGGAGGCACCACAAATGGATGCAGCCCATTCATGTGGGTTGTTTCCTTTTATGTGGAATTGGGTTGACTTCTCAAGACTGACACTCTCAAGACTGACCTTAGGAGTCTGGATTGTGAAAGGCATGCAGCAGCTACCCGTCAGTGCACTCACAATGGCTGCCGAAGGCTGGTATGTCTGGCCTCCCACCCAAGGCATGCTGGGAGTTCTGCCCAAGGCATGCTGGGAGTTGTAGGCAAAAGCCTAGGTTTTTTATTCATTCATTAAAAAATACTTAAAACCCAAAATTTTGTGCTTTTAGTTTTTTCTGGTACATTGTGCAACCAGACCTATCAGCACGCCAAATTTCTAATTTCTAACTCATCTGGAAGTGGTTAAACATTTCTGGACATACATTGCACACACATATATTCTGCTTTATAGGTAAAGATGATGATGATGACAATTATTTGAGTGAATAGAATTATTATCATGAAACACTAAACCATGGTTTAGTGCTATGTTGGTGAATTTGAACCAGGATCCTCATTATAAACAAACTGGTTAGACAACTTTACTACTCATGGCTTGAAGTTGGCTTGTTTAGAAACTTGCCTATTTGTTTTAAATCAGGATCCTTGGTTTGAGCATAACAGTATTTACTTAAATAGTTTATATCCTGCCTTTCTGTCAAAAATGGCAACTAAGCTGGTATTCTTTAAAAGTGAAATTAAATTCTGCAAAAAATGTCCTCTTGGCTACGTGGGAGGAGGGGGAATGCATGAACCTGGTGCTTTGCTTGGGCTTGTTTGGACTTGCCTATGTAGAGTTAAACCGTGGTTTAGTGTTGGATGCGAACCAGCTCAGTATGTGGGGTTAGTGTAAGAAGGATCCTGGTTTATGTCTGGGCTGGTAGGATTATTAGATCCAGAATAAGTTTCTGTACCTTGTGAGGTGCATGAAATGAGAATTGAGGTATAATTTTTCCAAAGTCATTGCTGAAATGATAGGATATGTTGTATCCAGTGGGAATAGAGAGCCAGGATGTGTAGCAGTTAGAGTGTTGGACTGGGAGCCGGAGATCCGAGTTCTAATCGTTACTCAGCCATGAATCCCACTGGGTGACTTTGGGCCAGTCACCGGCTCTCAGCCTAACCTACCTCACAGAGTCGTGAGAATAAAATGGAGGAGGAGGTGGAGGACTATGTAAACCACCTTGGGTTCCTTGCAAGAGAAAAAAAAAGGCAGAATATAAATGTCATAATAAATAAAATAATTTCTTTCCTTTGTATGAAATTGTTAAGATACAGAAGGCTCCCTTGGTCCGGACCTACCAGCAGTTCAGGCATGCTTCATCCCTAAGCAACTCAGCGACATTTCAGCATAAGACTTCTAAACTACATTTGTATCTCTGCTCTCAAAACAACTTTACGTCAGCAGTTCAAACATGTCAGTTCCGTACTGTTTGCATTGCCACCTTAATGGGATATAACCTGCATTGGCAGTACAGAAATGACATACTTTATGCTACTTTATGCTGCTTGAGAGCTTAGTAGGGGTGGAGGGAGAAGAGCAGGTTTCTCCAATCTGGTTGAAAACATCTGGACAGCATAACTCCCACCACCCCCACCAACATGGTCATTCTGGATGGCACCAGCGTGGGGAAGGCTGGAACACAGGAATTAATATCTTCATTTTCTTTGAATGGGATACTTAATACTAGTATTACACTGATTTCCCCCCCCCCCCCAACCAATGAATATGTTGAAGATTTTGAAACTGAAGCAATAATAGCTTTTAGTTAAAAATCAGTATAAATAAGTGTATAAAATTATTGATTAAGCTCCTAAACTGAACAGTCAGTATGCAGAGAATGTTTTTTAAAAAGGAAGGATCTTGTCTACAGGCTTGCAAACTTTAGAAAAAGAAATGCATTGCAGGGCATTTCTTGATTCTGCAATACAAACACTGGAATTTATACAAGTTACCTGCCCTTTCCAAGCACAGATGATTCATAATCATACAGTAATCTGAATAATGTGAGTGTAGTTTAAAGAGCAGTGCTCAGGGGTGGGTATTTGACTAGATTTTTAAAAAAAGAGTCAAATGTTGTTCTAATAATTGTCAAGTATTTTAAAGAATTAGGGTCATGAGAACAACAAAGAAAACCATCATCAACAGGTTCTCCTTCGTGGTCTCTGTGCATCACACATGGGCTCTGCGCAGAGCACCATCGAGAAACTTCTAGAGCTAAGGCGTTTGGGACGGGAACCCTTCCCCCACAACATAGTGTGCACGCTCAGAAGGGGTTCCCGCCCATTCTCCTCAGTTCTCTTTCGACCGCCATCATGGCAACACCATTCCTCTTCGTAGATTTTTCCTAGGCGTGATTCTTCATCCTTTTAAAAAAATGTTATTTAGATTACTGTTACAGTTAGTTAGGATTGTAGTTGTTTTATTTGAACCGCATTGCGGCCCAAATGTCACCGGACAGGTCGTATGGCCCTGAGAGCTCTGTTTCGAAAATGTTCTGCCTGTGAAAGCAAACTTCCACCTTCTGACGGATGTTCCCTCTGCCTGTTGTGTCTTGGCGAAGGACACATGGTTGAAAAGTGTTGCTTTTGCCAGGCTTTTTCTAAGCAGACTCGGAGACATTTGTCCAATAGACTTAAGGCCATTATGTGGGTCAAAACACTCCAAGCGGTTGATACCTCGGTGGATCAAACCACAGATAATGCCTCCCCTTTGTCCCCACTTCTTCAAGAACCAGGACCTAGTGGAATTACAGCCTCACTGACTCTTGCTATAATGCTAAACATAGCCAAAAAATTGTCAAAAAAGATCAAATACACCAAGGCTACTTCAAACGTTCTGGACTATCAAAGAAAGAAGAAGAAAAAGCCAAAAAAAGGACGCCAAGACCCCGTTGTCTCAAATGGCACCTTTAGCCATAGACAGCATTGACACCAAGGATCCCGTCACCCCTCGGCATCAAGTAACTATGGAGCTTATCGATACCGACGAGCCGATACCTATTGACTCTCCCTCACCTTTGGTATCAGGTCGCCATCGATTGCCAGACCCCCTGGCTTCAGTATTGGGTCACCATCGATCACCTAACTTAGAGCCTCCTAGGCGGATACCTTCTCCTCCTCCTTTGCTCAATTCACATATTCCATCGGCGCAGACTTGAGTTGTATTGCACCTCCGTCTGCCTAGCTTTATGTCCGAAGGAGAAATTAGGGAGTATTCTCAACATCGGTCGCGACCACCTTCCCACCAGCATGTGATACCAAGGAGTCAACGAAACCATAATTCTCCTGACTCTATGTTTTCAGTAGCTACGAGCAGGGACGATTGCCCTCCACACCGTCGTGACCGCTCCAGGTCTTCTCCGGACTGAGATAGACATTCCGGTTTTGGCCATTCTTCACACCAATCTTCTTATTATGGTTATGAACCAGAGAGATATTATGATCGATGGGGTTGGGATCCTTATGAGTCTCACTGTTATGAGGATCGTCAGTATCAACACCGATGCTCTTTGACACCGAGACACCAGCGCTCCTTGACACTGAGACGTGAATTGGGCATTGCTTTCTTCCCTCGACCTAGGGATCATCCTTGACAGGAAGAGCTTCCACGTCGAGCACAACAGCATCAACAACCTCAACAGCGGTCCAGTCCTATGGAGCAGCTTGGCCACCTTCAACCTTCAGCTCAGGATACCTTAACAGTACAACCTGGCCCAAAGAATTATCCACCAGCACAGGTCGTCCTAGTTCCAGATCCAGAGGACTACTGCTTAGCTTCCTCTTCTGCACCCTCCGATCATCCTTCGGTGTCTTCGGCAGTGGTTGCTACCCAAGGTGCCCTTTACTCTTCTGAGGATTTAGGTCACTTCGCTGGTCAGGTTCTTCGTATGGCTTAGGCTCTTGGGATTGTTGTGCAGCAGACCGCTCCATCTATTCAGGATCCAGTATTTGACTCAGTATCGAATGACACAACCCATCCGGTCTTGATACCAATGCTTCCAGTACTATTGGACACTATTAAGCATTCCTGGAACATTCCATCCTCAATGCCACCGACATCAAAGCGGTTGGACAGTCTTTACAAGGTACAGCAAGAGGGAGCTGCTTTTCTCTTTCAATATCTGGCCCCAAACTCGGTGATTGTCGAGGCTGCCCAAGGCAAGACTACACGCCAGCACTCTTCCCCAGCAGATCTTCGTGATCTCCTGGGCTTGAGGGTGGCTAACTACCAAGCCACAATGTCCGGAAATCAGCTCCTGTTACTAAGGCAATACTATCCATGTATGTACCCTACATGTGTGGAACATTTGGCATAAGTGTCTGTGGTTCAGGATGTAAAACGAATAATTCTTGAACAAAATGATTTATCTGGCTGAAAAATGTGTTTTGGAAAACTTTATTTTTAATGCATTCGGTTTTGATATTTAGAGAATTTTGACTCTTCTAGGCAGAGTTCCCATGTTGGAACTATTTAATGTTTGAGGTCTTGAAACATTTTCATTGATGTCACTAAAGCAAATTCTATGGAAAGAGAAGGCTACAATTATGCTATTATATGACACTCTAGGGTCCCAGGTTCAATTGAGCCCTATCACTCTCCAAATTGTTATACATTTCTCTCTTCTTGGTGGTATCATTTTATTCAGCTTGTTGGAGATGTGACCATGTGGAAATCTTCCTCCTTTTCTTTCTGTTTGTATTCCCCAGCTCTTAGATCTTTTGTGTGGTCTTGCAAGGTCTTAATACTGGTTTAGTGCATGGCTAATTGCAGTCTGTTCTCTTCATGTGATTATACTCACCACATGAAGCTTTTAAGCAGCAACTTCAAGATTGGTTGTCCAGCCTTTCTGCTTTCACCTTTCAGTGAAGCCCATAGGCAGGCAATATTTAGTACAAGAAAAAGAAAGTAAACATGTGCACACTTGGGCTTTTTTGACTATTGCAGCTGCTGCTGGAGGAATGCTGCTTGCAGTCCTAGTTGTGATTTACAGTAACTGACTGGGAGCTTAGGAACCTGCCATGAGGATATGTTCATCCAACAGAAGCTGTTTATATGTGTGCATTGGGAAACCAGCCTTGCTGGTTGCACAGCAGCTAAGACATGGCTGCAAATGTCCTGTAGTGTTTGAGTACACTAACATATTCAGTCTTTATCTTATTTAATTATTATTATTTTGTGCTGAACTATATCTATTTGGATGATGTACCCTTGGGAAAGTTGAAGAGGCACCCTGGATTTGAAGAGCCTCTAGAGCAATTCAAGAAAGGCACTTTCCCTATTGGCAATGTTTCTGGGGTCACATGAACAGAGGCAAATGTGTTTGTTCATTGTGCAGGCGGGAAAGAGTTCATCCCTATATTGAGGCAATCAGGTGTTGCTGCCTATGTTATTGTGTTGCACTGCAAGGGTGGCTTCATTGCCTTTTGCAGAACAGCAAGAGTTATGATGTGGAAGTCGTGATGTGTTATTGAGTTGCTTTAGCATTGTATGTTCCTTCCCCTGTTCCAGTGATTCCAATGCTGCTTTGCCTTCTGTGATGCTACTGTGCAGTTTGCTGAGTTTGGCTGTGTAGCTTATTTGCTGGCAGTATGCAGTGAGGAAGAAACAGCTCGATCTGATTGCTTAGGTAACTTATTTGCTGGCAGTATGCAGCGAGGGAGAAGCAAACTCATACTGGAGAGGGGAATGATGACTTGGTTCACATGTAACAACACCAAAAGTACAGGTTGAGTTGAATTGCAGATTCTTATGTGTGAATTATGGTTTAACTATGGGTTGTTCACCACAAACAACTCAGGAAGAGAACCCGTGGATTGTTTTTGGTTCATGTCAGCATAAATGCTTCTATTTTAATCCCTTGCCAGAATAAAACTGATTCAAACTTAGTATGAGACTACTTAATATTTTATATGTCTTGTCTATGAAAATTATAAAAAGTATGGAAGATCAATAACTTTTTTGGATAAATATTTGCAAGGTAACCTATTATGCAGGTAGGTGCAGGAGTCCTGCAAATATTCTGAGACAAATATTTGTCACACTGTGAACAAGCATGAGAGAATCCCCCAAATGACCATTTGGGTCTTGATTCAAAGGACATTTTGCCCTCTCTTGAGGCCTTAACTGTTTGCTCAGTTTTCTGCTTTGCAAGCATCTTCGATCATATCTCATCTGCTCCTTCTCTGCTTTGATCGTCATGAGCTGGATTATGTGGCTTTTCCTTAGGAAAACATGGATACCTTTTGCTTGCTAATCAACTAATATCATTGTCTTTAGCAGTTATGGTGTTCTGTACTTGCCAGATCTAGAAAGGAAATTGCAATCTGGGCAGAAGAACACAAGGGTGCAATAGTTCGTACCTCTTCTCTCCACTCAGCTTGAAATATAATCATGATATTGTATTGTAGTATTTCTATCCACACTTCTGAAGTGTGACCAGAAACTACTCTGAAGGTGCACATCACAGCTTTGACAGCTGCTCTGATACGTGCCTCTAGAGCAGTCCCTAACTGTATTGACAGCAGGAGCTGTCATAATAATTTAATGGGGAAACATCCAAAGCTTTGGAAAATTGAAGTGAGATTCTGCCTCAGATTCAAAGTGGGTCTTGCCAGAGGCAGACTAAAGTGGAGCAGTCTCTAATTGAAGTACCAAGTGGATTCCAAACTGATTTCCCCCCACCTATAGACACCCCTAGTATTTGCACGCTACCATATATTGCCAATCTTTGTAGGCCCCTTGGGGGCACCTGTACATAGCTTTTGTAAATATGAAGCTGAAGCTTGGAGAGAAGGAGGAAATTTGCATAAGAACCCTAAATGCTGACATATTTCTTCTCTTGAATTACTAACCATCTGGTTCTGTTGGATAATCATATTTTTTTTTATTTGAGGCTTAATACTGTCTTTCAGTTCAGAGTGACAAAGCCTGACAATGTAATAAATGCATCACAGTTCACCATAGTGCAGTGATTAACAAGCTTTAGTCTTTCCTTGCTTTCTCAATCCATTTTTAATTATTTAAACCTATTATTTTGGCATTAAGTTCAAAAGCCCTTTAAACCTCGCATAGTATTAACTGCAGCTTAAAATCGTGTTGTCCAAATGTATAATCAGAGTGAGTATACTAGATGGAATTGACATTTTTGGAAGTTTAGTTATACAGGGAGAATGATGGGTCCTAAAATGAGGCTACATGAATTGGTGCTGATGTCTTAGGCCACTGAACATAGTTAATATAAGAAAGTTAATATCTCTTGGATGAGATGGAAGGCTAGTGCCTGGCAAAGTATTTATTGAACTGGGAGTTGCTTTCATAATTTGTATTGAAGACTGCATCTTTTCAGTCAGAATTGTCAAGACCAATAGTGGTTTCAGGCTTTTACTGACTTTATAAAAGGCAGCTCTTTGGATAGCTTATATAAAGCAACTTCAACTACAGTATATTGATACTTGTACCTGAAGAATATTCCTTGGTGTCAGGTGGCATAATGCATATTTGCCCTTGGTGGCATATTGTATATTTGTTTAGAAGCCGAATTTACAGAAGCTGAATTTAAAGATTGGGCATTTGTGAGCATGCTGATTCTGTGGTTCACTATGAGTGAGACTATGTGCTACATGTGATATGGAATGCTGCCAACTGCTACATAACTTGCAGGATCAACAGTTGCAGCATGTTATGATATCATCTCATTGTGTGTATTCAGCACCCAGCATCATTAATTGTCTAGAAGTAGGAAAATACAGAACACAATGATGGCATGACATGGATAAGTGTCCTACATGCTACAGGGGAGAAAATAGGTGTATCCTTGAATTGCATGTAATGTGTATTCCTGTTATAAGCTACCATTGCTTGTACTACTGCAAGCTAGTCATTCTTCTCATTTAGTTGCACCCCCCCCCCCCCCATGCAGCAACTGTGGTAACTACCTCCACAGCATCCATAGCAACTCTGCCACTTTGCCAACAATTGCGTCATGGCCAACAAACTTTTCTTCTAGGAACCACTTACAGAAATCACCAGTTGCCATGCTGCTTCATTGTGATCTGTTGCCTCAGTAACATATAGATGATGAGATCAGATGGGATTGCCCTGATGACATCGTAACTACCCACTCCAGCACCATTTCCCCCCATCTTACTAGAATAAGTCCTGTTTCTAACATAGGTCATAACAATCTGAATTTCCATAATTTGTTAAAGTAAAATAAAGCTGGTCTGTAGAGGTGGGTTTGCAGTGATAACACATGAATTTTCATTGGTGGACCTTACAACCAAAGCTATTTGTTTTGAATGTTTAGGCCTGTTTTTGGCAAATTAATGAAATTATTTTCTCATTTTTGTTAAAATTCTTTCATCTGTGTAGTTTTCTCTATCTAAATTATTCTTGATAAGCCTTGTGTTTTAAGCCAGTTGAGGTTTTGTCAGCTTTTCTAGGAAAGTCCAATTAATAAAGGAAGTTTGAGTCAGACATTTATCAACATGTTTTTATGTTTTTCAAGGAATGGCGGTTAATATGCTCTAGATTGCCTCTAATGGTGCCTTATATCTAAGCCATTTCCTCCATTAAAGTTTTATCTTCAAAATGCTAACTTCAGTCAAGGGCCATTAGTTTCCAGAGTGTCTCTTAAGTGCTTAGAAGTGAAACTGAAGAGCCATAATCTTCCATTTGGCTACAGCTGCTTATTTGTAATTTGCTCATTGTCCAGCTTAGAATCTCAAGTGTGATCTGAAATGAGGAAAATGAAATGTTAGTTATGATGCCTCAGTGTGAAGCAATTAAGATTTGAGAGGGGCACCTGATTTAGCAAAATTCATTCAGAAATCATTATGATCAAAATGTTCATGGGGTGTTAAAAATGAATATGATAGCTATGTTTTAAGAAGACTTTAAGGTCTACTGGCTAATATATTGGACAGGCATGGTTCAAAAGATTAGACTACTATGTGGGGTTGTCCTTTAAAAGTATCCACAAACTGCAATTGGTACAAAATGCTGCAGCTAGTTTGGTGGTGAGAGCTCAATGTTCTGACCATGTTATGCCTATTTTAGTCAAACTGCATTGCCTGCCAGTTTGCTTCTGGGCTCAATTGAAGATGCTGAACGGAACTTGGGTACCTTAAGGACTCCCTTTCCCATATGATCTTTCCCTTGTGCACTGGTCATCATCTGGGGCGCTGCTTCAGATTCCAGCCTAAACAAAGGTGTTATCCTTAACCAAAAACTATACAGTTTATATCCAGAAAAAGTTAAGGTAGTATATAAAAATGAGTTTAATACATTTTTTTATATATATATACACAGCAATAGTTGCAAGCACTTAAAATATGACCTACAATTAAAATAGTATAATAAAAATAATGCTCCAATGATCTTCACTGTTATGGCCAGACGCGTTTTGACACGTATATCCTCCTCAGTGGCCACTTCACTATAAAATACATATATTAATTCATATTAGTGCCTTATATATATAGATAGGAATGCTCATATTCTAAAATAAAATGTATAAGGAAATATAAACCATATCATTTTTCAAGCAACATACCACAGTTGGTTTAAAGCTGAATTTTGGCTTATTCTTTTTACTAATCTTGCACTCTATCTGTTACAGACAGGGGAGTGACGCTCTTTATCATATGTGTACTTGTTGAAAAGGTTTTTAGTCAGCCCTGGCTGAGTGCAAGATTAGTAAAAAGAATAAGCCAAAATTCAGCTTTAAACCAACTGTGGTATGTTGCTTGAAAAATGAAATGGTTTATATTTCCTTATACATTTTATTTTAGAATATGAGCACTATCTGTATATATATATAAGGCACTAATATAAATGATATGTATTTTATAGTGAAGTGGCCACTGAGGAGGACATATGTGTCGAAACGCGTGTGGCCATAACAGTGAAGATTGTTGGAGCATTATTTTTATTATACTATTTTAATTGTATGTCATATTTTAAGTGCTTGCAACTATTTCTGTGTTCTGTGTGTGTATACACACACACACACACACACACACATATATATATATATATATACACTCATATACAAATGAGTTTTATATATATATATATATATATATATATATATTGTATTAAACTCATTTGTATATTCTACCTTAACTTTTTTTGGATATAAACTGCTTCAGATTCCCCAACCTCATGAAGCTGAGTGGGTTGCCACAAGGCCTAGAGCCCTTTCGGTTGTTCACCTACACTTGTAGAATGCTCTACCAACAGATTCATTAGGCCCTGATACTGTACTGTATGTAAAAACTTGGATCTTCAAGAAGATATTTCATTTCAAGAAAATAGGCAGCATATACAGTTTTAAAATAATTCAATAATAATGAATAAAATTCTGCTTTAGCCATGGATGTATTCTGTGAGCTTTAGGTAGGCTAAAGAACGGAATCATAGGTAAAACTAAAACAGCAACCTAATTTATGGGGTGCGGGTCTGGTGTAGAAGATGAATTGCATAAGTAGCAGCTCTAGTTCTTTGTAGGAAGCTAATATGAAACTCAAATGTCTCAGACAGACAGGTGGATTTATATCCACCTTGTTTTCAAATACACGTATATTCACTTTGCTTATTGTGAATTACAGAATCATACTCCCATGCATGTGTCTCAGGGAAAGGAGTGGGGTGGGCATTGAGTTACATCTGGACCAGAGCCAGCTGTTTGTTATGAACACTGGACATTCAGTTTAGTTGTAATAGTTTTGTAAGCTCAGCACCCTTTTGTTAGTGTGTGCTGAGTGTGTGCTGTTGCCACAGTGTTATAAAGGTCAGCTGCTGAAAAAAGCCTCCAAGAGCCTGGCGGGGCTTTGGATGGACGGATGGCACCAACAACAGAACGCACCATCCTTTCGGCTTGTAGCCCATAGGATTTCTCTCTCAAATATGTTAAAAACGTGGTCATATAGTCAAACCTTCATGCTGTAAAACAAAAAATAGATTTGTTAAAATTGCTCATTTTGGTAACTACTCTTTTCTTTATTTCCAGATATGGGCTGAAACCAAATGATCAGATCTTGGCAGAGGAGAAACATAAAGAGCTGTAAGAGATTTAATATGTTACTATTCTTTAAAACTGATTTTGCAAGTGTATCTTTCTACTTTTTTTATTAGGAGAAATACCAATATTCCAAGCCATTGCTAGTGTGCTTGGAATATTGATTTGCATTTATTTTATTTTATTTTTTCTTTTTGCTGCTGCAACTTTAGAAACTGCTCTTTTGTTATTATTTTGGGGGATGGTGGGACCTGGCAGGTGCTTTGTTTCTGAAAGATGATTTAACTTAAATGTACCCTCAGAAAAAATATTTAGATACTGATTAATGTTTTTAACCACAAGTAAAAGAGTTATTATTAAGAACATGAATCCTTCCACTCATAATATGGTTTGATGTCAAACTAATTGCCAAAAACATCAGATCTGCCCTATTTAATTTATGCAAGCAATGTACTGAACATATAAAAATTGAGGAAATTATAATTAGGGGAACATTTCCCAAACAGGATATTTAAAAAATATCTAACATGAACCAGCACTGAACTTTGAGAATTGTATATCAAAATATCATGTGCATTTGCATAATGCATCTATTGCTTTCTACATTTGATAATTTTAGCATTCCAGTGATTAAAGCACAAAATATAACTACAGTGCTTGTAGGTATACTGATAAAAAAATTATACTAAAACATTTAGACCACTTTTCATTTGTTACCGGCTAAAGTCTGTTTTCTGAAATCACCCACTTGTAATCTTCAATGTTCAAACCATCTTCCTGCCCCATCTAGCATTGTATTTGATCATTTGTGGTACTTGGTAGCTGCTGTTCTATAAACAATTTACTACCGTTGTGTCAGTTTGATCTCTATTACACTTTTCATGCATATTCAACATGCATGCCATAGGTAGAATTTAATGTACCCCCTCTATGACAAGGCAACCTTTGAAATGCTGAACAACCATCCAGAAAATATGAAAGACGCGCCAGTGACTGTTCTGTCATTGTGACCTACAATGTTTCAGCAAGTACTGGCTTGTTTGCCTCTCAGGAGTCCAGACTGGTCAAAAAGTGATGATGGGTTGTGGTGTTTGGGTTTATGGTCATTGCAGCTACAGATATTGGGAAATTAACTGGTATTGCAAAATCTGTTGGAGAGAATATTATGAAGTCACTGGTAGAGTGGTGGGGAAATACTTCATATGTTAGAGACCAGACTGAGTTGTGAAAAGTACTTCAAATACTGCTGTGAAGGTAGGATCCAAGTACATACATATAAATCCAGTTGCTAGGTTGGATCCACACTAAGGCTCCAATCCTATACCCACATAACCGGGAATAAGCCCCACTGAATTCAGTGGGACTTATTTTTGAATTGGTATTCTTAGATGGTCTCCTTCATGTTCTGCAACATCTGAAGTATGATTAGTTGGGATATGGGAGAAGACTTTCTCAGCGGCCTTGCCTAAACCTCAGAATTCTGTGCCTGCAGAGGCCTGCCTTTTCCCTGCTTCAGTAGTTTTCCAGCATCTCATGAAGACCTTACTTTTCTAGCAGAGTTTGGGAGTCGATAATTCCTTAAATTCATTACCTTGGGAATGAGTATTTTAAAGGATTTTTAAAAATCTGCTTTCTCCTGATCTCTTTAAATTATTGGTTTTTATAAAGTTTGCTGTTTTAAAACAAACCACTTGGAGTTTATGCTTTTAATGAGAAGGCAACATAATAAATATTTTAAATGGTCAGAAGATATTTTTATTTCGAGTCATTCTCAAGTGAGGTTAGCACTGACCTTGAGGGGTTTTCCCTCTGCATCAGGTAACTTTGCTTGTTTGCATGAGTTGTCCTTAAAACATTTTACCCTATCTCTATCTACAGTGTACCTGCTCTCAGCTGGTTCTTCTAGAATGTGCTGAAGGGGTGGAGAGCTCTAAATTTGCAGCTGCTATTTCAATGGAATTGATTCATTGACTTTCAGGATGGGGCATACTAAAAAAAATAATAAAAGTGATGTTTACTGCATGCATCTTAAATAGCACATTGTGGGTAGTGATGGGGTAAGAGCAGGAAATGAGTCCTAGTTTCTATTTACTTTGGAGAGTAGAGGATGCCCTGTGACTGTCTGGTTTTAAAAAGGTTCTTATTAAATCATGTTTATTTCCACATGTAGTTCAGACTTTCCCTCATGTGGGAGGAAAAAAGCCTCTGAATAGTTCCCTGAATATTTTACAATTGCTGTTTACAATAATGTCTTGTCTAAAACAGAAATTAACAAAATTCCAAAACTGCCCATTTTGTGGCTTCTCCTCTTTGGATTACATAGTCATTTAGCTAGGCTTGCTTACTTCTTAAAAAAAACAGTAATAAGTGCTTCACTTGAGCATATGACGGTGTGTGGTGGAAATACTCTTTTTGCTTCCATTGACAAGTACAGTTTTACACTGTAGAAATTACATTATCTTTTTTTATATATTTTACAAAAACAAAGCACCCCCCCCCCCCCCACTAAATCACTATTGTATTTTTTTCCCAGGAACATCAGAAGTAATTTTGGAATGTCCAAAATCTGTTTGATTGCAGTGATAATATATAAAGAGTTAAATCACAGCGGAAAGGATTTTTCCCCCCTCCACCAACAATTCTTCTTTTGGATCACACACAAAGTGGTGTGTGTGTGTGTGTGTGTGTACAACAGTTGTGTTTTGGAAAGTAACCAGACTTATTAAAAGTTCATGCTAAGCCTTCCTTTGCTGCAAATGTGACCTGTTTCTGTAAGAAAATGGTCACTGCTGTTGGCTCACTAATCTCAAATCACTGAAGATGTGAATGCAGTATGTTCGGCTTTAAAAGCCACCATCCTTCTCCTCTTGTTGTTGTAATGTAGCAACATTTAGCCCTTTTTGTTAAAGGGTTGTGGGAGGGAGCAACCGAGACTGCAAAAACAGCAGGGGGAGTGGGGCTGTGCCTCGAAATTGCCCCTCCTCTGCCCACAGGGTCTCAAATGCATATTGTTATCCTCCCTGCCCCATTCAGTGAAGTATTATATTTAAATGAAAATAATAAGCTTGCTGGTTTCTGTTCTATGTCTTTGAATAGTAGTCTGGCAAATCAGATTCAATAGGTGAACCTTTGTCAGCTTGGAGATGACTCTGCCATGGAAATCCAGTCATCTGCTGCATCATGTTAATCACACACACACTCTGTGTGTGTGTGTGTGTGTGTGTGTGTGTGTGTGACTTATGTGTATACATTTAGTTGTAGTGAAACAACCCACCCCCCAAATTGTGGGCTTGCCTGATTCTGGAGAGATGACATTTATTTATTTATTTATTTATTACATTTTTATACTGCCCATCAGCCGAGGCTCTCTGGACAGTGCGCAATTAAAACCATAAGATACAACAAGTGTAGTTAAATTTAAAACGTTAAAGGTTTTAAAAAAGGCAATATAAAACCAGTTATGTTAAAATCCAGGTCGGCTCCCTCGCAGGATCAGATCATGGATGAGTGAGGTCTTGTTACGAACTGGCCTGCCATTCACCAGCACCACAAACAGGCCAGAGGGTGCAGTAACCAGTCCACGAGGAGCCTGCAGGATGGGGAGGGCATTGGAAGGGAGAGTGGCTGGTGGCCATCTGAGTTCCCCAGGATTTCGATGTAATTTCCTCCCCGTCAAGCCATACCTTCCCTTACCCATGGCAGCTGTTATAGGGGCACCCTCCACTCCATGTCACCCTCCCTTCCACCTTCACACATCCTGGTTTTGTAGCCACCCCTTCCCCAAAAATTAAGAAGAAAAAGATAAAAAGGGGGAGGAAGAAAGAGGAAAAAGATTAAGGAGCAGTGACAACAGGCTACAGGAAGTAGATAGGACCCGTATGTGGTTGCATTCTGCCCCCAGTTGGTTGGAGCTTTTAACCTCCGGTTCTATCTTTCTTCTCCCCTGACTCTCGCTCAGGAAACCCCATGTACCACAGCTCCCCCCACCCAGACTCTCACCCTAGGTCAGGGTCACAGGCCTATGTCTCACACAGAAGCCTGGCAGCCTTCTTACTTCCAAACCAACGGGGGGATTCTCTCGCCCACGTGGCAGCCCAAAGGGGCCAACCCCCTTTGGTGTCGACCCCACCTCATGGCAGGGCTGGTTCTTTTATGAGCCTCTTGCAGGTGAGGCTCTGGCCCAATCCAGCCACCACACAGTCCACAATCGCAAACCCTTACTAGCAAGCTGCAACCAACTGAACTGTGTTGACCCTCCCCAAACAAAGTATCAAAAATAATGCACAATCCAGTTCACCACTTGGCAATTGGGGAGGGCGGGTTCATGTGGTTCATTAAAACCATAAACCTGCTCCAGCTCTTTGTTTTATTAAAATGCATTTCAGAATGAAAATCATACTGACGATTTCCAGTTCTTAAAGAATTGAGAATTGCACTTTAACAATGCTTCTCATTTATAAAGCACATTTCAAGTGTTTCACATGCATTAGCTCATGAATCCTTACAATATACTGTATTGGGGAATTCTGAGGCTTGCATAAGAATGGAGCAAGAATGGAGGATTGCCTAAGGCTACGGAAGTGAGATTTGAACAGGATACTTCTACCTCACATTATTAACTGCTACTTTACACCAGCTCCATTTGGGCCTATGTATTTAAAAGTAGATCTTTTAAAAAAATCGATTATACAGTAAATATCCTCCAGAGGAAATGCTGCTTAACACAATCCTTTAACCAAAATAGGGTGTGCAAGCTGTGTTCACTTAATCTGGAAAGCACCCTGTTTGTTTCTTTGTTTTCAAAATCACAAGATATTGTGTATATGCAAGATTATGTATTCCACAGCATAGATAGATTACTGCAGACTTCTGGCAATTTTGCCCTGCTGGCAAGGAGTGATGCACATCTGCTTACTTTGGTCTAATTGCTGAAAGTGCATCTTTTTGACAATTTTTCATACAAATGTCGCAATCCCATGCATGTCTACTCAGATGTAAGCCCAATGTAAATTACTCCCAGGAAAGACATTATAAGATTGCAGCCTAAGTGGCGGCGGTGATTGTGTTTTTTTAAAAAAACAACAACAACAAACCAACCAGGAGATGTAAACACATGCCTTAGGAGCACACCTTCTACTTTCAGCTAGCCTCTCAGTAGGCTGTGACTAAGCCATACCAACTAGGTTTAATTTGAGGGAGATAAGTATATGTACTAAACATTTCTGTTAAATAAATTCAATCCTTCTGTGTAAACAAGGATTAGCAGTGCTGGCAGTTCTAATCCATTCCTCCCCTAACAGGCTTTAGATGACAGAATGGCCTGCACTCTTAGCTAACTGACATGTGCTTACAGTGGAGATAAGCTGCAAACAGTGTGCCCATATATTCTAAAGTACCTTTGCATTTCCAAGGGAATAGATGCCCGGGCAATTCATATATCTGTACATTGCATCCCCCAGTCAGATGCATGAGTATCTTTGCCTATGGGGTTCCAACCTCTCTCCATACAGGAGAAGTGCTGGTTGCACGTTCATGTAATATACTGGAAGCACTTAAAGAGCATGTGTGGTGAATATGCACTTTGTCATGGCATGCTAAATTGCCCCGAGAATTCCTATGGTGACATAAAATTGGAATTTTATAACATACTTAGAACACACAGATTTTTTATAATTCATAAGCAAAGTGGCTGTGGATGTAGGAAAATGAATATGGTTCTTGAGCTACCTTTTCTTTTATTAAAAATGAGATAAATAGTCTGGATAACATCTATTTATTTATTTATTTTATTACATTTGTATACCGCCCCATAGCTGAAGCTCTCTGGGTGGTTTACATAAGATTAAAACAATTAAAAACAATATACAAAAATACTACCCCTTGTTGTGGTCAGATCACTTTCTATTGAGGTTTAGACTCTTGGCAACCTTTGCCCTCTGCAAGGGTGGGGGCCTATTAAAATGCTCCACCCTCGGAGGCTAATGGACTTCGATGGATTCCAGAGGGCTCTGGAGGATTTTCCTGCTGGTATGGCTGGTGTTCCTGTTGGAGCCCAGGTTGCTCTGTGGAATGCAGAGATGACTCGGGCAGTTGACACGCTTGCGCCCAAGCGCTCTCTCCCTCTGAGCAGATCCCAGCCAGCTCCTTGGTATACACCTGAGCTGAGGGCAAAGAAGCAAAGAGGGGAGACGGCTAGAACACAGGTGGAGGAAAACTCATGCTGAGTTTGAGCAAACACGGGTTAGAGCTCACTATCAAGCCTACTCTGTGGCGGTGAGGGTGGCAAAGAGACAGTTCTTGCATCTTCTCAGCAGAGCTTTTCCAGGTGGTTCGTGGCCTGTTACACCCTGGGCCAAGGTGAGAGATGGTGGAACCCTTGGTAGCATGCTGTGACGTGTTTGCACAGCACTTTGAAGATAAAGTTGCTCAGATATGTCATGAACTGGACACCATGCTTAATGCAGTTCCTCTAGTAGAGGCATTCAGAGCACCGTCTGGTCCAGTTCTATTCAATGAGTTTCAGTTACTGAGGCCCGAGGATGTAGACAAGGTGCTTGGCCAAGTCTGGTCGACCACCTGTGTGCTCGACCCTTGCCCTTCATGGCTCATTTCATCAAATAAGGAGGGGATCGCCGGCTGGGTCCAGGAGGATGTAAATGCCTCCCTGAGAGAGGGAGTGGTGCCGGCCCCTTTAAAAGAGATGGTAATCAGACCACTCCTGAAAAAGCCTAACCTGGACCCGGAAGACACTAACAACTATAGGCCGGTGGCTAACATCTCCTTCTTGAGCAAGGTACTTGAGCGGGTGGTTGCGGGACAACTCCAGGCACTCTTAAATGAAACAGATTATCTAGATCCATTTCAATCAGGCTTCAGGCCTGATTTCAGAACGGAAACTGTGGGATGACCTCTGCCAGGAGAGGGACAGGGGGAGTGTGACCCTGTTGGTTCTCTTGGACCTCTCAGCGGCTTTCGATACCATCGACCATGGTATCCTTCTGGATAGGCTGTCTGGGCTGGGAGTTGGAGGCACTGTGTTGCAGTGGTTCCGCTCCTACCTGGATGGCTGAATTCAGAAGGTGGTGCTGGGGGATTATTGCTTTGTGTCGTGGCAGCTAGGCCATGGGGTTCCACAGGGCTCTATTTTATCCCCTATGCTGTTTACCATTTACATGAAGTTGCTGGGAGAGCTTATCCGTAGATGTGGGCTGAGATGCCATCAAAATGCGGATGACACCCAGCTCTACCTCTCCTTTTCATCAAACCCAGGTGAGGCAATGGCTGTTCTGAATCAGTGCCTGTGCACGGTAGTGGACTGGATGAAGGCCAATGAACTGAGACTCAATCCAGACAAAACAGAGGTACTGTTTGTGGGTGGTTCTTCTGTCCAGCTAGGTGTTGTTCACCCTGTTCTGGATGGGATTGCACTCCTCCTGAAGGGTCGGGTCCGTAGTTTGGGGATGCTCCTGGATCCAGAACTGTCACTTGAGGTACAGGTGGACTCAGTGGCAAGGAGCACCTTTATCAGCTTAGGCTGATATACCAACTCCGCCCTTATCCGGACAGAGGTAGCCTAGCTACAGTTATCCATGCTCTGATAACCTGTCATTTGGACTACTGCAATGCGTTATATGTGGGGCTACCTTTGAAAATGGTCTGGAAACTTCATCTGGTACAAAATAGGGCAGCCAGACTGTTAACGGGGATGACCAATGAGACCACATTACGGCAGTCCTTTTCCAACTTCACTGGCTACCAGTCCAGGTCTGGGCCTGATTCAAAGTACTGATATTAACATTCAATGCTCTAAATGGCTTGGGGCCAGGTTATCTGAAGGAACGCCTCCTCCCACATGTACCTGCCCGGACCCTAAGATCATCCTCAGGTGGCTACTAGGCCTTCTCTGGTGTGGCACCCCAGCTGTGGAATGAGCTCCCTAGAGAGATTTGCTTGGCACCTACATTATACTCTTTTAGACATGAGGTGAAGACCTTTTTATTTTCACAGTTTATGATCATAGTCTTTTAACTGCTGTTTTAAATTTAAAATTTGCATTGCTGTGTGGTTTTTTCTCTGATTATGTTTTTATATTGTATTTTTTAAATCGTGTTTTTATACTGTTTTGTTGATGGTTTTAATTTTAGTGAACTGCCCAGAGAGCTTTGGCTATTGGGCGGTATATAATATAATAAATAAATAAACTTGGGTGCCATTCCATATGGTGGCCTGCCGGAGGAGATTCGACAAATTAGCAGCCTTCTGGAATTTAAGAAAGCCGTGAAGACTGCTCTCTTCCAGCAGGCCTATCCAGTTTAATTTTAAGATATTTTTAATAATGTATTTGTTTTTATCTGTTTTAATGGTTTATCTATTTTATTGTTTTTATATTTATATTTAGTGTTGTTCCCCGCCTCGATCTAGATGGAGAGGCGGTTTAGAAATGAAATAAATAAATAAAAATAAAATAAATAAATAATAATAATAACAATTTATTTCTTACCCGCCTCTCCGTCCGGATCGAGGCGGGGAACAACAACATGATAAAACACATAAAACTGACCAAAACATGACACATATTACCAAAACTGCATAAAAAATCCCAAAACATCCTAAAAACATCCTTAAAACATTCTAAAATTCCACTGGATATGCCTGCCGGAAGAGAACAGTCTTTATAGCTTTCTTAAATTCTAAAAGACTGTTAAGTTGATGAGTCTCCTCCGGCAGGTCATTCCACAGTCTGGGAGCGGCAGAAGAGAAGGTCCTCTGGGTAACAGTTGTCAGCCTAGTCTTGGCCGACTGCAGTAAGTTCTTCCCAGAGGACCTGAGCATGTGGGGTGGATTGTATGGGAGAAGGTGATCCCGCAGGTAACCTGGACCCAAACCATGTAGGGCTTTAAAGGTAATAACCAACACTTTATACTTCGCCTGGAAACTAATTGGCAGCCAGTGGAGCGATTTTAAAGCTGGCGTAATATGGTCACCCCTAGATGTACCGGTGACCAACCTGGCTGACATATTTTGAATTAGTTGAAGTTTCCGGACTAGGCACAGAGGTAGCCCTATGTACAGCGCATTGCAGAAGTCGAGCTTCAAAGTTACCAGCGCGTACACTACCATCTTTAGGTCTTCCAACTCTAGGAAGGGGCGCAGCTGGAGTATTAGCCAAAGCTGATAGTAGGCACTCCTGGCCGTTGCATCTATGTGGGCTGTCATTTGGAGCGACAGATCCAGGAGCACCCCCAAGCTGCGAACACAGTCTTTCAGGGGGGAGTGTAACCCCATCCAGACCTGTTGACACACCTCCAAACCCAGGTTGTGGCCTTTGACAGCAAGCACCTCCGTCTTGTCTGGATTCAGATTCAGTTTGTTTTTCCTCATCCAGCCCATTACCGCCTCCAAGCATTCATTCAGAGGAGACACACTATCCTTAGCTGGCGCTGTTATCGAAGGCATAGAGAAATATATTTGGGTGTCATCAGCATACTGATAGCACCCCGCCCCATGCCTCCGGATGATCTCTCCCAATGGTTTCATATAAATGTTAAACAGCATTGGGGAAAGGATGGCACCTTGCGGTACACCACACAGCAGCTCCTTCTTTGCAGAGCAGCTATCCCCAAGCATCACCATCTGGAACCTGCCCGAGAGGTAGGACAGGAACCACTGAAGCACAGTGCCCCCGATTCCCAATCCCCTCAGGCGTTCCAGAAGGATACCATGGTCGATGGTATCGAAAACCGCTGAGAGGTCCAGAAGTACCAACAGGGACACGCTCCCCCTGTCAATACTAAGGCGTAGATCATCCACTACGGCGACCATAGCAGTCTCAACTCCGTATCCCGCCCTGAAGCCAGTTTGAAATGGGTCTAGAAAATCAGTGTCATCCAAGACTACTTGGAGTTGAAAGACAACCGCCCTCTTGATCACCTTGCCCAAGAATGGAAGGTTTGATACCGGTCTGTAGTTATTAAAGTCCAGGGGATCCAGGGAGAGCTTCTTTAGAAGCGGCCGTACCACTGCTTCTTTTAAACATGATGGGAAAGTCCCCTCCCTGAGAGATGCATTAATAATATATTGTAATTGCGATTTAACCGCATCTCCTCCCTGGACGACCAGCCATGAAGGACAGGGATCGAGAGGGCAAGTCGTCGTCTTCACTCGTCCAAGCAGCTTGTCCACGTCCTCGGTACTCACCAACTGAAACCAGTGTAATTCTACTCGCGGAGTCGCTGGACACTCCATCGTCAGCCTCTGCTATAATGACGGCATCTAAGTCTGCACTTATCCGAGAGATTTTATCTGTGAAATGATCGTTAAAGGCATCACAGCAAACTGCTGAAGGCTCTAAAATCAGATTCAGGGGGGAAGGTGCCCGGGTTAGACCCCTCACCACCCTGAACAGTTCCGCTGGATGCGAATTCGCAGACGCAATGCACGCAGAGAAGAAAGCTTTCTTCGCTGCACGTATTGCCACCCCATAGGAACGAATATGTTCTCTATGCCGTGTCTTGTCGGATAGAAGTCGAGTTTTCCGCCATCGGCGCTCCAGTCATCGTCCTTTCCCTTCAACTCCCTGAGGTCTTCCGTATACCAGGGCGCCCTGTTAGAAGCGGGTCGGAGAGGACGTTTGGGGGCGATCGTGTCGATAGCCCTAGTTAGGTCTTGATTCCATCTATCGACCAGGGCTTCTACAGGATCATCGACGATACCAGCCATAAAACCCTCCAAGGCTTTCTGAAATCCAGAAGGATCCATCAGCCTTCGAGGGCGGACCATCTTAATAGGTCCACCACCCCTGCAGGGGCGGGTGGTAGCCGTGATACTAACCCTAACCAGAAAATGGTCTGTCCATGACAAAACGGAGGTATTCGTTACCTCCGCCCACAGATCCCTCTGTTCGGAACTGAAAACAGCATCGAGGGTATGACCCGCTGAATGTGTGGGTCCAGAGATGTCATGGATGCCATGAACTCCCGAGCTCTACCTGACAAACCAGTCTCGAATGGGATGTTGAAGTCGCCCAGGACCAAAAGCCTGGGCGAATCCAACACCAGCTCCGAGACCAGTTCCGTGAGCTCGGCCAGGGAGTCTGATAGGCAGCGGGATGGCTGGTACACTCAGAGAATCCCTAGTCTATCCCTGGTCTTCAGACTCAGGTACACACACTCGATGTGATTCAGTTCACGAACAGGAAGTCTGGTCAGGTTAAGATTATCCCTATAGACCACAGCTACTCCGCCCCCCCGCCCACTTTCCCTCACCTGCTCACTAACACAGTACCCAGCTGGGAGGGCCTGCGCCCATGTTGGTCCACTGTCATCTCCCAGCCAGGTCTCTGTGAGGCATGCCAGGTCAGCCTCCTCATCTGAAAGAAGGTCATGGATGATATGTGTTTTATTTTTAACTGACCTGGCATTACATAGGAGCAAGGAGAGGTTCTGTGGGTGGCCTGGTTCGTTCTCCAAGTTCCCCGGGTTAGCAGAGCAATCGGAAGCTAAGATGGGTGTGAGATATCCATCTCTCTTTCCCCTGTAACGGCACATTGCTCTGCCAACGCCATATCTCCCTTTGCCCTGCACAACACAAATTGCCGCTCCCCTACACATTGTGGTCAGCTGGAAGGGTGGGGTGCAGGTGGCTCTCCTCTCTTAGTGCTCTTCATCCATGGCTGCAGTTTTGGTCCAACGGCTGAGAGCCTCAGACCTTGAGCCCTTCGGCTCATGCCCACAGGCTCGTGCCTTCAGCAGCCTGAAGGCTGAAATACCTGTGGAGATGGGCGGGGCAAACAAACACTCCTCAGGCTCAGCCAGCAGCACAGCACTCCCAGCCAATGACCACCCTTCCCCTCAGTCTTCAGCAGCCTGAAGGCTGAAATACCTGTGGAGATGGGCGGGGCAAACAAACACTCCTCAGGCTCAGCCAGCAGCACAGCACTCCCAGCCAACGACCACCCTTCCCCTCAGTCTTCAGCAGCCTGAAGGCTGAAATACCTGTGGAGATGGGTGGGCAATGTTCAGTTTATATCTGAGGATGAGTCTTTATAGGTCATTTTGGCTCATATTTGGCAACTAAGATGCAGTACTTGAACAACAGTATCTCATAGCCAAAGAGTTTACAGAAGCACCAGTGTGTGCTCCTTAAGAACTGTCGTATTTACGACTCTTAGTATAGGAAGCCTGCCAACTCCCTTATCTAAGAATGTCTGGGAAAATGCCAGGCCTTTAACGGTTTAAAGGGTTTATTTGCAATTCCAAAATCCAATTACCAATAGCCAAGGTCACGCCAAAAGTTCAGTCCGTCCGAATGTCAAGCCGAGGGTCAAACCAAGTATTAGAGCAGTCCAAAGTCCAGAGCCAAAATAGTCAAGCCGGTTGTTCAGTCCACAGGTTCCGATTCAGGAGTATGCCGGGTGTCAAGAGCTGAAGACGACGGTTGTTCTCAACGGATCTTAGCTTCTGACTTCTTTCTCCTTTATAGTTGCTTGAGGTTGTTCACAGCTGCGTGCAATTCCTTCGTTATCTTACTTAAGGCTTGCATCAGCTGTGCTCTGTTTTCTCAGTCTCATGCTTCGCTTTGTGGGCTTAGCTTTCTCCGCCCGTTTGAGCTGCCGCCTTTGCTGGGGAGTTACTGGACAAACTCCTTCAGGCCCCGAGTCTTCCTCATTAGAAACGGGGTGGGAGAGGGTGGCTTTCCTGGGGCTCTTCAGAGGAATCTCCCTGCTGTTCCTCCTCCTCCGGTAAGTCCTGGGGAATGGGTAAAGCTGCAGTCTCTGCCACTTCTTCCTCCTCAGAGGAAGATTCTTCAGACTGCCTCATGACAAGAACTACCATATTTCACCGATCTAAGACGTCATTGATTCTAAGACGCACCCCATTTTCAGACACCTAATATTGGGGATCAGTGCATCTTAGAATCAAAGGAATATGGTAGGGCTGTGCATGCTCTGCCTGGATCCACCACCCAGGGACCTGCTGGGCCGGGTGGGGCTGGGCATGAGTCCCCCTCCTCCCTTCCCCACTCACTGCCAGCGCTGCCCCAGTCCGCATTGCCAGCGCCGCCCTGGTCCTCGCCTCCAGCGCCGCTTGCAGCGGCCTCCCCGACCTAGAAATGTGGCTTTACTACAAAGTAGGCCATGGCGTTACTACAAGGTAGGCCACGATCCCTCGAGATCTCTCGCATGATCGTGACCTACTTTGTAGTAATGCCGCATTTCCAGGTCGGGGAGGCTGCTGCAAGCGGCGCTGGAGGCGAGGACCAGGGCAGTGATGGAGGTGAGTCGGGAAGGCTATTCCTCACAGCCACAGCAGCACCTCCTCGCTGGCAGCGGCCTCCCCGGTGCTGGCGCTGGCGGACTGGGGTGGCGCGGATCGGGGCGGTGCTGGAGGCCAAGGAGGTCGGTGCCAGTGGCGCAGAGGCAAGTGGGGAAGGCTGAGTCGCTGGGGGGGGGCATGCAGAGCCCCTTTGTGAAGGCGCTGGGGGGGGGTGTATCTTCAACCCCATACCAGCGCTGGAGAAATCCGGCGATTCTTAGACGCCATCGATTCTAAGACACACTCAATTTTTACAGATGTAAATATGGGGGGGAAAGCACCTTTTAGAATCGAGGAAATGCGGTAAAACACAGCACGTCCACTAATGTGCATGCAGCCCATATCAATCTTGTTCTTTAATGCTGCTTAAATATTGCCTTGTGTATATGAAGCTCTTGTGTGGGAGGGGGGCTGTATTGGATAGTATCAACAGAAAGTGTATGGGAAACGTTTTAGATTTCAGAATGAATTCAAAGCAAAAACTTTTACCTAGCTCCTGAGACTGCAGAACAAGGACCAGGGAGGAGGAGATGAATTGTTTGCTTGGTGGATGGATGGGATTCTTTCTTTACCCCTCTTGTGGCATAAGTTCTTGTGAGAAGATGGTAGAGCAACAGATCCTTTTTTTTATCTTTCATCAGAAGAAAGGATTTCTTCTGCTACTGCTCCTGAAGATGTAAAACTAACCCATTATTTTAAGCTGATCTTACTGGAAGCCAGTGCGATCCCACTCCTGCCACATCAGAACACATGCTGAAGTGTTGGTACGCCAATTTGTTGTACTGGACTCAACTGTACTGGATGTGAATGCTTTCCCTGTAATGAAAATTATTGAATATACCCACAGTGGATTTCTGCTTAATCTTACACTTGCAATACAACATGTCAGGATGCCGAGCCATGGAACAGGAACAGGAAACGGAAACAAGATACATCTGATCAGTTGAATTCTAAAGAGCACACATAGTAGAGAATAAACAATTCAAATAGTTTTGATACTTGGTATAATGGTTGTGCTATCTTGATAATGTCAAACAACGAATGTAAAGCCCTCATGACTATTAAACCAGCTTTCTGCACGTTTTCATACTTAACAAAGCACATTTGCTGTTATGTATGTTACAGCTGACATGCATGGCATGACCTGTGCATGCAAGTTCTTATGTGCTGGCAGCCATTGGTGCTGGTGAAAATGTTTGTTACAGATTAAACCACTGAACACAGTTTTTTTTCTGAGTTATTAAGTATCAGTTCGTAAACCCAAGAAGAGCTTCTAGTTTCCTTGTTGCGTCTGCATAGACACAGTCATTCCTGTGTACTACATGGTCTGATGAATAAAATTCATTAATTTTTGTCTAGGGTTGCCCCCATCTCAAATGGTTCCAGCATATGCCTTTGTCACCGGTCCCAGGGAGACATTGGTCTTGGATTAGTTGAGGTATAAATAAATTCTTTTGGAGGCGAGTTAGGACTAATCTCAATTAATTCTGGGTTATTGTTGTTTAATATTTTGGTACGCCAGCTCCTCCCCTTCCTAGAGTTGGAAGACCTAAAGATGGTAGTGCACGTGCTGGTAACTTCGAGGCTCGACTTCTGTAATGGGCTGTACATAGGGCTACCTCTGTGCCTAGTCCGGAAACTTCAACTAGTTCAAAATATGGCAGCCAGGTTGGTCACTGGTACACCTAGGGGTGACCATATTACGCCAGCTTTAAAATCACTCCACTGGCTGCCAATTAGTTTCCGGGTGAAGTATAAAGTGTTGGTTATTACCTTTAAAGATTTACATGGTTTGGGTCCAGGTTACCTGCGGGATCGCCTTCTCCCATACAATCCGCCCCGCACGCTCAGGTCCTCTGGGAAGAACTTACTGCGGTTGGCCAAGACTAGGCTGACAACCGTTACCCAGACGACCTTTTCTTCTGCCGCTCCCAGACTGTGGAATGACCTGCCGGAGGAGACTCGTCAACTTAACAGTCTTTTAGAATTTAAGAAAGCCATAAAGACTGTTCTCTTCCGGCAGGCATATCCAGTGGAATTTTAGAATGTTTTAAGGATGTTTTTAGGATGTTTTAGGATGTTTTAATGCAGTTTTAATAATATGTGTCATGTTTTAATCAGTTTTATGTATTTTATCATATTGTTGTTCCCCGCCTCGATCCAGATGGAGAGGCGGGTAAGAAAGAAATAATAATAATAATAATAATTAATAATATTATTATTATTTAGTATTATTATTAATAATAAGTATTATTAATAATTATTAATTAATAATACTTATTAATAATACTTATTAATAATACTTATTATTATTAATAATAATAATAATAATAATAATAATAATACACTGCTCTTGATCTTTCCCAAGAAATAAATCAAGTCAGGCTCCACTGAGTCTGTCATTTTATATTCTAGTACTCCCTGAAGGTTTCCAATCTTATTACAATATCCTGTTGTTCAACACAGGAGAGGCATGGAAAGATCTCAAACAAATTCCATTCTTCAACTTCATATTGCTTCCTAATTTCTTTTCTAATAAGTGTCTGCCATTAATTTCTTTTTTATTTCTCGCTTGTCCTGTACCTGTAAATTGCCATCCTGCTTTTTAAGTGCATTCTGTTACTTTCCACAAGGTTCATTTGGACCCTGCATACATTTAAGAATAGCAACATCAGACAGCAAATCACTATGATGTGCAAGGGGAATGAATGATTTTATACATACATCCTTGAAAACCTGAATAGGTACAACCCCAAATTAGGAAGGGGATTTAGAACTTTTGAAAGTGATCAGTATTCTTTTCCTTTGCTGTAAAAATTGTAGGAGTTTTAAGTATTCCAAATCTATATTCCTTGGACATATATTTAAAATAGTGCTCCAGTGATAGATCACATTTGATTGGGTATTCAATGGAGGTATAGAGGTAAAGTATCCCATCAAATCTAGATCTTATTTGGTTGTGATCTGTTCAGGATAAGAGATTTCTTTCAAATCCCCCCATTCCCAGATCATATTCATCCTGACTAGCAAAAATCAGATCATGTGCCTCCATGCATAGAGCTGGATGTTGAGACATGACCATGGTTGCTATGAATTCCTAAGCCACTCCTAATGAATAGGCCTCAGTGTGGATGTTGAAATCCCTCAACACAATCAGTTGAAATCCCCCAACACCACCTCTGAGACAAGCTCTACTGCCTCAGGCAGGGAGGTGGTTGGGCAGCCAAGTGGGTGGCACACCTACAGAATCCCTACCCTATTTTGCTATCACCTGGTGCTCAAATCTCTCAAATCTTGGAGACTGCTGGACTGGGTATACAGGACAGTGTTCTGGCCCAAATTAACTTCTTAATAGAACTAAAATTGACCCATTCAGACTGCTGTTTTAAATGAACCCCATTCCAGTGCATTTTTGCAGCATTCAACAAACGATTGAAGTGAAGACTCTAGTTCATTTTTTACCAGACCTTGTTGTATTCATCAGATGAAACGCAAGCAGTTACATTTCTAATAGTGCACTCTAATTTATTTGGAAACCAATAAGTTACAGTACATAGGTTATGCCACTAGAGGTCATGATGTACATTAAAGTGCAGTTGATGATTTGTACATGATTTTAGCTCGGAATCGATCCGGAGGGAGAGGCGGGTTAATAATCATCATCATCATCATCATCATCATCATCATCATCATCATCTTACTGTATGGTCTTCTATCTTTTTGAATATTTCACTTCGACTAAGATTCCCTACTCCCCTCCCAAAATATACACCAAATAGTGCATATGTGTCCATTGCACTACCTAGCAGGGAATGAGCCAACTGAGATTGCCTCTTTGTTGTTTATGTTTTGTCTATTGCAATTTTGAACTTGTCCATTTTTTCTGCATTACCTTTTGGACAAGATCCTGTCTTGTTGGGATAGAAGAAGTGTTAATTTTTGATAGGCTTCTCCCTAAAATTTAGTAATTTAATTTGAGCAAGGGGTTGAACTCAATGGTCTTGCAGTCCCCTTCCAACTCTACTATTCTATGATTCTATATAATCTCTCCAGTATTTTATGAACATAAATACTTATAAAATGTGTTTTGGTTTTTGCAGCTCAAACTTGTTTACCTTGTCTAAAAAGCAAGCATGCTTGCAGTTAGTTATTGTAGCATTAAGAATAAGGGACTGAGCTGTGAATTGGAAGTCTTACTTTCACATTTTGCCTCTGCTGTTAACTTAGTAGGTCATATTTGCCAGCTTTTATTTCTTCATTCATATCTATTAACCTACCTATTTTAGAGGGTTAGTAACAGAGTCTTGTGAGAATGTAGTCCTGTTCAGGCTTTAAATCTGAAAAGGGTATGATTAGGGCCACGGGGCCACACATGCTGGTCCCATTCCCTGTCTCCCAGTGTGTGCAGCCCTTCAGTTCTGATATGGTAAGATCTGAGCAGGAGTACTTGCATTTGTTGAACAAGAGTAGAATTCTCCACGCAGTCAGGAACCATGCTTTATTAGGGTCTTGGATCACGCAGAGAGCTCTACTGGGGCTGGACCAGTGTGTGCAACTTTGTGCCCCTATTCATGCGTTACCTTAACACCTGAATAGGGCTTATATATGATATGCTTTATAGTTTATATGGTTCCTAATTTTGGTCAGGCAAGGTTCCTTTTTTCTTTTTTCTTTATACACAATAAGGGAGGAAGTTTCCAAGATGCACTGGACCTACATTGTTTGTTGGGCCTAAAAGATTTTGAGAGAGACTCTTTATCAGAGGCACTGTGAAAAATTTAATCATATAAACTCATTTGAATAATAAAGACCATTTTCAAAAATGTCTCAAATGCCACTTATATTCAACTGCACTCTCAACAGCTCACAGATGAACAAAGATGTTCTGCTTCACAAGGACATCATCTCATGGCCATTGTTTATACTGCACTAAGATATATTGTTTTTCCAGTCCTGATGACCACAGGGAATACAAGCTGAAACAGTTTACCATGTGCCGCAGCACCCTTGTAGTGTATACAGTCACACTGACCTTTTGAGAAATTATTTCAATTGCTCAAACTACAAGAGCTCTCAAGAGATGTAAAGAGTAACAGATGAGTAATATTTGCAAAGATCCTATGCTCCTGTTGTAGGCACTATCCGTTTTAGGTAATAGAGAAATATTGTAAGCATTTATGTGAAAATGTTATAAACGAGGAAAGAGAATTAACTTTGAACAATTTAAAATCAGAGGTTTCTGCGAGGAACTGATTAAAGCAGGCTGAAAAACCAGCATGTTTTCACTCTGTGGCTGGTTTCGGATGACATATTAGGCAACAGAGGGGTAAATAGCGTACTGACCGTGAGTTAGGTAGGCGGAGCTCCACACACAACACGTTGCAACGCCAGTGCTTGTGCAGCTGAAAGTTCTAGTGGCCATCTTGGTTGCTACGGCTGCTCCCTCCCCCTCCCTCAGTCCCCCAACTGTATCCCAGCATGCACTGCAAGTTCTGCTGGCTGTATAGAGCAGCTGGGGGTTTTCGGCTGCTCTGGCCAGCAGAACTCTATTCCCAAACGGAATAGTCCATGGAGAGAGAGGGGGTTGGTTTCAGACGACACTTTAAACAACGGCTTCGGGCTAAACAACGTGCAAACCTGTTGTTTCTCTCTGTTGCTTAATTGGGCGGAATAGCGTACTGTCAGTTGTGTGTGCGTGGTGTGTAACCCTCCACACAACACAATAAGCAACACAACTGACGATTGTTTTCCCCCACCCTCTGTTGCCTAATGCGTCTTCCGAAACCAGCCTGTGTGTACCACTCTGGTCAACTGAAGTTTTTTAAAACCAATGTTGTAATCAAGTACAGTATCAGTGTGTAGTATCCTAATTTCTGTACTTTTGTTCCATTTGCCATCTCGGGTTCCCTTGCTATTTTTTCCAGAAAAAGTAAAGCAATCACAGTATTTTTAAAAATTCCATAATTTGATTGTATTTTTATAGTGACCATTTACATTTAGTCAGCATGACTAAAAACTAGTGTACCATAGCTGCTCTGTTGGATACTGGGGAATAATAAATATGAAGCTAATAGCTGTTGGCATAGGAGCAATTCCAGTTCTGATGTAAATGTTGCCATACATTTTGTATCTTAGTGGAAGCAAGCCTTTGTGGTGTTGGTGTGAAGCAGTGGAAAGATGAATGACATCATAAGAATGTTTATGAATAATTTGTATGACTGATGGGAAACAGGTATTCTTACATTAGCTGCTCTAATATTCTCAAACAAATCCTAATTCGTCTGGTTTTTAGCTCCCCTCTGTAGTGTTTTTTTAAAACTGCAGATTGCATTCTTGCCTCACGTAAAACTATTCTTAAAATGTTTTGTTCACCTTTTATGATCCACTACCCAAAACATATTTGCCAAAGACCAACAATTTCTACTAAAACATTTACTGTTTCTTGACCTGTAAATTAGAGAACAAATCACTATCGGGGCGTGGGGGGGGGGGGTTTCCTAGGTGCCAGGAAGGCAGTTGTCACATCAGGGAAACACTTTCTCTTGACTACAGGCAGGGTCAAGTTGCTAGAACAACAAAGGGAGGAGCTTCCCAGCTTCCCAGATCAGCCTTGGTAACTGGGTTTTGTTGGTGCTTGTAGTTGAGCTCTCCAAAGGATAGAACATGCATTAAAAAAATCCACATGTTGCATTCTCTTGCCCTTTTCGTAGCTTAAGGAAGTTTTTATTTCCAGAAAAAAGAAGCAGCAGATGGTAGCTCAGTCACTTACGGCATCGTTGCCTTCCTCTGCTCTGCCTAACTAGGGAAAGCACATTCCTGAAGCACAAGTTTACTGCCATACTATACGTTTATTTCTCTTCTATTTTCGTACAGTAAAGTGCCCAAAACGGCACACAATAAACATGAAAATACATAACATTTAAACAAAAACAACTTCTTACAAAACATACCAATAAATTCAAATAAGACAGTAACACCAGTTCAGTAAATGTAGAATAAATTCAACATTGCAATGAAATAACTAAGTACAAAATAAAACCAAAATTATCGCGCTCTAAATTAAGTAACAAGCCTAAGCCATGCTAGTCTTTCTGTACTGCAGAGGGCCACAGCAGCCTGGTTTAAATACAGGTTGGAGGTGGTGTGGACTTCTCACCAGGCTAGATGTTTTACAGCTGACTCCTTTATCTCCCCTCCCAAGATATCTGGCAGTGGTAAAAGGAAGTACTGGGAAGCAGCAATGATGATTAGTGGCTTTCTCCCCCACCATCAGTGATATGGAATAAGCTCTGTAATTCCAACTCCTATCATTTTATGGGGATGTTTTTTGTTGCCAGTTGAGCTAACATGGAACAGTAACTTCAGTTGCATAGACTCAACATGTCTATTCCAGCAAAGAAGCAAATCTGGGTCTTTGGTTATCACTTTGCTACTGACAGCCATCCAACTCCGTGGTGAAGCTGGAACTAAGAATAGTATAGGATACTGTACCCTGTGCATATAGCCTAAATAACATGCCTGTAATCTCCTAGCATTTTAGAGCTTGGAGCATGGAAAGCCTTTAACACAACATGTGGGTCTACTTCAAGGTGACTTGCTGACTCTTCTTTGCTTTTCAGATTTACCCACAAATCCACCTTGGAAGCTTGCCATGCCAGCCTATGCTATTGGTATACCACTAGAGGTTGCTTGCATTAGCAGTACATCAGTAGGATATAGGATACTGCCCTACGTTTCTGTAAAACTTTGCCATATACTGTTCAAATCTATTTTTACAAACTTAATGATATACGGTTACCTTCTTGTACAAAAATTGGCTAACTTTGAACAGTAGGTAGTATCTAACTGCCCAAGTGCTAATGCTATTGTTGTTGAGCTATAATAAGCCAGTGCTTGCGCAAGGTAACTAGTTCTTGCAAGGGCAGTGGAATTCCCCTCACAAACGCTAGTGATTTGCCTCCAAAAATTCAGTGCAACCAATGATTTTGCCTCTAAAATTCAGTGCTGCCACTGAATTTCAGCAACAAATTTCCATTTTTACCATTGCCCTAGCAAGCCCTAGTTACATTGTGCAAGCGCTGGTATATGCTCCTACGGTATCATTAGCACTGGGGTACAATTGGATAGTACCCTATGTTTTTTACCTGGATTTTATTTGTTTTTAGGATTGGATCCAAATTCAAGTGTGTACAAATGGACTGGTAGCAGCAGATGTCTCCCCCCCCCCCCACAACAGCTCCTCTAGCCCCCGGAAAATGTTTCACAGAGGGTTGGAGGATCCTACTGAATGGGGTGAGCTATGGTGCCAGGGGGAAGGGTAGCCCTGAGAATTGGGCAAAAGCATCTTCTGTGAGTGGAGCCCTTCTGTCCATAGAAGGCAGATCCTGGATTCAACTCTTGTAAATCCCTTAAATTTCTTAATCCAAGTTATTTTAGTTTGATCAACATTGCTAACTCACCAGTAACAAACGGATGCAGTCACTTTGAAATGAATATGAATAGACTGCCACTGGATGGTGCTGCTGTTATATGGTTGTGCTTCTATTGTCTGTTTAATGTGGTCAGCATGAGACTAAAATAAAAGTTAACTATGTACCCCAAGGTCCCGTAAAAGGAAACCTGATACTATTGTACCACTACAATAAAAGAAAAATAATTCATTGTTAACTCTCCCCCACCCTTCAATCCGTGTAATGGTTCAGGCTCAAAAAAGGATAATAAAACAGGCTCCTGCGAAATTTACTTTAAAGATCTGCCATTCTATAGCACAGTCATTTTATAGTAATAGCATGCCTAGAAAAAAGGGACATGCACCCAGTCAGTTCTGTAACATCTGCTTATTCATATGATGGCTAATTATCTATAAAGGAATATTATTGTTGAATTTGTCACTTGGAATGCCCTTCTAACAAGGATGCTGTCTTTTAAAACAGCAGGTGTTACATCATTATCTACCTGTTACATTTTTTTTGTAAAAAGTTTTGACTTCTTTATGCAAATAGATGCATCACACCATATAGATAAGAAGGTAAATAGGTTTTGAAAGCCTTCACTTAAAAAAAAAGATGCTCAATATAAATTTGCATTTCAGATGTAAGGAATTCTGTGAAAAGGTATGCTTGCAACTGAAGGATATGGTTGAATAATAGGTTAGGAATTGAGAGCCAGAATGCCTTCTAGAATACAGTGTGGGGAAAACTGAGATGTACTTCACTTTTCACAGAAGCTGGAGCCTACTTCATAATGTAATATTATGATTATTCTCCCTTTTTTCTCTTTTATAATTTGATCAGCTTTCATTTAAATTTTAGATTACAAATATCTCAATTTTGATGGCTAAAATATACCGAAAGATGTCTTGTCTTGGAAGCCTTGAATGAACAGGAATTAGAATTTCTACAAATGACACTTTTGTGGCAAGATTCAGAAAAAATGAAGAAAGATGGCTCATCTCCTTCTTCTATTTGTTTGCCCCAATCTTTGCCCCATTTCTCAGCTGAACTTGGGAGGCATTGAGAGCATACCCTAGTGCAAAGCATACCCTTTATTTCTTCATATCAGAAATATCACAGTACAAGTCACAGCATTTAGCTTGGCTCCAGTGCCAGATTTAGGAATAAGCCAAGTAAGCCATGGTTTAGGGCCTAAGATTATGAGGGACCTCTAAATATGTTGGAGATAACTAACATGTAAGATAACTAAAATGAAACCGCTTTGGCTTAAATACGTTGGAAAGTCTCATATGAGTTGCCTTATATAGGGAAAGCCTATATAGGGGGCTTCCCTCATCTAGCAGCTCGCTTGGTTTCTATACTAAGTTGAGAGGAGGGACAGAGCGCTTCATTTCTCCTCCACCAGCGAACTCACTTTCCTTCATGAAATCCCATGTACTCAACTATATGCAATTCCTGGTCACCTATGGATACAAGGCTAGTACTTAAATGTAAGGCTGGTGTAATACTTTATATTTGTAACCCACACACATCCACACACACACACACACACACACTTTATTTAGTACATCTTCCCAAGACTGCAGACTAGGCTATGTATAGTTCACTGCCAATAATTTCTCCAAGTTTATGGGGATAGATCTGCATAGTTTGAACAGTAGAAAAATGCTATGTTCCTTGAGACCAGTCCTTGGGCAAATGTATACGCTCTCTTTTACGCTCAAACTCATATTGGTTTTCTGTGCAATGAAAACACAAGTACCACATATCATGTGGAGCAGGAGTTGCCTTTTCTGTCATGCAGGGTAACCAAAGGCAGCCATGGAAAGACATGAGTAGCACCGGCTGCATAATGATGGCAAAGCCTAGGGTTAACGTAGGGTTTCTGTTTTCAGTTACTTGTTCCATCAGACATATACACATTTGCCCTTCTTCAAAGTGGCATTAGCAGAAAGACTTGAACACAATTTCCAGTAGCAGTACTCCAATTCCAAATAGGTTCAGTGTATATGCTGCAGGACAGAGGCTGACTTGACCACTAGAAAATCCTGTAAGCGTGCAATGGGGATGTGCGACACGTTACAGTTTTTGTTGATACTATGCATTGGAGAAGCAGAAAAAAAAGCATGCTAAAATTGTAGTGAAAATGGATCTGGTGGACTTTATGTCAACTATGAATGGTCAGAAAGTAGCTAATAGTGTTGTTCTACAAATGCTTGCAGAAGAGTTCAGGCTATATTATAAGTCCTATAGCTGGTCTCCTGCTTTGGCTTGGGTAAGATGTTGAGCGAATAGAAGAATACTTTTACTGTTCATTGCTTCTAATCTGCTTTTGGATTATTTCATAAAGAAAAACGGGTAAGAAATTTCTTAAATAAATAAACAAACAAATATATAAAATATATTTTGATTTAGGGTGCAGTCCTATAGACTGTACCCTTGCTACTCAGAAGCCCCCAAACTCAGAGGCTTCTGAGATTCATATGCCCTGCTGACTGAAGCCAGCAGGGTGGGAGGCGTGGCTGAGGCAATCTTTGCTTCCCTGTCCTCTGATCTTGGATTTTTACACTAGACAGGTCACTTCCTTACTACTGTGAGGATTGTTTGCCATCAATACATCATCATTATGACTATAAATATAGTGACTACCCATGCTATCCACCCCCATCACCAGTCCCCTTGCTCACCTCACCATCCAAAACAGCTTAGAGCAACTTCTATACAGGCAATGCCTTCACACAGAGTATCTAAATCACCTGTAGCTCAGTTACCTGACCTGACCTGATAATGGACTTTGCAAGTTTACCACTTACCAGGACGTAATCCTGAAGCACCCTCCAGATCCATTGGCCGCTATACTGTCATCACTGGCAGTATAATTCCCTCAGCCATCCTTAGCCCTTAATACTCAGATCCCAACTAATGACCCTTTTCCAGCACAGAATGACTATTGTTCATCCTTGTCCTTTGCATCTTCTGTGCAAGGTTCAACCTCTTCACCTGCTGTAGGGGATCAAAATCCTCTTTCTCTTCTGGATGATATCAGGCCATAGGCTGAGCAAATCTTGAGGATGGTGAAGTCCCTTGGGTTAGATATTAAAGTTCCCCCAGTCCCAGTAACAGATCCGATTTTTCAATGAGTGCAACCATACTTGGCTCCACCAGTTAACTTACTAATGTTTCTGTCACTACTCCATGTAATCAAACAATCTTGGGTGAAACCTTCCACCCTGCTGCCCACATCTAGAAAGATTGAAAACCTTTATAGGGTTCAAGAAGAGGATTGTTCCTTCCTCTTCAAATACCCGATGCTAAACTCCATAATAGTGGAAGCATCCCAAATGAAGACAAGGCAATAGCCTCATTCTGTTCCTGTGGATTCAGAGGGAAGGAAATTAGACTCTATAAGACACAGAACTTGTTCCATGATAACTCTGTCACTCCACATGGCAAACTATGAGCGTTGGATTGCAGCCTACCAACAGTTCTTATAGGAAAAATCAGCTACCTTTTTTGACTGTCTTCCAGAAGATGCTTAGAATCTGGCATTGATATTCCAAGTGGAGGCATGCAGATTAGCAGGCCAGCAGATCAATACAGCCTGCCACATGGCTGACCATGGAACAAAGGATATGGTGACCGCTACTTCTTTACAACATCATGCCTGTCTCTGTTCAAGAGTGGAGGACTTCCCTTGCAACCGCCAAAGCACATCCATAGATTACAGACTCGGTCACATTTGCAGAATGAAAACATCTGTCTGGAAGATGGGAATGTGCTCCTAGTGACTTCCATCAACAGATTACGCCTCTACTGGCAATGCCAATGGCAACCTCGACTCCATCTCGACTCAGACCAGAGCTGGGCTCCTAAACAAGGTTCCTATTTTCCTCTCACTTGAAGAGCCCGTTCCAGAACAAAACCCACCAGCCCTCTAAGGTCGAGGCGGGGAACAACAATAAATCAAACACATAAAATCGATTAAAAGAGCATATAAAACCAATACAACATTCAAACAACTATAAAGACATCTTAAAATTCTTAGGTTTAAAATTCATCTGGGTAGGCCTGCCAGAAGAGACTAGTCTTCATTTTATTTATTTATTTATTTATTTATTTATTTATTTATTTATTTCATTTCTAACCCGCCTCTCCATCTAGATCGAGGCAGGGAACAACACCAAATATAAATATAAAACAATAAAATAGATAAACCGTTAAAACAGATAAAAACAAATACATTATTAAAAACATCTTAAAATTAAACTGGATAGGCCTGCCGGAAGAGAACAGTCTTCACGGCTTTCTTAAATTCCAGAAGACTGCTAATTTGTCGAATCTCCTCCGGCAGGCCATTCCACAGCCTGGGAGCGGCAGAAGAGAAGGTCCTCTGGGTAACACTCGTCAGCCTAGTTCTGGCTGACTGGAGTAAATTCTTCCCAGAGGACCTGAGTGTGCGGGGCGGATTATACGGGAGAAGGCGATCCCGCAGGTAACCTGGACCCTTATGGCTGCCTTAAACTCAGAAAGAGTATTAAATTGACAAATCTCCTCCGGCAGGCTATTCCACAGTCTGGAGGCAGCAGAAGAAAAGGTCCCCTGGGTAACAGTGTCAGCCTAGCTTTGGCTGACTGAAGTATTCCCCAGAGGACCTGAGTGTGTGGGGCGGATTGTACAGGGGAAGGCGATCCCGCAGGTAACCTGGACCCAAACCATGTAGGGCTTTAAAGGTAATAACCAACACTTTGTACTTTGCCTGGAAACTAATTGGCAGCCGGTGGAGTGATTTTAATATTGGTGAAATATGCTCGCCCCTAGATTATTTATTTATTTATTTATTACATTTATATACCATTCAATAGCCAAACATCTGGTGGGACCTGGATTCACAAAGTGCTTGCCTTGTAGCAAGTTGCAAAGGTCCGTCCACCAGCGGATCACAGATCATCTGCGAAAGGTTGGGGAGCCCATTGCGACAATCTCACTATCCAAGAGAGATGGTCATTAGCAGAGGCCGAGCTCCATAGCAACATGCTGGAGCTGTTGGCAGTGCAAAAGGCCTTACGTGCTTTTGAAACGAATCTCAGGGGCCATCACATCCATATCTTGTCAGACAAAACCACCGTAGTGTGGTATCTGAACAAGGAAGGAGGCACACGTTCCCCACACCTTCAACTCACCTTGGATATCCTTCACTGGACAATCCCAACGAACATGCATCTGTTCACCCTTCATATCGCCGGCACAGACAATATCCTAGTAGACAACTAAGCCAGAATTTCCAGGATACCCACAAGTGGAAGATGTCACCAGTCATCCTTTGTCAATTATTTGCCCACTGGGGCACACCAGACATAGATCTTTTCGTGACACAGGCCAATGCTGTGTGCGAAACATTCTGCACCAGAGCAGGCACAGGTCCTGCTTCTATAGGGGATGCGTTCATGAGGACTTGGACATCAGGATTGTCTTGCCTCTTTCCTCCATGTCCTCTGACTGCAAGAGTGGTGACCAAGTTGTTTAGAGACCAGGCGGTTGCCATTTTAATAGCCCCATGGTGGCCTCGGCAAGCATGGTTTGCTCCACTTCTCAAATTAGCCAATGAGGAGACCTGGCGCCTACCTCTCCTGCCAACCCTGATCTCCAAGAACCAAGGGAAGATACACCACCCAGACCTCAAAACGCTTGGGTTGACAGCGTGGAGAATCCAGCCAGATGGCAGGATCTAGAACTCTCGTAAGAGGTTGCGTCTATTTATTTATTATTTATTTTTATTTCTAACCCGCCTCTCCATCCAGATCAAGGCAGGGAACAACAATAAATATAAATACAAGAATCATAAAATAGATAAAACATTAAAACAAATATAATCAAATACATTATTAAAAACATCTTAAAATTCAACTGGATAGGCCTGCCAGAAGAGAGCAGTCTTCACGGCTCTCTTAAGTTCCAGAAGTCTGCTAATTTGTCGAATCTCCTGCAGCAGGCCATTCCACAGTCTGGGAGTGGCAGAAGAGAAGGTCCTATGGGTAACACTCGTCAGTCTAGTTCTGGCTAATTGGAGTAAATTCTTTCCAGAGGACCTGAGTGTGCGGGGCAGATTATACAGGAGAAGGCGATCCCGCAGGTAACCTGGACCCAAACCATGTAGGGCTTTAAAGGTAATGACCAACACTTTATACTTCGCCCAGAAACTAATTGGTAGCCAGTGGAGTGATTTTAAGATTGGTGTTATGTGGTCACCACTAGGTGTATCAGTGACCAACCTGGCTGCCATATTTTGAACTAGTTGAAGTTTCCGGACTAGGCACAAAGGTAGCTCTATGTAGTCTATTCTGGAAGCAGCTAGAAGACCTTCAACTAGAGCCTCCTATAGTAGAAAATGGGATAGGTTTGTTAAATTTGCAACAAACTGTGGATTCAGCCCTAAGTCGGGGCCAATTGAAAGTATCCTTAGTTTCCTTCATTCACTTTATGATGCTGGCCTAAAGCCTACATCTATCAAGGTTTATTTGGCAGCATTATCTGTCAACCATGATCTGATTCATAATTTTTCTGTTTTTACTCATTCGCTATCAAAGAGATTTTTGAGGGTCTCCATAACATACTTCCTCCACTTCGGTCAATTATACCTCAATGGAGTCTCTCTGTTGTTTTAACAGCATTAACATCTAAACCCTTTGAACCTCTTGCAACTATTGACATGAGACATTTGACATTTAAAGTTGTATTTTTAGTGGCTATCACTTCAGCAAGAAGATCATCAGAACTCTGTGCTCTTCTAATTGACCCACTTTACACCCAATTCTTTAGGGATAAGGTAGTTTTAAGACCTGGTCTGTCTTTCGTTCCCAAAGTGGTTTCTAAATTTCACGTTAACCAAGATATTGTTTTGCCTACGTTTTTTTCAGTCGCCTTCAGGCCCAATGGGTTCCAGACTGCATTCTTTAGATGTCAGGAGGGCATTGGCGTTCTGCAAGTCTAGGTCACAGACCTTCTGTAAATCCCAGCAACTGTTTGTATGTTATGGGGGAAAGAACAGAGGACTACCAGTTTCGTCACAAAGGCTGTCTCATTGGATTGTGCAGACTATTTCGCTGGCCTACCAGTTAGCTGGTAAGGACCCTCCAGACTCTCTGAAAGCACATTCCACTAGGGGACTGTCCATGTCGACTGCGTTAAGTCATGGAGTCTCTATTCCAGAGTTGTGTAAAGCCGCCACTTGGTCTAAGGCTTCTACATTTGTTACCCACTACAAGTTGGATGTCAGAGCCAGACAAGACTGTAACTTCACTCGAGCTGTGCTCTCTGCTGTTCTCCAGTGAGTGATTCAGTGAGCCTATCCTCTTCCGGTAAGTTTGCTTGTTATTCGCCCATATGTGTGATGCACAGAGACCACAAAGAAGAAATGCAGGTTGCTTACCTGTAACCGTAGTTCTTCGAGTGGTCATCTGTGCAGTCACACAACCCACCCACCGTCCCCTCTTGGCATCGCTATAATATAAATGAGGTCAAGAGAGTTGTTTTTTGTGCATACAAACAATTTTATTGATTTAAACATATTGGGTTACATCTCGGTAGCGAGACTGGTCGGTCTCAAGGAACTGAGGTAAGCGGGAACCCAGCGGAGCATGCACAATAGGACGGTGGGGGAGGGTTCCCGCCAAAATTCTAAGCCCATATGTGTGACTGCACAGATGACCACTCGAAGAACTATGGTTACAGGTAAGCAACCTGCATTTCCCCTGCCAATTTCAGCCTAGAGTACTTGCCCTGCTAATGGCAAAACCCTTTGAAACTTTGGCCACAATGAACCTTCATGATGAAAGTAGTTTTCCTCGTGGCTAATACTGTGGCATGCAGAGTGAGCAAACTATATGCTCTAAGGCAAGACCAACCAGTCTTAATTTTCTATAATGGTAAAGTGTTGTGATACCCAGACTGCTCCTTTCTCCCAAAGATTGTTCACTGTTTCATCTTGCTCAAGATATAGTACTACCTACCTTTCTTCCTCTACCTACCTCCCCTGTGGAAGTCAGGCTTCATTTCCTAGTTGTCAGAAGAGCACTCTTTTATGTCCATGGAACATCATCATTTAGAAAATCTACTTGTTTATTCACCTTCCATTTGGGACCAAAGAAAGGTCACCCAGCGTCATCTCAGCACTTTGCCAAATGGGTAGTTTCAACCATACTCCTTACTTATCAACTGGCGTGTTTGCCAACCCCCTTACAAATCAGGGCCACGGCATCCTCTGCCGCCTTTCTCAGAGGTATTTCGCTCCCACAGCTGTGCAGTGCAGCGATCTGTTCCCATCCATCTACATTCATCAAACATTACCTCCTGGTTGTCAGAGCTAAAGCTGATGCAACTTTTGATAGAGTGGTCCTTTTTTTGATTCTGGTATGACACCTTCCTCCTCTGTTAAGTCTCTAGCTTTTCAGTTATCCATATGTGTGAGTCACAGAGACTATGAAAAGAAGGACAGGTTGCTTACCTGTAATATAACTCTGGTTCTTCAAATGGTCATCTGTGCACTCACGCAACCCACCCTCCTTCCTGCGTTGATGCCTTGCCTTTTTATTCTTTGGTGCGACGGGCCAGGAACTGAGGCAAAGTGGGAGCCACACCTGGAGCGTGAACAGATGAGGTGGGTGGGGCTTCCACCGAAAACTCTGTTTAGCTTTAGAATCTTCCAGAGACTTTTCTGCATATGTGCATAAACCCTATGTGTGAGTGCACCAATGGCCACTCGAAGAACCACAGTTAAAGGTAAGCGGCCTGTTCCTTTTCCTCTCTCTGAGTTCGATTTTCTCTCTGCACTGGCTGTGAGTGGATGGGTGGGGACAGGGGTTGGATCTCCAATTTTCCTTCTGATGTCAGAGCACTATCTGTGAACTTGAACGGGGGAATCGAACCATCCCATGGTTGATATAAAGTTAAATTGGCTGAAGGAATAAGTATTAAAAAGGAAAATGTAGGCTAGTGTGGATTCAGATGCCCTCTCAGTGTTTCGCCATATTATTTATCTTAATTAAATCTGATTAAGAAGTAAGTTTAAAATATTTAAACTTTAGCAACACATCTTTGTGTATCAATGTGTCAGAGAGCGAAGCAGTAGTAACCACCCTAGTTATGTGTAATTCAAATGGTTTGTCAAATTGTATGGTTTTTCTGAGGGATGTGAGGCACTTCTGTCCTTTCTGTGCTCCTGGATGGGCTTGTCTTAAGGTTTTGTGGGTTTAGTTTTGAGCTGGAAGCCCTAAAATTATTTAGATCCTTGTAATAGCAGTGCTGAGGTCGTTGATATTGTTATTTTATTAACTTTGCTATAGTGAGATATGCTTGTACAAAATTACATACATGAAATTGACTTGAAAGTGGTCTGTTAGTAACATTGATTTAAAGTGCCAGAAAATGTATCTAAATGTAATAATTAAAGAATGAACGCTGGCTTCTCATACGTAAAGATGATGTATTTAGCTCAAGTAAATTATGGAGCTAATGCTGCTGCTAGAACAGGCGTAAGTACAGTTTCAGTAAAATTACAGAAAGAAAATACATAACTGTCAGGATTAGGCCCAGGCTCTCTGGTTTGGTTTCTGGCTCAGAGGCGGAGCTAGAAGAAGCCCAGGAGGAGAGGGGATTCCCCAAGACTCTTCAGGAGTCCAGGAAGAACTTTCCCAGGGGCTTATTGAGCAAGTGGGCCAGGTTCAAAGACTGTCTCTCTTCTCGTGGAACCCCAGCCTCTGTGAGAGCGGAAGGAAACACAGGAATTGACAGATGCCAGTAGGCGAAGCAGAGAGGAGGTGGGAGGCGTTCTGCCAGATTGGCTGCCTGTCAGACATTGGGTCAGGAGGATCCTCCCTGAAGGATGGAGCCCAGAAAAATCCTGTCAGGCATGGTGGGATCCTGCCCATTAATTGAAAGGCAACTGCTGTGCTGTTAGAAACTCCCTTAACAAAAATCATATTTAGCTAATTAGGTCCAGAAGAGAGCTCCCAGCCTTTGCAGATGTTACAGTTTTGAAGAAGTGCTATTAACTAAATAAAGGAGTTTGTGGATTGCACAGTGAGTCTCTGTTGCCTCACTACACAGTAATCCCTGACATAACATACATATGTAAACATAACATACATACTTATACTTAGTCAGGTTTCAGACAGGATTCTTTCCAGCCTTACCTGGAGATGCTGTGGATTGTACCTAAGACTTTCTGGCATGCATAACATGAGCACTACGACTGAACCACAGACCTTCTCCAAATCTTGCTTCAGCCATAAACTCAGCTGTTGATAGCCTTAGACATCATATAGAAGTGTGTATTGACCCTGAGATTTGACTCAGACCCCAATTCGGCGCTTTGAAAAATGCCCTGATTCTACTTGGACCAATTCAGCTTTGACATGGGTACTGTACCCATGCCAAGATTCGTGCCTCTCTTTAACTACCATAGGATTATTATTATTTTAAAGGCTAATCCTTTTTTCTCTTTGTCAAAATGGGATGACATTTGTAGGCATACTAGCTCTTTAGGAGGGGATTTTGTCTGCCAAATGTCAGAAAATTAGATGCAGGGTTATTTTCTGCTCTGTGCCTTTATATTTTGATATTTTTTTAAAAGGGTACTGCCAGTAACATTTTTATTTCTTAGAAGAATTGGGTGGAATTTGAAGGGATAGTTGTTCCCTCTGAAGGGATTGAGCCTGCCAACTTTCAGGTGGTTAGTCGTAGAGGTTTTCATGCAAGAGCAGCCCTTGATATTTTGAGGGTATCTGAAAGAGAATGCGCTTAGCCTCCTAATTCCCTTGTGGATCATTCTTCTGAAAATGAGAGGCATCCTAGAGGTGTCCCCAAGTAAGAAACCTGTGGAGTTTCAGAAGGATAGGTGCAGTGGTTAATATGGAAGGAGAGTCCTCGCATTTGAGGTGGGAGTGATTAGTTTCTCTTCCCTCCCCCTCCCCGGTGTTTTGGGTAATTTGTATGAAAATGGCATATATCATAGAGGTGTCCCGAGGCAAAAGACCTGGAAAGTTTCTGAAGGATAGCACAGAGGCAAGGGAGTTATGATGATTGAAAACTAGTTTTCGTAATGAAGCCCCATGGCGTTTGAAGAATGGCCATCTTACAGTCCTGTTCTTGCCCTGCTCCAAAGCACAATGATTGGAGCTCCTGCTAAAAGGATTAGAAGCTGAACCTGTCAGTCACATAACTGCACTCACTCACTCACTCCCCCCTTCTTCTTCCTGGTCGTCAGTATTTTGGGGAAAGGAAACTGAAAGATGCTATTTAGATAGGGTTGCCATACGTCCCGGAAAACCGGGATTGTCCTGGATTTCAATCAATTCCAAAATGTCCCGGCCGGTTGGTAATGAATCCCGGATTCAGAGTCCGAGTAATTCAGACCCCCAAAATGGTGCCTTGAGCCTGCTTAGCAGAGCTGCAGCAGCAGAGAAAAAGACGGATCCATCTGCCGCCTTTTCCAGAACACTGCTGCTGCTCCACAGGCTCAGATGAGTCACTTACCATGACTCACTTTTTCGTGCCTGCAGCTGCGTAGAAAAGTAGAAAAAGAAGAAAGGCAGGGAAAGGCGGCTTGCTGTCCTCTTCAGGCTGCATGAGAGTCCCATGCACTGCAAAGGAGTTTGGTAGCTTGGCTGGTTGCAGCCAGCACTGGGCAGAGCCCCTGGGCTGTTTATGGGGGAAGGAAAATAGTTTTGTGGGGTGTGTGAGAGAGGGAATGGGGGGATAAGGGGGGAAGGAGAGGAAAGGAGGAAGGAGAGAAAGAAAAGTTCCTCCGGAAAAAAATTGGGGTCAAAAACTTACCTCCTTGGATTTGAGTTGCAAGCCTCAAATCTGTTACTTGGAAGTAAATTGCAGTCAATTTAAAATGTCTGGATTTACAGTTGTTGCAAAAACTTTACTTTGCAACAAAGCACAAAAGCAGACTTTCATTTAACTGAATAAAATACAGTAAAGGAGATTTTCATCTGGATTTTAAAAAGAAAAACAAAAAACATACACATAATGGCACAATCCAGCTACTATTAAACTCTTTTAGCTACCTAAACTTATGCATGTTTAATTAGAAGTAATTTCCACAGAACTCACTGGGACTTACTTCTGAGTAGACATGCAGTAAGTCTCATTGTCTGCAGTGGGGCTTGCTTCCAGATAAATGTGCAGGGAAAAGCAGGCATTTAACATACTCCCATTGAAGCCACTGAGATCGTAGAACCCTATGCATGGTTGCTCAAACATAAGCCCCACTGTGTTCAATGAGTCTTACTCCCAGGTAGGCAGCCTTAAAAGTGCTTAACTTTGGTTGGATTATGCCTTAAATTTAATTTGGGGTCCGTGGGGGGGGAGGGGTGTTACCTTTTAATATGTCTAAGAAAATCAGCATTATTATTGTTACTATTATTTACAATTCATTATGATCTCTTCATCTAGTGGCACCGAACAGTGCATATTCTGTAGAGCCACCATTTGAACACGAAGTAGATGGCTACTTTGGGGTTAAACAATATCTTTTAATATTAATATCCTATGGTAATTACTTGGGTGATTGGGATGGGGGTAAGTCTCCGTATTGAATTCTCCTCTAGCTTTTGAGAACTAGTGGAGAAATGTAATTTAGTGTCATTTTTTCTGTTTGATTGCTTAAATAGTTCTTTGCCTATTATTTATTTGCAGGTGCTTAAGTACTTTAGGCTGCAATCCTATACATACTTACCTGGGAATAAGTCCTATTTAACTCAATAGGATTTATTTCTGAATAGACACGCATAGGATTGCACTGTTAGATAACTAAAGCTTAGACAGCTTTCTTCCTTTCCCTCGACCTTTACATATTGCTCAGTTTTTAAAAAATCCTAGCCCCCCTCCCCCCCCCAAAAAAAATTTGTCCTGGTTTGTGGATCCAGAGTATGGCAACCCTATATTTAGAGTAGAGACAGAATGTCTGCATCTATGAGCATGAAAAGTAAGGAAGCCTTATTCTGGCCTAGCTTTCATCCTGGTGGCTTGGAAGAGAAGCCTCTTCTGCCCTGGGAAAAACTAGAAACAGTTCAAAGGGGCCAGGCTCTGCTTGGGCTTCATCTGAATCCAATGCACATCTCAGGCTTATTATATTTGGAAAATTTAAGAGTTTCTCATGAACTATGCAAGAACAGAGAGTATGAAGATTCTATTGTACCATTGAAGAAGACCAAATATGGTCAAAATACATTGACTAACAACCATTCATGTATGTCAATGTATTTTGACCATATAGGAAGTAATCCATGTCCATTTGTCCTAGAGTGGCTATAGAATTAGTTTAGCTTTTGTTGCCATAAAATGTATTCCATAGATATTAATGTGGCTGTGCAATTTGAAGTTTTATATTCTTTAAATACTATATATTCAAACTAGTCTTTTTACATCTATTTCTTTATGCCTTGGGTGGTTTAGTTGGTAAATCTGGTAATCCAATAAGCATCCTATATGCTAACTCATTCTGAGTGTGGATGTAGCCAAATCTTCAAATGTAAGCCATGCATAAGAGGGATGTATCAGCAGGCTCAGGTGAGGTTGGGTGGGGACTCCACAGTTTGCAGAAATACACAAAGAAGTCTGGTTGAGTGCCATCTTAACGTGGACTGAGCATGTTCAGTAGCCATGGAATGCTGATTGACTCTTGTGGAGGGGGAAATGGAAAACTGTGGGGGAAGGGGAATGGAATGGAGTATCCTGCAAGAGAACATAGCCAGCTGGAACACTCAACCAGAACACTACACTTTGCAACATATTTTTGGCAGGTCTGACTTGTAGTATGTAAGTAGTTCTTTTTCTCCATAGCCCCTTTTATATGACCCACCAGCTCTGTGTTAGTAAGGATGAAGAGCGTGTATTTGCTTACTTATGTGGATGGAACGTGTAACAAGTTGAATTAAAAACTACCTTTGACAAAGGCAATGATTTGGTGATGCCATGTAAAGGAAGCATTTTTTATTTGTGTGATACAGGACTTGAGCAATGTGTGTTGATAGTGAGAATCTAACAATAGGCTGCAAGACAAATTACAGTAGTTTTTCTTCAGGAAACAATTTTGAATGCAGCTAACCTAAATGCAGTAAATATAGCAAAAGACAATGATCAAACTGGCTAAAGACTGAAGCCAAGACTGCTGATTGGTGTAATGTCTTGGAACTTTAAAATGTCTCAGTATGTTGTGTTTTACCAAACTAGGTGTATAGATGAATTGTATTCATTTGGAAGTTTGTAATATGTAAGAAACATTAATTAGCAAGTCTCTTGCTGCTGCTTGAAATGTGCATGCTTGCGTGCTTGGCCCAGCAAGTTACTAATTTTTCTGTAGTTGTCTCCTTGAATGTGTTAAGCCAGACACACACACCATGTGACTATATCAGGGTGAATTTGATTTAAATCAATTTGATTTAAATCATGATTTAAATCACTACTCAGAAAGTCTCGATTTAATCATGTGACTCCCCCCCCAAAAGGGCACTCTTCCTCGCTCATGATGTTGTTTCATTCGGGCCACCAGGCCTTGCATTTCATTGTTGCCGTGTTTGCATTTTGCACGCATGCCTGCCTTACCCCTAGGTAGAGGAACTTCATTAAAATATTCCGAAACTGGGTCTCTTTTATGGCCTGCTGCCATTATAGGTTTCCTCCTCCAGGGAAAGAATAATATGATAAACCTCAGGCTATACACACAAAGATCCAAAGACTTGTGGAGCATTCTGCTCAAAAGGTTTCACTTTCATTTTTACTGCTTGCCCCTCCCTCCTCACACTTCGCTTCTTGTGCAGATCTATTCCACTCCCAACAGTCTATTCATTGAATTTTTTGAAACTTAGCACTTAAGAGGTAAGGGGTTGATTCTGTGTACATAGATTTGCAAAGGAACAATGGGATTCTGATCTCTGCAGACACAAATTCACATTTTTGAGAATTGTAAAACCAAGCATCTGTGATAATATCTTCTAGATAGAAAAAGTGCCCAATAATCTTACAGAAACCTCTGGAAGAGCATGACATTGTGAATGGATTAATGGAATTCATTTACCAAAAAATTTAAACATTGCATGAATATACAGCCTCATGCTTCATAATTAAAAACTAATGTAATCTTAAATAGAAAACTATTTTTAGATAGATTTTTCCTCAAAAAGCATTTTGTTAAAAAAATCCAATTTAAATTTTAAAAATCCAATTTAAATTTATAAAATCCAATTTAAAAAAAACCCCAATTTAATTTAAAAAATTGATTTAAAAAAAATCATTGATTTTTATCCACCCTGGTGTATGCTTCTACTAAATCTGTTCCCATGATGAACTGCCAGCTCATATATGCAAATCACTGCTCATGTGCATGCATTATTCATATGGGCAATGTAACAATGAAGTCACAAACTGGAAAGTTGCAGTTATTTTTCTAATTTATAAAAGAGGAGTTGCAATGTCACAGGAGTTCACAACTCAGATACTATGTTCATATGAGAAGTGATTTCCAGTAGCGAGCTGGTAGCTCAGTGTGGAAACTTAACTTTTTGACCCAGCTTACTTACATCGCCACTTCATAGCAGTACTTTTGCTTCCATACATGAGATAGTTCACGATAAATGTTCAGATACCTGATTATCTCATTTCTGACATTAGAGCATGAAAAAAAATTAGGTGAATACAATATATTTTTTTGTGTTGCAGTTTCCTATCTTGGTTATCCATTATGGCTTCAGTTGGCCAACTGAGTGATACTAACCTTATTTTTTTCTAAATTTGCTTTCTTTGCAAATTATCATTACAGTATACTGGTAACTTCATTATCAGTGAAGAAGATTAGATGAGATCCTTTTAACTTAAATAGTTAATGTTGCTCTAGGCAGTAAATTCAACTCAGAAAAAGCATTCAACTTCGTACTTGGTAAAGATTTTTAGGAATGAACATCCAAGTGTGACCTGTTAGTATGTTTATTTCTTCAAGCAGTATCAGTATAATTAGTATGCAAAACTATTAACGTAATTGTAACTGTTCATCTGGGTTCAGACAACACATTAACCAATGGTGGTTTAAATAGTTGAAGGTTGGTTATTTAACCCACCATGGGTTATCGTGTTGTGTGGAGGGAGTAACCAACGCAATAATCAACACTGTGCAGAGTTGGCTATTTGAACCACCATTGTTTATCATGTTGTGTGGAGGGTACCGTTGGTTATTTCCTCGGCCACCATTGGTTATTTCGTCAGCTGCAGAATCGCAAGGCAAGAGAGGTCAAAGTGGTGGCTGACGCTCTAGTCCAGTCAGCAGGATAGATTTTCGGCAGCAATGGCTGATGGGATACTAGTGGGAGGACTGAGGGGAGGAGAGAGGGCAGAGGATGAGTGAGTCAACTCAGCGTGGACTAATAGTCAACTCAGCACTGATCGTAATAATGGTTGATTATTATCATGTTGTGTGAGGAGTACCCCCTAGATAAACAACTGTCAAGTCATTTATTACCTACTGTTGACTATTGTGTTGTCTGAACGCAACCTCCTGGTAGTTAATAGTAATTAATGCTCAACAGTCTTGGTTTTAGCATCTTCATACTACTAAACTATACTACTTTTCTGATGAATTTTTGAGAAAAAGTTCCAACGATACATTTAATATAGCAAATACCTTGGTGTTATCAAAGTTGTGTGTGTATGCGCGCATATATATATATTCAGTGAGCTTGCCCTGCTTAGTCTCTAGACTAAACAGGCTTGGGCTTTAAACAAGTGCACTTGCTTCTGCTAGACTGTTCTATACTCATTTAGTGTAAACAGTGCTGATTGCTCAGAAAATCCAGGGTAAAAGGTTAATCAGCAATTTGGCTTTTTAAATGGCTTAGCCTGATATGATTTACTTGTCTGGAAGAACTTGGCAAGACATAAGTATATAAACTATTTTTAATCTATAGGAGTGTCCACCTTATCTAAAGTTAAGCTTCTGGTTCACTGTTTTATTTCTAATTTGTTTTATACTCTGACATAAATTATCTGCAATAAGCTATCCTAATTAAAGTTGGTAAATCTACAACACTGTTCCAATTACGTACTAATCAATTATACACTAATTTAATTCCACTTAGCTTCACTACATCATTAATCAGGTTCAGGCTTAGGATAACAGATTTAGCACATTAACTAGTTTGGGGCATCCAAATAAGGAGAAAAAAATAAAGGTGCTTGTAATGCTGAGGAGAGTACATAAAACAATATTCAAGTGTGTGCCATATTAATAGGTTTCATTCTTCATCTAAAAGGCTAAGTGACACTTGTTAATTCATGAGGAAATTAATGCTATGAGCTGAAACAACTGAAAGAATATGTTCGAAAAATTAACAGTTCCTGTTCAGTATACTAATGAATAAATATATCTGGGGTTGAGAATAGGTTCACTCTTAAACATCAAATAAACAGAAGTAAATGGCAACTCACATCAGTGACTCTCCTGGTTCATTGAATCTGCTGAAGTATGCTGGGCTGGCTAATGAATTTATGATGGGTGTTCTTATGATGGGTGCAGTTTTATGGGGTATTTGTATAAATAATACCTCCGTTGGTGAATTTATCAAAGTGTATGTGTGTATCTATGTCCATGCATTGGGGTGAAGCCGGAGGGAAATGGTACATCAGATTTAATAGTGTATTTAATTTTTGTAGATACTTTATCAGCTAAAGGTTAATAGAGTATTTCTTAATTTCTTTTTTATACAATTGCATATCTCTTGGGAGGGTATTCAAACTCAGTGGGCCTGTTCAGACAACATGCTGAGCCGTGGTTAGGCTGCTAACCCCTTTGTAGCAAATGGTTAGTGAGCATGTTTAAACTCTGGATATGTAACCAACATGATTAGGAATGGTTCACGTGACATACTAAGTCATGGTTCACATGACATGCTAAGCCATAATGTTTAGCTCATAATGCTTAACCACCAGGGCTTAGCGTGTCATGCAATAGATGCAATAGAAGCTTAATAACATAGGACTTCCCACGGTATAACACAGGGGGGACTGTGCCAACATGCATGTATTCTTGTAAATGGGGAATGTTTACTAATAAAATTCAGGAGTATGAGAGGAAATGGATGATGGGACACAAAACATATCGTAAACAGTGCAAGCTGAATGAAGGAGCTAGTAATTTGGGTTGCCAAAAATCAGCTTGCATTACTGCGAAGGTAGCACCAGATGGTGGTGCAGCCCAGAGTTTAAGCATGTGGACAGAGGTGATGGCAATCTGATGAATGAGCTATCTATAAGGCCTACTACCTTCATATTGTTGTTTCTAATTTTGTTTTTAATTTTGTTTTTAATTAGGCATAATTCATTGTTTTAAGTCGTTGTAGGAATGGCTAGTTGAATGATCCAAGTTCTGTTTCATACACAGAATGTGTAGAAGTATAAGTAATATTTCTGAAGTAGGAAGCATATTTTCTCTATTTTTTTTGGTGATTTACACATTCATTCATGTATTTTAAGAACTGTAAATCACACCATCATCAAGGATCCCAGGGCAGTGTACATACAATTATAAAAACAGGAGAACCATGAAATTACACAACCATACAACTGCGCCAAGCAAGTAAACAAGAAACAATAAGACAAACTAAAATCAGACTGAGTTTAAATGTATAATTTTAAAATTTCAAAACTTTTTAAAAAAAAGATCTAAAAAAAAAAAAATCCTGAGCAAGCAGGAATGTTTTAATTTGACACTAATAGAATACTACTACTATCTCCCTCAGGAGGGGATTTGAAAGCCAGGGTGCCATCACAGCCTTTCTAAATGCATAGCACACTTCTCCCAATGATGGAACATGAGAATAGCTTGCTCAGTGCACAGGCACAATGGTTTGGGAAGAGACGTTCTTTCAGATGTTTGGGGCATAAGCCATTTAGCGCTTTAAGGGTGATCATTAGCACCTGGAGTTGGGCTCAGAGTATAGGTATAATTTGCCTATAACTCCATATAGGTAAATTAGTCAATATTGTAGAGAGCAAATTCTTAACCAGTTAAACGTTTCTGGACAGGGCAGTCCTACATATAACACATTAAAGTAATCTAACCTGGAGGTTACAGGGCTGTTTCTGTCTGGGAAAGGTCACAGCTGGTAAAAGGTACTTTGATTTACCATTTAAATTAAAGAAAAAGCTGAACTCTCAAACTTGGGATGAGAGTATTTCTGAACTTTAGTTTATGAGTTGTCCTGTAAGACCTAAAACCTTAGCTTGCCAGGAGCCCAAACTGAAGCTAGCCTGCACTGTTTGTTTGTAAGCAAGGCCCTACCATTAGCTTGGGCTTCACAGTGCCCCTGGTCAGTATAGATCTATGTGTGAATTTGCATTTTATTTGTCAAAATACTTGTACCACGGCTTTCCATCTCCAACAAAGGAGGCTTACAGAAGAGCACAACATGAATAGCAATTCAAAACAAATAAAAACAAACCCATAGAATTACAATGGGTACTATCCTATTGTGCCCTACATAATAGTCTTGTGCAACAGGGCTTTCACGCTTCTAAAAATAACCCGAAACTAGACCGGAAATGCTAGTTTCCAGAATAGGGCAGGGCAGCAGAGCTCACAGATGGGAGCTCCGCTGACCTGTTCCTATCCAGAAACGAGAATTCCCACTCATTTCCAGGGTTACTTTTTGAAGTGGAAAAGACTCATTATGCAAGCGGTCACTTGCATGAGCACACCAGAACCAGTGTAGACGGAGCAGCCCTATTGGATATTGTACATAGACAGCAATGAAAATGAAAATATGGGATATGCCAAAGTGATCTAGTGAGGAATCCATCATCATCATCTAAAAAGGACCCGTGTTACATTTCTTGCATTTATACTAAGCCTTCTTGTTAGCTGTCTTTGTCCTATATGCTGAAAAGCAAGGTATACATTGAAATAATAAATTATAAAGTTATTTGCTATATTTAGTTTTGTGTTCTTATGCTAAACATTAGAATTTGTTTGCAGACTCACACTTTGCTTCAATGAAAGTAGTATCCACAGTGCTCTTTGTAATGATTTCTTTATGGTGCATTTATTGCTGCAAGACCCATCCTTACTATCATAACTTTAAGACAGTGCAGTCTTTTGCATCAAGCTTATTTACTGCAGTATTCTATTTCTTGTTGTCAAGATCTCCCGTTTGATAACTTCATAAATCTGAGAGGCAGTTTCCATTCATTTTAAACTTTTAACCTGCATTCTGTGTGGTCACCATTCATTGCCGTTTTTGATAGTGAAAAAACAAGACGCTGGGTGAGCTTTCTGTATCTTTGCAATGTGCAAATGGAGAATAAGAGAGCCTACTTTCAAGAAAGAAACATTTAAGTTTAAATCTGTTTTGCTTTGGGATTCAGGGCATGTACTCTCATCTCACCTTTAACATCTAAAGCTAATGAGCCCCTCCCCACCATCTCACTGTGCATGTCCAGCGGGGTTCCCGTCCATCTCCTCAGTTCTCTTTTGACAGCCTTGCTGGATGCGTTGTGGGAAGCTTCTCTCCAACGCCATAGAGTTTTTTCTTCTTTAGAGTGTTTATTCTTAATTACTTCTTATTCATCTCTTCATAATTCTTCACTTAATATATTAAAGATTTCTATTCTTCCTTTTTTCCTTCTTCTGCCCCTTTGAGTGTCTCGGGCCCTTTTTCTCCCTGGGTGCATGGCACCGAAGGCACCATTTAGGAAATGTGCACACTGCAGCAGCAAGCTACCTCCCGCTGATGGACATTCTCTATGTCTGATTTGCCTCAGAGAAGCACACATCATTGCATCCTGTGCTCATTGCATGAGGTTTTCTAAACAGACCAGGTGAAACAGCTTGGACCACCTCAAAGCAATCCTTTGGAAAAAGGCCTTACAGGCTGTTCATGCAAAGAAGCCTCCATGGAGTCCTCCCCTCCTCTACAAAAGTCTTCGACTCTAGCTACAGGTCTATCGGACTCTTCAGCTCCCGGCTGCTCATTAGACGCAACGGCCGCTCTGAAAATATCAAAAAAGGCTAAAGCTTCCAAATTGTCTTCAGACACCCTGAAGCATAAGAAAAGAAAGGACTCCTCCAAGCAAAGCCAAGCGACTAAAAAGGTGAGGGAAGGCTCAGAAAAAATCATACCACCCTTCTGCTGGATTCTCCAATCCAAACGGTGCATTCCCCTGTACTGAGGCAATCAACACTGACGCTATCGATACCAAAGCCATCACTCCTATCTTCACGACACTGAGCAAATACAGTGTCGATGTTGGAGAGTGAGATAAGGGATCCTTCCCCACAACCCTCAATACCTGATATTGATCCCCATCCAATTCAATCACCTCAAATCTTGGGAAGATCTTACAGCCCTAGAGATAGATCTCCTCTTAGAGAAAGAGAGTGGGATAGAAACTCAGCGTGGTCCCTACCCCTTCAACAGCATAATTACTATGATAACTGGCAAGCTCCAAGAAACATGGACCTATCCCCGCGACAGACCTTGCCATAGCGGCAATTCTCGCAGTAGTGGTGCCCCTTCGACCACCTCCCGACATCCTCCTTCTGCGACAGTATCTACTCTACGGAACATCCCGCCTCCCCACCTCCGCTGCCAGTTCTGCCAAGGGTAACTTTGCTCTGTCCCTCATGGGATCCAATCCAGGATCTCTCGACATTGAGAGATTTTCAAGCTCCAGACTGAGCCCCAACACGCCCGCTTCCTCCACTACCTAAACCCCAGGGCGCCAAAGACACAGACTGTGTTTCTCTCTCTTCACAGTCCATGGATGAGTATATCTCAGACTCTAGATTGGTCTCTTCTGCCCAACCCTCAATTTCATCCCCAGAGGACGCAATAGAGACGAACAATGGTACATCTCCATCACAAGACTCCTTTCATTTCACCGACCAAATCCTATGAATGGCACAGGCATTAGGTAGAGAAACTCAGCAACCAAGTGAGAAAATACAAGACTCTGTCTTTGATATCATCTACACTGAGGCATCAGCCCCAGTCTCCATTCCATTCTTATCAATGCTGTTCCACACAGCGAAACTCTCATGGACGCCGACATCGAAACGGCTAGAAGCATTATACAAAGTTTAGGATAAAGCCGCCAGCTTCCTCTTCACGCAAACTAAACTGAACTAAGCTGAACTTTGCAGGGCAGGACTCAATGCATACATGCCTCACCAGCTAAGGGGAGGAGAATTTATGATTCAGCCGCCTTGGGCCTCAGGGTAGCTAATTATGAAGCTACCATGGCTTGTTACCAACTGTTTCTATGGGGAAAAGTTGGTTCTCTGTGCAACTACCTTCCCAAAGAACAGAGAGAACTGGCCCGAATCTTCCAGGATGAAGCCACCAAACTGTTGCATCAGCAATTGAGCACCGCTCGGCATCACACCAATTGCGATTCAAAAGCTCTATGCAGACAGGCTTGGCTCCGTTCTGTGGGTCTAACTCCAGAATCCAGAGCATGCATGCAGGACCTGCCTTTCGATGGTGAGGGCTTCTTTAACACATCCACAGATGACAATATGGACTCCACACAAAAGGCCAAGGTGATGGCCAAGAAAATGGGCATTACTCCAAAATGAAAAACCAAAAGGAGGAGAGCATCCAACTCAGGGCAAAAAAAAAGACAGAAGCAGGGGGTTGATAAGAGATGCCTGCAGAAATACTCCTAACAAGATGATAGTCTCCTACGATAAATACTCGTGACTGGGGCCAGTAATTATCGTAAGAGACTATCATCCTGTTAGGAGTATTTCTGCAGACATCTCTTAGCAACCCCTGAAGAAGGCCTTAAAAAACAACATAGCCCGAAACGTGTTGGGCTTGGAAATAAAATACCTTAGCATTCTGAGAACATTACTCCAAAATACCATCAGACCATGTTCTCCAAATCGCAGAGGTTGAATAGGCCACAGCATTTTTACCAGTCACACCAGTACTCCAATTGCAGTACCGAGCCACAACAACAGTACCAATGAAAACAGCCCTCTGCTAGCCGCTACCAACACTCACACGGCAGAGGCGACTCAGCCTGCAAACGGAGACTTTGACTGGAGGCCTCCTCCGCCCTTACCTCATCCTCCATCTTCGGAAACCTACTCGCAATGTACCCAAGAAAATGGATGACAAAAACCTGGGTTCAAAGTCCTCCCTCCCGTCGGCACCGTGAGTTACCGTTCCATCCAAAATCCTGCAAGAGGAAACATCGTCTCTCTTATGGAAGGGGGCAATATGACACATCTTCCATCCATGAACGCAGGACACCTGTTTATCCAGATACTTCATGGTTCCGAAGTGAGACGGCGGACTTCGCCCCATACTGGACTTGCGTCAACTCTACAAGTTTATCAAAACTACAAAATTCAGAATGACACTGCCAGCTACTATCATGCCTCTCTTCCTCCAGACTGTATGGTTCGCATCCATCGATCTAAAGGACACGTATTTCCCTATCGCCATAGCTCCCCGCCTCCACCGGTTCCTAAGCTTCCTCATTGGGAATGGCATATTCAACATTCTCCCCTTTGGCCTTTCCACCATGCCAAGGGTGTTCACGAAGTGCATGTCCGTAATATGTGCGTACCTAAGGCATATGGGTATAGAAGTAAACCCATACTTGGATGCTCGGAGTCGTCCTTAAGGAACGCAGTGTCCACCGTACAATCTGTCCTGTGTTACCTAGGCCTCTCTACATCAACACGGTGAAGTCGCAGATGAACCCCACACAGTCAATCACCTTTATAGGGGCTGTCCTTGACTCCAGGTCAGCAAGAGCCTTCCTCCCTCGACACCAGGCCGACGCAATAGTTGCACTCGCCTCCAAGCTAGTGCAATCCCCTACTACAACTACTTTTCACATCCAGACACTACTGGGACACATGGTGGCTACGGTCTCGATTGTTGCCTGGGCAAGACTCCATATGAGGCCACTCCAGAACTGGTTCATAAGGCGCTACTCCCCTCAAATAAATTCAAGGAAGTTCGGCCTCACTCTACCATACAACATCATCAACTCTCTTCACTGGTGGACAAAACACAGCAACCTCCTCCAAGGCCTACCATTCACCCCTCCTCCTTCTTGAGTCCTAACAACAGACGCCTTTCAACTAGAGTGGGGAGCCCACTGCGGCCACTTAAAAGCCCAAGGCCTCTGCCCTCCATTGATCGCTACCAGTCACATCAATACCCTCAAGCTCTGAGCAGTCCACAATGCCCTCCTAGCCATCAGAGATTATCTTTCCAACCATCACATTCAGATCCAGACAGACAACACGGTGGTGCTCTGGCACTTAAACAAAGAGGCACCCATTCATCTCGCCTAGTCAAGCAGACCACGAACATCCGGAACTGGTGTTTGAGGAACAACATCCTCATCTCAGCAATCCACATTTCAGGGAAAAGCAACTTGCTCGCAGACACACTCAGCAGGAAGTTCTCCACTCACAAGTGGGAATTGGAGATGGACATTTTCTTGGTCCTCACTGGTTAGTGGGGCCTTTTGTCCGTGGACCTGTTAGTAACGGAGCGGAATTTGCTCTGCCGCCACTGCTGCTCGAGGGCAGGGATAGGTCCCCAATCTCTAGGGGACACATTCCAAATCAGGTGGATGGGTGCGTTTCCGCCGATCCCACGAATCCCTCACACCCTGAAAAAACTAGGTACGGATCAGTCCAGTTGCATTCTCCTCACACTGTGGTGGCCATGACAACTGTGGTTTGCTCCCCTGTTGAAGATGTCACAGGGCAAGTACACTCGACTACCCCAGTCTCCAATGTCCTGACATGACACAAGGGAACCCTGTGCTACCCAGATATTCAAACGCTCTGACTCACAGCATAGAGGATCCGCCACGGAACCTCACAATTCCACAGGAGATATGCAACATCCTTCTAGCTGCCAGAAAACCAACTATTAGAAGAGCTTACCAGACAAAATGGAAATTTTATTTATTTTTATTTATTTATTTTATTTCTAACCCGCCTCTCCATCCAGATCAAGGCGGGGAACAACAATAAATATAAATAGAAAAATAATAAAATAGATAAACCATTACATACGCCGTATGTAGAGTGCCACTCTTCTTTTTCTCACCCTCTAGTCCGCCATTTTCTCAAGGGGGTGAATAACCTTGGCTCCCCTATCTGAGATCACATCCCACAGTGGAGCTTGTCAGTAGAGTTCAAGGCCCTCCTGTCAAAACCTTTTGAACCGTTAGCCACTGTAGATCTCAGGCTACTTATCCTCAAAGTGGCATTCCTGACGGCCATATCTACTGCCAGACGGGCTGGTGAACTTTGCACCCCCGCGTTGATCCACCATTTCTACTCTTCCGCAAAGACAAGGCCGTCCTCCATCCAGATGTCTTCTTCCGCCCTAAGGTTGTGACAGAGTTTCACATCAATCAAGACATAATTTTACCTACCTTCTTTCCATCACCGTCCTCGCCACTGTAAAAGACTCTCCATACCCTCGATGTCAGAAGTGCCCTGGCCTTCTAAGAAGTATAGAACATCCATTTTCAGGAATACCCAGCACCTCTTTGTCTGCTATGGTGGAAGCAAGACAGGACAACCAGTCTCATCACCAGTTTCATCACGATTCGCATCGTGGATTGTCCAGTCTATTAAACTCGCTTATGAGCTCGCCCACCTTGCACACCCAGACATGGCAAAGGCACACTACATGCAACAGTGTCCACATCGATAGCCTGCACGCGAGGAGTAGCCTTGCCAGACCTGTGTCATGCTGTCACTTGTCCAAGCCATCGACATTCATACCCCATTACCACCTCGACACGAGAGCAAGAAAGGACTGCAACTTCGGTCGAGTAAAATCCTCTCTTCACTACTACAGTGACAGCATCGATAGAGATCCTATCTCCTTGACCTCGAAGCCTGCAAGTTGTTCTCCAGGAACTGAAGAGATGGGCAAGAACCCCGCTGTGAGACAGTGGGGAGGGGTTCCTGCCCAAACAGCGCTCATTAGCTTTAGACATTTCCGAATCATGGTTCCATGCAGGCGCAGAGCCTATAATGTGTGAATGCAGAGATGACAACTCGAAGAACTACAGTTACATGCAACCTGCCTTTTTATGCTTTTAAAGGAGTTGTCTTACACCCAGTATCAGCAGCTGAGGGTCTAGACATCTTCTAGGTGAAAAGGACAATAGACTGTTTTTAGGCTCCAGTGCTATAAAGACAGCACTATGAGGATAACAGCAAAACCCTCAGCTAGAACATGTTGAGACTCTGGGCTACATGCACAATTGGTAAAGTTGTTCAATGATAACTTATTAAAAATGCTTGAACTATTCCTTTATCACTGCTGCTATTAGACTGTGCAAATGGGACTTCAACTTCAAGTCTTAATGACTAATGTCAGAATTATTGTGTGTACAAGCAAGGCCCAACTCTGAAAAGCACAACATACTAGAAATGCTACAATGAAGACAGATAGTAGAATGGTTCATTGAATTAATGGTGTAGGTAACACTTTTTTCCCTTTTATTATTTTTCTAAACTTTGTTAAGTATTTCTGGCAAGAATTTACTCCAATTGAAACAAAAGAAAGCTGTTGTGGAGGGAGGTGGGAAAGCAAAATGGAGTTGAAACATGTGTAATTTAGGGATTATTGCAAAATTTTCTGCATTATTCTCTGTCTAATTGATTTGGTATTGTAATATTTACTCAGAAATAAACAAAACGATTTAAGTGTAGATAGGATTGCTGCCTGTTGTGACCTATCAAGCTTTTCAAACAACATTTTGTTGTTAGGATCTTAAATTATCACAATTTTATATTGATTGCTTCCCGTATTCCCAGCAATGGTGACTGATACATCACTTCTATGATCTTATCAAAGCAATTTCTTTTCCTTGTCAAGCCCTCCTACAGATTCACTTGAAACTGTATTTCTGTAATTAATATGTGTAAAGGAAACAAATTGCTTTTTTAAAAGCGCAGTACACTGTAGTGATGCATAATTTGTTTGAGAGAAAATAATACTTTATCTTTCAGTGGAGAATGAAAAAGAATATAGCAGATAAAAAATCATTCAATAAAATTGTTGATTGCTTCTCTGAACAAGGGAAAGAGGAGTGAATGACTTCAAGAAAAATGACTTTTCATTCAGAAATGAGAAACTCCTACTGGGGAACCTCAAGAAACTTTATATTGTTGAATACAATAGTATAACTGTAAATATTTTGAAGGCTAGAACTTTGCTTTGCCTGTCACTTCTTCCACACTTGGAAGTCACTTTTCGATAGCGGACTCAACTGACTTCCCTTTAACACTCATTTATTGTCTTGACACTAGCACTTGGATATTCATATTTATAGCCCCATTCACCCATGAGCCATGTGAAGGGGCTCCATGTAATCAAAGAGAAGTGGAACTACACTTCTGCCCCTGCCCCTGACATCAGCCCACCCTCCTAGTGTTGCCTCCAATCTTCTCCATGGATTGAATGAAGGTCTGAAGGGGGAGCTAGTTGTCACAGCAATCGGTAGCCCTAAACAATCAGGGCACCCAATTACATGGAAAGCTTCCACAAGTACAATCAGCTTCCCTTTGGATAAATGGTTGGAGGATGGACATAGCCTCCTTCCCCTTCAATCACATGATGTAACACAGGGCCCATAATGAATCTGAGCACATAAAATGGTAACCATTCCATACTTCTCGGCTATTACCAAATCCTATTTTAGATTCAAATAGCCACTTATATCAGCTAATGTCAACTGCTTGAATATTAATTGATACAGCTCTATTTAATCTCCCACATAGGGCTGAGTCTGATATCTTCCCTGTTTACGTTATGTACTTATTTATTGATCTGGAGTATTTATAAATGCTTACTAACCAAAGTTCTAGAGTTGGATTATAATATATTTTAAATGTAATCAAATATGCAAGAGTTACTAGGGCAAGACAGTATATATAAACTCACACACCCCAGTTCTCAGATGTTCTAACTGCCACAGATGCCCTCACAGGAAATTACTCCAGCCCAGAAATGCCAGACGTGAACCCCTTTTATGGTGTTTCCTCCTCGCCTGAGATGCTGCTGCTGATTGCTGGAGTAATCCTGGAGGCAGACACATTTTGCACAATGATTTGTTTAATTGGAACTGGCTAGCTCTTTTAAAATTAACATATATCTTTATTAAGAAAGTGAGTCCAGCTACTAAGAAATTTTCTGATTTCCTGGCTGGACTACTGACATCAGAAATTGAGAATATTATACCATTGGACAAAAGAACAATCTAAGAGGCTGGCTTTCACTAATCTCAGATTCCTATACCATGTGACTTTGCTTTCATTCTGTACCTTCCTAATAATATCTAATCTGGAGAACAATCTTTAGACTCTGCAAGCAGCGCCATCTATACTAAATTAGGTGCATTTGCAATAGCTCAGTTACTCCTAATTATATATAGGAAAAGATCTGTCACAAAACACAGTCCTCTGGCCCTTGAATCTTGCTCGCCAAAGTAACGCTATTCATTCTGGAGAGTTGACAAGTATATTTGTGGACTACTGGTACTTCACATGTATACCTTTGATTCCTAGTAGTTTTGGGAGGTGTCCTTCCTCCCTCCATTTCTTTCAAAGAATGAAGATTTTTGACTGAGGGGCCTCTGGCTTTAGGTACCCATCCTTTTGTGTGTGTACAAAGTGTGCTTTACACAGAGCATTCCATTTACTAATGTGTGTATGAGATATGTTACAGAAACGGTAAATATGCCCATTCATGGAATTGCTTAATTGTGGGTAGATTATGCTGCTATATCTATATTAAATGCCTTTTTTATCTCAGTTGTATGCATTTGATTGCACATCTCAAAAATAATTATAATTCCTTCAATGCATAAGTGATTTTAGTGCTGAATTACAACTTTAAAAGATTTTATCTTTGTTAAATTTGGAATTTTAGCATATAATAATAATAATAATATAATAATAATAATAATAATAATAATAATAAATTTATTTCTTACCTGCCTCTCCATTTGGATCAAGACGGGGAACAACAGTAAATATAAAATATGATAAAATACATAAAACTGATTAAAAACATGGTACACATTATTAAAATAGCAATAAAACGTCCTAAAAACATCCTAAAATTCCACTGGATATGCCTGCCCGAAGAGATTAGTCTTTATAGCTTTCTTAAATTCTAAAAAACTGTTAAGTTGACGAATCTCCTCTGGCAGGCCATTCCACAATCTGGGAGCGGCAGAAGACAAGGTCCTCTGGGCAATACCCGTCAACCTAGTTTTTGCTGACTGAAGTAGGTTCTTCCCTGAGGACCTGAGAGTGCGAGGCAGATTGTATGGGACAAGGTGATCCCGCAGGTAACCCGGACCCAAACCATGTAGAGCTTTAAAGGTAATAACCAACACTTTGTACTTTGTCCGGAAAGTAATTGGCAGCCAGTGAAGAGATTTTAAGACTGGTGTAATGTGGTCACCCCTAGGTGTATCGGTGACCAACCTGGCTGCCATATTTTGAACTAGTTGAAGTTTCCGGACTAGGCACAAAGGTAGCCTATGTACAGCGCATTGCAGAAGTCGAGCTTCAAAGTTACCAGTGCGTGCACTACCGTCTTTAGGTCTTCCAACTCTAGGAAGGGGCGCAGCTGGCGTATCAGCCGAAGCTGATTATAGGCACTCCTGGCTGTCGCATCTATCTGGGCTGTCATTTGGCGCGACGGATCCAGAAGCATCCCCAAGCTGCGAACACAGCCTTTCAGGGGGAGTGTAACCCCATCTAGAATAAGATAAATAAGACAAAGTATGTTCTGAATTTTTAATTGTGTTTGCCAATAAATCTGTAAATAATTAGACTTCATTGGCTATGATGTTATTGAAAAGCAATCTCTCTATGATCTGCCTGTTAGATCTATTATTGGCTTCATGAATTTGAGTTATATCATGATATAGGAGACTTCAGGTTTTGGCTCAACATCAAGAAGCACTTCAGAAGTTCTTTTCCTATCTTTCAAAACCACTAGTAAACTTGGAAAACGTCAGTGTGTTTTTTTAATTGACAGGCGAGCTAATAAGACAGGGATGATGTGGAATGCAGTGTCTGTGGAAGCTACATCTTTCTCTCATGGAGTGATCTAAATTTACCTTAAAAGGGGTCTATTATTGGCATGCCAAAGAGAAATGAAATTGAACTAACAGAGACTGGAAGGGAAAAAATTAGCTTCATCCAAGTAAAAGTAAAAGACTTCCTAAATGTCTAATTTCTAAAAGTATGGCGCTACCAATAATCTCAATTTATTGTCTCTTGAAAAAGCCATTTATTGAAACTGCTCAATTCCAGCTGCTCTGAAAACCTTTTCAGATTTAAAAGCCAAGGAATGAATACCTGTAAGTAAATATGTAAATGTAAGTTTGGCAGTCTCTATTTTGGAACATAATTTATATTTTGAGTTATTAAAGGTTTCATGTTTGGTGTCCCACTCCACCAAACATGTGTGTATATAGAAGATTGCTTCTTGTAATTACCAGTTAGACAAAACTGGTAGTGGTGGTGACAACTTAGCAAGTTTAAACTGAATACCTTTTGGAGGCTGAATTTTAATGCAGCAGGATGGAGAAGGACATGTTCCACGTCAACATTCCCCCCTTCGGCCTTGCCACCGTGCAAAGGGTGTTTACGAAGTGCATGTCCGTAATATGAGCTTACCTAAGGCATATGGGAATAGAAGTATACCCATACTTGGACGCTCGGAGTCGTCCCTCAGGAACGCAGTGTCCACCGTACAATCTGTCCTGCGTTACCTAGGCCTCTCTACATCAACACGGTGAAGTCGCAGATGAACCCCACACAGTCAATCACCTTTATAGGGGCTGTCCTTGACTCCAGGTCAGCAAGAGCCTTCCTCCCTCGATACCAGGCCGACGCAAGAATTGCACTCGCCTCCAAGTTAGTGCAATCCCCTACTACAACCGCTTTTCACATCCAGACACTACTGGGACACATGGTGGCTACGGTCTCGATTGTTGCCTGGGCAAGACACCATATGAGGCCACTCCGGATGGAGTGGACATACTTATTCTTTGACAGAAGCGTCAGGGTAGGTAATGCAATCTCATTTTCTTTTTAGGTGGTTCTCTCACATTTTGTTTCACCATCCTAGTCTACAAAGGAATGCTCTTTTGTTCACTGGATAATCTTCAGACTAAGTTAATATTTTAAAATAATTTGGATTTAAAGCTACAAAAATAAAATAAGATCAAGTTATCTCTCAAGTTCCCTATTAGTTGTCTTTTTTTCTAAACCCCAAACCCTCAAACTCCTTTCTTCATAGGGAAGGAGCTCTATCCTCTTGATCAATTTGACTGCGTTTTTTTGTGCCTGTTATTTCTCTGATATGTTTTTGACATGGGGCATTCTGAGTTGTATTTTACGTTTATAAATTTAAATATTTTTATTGTTTTCTTTTTTGGAAAGTAGAATGCTCTGAATTTTTAAGATATATAAAAACAGATCATATAATTCAGAAATGCTGTTAAGATGGTATTTGTACATTCCTTGCTCTGTGTTTCATAGAACACATGAGCAGAAATCTGTTCATAGCTCCCTAAACTGTGTATCCCAATGTCAGCTGCTGCATTCTCAAGCTGGAGTACCAAAGGAGGATATGGAGATTGCAGAGAAGCTGAATGAATTCTTTGCATCGGTGTTCATTGCAGAAGATATTGGACAGATACCTGTGTCTGAACTGATGTTTTCAGGAAGGAACTGAGGCAAGTAATGGTGACAAAAGACAAAGTTCTCAACTTTATTGACAAATTGAAAGCAAATAAATCACCAGGCCCGAATGGTATCCATCCTAGGGTTCTCAAAGAACTCAAATATGAATTTACTGATCTTCTAACCAAAACAAGCAACATATCCATAAGATCAGCCTCTGTACCAGAGGACTGAAAGATGGCCAGTGTAATACCAAGAGAAGATCTGGGAAATTGCAGGCTGGTTGACTTAACATCTGTTCCGTGTAAATTGGTTGAAAGCATTATTAAAGATAAAATCAGTAAGCATATAGAAGGACAAGTCCTGCTGAAAAAGAATCAACACAGCTTCTGCAAAGATAAGTCCTGTCTCAACAACCTTTTAGAGGTCCTTGAGAGTGTCAGTAAACATGTAGACAGGGTGATCCAGTGGACTTCTAAAAGGCTTTTGCTAAAGACCCTCATCAAAGACTCCTGAGCAAACTTAACAGTCATGGAATAAGAGGAGAGGTCCTCTTATGGATCAGTAACTGGTTAAAGAACAGAAATCAGAGAGTAGAAATGAATGGTAAATTCTCCCTATGGAGGGAAGTAAATAGTGGGATCCCACAGGGATCTGTACTGGGACCAGTGCTTTTCATCTTATTCATAAATAATCTGGAATTAGAAGTGAGCAGTGAAGTCGCCAAGTTTGCTGATGATACCAAATCATTTAGGCTGGTTAAAACAAGAAGGGATTTTGAGGAGTTCCAAAACGATCTCTCCAAACTGAGAGAATGGGCATCCATATGGCAAATGTGGTTCACTGTAGGCAAGTGTAAATTGATGCACGTTGGGGCAAAAAAATCCCTACTTCAAGTATAACCTGATGGGCTCTGAGCTAGTGGTGACTAACAAAGAAAGAGATTTTGTGGTTGTGGTGGACAGCTTGATGAAAATGTCAACCCAGTGTGCTGCTGCTGTAACAAAGGCAAACTCCATGTTAGGCATTATTAGAAAAAGAATTGAGAATAAAATTGCCGGTATCATACTGCCTTTATAGGAATATATGGTGTGACCACATACTAAATATTTTGATTTCAGGAATTGCCAATCTAAGAAGGTCTCAAGGTATCATGCATCCTGGGTTGTATCCCTCCACACCCCGCATCTTTAATGGTACCCAAAACCAGCTTCCCGTGGAGGACACATCACTCCATGCAGCCATATTGTCACATTGAGTGCTGAGAATACCTTCTCAAGTGTAACCTAAAACATGTATTTGTTTCCAAGAGATATTCAAAGAGAAAAAACAAGTATTGCACATTTATAGTGGGCTCCTTTGTCAAACATTCTGATTGATGGAACGTTGGGAGCTTTTTTGACCAGATATTATTTAAATATTGATAATACAACTTTAGAGACATGAAATGTAGGTATTAGAGAATTGGGTCCTGCAGCAAAATACTGAATTGAGGAGTGCTCCTTCAGTGTTTCAGTCAGACAGGCATGTATCTTTTTTACTTACTTAATTAACAAAAATTGGATCGAGTTCGTTTGGAGACCTAAAGTGGTGGCCAAAATTGTGGACACTTTTTGAATTTTTCATGTTTTGCAACTTTGAATGCTTATAGAAAATATTCTGTTTCACAAAGTTCAAATGTTTATATGTCAATTGAAAGAGAATTTAATGCTGAATTCACAAAAACAGAATGCAAATACCTTCAGTTAAAAAAAAGTTATGCTTACTTTATTCTAAAAAGAAACACAAGTTGTGATTGAGTTGAGAAGCAGTTTGGAATTGCAAACTGTACTGGCCAATCACAGTAGCTGTGATACCTCATGTTTCAAGTTGTGGAAAGTCAATTTTGCTGTTTGTTCTGTAGAAGAAAGAACAAATATCACTTGTGAATATTTGAATTATTTCTCATATAAAAATAGTACATCATAAATAGTGAAATGACACCAAGGAAAAGAGTTGATTGGACACCCAGGAGAAGAAGCAGGATTGTTGTATTACGTGAATCAGGTCTTTCCTATGCTAAAATTGCAAGGCGTGTTGGTCGTTCAGTGACTACATCCGGAGTTCGAAAGTTTTGTTTACGATATAACGAAACAAAGTCAATTAAAAATAAGGCAGGAAAAGGCTGTAAAAATTGCACATCATCTGTTGATGACAGAAGAATAAAAAGGCTATGTCTCAAGGAGAGAAAAATTCATCTGAGGCCATCAAAGGTATACTTGATGCAATTGGTGTTTCTGTCAGTTCCAGAACGATAAGGAGAAGACTATCAGATTTTGGACTAAAAGGTAGGATTCCAAGAAAAAAGCCATTTCTAAATCTAAAGCAGAGCCGGAAACGACTACAGTGGGCAAAAGAACACCGTGAATGGACAGAAGATCAGTGGAAGCAAGTTATTTGGAGTGATGAAAGTAAGATAAGCTTATTTGGTAGTGATGGGCAAAAATATGTGAAATGTAGAGTAGGAGAAGAGCTACATCCTGACTGCATTGAGGCAACTGTAAAATACCCAACCAGCGTTATGATTTGGGCATGTATGTCAGCAGATAGTGTTGGCCGCCTTCATGTAATCAATGGCACGCTAAACGCACGAAAATACATTGACACCATCCTGGAACCAAAACTGTTACCTTCCTTCAGGGATCTCTTTCCAAACAATGCACCATTTATTTTTCAACAAGATTCAGTTCTTCTTCGTGGTCTCTGTGCATCACACATATGGGCTCGCGCCGGCGCCGAGCTCTCTTCGGGAAACTTCTATCTAGCTAGGATTTTTGGCGGGAACCCCTCCCCCCACCGTCCTATCGCGCATGCTCAGGGGTCCCGCCTACCTCAGTTCTTCTTCGACCGCTTAGCTGAACGCCTCGCGGGAGACTTCCTCCGTCGTCGGAGACTGTAAGAAGACAAAAGTTTTCAAATAAATTAGTTAGTTAGCTAGGTTCTAGTTTCCTGTTAGTGTTTGTTAAAAAAAAAAAAAAAAAAAGGTTATAGATAAGTTTAGTTAAGGCATTTTTCTTCCCCTGCGGCCTATGGCGCAGACCGCGCTTTTCAAGCGCTGCTCTGGTTGCCGCGCCAAACTAGCCCTCACGGATGGACATTCTTTATGCCTGGGCTGTTTGGGAGAGGGCCATATTACTGACTCCTGCTCCCATTGCATGAGGTTTTCAAGGCAGACCAGGAGGAACAGGGCGGACCGGCTAAGAAGCCTGCTTTGGAGCAAAGCCCTCTCCGCCATTGACCGCCCGACCGTAGCCCGCATGGAACCGCGGCCATCTTCTTCTGGGGAGCGAGGGCTATCGCCCCAAGTACGCTCACGCCCAGCAACTCCTGGCTTATCCCCTGTTAGGACTACATGCCAGGCATCGTTGTCGCCTTCTCCCCCTCCTGCTAAGCAAAAGAAGGGGAAAACGGCGAAAAAGTCGAAACATCCATCGACTTCGACAAAGGTATCGAAGACGGGGCCTTCGACGTCGAAGCATTCGATACCGAAGAAACTCTCCTCGGTACCACACAAACCGATGAGCACCACGGTACCGACGAAATCTTCATCGGTACCGTCTTCGTTGTCGTCGACATCGAAAGCGCCAAATCAACGGAAACGCCCCTCATCGTTACCGGCGGACCAGCCCTCGGGATCGAGGCGCCGCCTATCGAGCACTCAGTCTCAACCAGGTCATTCAACTCCGCGAGAGGAATCATCGATCCGGCCCCCTTCATTACCATCTCCGGTACCGACGGAACCACGCTCGGAGCCGCAGGACATCCTTCCTTTCGGGTCGGACGTTCTCGTCATCGACGAAGAATACTCCAATCCCACCGGGACCGAGGCTTCGGTACCGATGCTCCGTCGTCGATCACGATCCCGCTCCGCCTCTAGAGACTGGGACCGCTACTCGGATCGTTCCCAGCGTATGCCTCCACCGGTACCACCTCGCCGGACCACGTCTCTCCTCCCGGCGCCGACACGTCGACACCGTCAGCCCCAATCGATACCGGAGCAATCCCTCTCCTCCCGGTACCGACGCTCACTACCGTCGCCGTCTGAAGACGGCTACGAGTCGGACCCGTCCTCGGTTCCATCGCCGGCACCATCGATGCCTTCACCGACAGAGGAAGTCGCTACCGAGGAGGGTGCCTCACCAACCATGGAGCTCGGGGGCTTTAACGAGCAGATGCTCCGCCTAGCCCAGTCGCTCGGGATCGACGTCCAGCAACCAGAAGAGGAGGAAGGGGACATCTATGATGTCATGAGGACAGAGCCAACCCCTCAACTGACGCTCCCCCTGGTTCGCACATTGTTAAAAACGGCCAAACAATCCTGGTCCAATCCAGCCACGCTGGCGCCCACCTCAAAACGGCTGGACGCCCTCTACAAAGTCAAAGAAGTGGAAGCCCCTTTCCTGGCTACCCACCCTAAACCGAACTCGATTATTGTGGAGGCATCACAGGGTAGATCGGGGCGAACTCATGCAGCCCCTGTTGATAAGGAAGGCCGAAAGCTGGACTCTGTTGGAAGGAAAATATATTCCTCAGCGGCACTGGTACTGAAAACATCCAACTACCAGGCCATGATGGCCAGGTACCAGTTGTTTCTCTGGCAGAAGATCTCCAATTTAACTGATTACCTGCCTGACGACCAGCGGGACCTGGCACGTGTTTTTCAGGCGGAGGCTGTTCGACTATCAAAACAGCAGATGACCACCGCCAGACATCAGGTGGACTCAGGCTCAAAGGCCTTAGTGGGAGCTGTCGCCCTCCGCCGGCATGCGTGGCTGCGTTCGGCCAACCTCCTGATTGAAACAAAGCACAGAATCGAAGATTTGCCCTTTGACGGGGAGGGGTTATTCAATACACAAACCGATTCTACAATGGATACTATCCACAAGGCGAAGATGACCGCAAAGAAAATGGGATTCAGCCAACCCCCTGCACAGTCCTTCCGTCCCCGGAAGTGGTACAGGCCTTTACCCTACCAGCCAGGACAAGGCCAGGATCGTGGTCAACGCTACCAACAACCGACTGCGTCAACGTCTTACCACCAGCGCAAGGCCACCCCTCGGTACGCACAACCCCGCCAAAAGCAGACCCAACAACAAAAACGCCGTCTTTGACTCACCCCAAGACGTCTCAGTCTCGCCATTAAACAGGCTTCAGCCCTTTTACCAAACTTGGGCATCCATTACCACCGACCTCTGGGTGCTGCAAATCATCCAGCAAGGTTACAAAATAGACTTCGAAGTCCTTCCTCCTCTAGGCACTGTCAAAACCACACCGCCATCACACACTCTGATTCAGGAAACATGCGCCTTGCTGGACAAGGGCGCGATCGTAGCTGTTCCAACGCACCAAGCAGAAAACGGGTTCTACTCCCGTTATTTTACAGTGCACAAGAAGGACGGAGGACTCCGCCCTATCATGGATCTCCGAGGTCTAAACAAGTTCATCCGGCCTCAGAAATTTCGCATGATCACACTCTCTACCATCCTTCCACTCCTCAGACGGGACACTTGGTTTACGCTGGTCGATCTCAAGGATGCCTACTTTCATATAGCCATCCTCGAGGAACACCAAAAATACCTTCGTTTTGCCATCGGGGACCAACTCTACCAATTCGTCGTCCTACCTTTCGGATTAAAGACAGCTCCAAGAGTCTTTACCAAATGCATGGCAGCAGTGTGTGCGCACCTGCGATCCATCAACATCGAAGTCTATCCTTACCTCGACGACTGGCTAGTCGTCTCTCCTACTCGCCACCAATCAATCGCAGACGTAAACACGGTGGAATCCATCCTCTCCTCCTTAGGCCTACAAATAAATTACGAAAAGTCAGTTTTTCAACCAACCACTTCACTTCAGTTCATCGGGGTTCATCTCGATTCCTCGCCTGCAAGGGCGTTTCTCCCCCAGGACAGATTACAAACCCTACAACATTTAGCTGCCAAACTAAGTGTCCGAAGACGGGCAACGGCTTTTACAATCTTGCGCCTCCTGGGACTTATGGCAGCGGCCATCTGTGTGGTCAGATGGGCGCGGTTAAGAATGCGCCCCCTCCAGCAACTTCTCCTGAGTCGCTATACGACCCTGCAGGATCCGCGCAAACAAATACTTACCATTCCGACCCACGTACGACGTTCGCTCCTATGGTGGACACAGCCATCAAATCTGTCGCAAGGACTTCCATTCGTCGATTCTGGTCCCTCCAGGATTGTCACGACCGATGCATCACTGAGAGGCTGGGGGGCACACCTGGACGACCTGTTCATTCAAGGAAGGTGGTCACATTCAGAGAGCTCCCTGCACATAAACAAGCTGGAGCTCCTCGCCGTAAAGAAAGCCTTGCAAGCCTTTCTCCCTCAGCTACGGGGACATCACGTGAGGGTGCTGTCGGACAACACATCCGTAGTTTGGTACATCACCAAAGAAGGTGGCACCCGCTCCCCCCGCCTGCTGCACCTCACCATGGACATCTTGCACTGGGCAATCACAAAGAATATAAGGCTCTCAGCTCTGCATATCGCAGGGACAGACAACATCAAGGCGGACGAATTGAGCCGCTCCTTCAAAGACACCCACGAGTGGGAGCTGGCCCCCCGGGTTCTGCATCGCCTCTTTACCCAGTGGGGCACGCCGGACATCGACATCTTTGCAACCTCCGACAACAGAGTCTGCCGGGCCTATTGCTCCAGGGCAGGCATGGGCCACGACTCCCTAGGGGATGCATTCCTATGGGACTGGTCTCGCGGTCTCCTATACATGTTCCCTCCGATCCCCCTTATAGCGAAGACTATCACGCAAGCCCAGCGTCACCAGGCCAACGCTATCCTGATTGCACCTTGGTGGCCACGGCAAGCGTGGTTCACGCCTCTACTCAGACTAGCAAACCATCGAGTTTGGCGTCTCCCATTCTCCCCGGACCTTCTATCCAGAGACAACGGCAGAGTACTCCATCCGGACATACAAACCTTACGCTTGACAGCGTGGAGACTCCAGCCCTCTGGCAAGGGATAGTCTTACCTGAAACCATAAAGGCGATTTTGGACGCCTCTAGAAAGCCCTCGACTAGGGCATCTTACTTAGCAAAGTGGAAAAAGTTCAGAACTTTTGCTGCTGAAAACGGTTTCAATACTACCTCAGCCACTATCACGAACATTATCGCATTCCTACATTCCCTGCATACTACAGGCCTAAAGCTATCTTCTATCCGTGTCTATCTGGCGGCCATTGCAGTTCACCATCCGCTCATAGACGGATTCTCAGCGTTCACCCATCCCCTTGCCAAGGCTTTCCTTAGAGGCCTGCATAACCTCTTTCCACCCGTTCGCCCACTAGTTCCGCAGTGGAGCCTCTCGTTAGTATTGACAGCATTATCCGCTAAACCCTTTGAGCCGCTGGCTACAACCAATACCCGTTTGTTGACACTTACAGCTGCTTTCCTAGTTGCCATTACGTCCGCAAGGCGCGCGTCAGAGCTTGCGGCGCTTCTTGTTGACCCACCTTATACGCAGTTCTTCCGTGACAAGGTCATCCTCCGTACTCCGCCGTCGTTTGTCCCCAAGGTTGCCTCAGAGTTCCATATGAACCAGGACATTGTGTTACCTACCTTTTTCCAAGCACCCGCCGATCCGTTATGCACCACGCTGCACGCGTTGGACGTCAGAAGGGCATTAGCCTTCTACAGGTCCCGTTCTGAAGGGTATCGCAGGTCACGCCAACTCTTTGTCTGTTTTGGTGGAAAGAATAAAGGGTTACCAGTGTCCCCACAACGTCTCTCCAAGTGGATTGTCGACACAATCACCTTATCGTATCAGATCCTCGGAAAAGAAGTACCCACTGGTCTAATTGCCCACTCTACCAGAGGACAGGCCACCTCAACGGCACTCCTCCATGGCGCAACTCTTCCAGACCTGTGTAAGGCGGCCACGTGGGCGAATGCTTCCACCTTTGTGAGGCACTACCGCCTTGACGTTAGAGCGCGTCAGGACTCCTCCTTTGGCAGAGCAGTCCTATCTTCAATATGCCAGTGACCACACAGCGTGCCTCTCCCACCTCCGGTAAGTTGGCTTATTACTCGCCCATATGTGTGATGCACAGAGACCACGAAGAAGAAATGCAGGTTGCTTACCTGTAACTGTAGTTCTTCGAGTGGTCATCTGTGCAGTCACACAACCCACCCGCCGTCCCCTCTTGGCATCGCTGTTCTGATTGTCAAGTTGACTACTGCATGCTCAATTACTCTAACTCATAATTTCATTGTTAAATTGCCTTAGTCGCGAGGCCTAGCGGTCTCAGGGAACTGAGGTAGGCGGGACCCCTGAGCATGCGCGATAGGACGGTGGGGGGAGGGGTTCCCGCCAAAAATCCTAGCTAGATAGAAGTTTCCCGAAGAGAGCTCGGCGCCGGCGCGAGCCCATATGTGTGACTGCACAGATGACCACTCGAAGAACTACAGTTACAGGTAAGCAACCTGCATCTCCCTGTCACACAGCAAAAATATGCAAACAGTGGTTCACAGCAAAGGGCATTCAATTGTTGATGTGGCCAGGAAACAGCCCTGACCTGAACCTGATAAAAAATTTGTGGCACCGTTTGAAAATTCTTGTACAAATGAGGCATCTATCAAATAAAAGCCAATTAATTGAGGCTATAAATGATTCCTGGAACCATGTCATAAAGAAGGAAGAGCTTAAAACACTTGTTGGCTCAATGAGATGTTGCTGTGATGCTGTTTCCAAAAATAAAGGCTTCCCTACCAAATACTGATATTACATTTCAATCATAACTAAAGTATCTGATATGTTTTTGTCAGATTTTACTGTAAATTAATCATGATTGCAGTATTTGCAGCATAACTTCTTTTTAACTGCAGGTATTTGCATTCTTTTTTTTTGTTTTGAATTCAGCATTAAATTCTCTTTCAATTGATATATAAATATTTGAACTTTGTGAAACAGAACATTTTCTATAAGCATTCAAAGTTGCAAAACATGAAAATTTCAAAAAGTGTCCACAATTTTGGCTACCACTGTAGATGCCAGTGTTCTCCATTAGCATGATGTTAGCTGTAAAGTATTTCAGGCTTTGTAGAACTAGATAACACCTCTTTGTTACACTAACCCAGGCTTCGCCAATATCTTGTGCTTTCCAGATGTCTTGGGCTTCAACCCCCACCAGCCCTAGCCAGCATGACCAATAGTCCAGAATGTTGGGAGCTATAATTTAAAACGTCTTGAGGGCACAAAGTTGGGGAAGGCTGCTCTACCCTTTTTCGACTGTCTTCTGTTCATTTACTTTTTCTAGATTATCCAGGCTATAGCATTTCCAAATTGTTGACTTCCAGTGTTTTGACATTCCTTATCTGATGGGTCCCCCCCCCCAAGTATATCGAGATAATAATCATCAACAACTTTATTATGGTCACTGACCAGACTTTACACATACAAAAGAGTAGGGAGAAATTACATACAAATTTAAGAAATATGCAACAGAATCAATTCTGGAGAGACCTTATTCTCATAGCATTCAGAAAGAATTTAGCAAAAGCCTCGCTTGTGTCTCTGTCCATTGAGAGAAAATAAGTAATTAAAGATTCTCTTCTCTCTCCCCTCCCCCCCCCCCCCCCCCCGGCCTTTGCAGGAGCAGGAACTGACACAAGGCAATTGACGGGGAGGATTATCAAGGGGAAATTTCTCACTAGTCCTGCAGCAATAGGAAGAAATAAAATGGGCTGAACCTGTGTGCAATAACTATATTCAAAGTTGCCAGAAACGTTTGTTGGCATTATAGAAAGTTCTTGATCATGAGAAAATGCATTGTAGTTCATATACTGCTATATTAAATGTGTAGAACCACTGTTTTAATTCTACACCCAGATAATTAGAGCTAAAGACTCTAATGTGGAACTCTGAATTTATTGAAAGAATCTTTTTGCAGTTTATTTGCACTTAACCCCAATGAAGATATAACTAATATTAAAACAGGCAATAACCAGACACTGGAGTGGATGCTAATTGGGCACCCTAACACATCTGTTGGAAAGAAATTTTGGAAGGAAATGTTCCAAGTGCTGGGGAAAATAGCTGAACATTCTAGGCATGCCTAACAGAATATATTCATAGAATCTCATCTGCTCCTGCCCCCACTCCATTGTTTAAATACATAGTCACCAACTACTTTGTAGTAGCTATTTACAGTTTTACTGCTGTGAACTGGAGAGAGACTGCCCTGTCCTCTGATAGGTTCATGGTATTTGAGGTGCTGCTCATAGTAACAATGGAAACATCAGACAAAGAGAACAGTCCAAACAAAATTACTTCTTTGTCACTTGGTAGCATTCTTTGCCAGGTGGAAGGAAGAAGTGTGGAAGCAAAAACCATATATACTAATACTAATACATATACTTACTAATACAGACATCTTATAAGTATTTGTATGTCTTGTGTCAGATGTTATATGCAAGGTATGGTGCTAATAGGGAGCTGGCCTTTTTGCACAGATGACATAGTTCAGTTTGTGTTATAACATTTTGTTTTGGTTTTCAAAATGATTAGTTAATTGCACTAACAAGACTATGAAAAGGTCTCCCATGTAACATTGTAATTTATCCAGTAATAATTAATTTTTCATAATGTTAAATCTTCAGTGTAACCTTTTATGAGGAAGAATATTGATATTGAAAGAGATTAAGACGTAACTTCAATATTGGATGTTACTTAGTGGTAATCCTGCTTCATTTTATGCTTTGAACTTTAGGAGGGTTTTCTAGATAACACTTGATTATTGTTTCATTAGTAAAAAAATTCGTGAACACAATTTGCATTTCCTTTTATTTTATAATTGAGAATTTAATCTTGCATGGTTTTAATTCAAACATGTTAGTGAGGGGGGAAAGCCCCTTTTATTGAACTACTTGTGGCTAGGTTTTCAAAAATACGCTTTTTAGATTTCACATACAATTTAATTGAACTCAGATGAAGATATAAATTAATACCTTGTGAGCTTTCCTTACTGCAGGGCATTGTTCACCATTCAGAGCTTGTTAGTCCTTGCAAATTAGGAAAAGATCAGATTCAGCTTAGACATTGAAAACTCCATCATAATATTGCTGTAGTTAAACTCAAAACACATTGAAAACATTTGCTACACAATCCACCCAGCACTGGTACATGAACTCCATTCATTTCACTTCATGAAATGGGGATGCACCAGCAGTTTGTATTTGCATGTTTGCATGCTTTGATCTGACAGCCTTTATAACAATTATATCTGCTTCATAGTTAAGGATTTAAATTAGTAAAAAAATGTTTGGTTTAACTATAATTCAAATTTAACTTAAAATAGTTTATAGTCAGAATATGTCTTTTGCAGTGCTAAGTTCTCGAGAATTAACTATGTTTATAAAGGAAATTAAAACTGCTGAATATTTCTGATTTGACTGAATTTTACACATTGTTCATGGCAAGGAGTGATTGCATTCTCAGGTATTACCATGCTTGGGACATGTCTCTGTACATGTGTGAATCCTGCTATCCTGTATTTAGGGAATAAGACCTTCAGGAACATGAATGGGTGTTGGAAATGACTCTAGCATTCGGGGAGCATATCCCTTCTTCTGCCCTGCCTCTATTCTGCTAGAGGTAAAGCAGACCCAGAGACAAGAACATTAGTCTAAGTAGCAGAGTGAACTCATAATGTACCTCAATGGGAATAAGAAAATTGAGGCCAGAGCTTTTCCTGAAAAGAAGGCTTTATTGCCTTCTTTTCTGGAATAGGCCATAATTATATGGTAAAACATAGCTAGTCAAATAGGCCTTAGGGCCATAGCAAAAAATATGCACAGCAGAAACATCAGGGTATAGAGGGCATAACAAAAACTTGGTGGAACAGAGAGAACCGGTGGGATATGGTCATCTCTGGATATAAATACTATAGGAAGGAGTGAGAACCAGTGGGATATGGAAGGGACAGGACCACTGATATGGTCATTTCTGGTTATAAACTCTATAGGAAGGAAAGGGAAAGGCATATTGGAGGTGGTGTTGCTCCGTATGTCAAAGAGAGCATAGACTAGGGGTGTGTGGCTTGCCACCAATCTAAATGGAAGCACAACCACTTAGCTCTGCAGACCCCAAGCTCTTTTTAGGCACTGATAAGAGCAATCTTGATCTACTCTCCTCCCCTCAGTTGCACCCAGATAGGAGATGCAATAGAGAACAAGTGGGTGATATGGTAAGGTACCGAAACGCTCCTTCTGTTCTGGTAAAACTGCTGACAGCTCAGACGGACCAGCAAGGAGGTGGGAACTGACATGGCGAAGGGTGGGAGGAAAGCCTCAAAGGGCACAAAACTGACTAACACCCTTGCAGTAGAAATTGACATACCTTTTCTAAGTCAACAACTCAGGGAAGATTTAGCAGAAGGTTGGACTGCAGCCCTGTATTGGGACCAATGCTTATCAACTTGTAAACAGAATTAGGACATGGGCAAAGCAGCTGCCTGATAGATCACAAGCACCCTGGCAATGATCTTCAAGGCCAAGTTTGCTGATGACACCAAATTATTTAGGGTGGTTAAAACAAAAAGGGATTGCTAGGAGCTCCAGAAAGAGCTCTCCAAGCCAGAAGAATTGGCATCAAACTGGCAAATACGATTCAGTTTAAGCAAGTGTAAAAGTGATGCACATTGGGGCGGGGGGAAATCCCAATGTCACATATGTGCGGATGGGAATTGAGCTAGCAGTGACTAGCCAACAAAAAGATCTTAGGTTTGTGGTGGACAGCTTATTGAAACTGTTAACACCGTGTGTGGTTGCTTTGAAAAAAAGGCAAATTCCATGTTAAGCATAATTAGGAAAGGAATCAAAATAAAACTATCAAGATCATTCTGCCCTTATGCGAATCTATGGTGCGACCACACTTGGAATACCATGTATAGTTCTGGTCACTGCATCTAAAAATGGATTATTCTTGAGTTGGGAAAAGTGCAAAAAGAAAAAAAAAAGGGGGAGGGCAAGTAAAATGTTCAAGGGGCTGGAGCAACTCCCCTATGAGGACAGGTTACAACAGCTGGGAATGTTTACCTTAAAAAAAGGCAAATAAGGAGAAACATGATAGAAGTGCACAAAATTATGCAAGATGTGAAGAAAGTGGATGAGGAGACATTTTTCTCCCTTTCTTATAATCCTTTCTTATAATTCCATAAAGCTGATTGGTGGGAGATTTGGGACAGATAAAAGGTAGCACTTCACACAGCACATAGTGAAACTGAAATTTGCTACCAGAAGATGTAGCCATGGCCACCAATTTGGATGGCTTTGAAAGGGGATAAGACTATCAGTGGCTACTAGGCCTCATGGCTTTGTGCTACCTCCATTACCAGAGGCTGTATGCCTATGTACACCAGTTGATGGGGAACATGAGTGGGAGGGTCCTACTTGTGGGTTTCCCATAGGCAGCTGGTTGGCTACTGTGTGACCAGAGTACTGGACCAAATGGACCCAAGGGCCTAATCCACGCCAAGCAGGATACTGCATTATGAAAGCAGTATATGAAAGCGGTATATGGTATGTGTCAATGGGCCCCAACAGTTGTCAGTGCACTTCCATACTACTATAAAGCAATAGTGTGGCTCCAGCCTTTTATTTACCACTTTCATAGTGCAATATCCTGCTTGGTGTGGATTAGGCCAAGGTCTGATCCAGCTTGGCTCTTCTTACATTCTTACAATAAAATAAAATTGTAAGGTGAATTACTTCAGTCTTGTCCTAAAGGGTTTTGGGAAGAGAGGGAGAGAGAGAAAAAGAAAAATGAGGTAGCAGTAAGATGAGGTGGATGCGCATTGCACAGTGATGCTTTAGCATACAGTAGCAAAAAGAGGGAAGTGATGAGAAGTGGAAAACTGGAAAGAAAGAGAAGAAATCATAGATATGTAGGAAAAGTAAGATGGTATCAATCTTTTGTTATCCTTCATTTATGATCTTACCCAAATATGTCATAAGGAGTATCCTCAGAGTAAATCTAAAGGGAATAGAAGCCAATATTCCAAGGCCAAAATGAGGCTTTGCCGGGCCAGCTAGCTGGATATACAGCCAGTCACCCAGCTTGGGCTACCAACAACAAGTCGGGCAAAGTAGCTACCTGATAGATAACTTTCAAGTGGGCAAAGTCTGGAAAAGGTTGGGGGTGGTAGGAGGCACCCTGGGAAGGATCTGCAGAGGAGAGAAAGAGAGAGCGCGAGAGAGCGCTATGGGCAACATTGCTGAATAGTTCATTGAAACGGTGAAGGGTATTTTTATTTAGATTCCAAGAGGTGTTTGACTCAAGTCAGTTCCTTGTATTGATATTGGATCTATGTAGAAAAACTGTTGCCTGCCATAACATGTGGGAACTGTTTATGCATCTATTTTCCTGCCTGTACATATATCAGGCAGGAAAATTCACAGCAACGTAGATTGACCAGCATTTTCACATGCTTTGATATAGGGATTTTTTTTTCTCCTAGAAGATAGTGATATCCCTTTAAATGGTAATATCATTAAGCAAGTTGCCCATATAAAATATCTGGGCATACAAATGCAGAGCACTGGAGCTTGATCTGAACAAAGAAGGCAGGGAATTGATTCAGCAAATTCTAGTCAGCAGCTGATCCTGAGATTTTTTTAATGCAAGGTGGTCAGTTCATCCCTTCTGCAATCCAAATTTACAAAGCTAAGACTCTGGCCCAACTTACCTATGGCATTCCTATTTGGATATTGGGATTTAATGCCCAAATTGAAAGAGTCCAATCTGTATTTCTTAGGAAATTACTGGGCCTTCCTTCCTGTGTTGGGAATGCAGCTATTTACCTGGAAGTGGGTATTCGATCAGTTGAATGCAAGGCATGGATCGATGCCTTTAAATGGTGGCTACGGTTACATTTTCTGGCAATTCCTGGTAGTTATCTCTTCTTACTGCTCTCAGATCCCTATGTCCCTCGTTGGATGAGAGAGATGGAGAAGAAGCTACTTAAGCTAGGCTTCTCTGTGGAAGCTATGGGCAACTATGGGCTTCAGAAGGCCCAATCTCTTGTTGTTCAAAAATTAATAGACCTAGATCTACAGCATTTAAGAACTGCTGCTAACAAATCTTGTTCTCCGGTACTCTATAATAACTTTAATAACTACGGACTCACTGCAGCGTCATATCTTTATACGTTAACCATTCCAAAGTAGAGAAGAGCATTTACCCTTGCTCGCTTTAATGTGTTGCCATCAGCACTACTATAAGGGCAGTTTAGTAAAATCCCGGTTAATGAGCGGATATGTCCCTGTGGCACTGGAACAACAGAATCTGTCGAACATGTCCTTCTGTATTGTAACATGCATAAGGAATGCAGACAGAAGCTAATCTTCCCATTATTAACAGCCTTTTCTGGAAATAACCCCACAACTTTGGTATTAAGTTGTTTAAGGGATGTGTCCTCCTGTATTACTGAAATGGTCTCTTAAGTTTTTTATGACATCAGTGCAAATGGGGGGGAGGGGGGAATGTTGCAGTCCTCCTGAGAGGATGTCTACAAAGCTGTATCTTATTTTCATGTCACTTTTTAACTATCTTTTGTATGTTTTATATTGATTTTGCTGGTCTGAGACCATAATGATTGATTGATTGATTGATTGATTGATTGATAGATTGATAGATTGATATCCCTCAAGGAAGAGGAAAACAGCATTGTGTCAAACCAGTCCTACATTTTGGGATGCTAGATTTGTGTGTGGTCCCCACATTGCCCAAAGATCAAGGTAGGGTGGGATGCAAGATTTATTTTTAGTTCGTTTTGTCCTTCTCTCTGGTGATAATACATTGTAATTAGCATGATAGTGGCCAATTACACTTTCAGGTACCTCCTAATACTTTTCTCCAATCAGCTTTTTCACCTCTTTGGCTTCCCTACTTGATCATGAGCATCTAAGTGAAAATGTCTCCTTCTAAATAGGCCTCTATCCTCACAAAATTTGGACCATTCATAAGCATTCTGTTTTTGGAATATGTATGGAGTAATTGTGAGTTCAAAGCTCTTTTGAACATCCAGATTGTTGGCTGTTCCCCTCGCCTTTTATCTTAAATGGAAAGAACTGTAGAAGGATGACCTGCAGTACTCTGCATTCTCAAAGATTCCAAACTTATTTAGTCTTTTTTCATTTATAGACGACTATTATGTTCAAATTGCTGCCACACATAAGAAGAGCCATGCTGAATCAGGCCAAGGGTCCATCTAGTCTAGCACTTTGTTCACACAGTGGCCAACCAGCTGTTGACCAGGGACTCACAAGCAGATATGGTTCAACAACACCCTCCAATTCATGTTCCCCAGCAGCTGGTGTATATAGGCTTACTGCCTCTGATACTCATATGCAAAGGCAGACTGCATCCTATGGATAGTACCTTTGATTATTGTATATGCCACTATAGGACTTTTGTCCTCTGAAGTTAGGCAGTCTTGTTAAATTACCCTGTTGTTACTTTTAACTTGCTTGCAATTTGGTAGAGTATAGAAAATCAACTAATTAGTCTTTTTCTATGATGAGATTTCCCCCCAGACATGTTAAATTTCTTTGTTTCGGTATTTGCTGTAGTTCTAGTGTTTAAGTTTTCTTTAAGTTTTTGATAGAACAGTTTTTATCAATTAGATCTATAAATCTGTACAAGCTATTTTGTCATAATATCTGATGCTTTTTTCTAAAACTCTGTTTCCTTTTGCTAGCAGGGGCTAATTTTTATTATATATTTAATCCTCAGAACATCCCAACTATTACCGCTAATCCATAGAACTCTGAGTTTGAAACCAATTTATTATTTTTGTTCTATCATTATAAGAGAATGTAAGTAAGTTAATACTTTCATTTCCTCCCCCTTCCTCATTTTGGGTTACTGGTTTCATGTATTTTTATAGCTTTTAAATATTCATCTAAAATGTTAATTGTTTTTGCTAAGTCTCCATTGCCTTTTGTTATTGAAAGTATTTGTCTCTTTTTAGGTACCTCTAATTTTTTTAAATATGCAAACATATTTACATTGTCTGGCTCATTGCTGCTTTCAAAAATGTTATGCTTAGCCAAATCAATATTTGGTAGACTTTAACGTGTCCTTGAAATCCATTTTTTTTTTTTTGCTATTAGGGTCTTTTATAGACTTACCCAATATTTGGCGATCCCCACTTTCCTCTCAGGACCTGTGGTACAGCCCACTCCATTCAGCAGGGTCCCCAATCCTCAGGAGAGGCTTTTCAAGGGGCTGCTGCGGGGAGGGAAGAGGAAGAGAAAGTCACCTTCTGCCAACCCCTTTCCTTTGGATCCAACCCACTATTACTGCAGGCAGATCTGTGGCTGTTCTTTGAAGATACGAAGATGCTTTGATCCAGCAGATTGATTGATTTAATCCAAATTTCAGAAGAATGTGATCCAGGATGTGTTGTGCAATGGTTTGATGTTTTCAATATTAGGTGTTCTTGGGGAATGTGCTTCTTAATGAAACACATTTTCATAGTGATTGGCCTGAGTAAGTAGATGAAACTTCAACTTAAGTTAGTGTTTACTATTGATAGTAAACACCTGGTACCCATTATGCCACAACGGAAATCAGAAATGAAGTTTCACATATGCTACATAATTTGGATTATGGTTACTAATTCTACATTTTCTGGATTTAAAAAAACATATTTCCTCCCCCATCCAAATATTTAGCATTTGTTGCCTTACTAGTCTGTGGTAGAAGCTCTGAAATAATGAACACTATAACTGATAGGCAAATTTCATTTCTGTATTTATTACTTATTCACTTATAGAAAAAATTATAGTTCACCTTTCCCCTCCAAAAAGTATTTGCTCGGAGCAGCTAATGAAGTATAAAAGCAGACACAAGGATACAAATAACAACCTATAATGAAAATAAGATTACCAGTCTAAAAGTAACATCAAAAGCAAAAAATATGAACAGCTAAAACTAACAATAAATAATTTAAATTAAGCAACGACAAAATCAAAAACTTGTTCAAAATGTAATGTTTTCAGTCACCAGCAGAACACGGAAAAAACAGGCAGTAAGCTAACTTCTTGAGACAGGGAGTTGCACATACGGGGTACAAGTCTCAGAAAGCAATGGCATATGCCAGAAGGCCTCAACAACTGATCTTAAAGGATGAGCAAATTCACATGGGACGAGAGCCCTTCAAGTAGGTTGGTCAAGTAGCTTGTTAATAACCAGCAGCTGGATTTACACATGGAAGTGAACTGGCGAGCCAGTGTAAATGAAGAAGAGGCCACATGATCCCATTCCCAGCACATCAAGATTTCAGTGGCAGCATTCTGCACCATTGAAGTTTCCAATTGGTTTTTATGGGCAGCCCCACATTGAACACGCTATAGTAGTCCAAACAAGATGTAACTAATGCATGTAGCACCATGCCAGAACTGACCATACCAGGAATAGGCACAGCTGGCAGACCAGCCAAAGCTGGGCAAAATCATTCCTTGCCATAGGTGATTCATGAGCATCAAGCAGAAGATCAGGTCCAGCACTATTTCCGAGCTACAAGCCTAATCTTTTAAGTGAGCAACTCCTACCAGAACAGGCTGACATCCTATCCCTGGACCTGGGGGCCAGATCAATAGCACCTCTGTCTTCACCAGATTCCAAACACCAATTCAGAACCTCCACGGCCTCTCCAGAATGCAATGGCAGGGAAATATAGAGCTGATTATCATGGGCATATTAGTGACTCTTTAATGATGCCTATGAGGAGAGACTGAAATAACTGGGCATGTTTAGCCTTGAGAAGAGAATACTGAGGGTAGACATGATAGCACTCTTTAAATACTTGAAAGGTTGTCACACAGAGGAGGGCCAGGATCTCTTCTCGATCATCCCAGAGTGCAGGATACGGAATAATGGGCTCAAGTTACAGGAAGCCAGATTGCGGCTGGACATCAGAAAAAAATTCCTGACTGTTAGAGCAGTACGACAATGGAACCAACGACCTAGGGAGGTTGTGGGCTCTCCCACAATAGAGGCATTCAAGATACATCTGTACAACCATCTGTCAGATATGCTTTAAGGTGGATTCCTACATTGCACAGGGGGTTGGACTCAATGGCCTTATAGGCTCCTTCCAACTCTACTATTCTATGTTTCTATGAAGCCTGTGACTGCCCAATAATTACTCCCTATTTTCTTGATCTCTATGGTCACCACATTTTTTTCATGGAATGGCCATTTTTATACATGGGAATCCCAGCATACAACGTGGTAAGCCACCCCAGGGCCCTTTAACCCCATTGCAGAGGGTGGTTCCCCTAGAGTGGTTAAAATAGCCATCATGGTTGGAGTTTCCCCCATACACACCATGATATGCTAAAACACTGGTTTGCTCAAAAATGCTAACCACTGTGGCTTAGTGTGATGTCTGAACAGGCCCATCATGTCATCTGGTGCTCCACAGTAGCTTAAAGAGTAGTTTAAAGATTGCCTACAGTCACTTGACAAGAGTAGTCAAAACCACTGCTGCCACTCCGTTCCACTGGCACATCTCTGTTTCTGAGATCTGCTTAGCAAAAGATGGAGCTCACAGCCCAACCTCACCTTAACCCTTCCCACAGCAGTGCACTCCCTAAGTGTCAAACACTTTTTTTGGTTGGGCAGTGGCAGCTGCACAGGTTTTCCCCATGCACTGGATGCTTCCCCTCAATTTATTTATTTATTTATTGCATTTTTATACCGCCCCATAACCGAAGCTCTCTGGGCAGTTTACAAAAATTAAAACTATAAAAAACCATTCAAGATTTTATAACAGTATAAAAATAAAATATAAAAACATAAGCAGGATAAAAGCAAGCAGCAATTCAAAAATCAATACCAATTGAAAATACAGATTTAAAACAGCAAAGTTAAAAGTTAAACTGATAAACTGTTATAAGACTGAGAAAATATAAAGGTCTTCACCTGGCTTCTAAAAGAGTATAATGTAGGGGCCAGGCGAACCTCTCTAGGGAGCTCATTCCACAGCTGGGGTACCACACCAGAGAAGGCCCTCCTGTTAGCCACACCTGTGTGTGAATTTTGGCTCCTGTCCAGCAAAGTTCTGTGGAGTTACAGCCCCCAGCCCCTTTTCTAGTGTTCGTCTTTCTAATATCACAGATCTTTCTTTGTGCACCGTGTTCCCCCTTGCTAGGCAAAGCTGCGTTTGAAATTTTGTTCCAGTCCTGCAAACGTCTAAGGCTTTTGAGCCGCCACTCCTTTATTGATGCAAAGCTGTTTTTGATTGCACTCTTTGTAATCATGCAGCATCTGGATGCAGAAATAGACCAATCGGAGAGATGCAGGTGATGTAGCAGCGGTGCAGGGGACACTGGGATTTGGTTTCCACTGCAAAAGAATCTGGGATACCATCCTCACCAAGCAGGAGGGCTGTAGAGGGAGGAGGGGTGAAATAAGTACAGTAGCTTATTTGTCCAATCGTGTGAGGGATAACAGTAGCTTATTTTCAATAAGCCTATAAACCACCATTGCATAAAGTGATGTGTGAATCGAACCAAAGTCTCCCCTCCCCATCTGATTTCTCCCTGTAGTGGGAAAAGATATAGGCCCCCATATAAAAAGGCAGATGAGAGGGGATTTGGAGTTGGAAACAGCTTAAGGGGAAACGGTTAAGTCCCACGTAGATGCACTGGCTGTTCCACTCAAGATTGTGGCATCCCGGGGCTGCTTTTCATTAAAAAAAATGTTGTGAGGAATCTTAAATAGAACTAGTGAAATGTTACCTTCATTAAGGCCAACTAAACACTGAAATGCATGGCAAACTTTCAAGTATTTCAAGATTTGTGTTTGAGGTAAAAGAACACTGAACTTAAAATGGCATAGCTTTGTACATACCCAGCTTGGGCATCGATTTTGTTGTTTTTGCTCTTGGACTGTTCATGCTAGAAAAGTTTGGCTTCAGGTAAGACACTTATAACTCTCCGCAGTTAGTCACCCATTCACTCATAGAGAAACATGACGGCATAATATTATGTTTTTTAAATATTAGGAAAACAGAGAACGATGGATGTTACTAGGTAAAGTTCAACTTTAGCTATCTACCATATGACTCTTGCCAACTTAAGGCTGAAATCTTATGTACACTTACCTGGGAGTAAGCACCATGTAACTTAGCAGGACCGATGTCTGAGAAGATATGTATAAGATTTCCCAAACTGATGAAATAGTAAGAATGAAAGAAAAACCTACTTCCTAAGAGAGAAAAGTACAATAGTTTGCAATTAAATGCATTCAGAAGGTGAGTGTATTTAGGATTATGTATATATTATAGCTTAAAACAGCTGCTTACACTTTTCTGTAGAATGCTCCTGAAATGGCAACTCATCTTGGAAGTATTTATTACTGCAAACTAGAATTACCTCAAACTAGTACTGTATTTTCCAAAACTACCTCATCCAAACAAATAGCAACTAAATCAGAAGTCAGTAATTTGAAACAGATTCCATGTTATGAAGACCAAATGTTAATATATGAAAGAGACAATTTGCCTGTGCATTTTCGAAGGTTCATAGCTTTGAAATACTTTACCACAAACATTAGAGGTTGAAAAAATGCACTTAAATGTCAGTTTGATAGACGCCAAAAGAACATTTTCCACATATGTTTGCATTTAAATGTTATTGGAACAAGATGGAAAAAGTAACATCGATACAAAAGTAAGGTTAAAACATTAGCTATTAAGGATTGTGATTTACAGGCTTTTTTTCTTTTCAGTAAAGTCTGCCAGATTTATCCGTGTGCAATTTTTTAAAAGCTCTAAAATTAAAAACCTGCTTTCTATTTGCTATTACCTGAAAGTCCCTCCCCACCCTGCACTTTTTCTTTGAGGATGTCTAGGCATGAAGGTTTGAAATGTTGAATGCTGCATAACATTTATTTTAGTGGTTTTGACATGTTAAAAAAAGTAAAGATAATTTCTACAAACAGAAGTATGTACATAAATTTGTCAATGTTATCTATTTATACTTATTTCTAGAGATAAATATAATCCACTTAAAACCCCCTATAATTTTCCTGTTGACTTTGAAGACATTAAAAATAATACAGATGGTATTCTTTATAATATAGATGTGTAAAATCAACTCCACTGTCCACTGAGACTTCCTCATATTTGTTCATTCATTACTTTGGTATCCCACATTTCCTCCAAGGATCTAAAGTCATGGTTCTCCCCTACCATATTATCCTCACTGTGAAGTAGGTCGGGTGGAGAGATGGTGACAGGCTTAAGGACACTGAGTGATTGGGGATTTGAACTCTTGAACTACTACAGTGCACTGGCATTGTTGTAAATTGAAGTGAGGAATAAGGTCAGCCTTACATTGCTGTGCTTATTACTTTTATAGGAGATTCTCCCTTGGATTGCATCTATATTAGTGTATGCTGTATGCAAGTATGTGCCAGCTGAATCATATGGATGCAGTTTGCATAGCGTTTGCAAGAAAGACTTTGAAACTAAAATAGTTTATATATTTCCTCAACTGAACATGTCATTTAGAATACCTCAAGTAGTGACTGAAGAAGTGATTTACTCAGAATAATCTTGTATCCACGAGACATCGAAATATATGAAATGTTATTTGTATAGAAACTGAAGGTTTTAATATATGGGAGATCCCATCAGTTTGACAGACTATCCGCTACTGCACACAAGAAGTACATTTTCAAACAAGGCATAGAGAACATTACTCCATTGGAGTACTGGGATAGTAAAAACTATGGCTAAAAGTAGGAACGGGTATTCTGTGCAGCATCAATAGAATCGTAGAATCATAGAATAGTAGAGTTGGCAGGGGCCTATAAGGCCATCGAGTCCAACCCCCTGCTCAATGCTGCAATCCACTTTAAAGCATCGCTGACAGATGTTTGTCCAGCTGCCTGTTGAATGCCTCTAATGTGGGAGAGCCCACGACTTCCCTAGGTGATTGGTTCCATTGTTGTACTGCTCTGCCCAGTGCTGAAAACATGGGAGAAAACGTGTCAATGAAATTAATAAATCCTGAAGTCATCCCCCCTCCCTTTTGAGGTCTGGATCACTTCAGGCCGCCACTGTAGTTAGAGGACTAAAGACAACACTCCCATGATGAGTTGGTCCCTTATAATAATGTTTACAAAAATTCACCATATAATACAGCATCATTGTGTTGTGTAGTCCCCTGTCCCACTCAAACTAGCATCATTGTGGCAGGAATAACATCTGTTCGTTAGCCTAGTTTCCACAAACACCTCAGCTTATGCAAAACATGGTGGCTTGTTTAGGCTACAGTGTGTGCCGGGCACTATTTGCCTAATAATTTGCCTGTCCATACCTGGGCGTTATGTCCTATTTAAGCCATGGTGATTGTGCAAACCAGGTCATTATCTGAAGTTCAAGAAATAGACTGCTGAGGTAATGCTTGTACAATCAAGGAAATTCAGGGAGAAGCTTACAAATAAAAACATTTTATTTAGTTATTTCTCATTATTTATGTCTTGATTTGTGGGGAGAGTGGGAGTAATCAAAACAGCTTACATAAAATTAAATACATGAACAATGAAACACACTAAAATACATGAAAGATTTACTACTCCTCTTCAGTCACAAAATACAAGGAGGAAACTATGTGAAATTTAGGCAATAAGGGCCAGAAACCCAGAAACAAAACAGAACAAAACCAAAAAATGAAATAATACCTCTCTTAGCTCTAGGCCTAATAGCTTTCATTGGCAAAATTAAATTTTCAGAAGGATTTAGATGCTACAACATGTTGCTACAACAGACAAAATAACTCCTTTATAGGCTGGTGCTGCTCCAAAAAAAATAATTTGGTAATTTTAATAAGATTGTGGTAAATGACTCAAAATAGTCTTGCACTTGTGTAATTCAGCAGATATTGATAAAATCATAGGAATATTGTTTCCACTAGTTAGAGATCCAAACCTTGCCCTTGTGGGAAATACCTTTGGGTGTGTATGGGAGTTAAACATCTGTGGAATGTGCAAGTAACAGTATTCAGCCTTCACATAATCAGATATGCAACTTGTATTCATGTTACATTGGCTGTGTCTGGACTTAATACTAAACCATGTTTTAGCATTACCATAATGAGCCTAGCTTGCATGCTCCCCCCTCCCCAAGTGCAGCCACAAGATCATGTGAGCTTCCACTTCCATTTTATATTTACTGCAGTTTAGCATACTGTTCAAACTCTATGATTGATTAATCTTAACTATGGTAATTGAAAACAAGCATGCTTCATATACCATAGTTCATGTTTGCTCATTTCCACTAACCATAGTTAAGATTAATTGCAGCTTGTCCAAATTTGGATGACACTTAAACCTGGAAAATAAAAAATGGAAGCAAAAGCTTCCAAAATTCTTATACCTGCTCTGGAGTGCAGTGACCTCAGTGTGAAGCTGGTCTTGTTCTCATAACAACTATGGTTTATTGTTACATCTGAACCGCCCAATGTGAAAACCCCTTCGCTAGATCTGGGAATACCTTGAAAAGACTACCTAGAGAGGATGGAGGACTTAGTGAAGTATATTCTATGGTGGCATTATTTTAGTTGTACAATACATATTCAGCTTATTATTTTTTTAGGCTACGTGATATTTAATCCTTATAGTAGTTGGAACTTGACCTTGTTAGTTTGTGGTAAGATTTGATGAACTAAAATGACACTAAGAGCAGTTTCCAATGTAAATTGAACACATTGGTTTGTATCTCCATTTCCATTTGGTTGTTTTGTAGGGATCTCATAACATAAATAGGTGTGGCATTGCTTGACATATCTCAACCGCTTTTGTCCTGTTTAATTTACTTTTTTTGCAACTAACTTGAACGTGTAGTAGTAAGCCAGCTCCAGGCTCTCCTGGATAAAACTGATTTCTTCATTCCTTTCTATTCTGATTTCCAGCCCAGATATGGGATTGGAACAGCCTTGGTTGCTCTGGTGTACGAAATTCATCAGGATTTATTCATTCATTCATTAGGATCATAGAATCATAGACAAAGGGAGTGTTACCCTATTGATACTCCTACACTTCTCAGCAGCTTTCATTACTATGGTATTTATCTGGGTCAGGTGGCTGGGAAATACTTCTTTGCAGGAGTTTTGGTACTTTATCAAAAGGTGGTCATGGGGACTACCTGATGGCTTATGAGGTGCTATATCTTGTTCCCCATGCAGTTTAACATCTACTTGAAACCACTGGGTGAGGTCACCTGGAAATGTGGACTTGATGGTCAAAATTTGACACCCAGGTCTCTTTCTCTCATTGACATTGTCTGTTCATGGGGAAGCATTGGAAATTCTGAGCAGATGTTTGGGATAGTTTTGGATTGAATGGAATGTACAAGGTGAAGCTAATCAAGGCATGATGGAGATACTGTTGGTTGGGGGGGGGATCTGATGATCTGATGAAAGAAAGAAACTAGTAACAAGTGAAGTTGATAAAGAGTCAGAGTTTTGATCTCCTGGCCCTGCATTTTGACCAACTGAAGTTTCTGAATTGTCTTCGTGTGTAGTTTTAAAGTAGAACAAATTACATTAATCCAGCCTGGAGATAATTAGGTGTGAATGGCTGTGGCCAAGTCTGATTTCTCCAAGTTGGGCACCACTTGCCCACACCACCATAAGAAGAGAGCTTCCATGAGAAGTGTTGGATTCAGGACTACCCCCAAGTTACAGAGCTGTTCCCCTCTAAGTTCCATTAGGATGTGTGTGAAACATAGCCTGGAATCAAGTGATAACTGGAGCCACCTCCTGCTCAAAAATGCCGCTGTACTCTGGAGAGTCTGCTCCAGGACCCATTGCTATCTGAGGCAGAAAAAATGGGCACAAGGAGCAGGGTTGGGGGAAGAGTGCCTTCTTAGATGTGACACCCAGACTGCACAACGGCCTCACCAGAGAGGTACACCAGCCCCATCACTGCCTGTTAAGCAGTGTAGACTATCCCAAGATGCTTTTAATTAATTATTCCGTCTTTTATACTATGTTATAAATTGTTGCTATTTTAATAATTTACTATTTGTTTTATTTGCAGTTTTGTTGTTTTATTTCTAAATTGTGAGCTGCCTTGAGGGAAGTTTCAGGAGAAAGTTGATGCATAAATTTATTGTAAGGAAAATAATACAGAACTAGGAATTGCTTTTCCTAATTTCTTAAGGCCCAGAAATCTGTGAAGTACTTCACGAATTTTCCTTTGACATGAACTCTCCCCCTCTCACACACAAACACACCACCTGTTCTCCCCACCACTAGTGCACACACACACACACAGCAGCAACAGCACCTTATCTCCTCTTCCCTTTTTTCTTTCCATCACTCTGCCTCCCCTCTCTCTTAAAAGTCTCACAGCAGCACCCTTCCTTTGCTTGTTCTCCACACCTTTCCCCAAACACAGGTAAACAAAATCCATCTCTCTCCTTTGTCTTCTGCAAGAGTCCCTGGGCTGGCGATGGCCCTTTTTTATTCCAAGGACTGGGCTCCATTCTGGCCACATCAACGGGATAAGCAGCATTGTGCTGAATTTGCTACTAGCTTTGCTTCTCCAATTGTACTTCATAATTGGGATGATTTGCTCTTGCATAATTTACAATTTAATACAGCAGCTCTGGACACCATTTTGTTTTTACTTTCTATTTGCACCTTGCCATTTTTGGCACGTGTGTGTGTGTGTGTGTGTGTGTGTGTAAGGTGCAAAGTGCCCCCTGGCCCTTGCAAAGTTGCTTGTCCCTTGTTTAGTAAAATAAGACAACTTTAAACTGTGGTTTATGAAGTTGGCTTTTCTGCCTAAACTAGTCTACCCCAGCCTGCTGTCCTCCAGATGTTTTGGACCACACGTCCCAGTATTTCTGACCATAGGCCATGCTGGCTAGGGCTGATGGGAGTTGAAGTCAAAACATCTGGAGGGCACCAGGGTGGAGAAGGCTGCCCTAAACCACAAGGTTAGTCATTGTTTAGAGTTTGGATGTAATGATAAACTGTGTTTAATTGAAAATGCAAATGAAAACTTCCAATCTCCTTGCGGCTGCACTGGATTGAGGAGGCGGGTAGGGAGTGCACAAGCCCAAGGTTCATTCATGTGATGCTAAATCATAGTTTAGCGTTACATTTTACCCAGGCCATTCTCTTTCAAGTAGGATTGCATCATCCACTTGTACAAGTGCAGAGTTACACAATTAGCACTCGTTGTGTTTTTGCGGGGAATGTTGTGCAGCCAACTCATGTGAAATTAGAGAAAGTGCTTGAAAACTTCTTACAAACTTACCATTATATTAAATTGTATGAATGCATTAAATATGAAAAAATGTAACTATATTTTCTCTCTCCTCCGACTTTTCTCCTTTCCCTCTGTTATTTCTTACAGATTTGAAGAACTTGTGAAAAAGTTCAAAGTAGAATATCATGCTGGTGGATCTACACAGAATTCCGTTAAAGTGGCCCAGGTTTGTCACCCCTCAGAATAAATTAAATATACAAGATAGTTAGTCTTAATTGTTGAAATAACATTCCACCCTGCAAAACCCAAAAACATAGCATGGGCATATTTTGCCATTGTGAATAACTCTTGAGAGCTTAAATGACTACTGGTCATCTAAAATACTGGCCCTTCTGCCCCCTTCCCTCCCCTCCCCTTTTGCGCATGCTAATTGTTTAGATTTGTGGCTAAACCAAATAGGGTTTCTATCTTAGTCCACAGCAAACAGCAAGGAATGGGGGAGCGATAGGATCTAGAAGGGATACACGGTGGGAGATGCTGCTATGCCATAAGAGCTCTATTCTTTACTCACCTACTCCCTGAAATCAGACAGGATTAAGTGCGCATAGCGGTGTGACAGGACAGTAGCCACAGAATTTTGGGGCCAGCTGCTTAGGAGATCGGCAGCAATTAATATGCTGTTCTCCAGTTCAGCTGCTTCTGAATATTTGCTGTGGCAGAGTCAATATTATATTCAGTTCTGTCTTAGGACCTTTTGTTCGCACTATTAGCTTACTCCTTCTTTGGATTCAGGAACTTGATGTAGTATGAAGATATATCTCACCCTGTAAAATAAATTACTATCCTGGGGACAAGGAGGTTCTACCTCCATTTAAGAGTTTAAAAAACAAAACCTAAATGGGAAAAACATTGATAAAGTTCCTATTAAAGATTCCTGAAATTAATGATAAAGCTTAACATTCCGTAAAGTTATTGTGAATGTGAAATTTAAGTCCCCCCAAAGAGATACCATTACATCATCTCTACTTAACTCTTTCTTTGTCCTAAGGCTTTGTCTCCAAGACAAGTTTTAATACACTTAAATTCCCTTTGGGCAAAATCCATATATCATCTTGTTATGATAAGAAAGCAGGATGCACTTCTGGCCTAAAAGCTTTGCATTTATTACTACTTCTTAATATGATGTAATCTGTCTAGTTTCCTTTTTCCAGTACTCTTCAGCAGCTGCAGAGTACCAGAATAGAGAGGGTGATACGTTGGTACTGAAGTGTAAGAACATCTATTCCACATTATACCCTATGTTCAGGTTACATTAACATAGAAGATGTGAAGCATGTTGAAGGAGTGTCAGGCCTCGGCAATCATCAGGCGCCAGGCAGTCCCAGCGGACCTGATTGTCAATCCAAGGCAGGCAGATGCAGGTTCATGGTCAGAAACAGGCAGGGATCGAGTTCCAGTGTAGCAAAGAAGGATCAGAGTGACCAGAGGCAGGTGCATAGTCAAAACTAAGAGGAATCAAGATCCAGGGCAGCAATTCGGAGAAGGGGCCCATTGCTCGGACTGAGGAGCAAGCTCTGAGACTAGGGCTTTATAGGGCCAATTGGGCAGGGATTGTTTCCTTTATTTATTTGGAGTATTTTTACCCTGCTCTTGTGCAGAAAAACTCCCAGAGCAGCTTTCATAGATTAATAATAAGACAGTCCCTGCCCTCAGGTTTACAATCTCAAAGACATGACACAAAGAGAAAGAGGTTGGGAGGGAGAAGGGGAAAAAAAACAAAAAAGCAAAACTCTGACACAGTTCTTAGTTACAAAGTCCATATAATGGAAACAGTTCAAGGAGAGGAGGAGCAAAATGTAGCTGCCCTCTCAGTCGAGCTGACGGATGGTTTTCCTCTCTCCCCTGTTGCACTCCAGTTGAATGACTGCTGTCAGGTGGCAGTTGAGGAAGACCCAAAGGCAGCTGGGTCAACAGAATGTCTCTGCTTCCCTTCTCTGCCTCTCCTGCAGTCAAGGTCTAGATGCCCACACATCATTGGCTCAGCTGACTGGATCCTCACACGGGATGACACTGCAACTTAGATGATGCCCTTGAGCCACAGAGCTCAAGCTGGTAGTGGAACCAGAATACTGGTGGCTCAGGAGGCTGACTGATGGGAGCCCTTGTTTGAGACACCATTCCCTGGTGCCATACAAGGAGTATGCCAAGAAGAAGCCAAAACATTTAGTCAGTGGTTTTGCCATGCTTGGAGCATGGCTTATAGAATTGAAAATGACAGCACCCAATTGCTATGGGGATTTGAATGGCCTTATGTATGAGAGTAAGTGAAAATATGATATTCATTTGTGTGATGATGATGATGATGACGGCTAGGTTACTTTCATTGAACATGCTATTTGGACATTAAAATGTTTCCAATAATTTGGTATTCCTTGCATTTTGAAACTGGTGTTAGGCTCCAAGAAGAAGTAGGACTCCTAGAAGAAGTAGGAATAAGATGAGAGCTAATTTGATGCCAAATGACTTTATGTACTTCTCAGTCCAGCATAGAGTCATTTGTGTTGATTTGTCAGTTGGGAATTAGGCAACACAGGAAATTACATGGGTGAGCCTACTGGACCAGAGCTGAGGACCACTTCAGGATGTAGTAGCACTTTGATTGATTGTCACAAAGTGGACTGAAAACATCAAGAAACCACAGTTTGGGCTGCATTTGCAAGTGAGTTTGGGTGCATTTGCAAGTGAGCTGGGCAGCTGAATACTGTAGTTATGGCAAGGCCCAAGAGATACTGGATCATGAAAAAGGACCTGATAAAACATAAAGATGAGGAAGATAAGACATGGCACTGGACAGAGTCAAGGGCTGCATTGATAACACAGGAAGTTGGTAATTACAGCTATGTATTTGTTAAATAATTTATAGAAGTCAAAGAGTAGGACATAGTATCAAAAGCAGCTGATTCCAGCTGTTGACAAAATGCATGCATTTCTGGTGTTGAGGACAAATGTATGGAGATAAGATGATAGATGTCCTTGATGTTGATGGATGCAAATCAAGCAACTATGTTTGGTTTGCCTACATAGGCTGACCATATGACCTGCCTTCTTTTGTATCTGGTCACTCTAGTATAGTGCCTGCAACTTTAACTGTTGTGATGAAGAGGGAATTTCACCAGGAACTAATTGCATACAAATGGCACCGGCTGAAATCCCCTTTTCTCTACAACTGTTAAAGTTACATGAGCCCTGTCCTCCTTTTCATATGGTCAGCCTAGCCTACTCCACCCTTAGAGCTACTGAGTTGGAGAAAGATTTGAACTGTCAATTAACCACTGGATGGCATTAATCTGAATAGCTGTGAATACTGAGTTCAGAGGGCTTCATGCCCTCTTTATCTTTAGCGATAACATGTTATTGTTTGCTGTCTTTTTAGAAGCATGTCTCATGAGCATGCTTCTTATGAAACATGCTAGGAGTAAGGCATTTAAAGAGAAATGCACAGCTTTGTTGCTATACTCCAGAGTTGGAAAACCTGTGACTTTCAAGATCTTGGACTCCAGTTCCCATCTGCCTCAGCCAGCATTGCCAAAGTCAAAGATTATGGGAGTTGCAATTCAACAACATCTGGAAGGCCATGAGTTCCTCACCCCTGCTGCACTCATTACACTGTGTCCTAGCACTGGGAGGTAGACAGTTCCAATGAGGGGTCATCTCATAATCTGGAACTTGCCGAAGAGGTGGAACCTGCCCAAGCATCACAGTGCCTTTGGTCCCGTCTACCATCGAAATGCAGCCTTTGGGACCTTGTTTAAAATTGAATGTGGCCTCAGGATGATCCAGAGGAATGGAGCCCACAAGGGCGGAGAACTGTGGTACCTGTGAAAGAACTGAGGAATAAGTTGTAACCTTTTCTGAAGGCGCAGTAGAGATTGGTACCGATGGAGACAAATGATGGTGGTCCAATGGAAGTTGCAGTAGTGCGTGGTACAATAGGCAGGATTGACAGAACTGTAGGAACCAATGATGTTGGAGGCAGGGCAGGGCAGGAGATGGGGTGGGGTCACAGCAGCAGCAGCAGTCGGTGTCCTCTTCTTTCTTGCATGAAGTATTTGGGGGAACAGGGGGAAAGTGTTTTTTCTCGCTTCCTTTCTGTTTTTTTGCAGGAGACGAGTAGCAGCAAAATTCTGCTGCCAATTTTTGCAAAAGCCTAACTCAAAGCAGAAAAACCACCTCTCCCTTCCTCCACAGGAAATGAGTGAGGAAAATAGAAGTAGTTTCTTTCCAGTGAACAGGGATTTTGCCGGAAGCGCAGGCAAGCTTGTCCATCAGGGGAGGGTACTCCACACTGGCAAGCAAATGTATGGTCTAGATGGATTAATGGTCTGATTCAGTATAAGGACAGATTCTTACTTTTTTATGTATTTAATATGTTTCCCCCCCACTCCATTAAATAAATAAGTGTGTAAGTGTGTGTGTGTGTGTGTGTGTGTGTGTGTGTGTGTGTGTGTGTGTGTGTGGGGTATGTTCTTGGGCAGGGAAATTGTTGGAACTGATACAAATGCACATTTATGGCGCATAATTCCACATGTCATAGAACTGAGCTGTATGTCCTCATTTACTTTATTGGAATTTGAGCTTCTAATTGTATTCAGGATTGCAGTCTTATGGTTTTGTTTTTTATGCAGCATGAGTGCCTTTTATAAAATCATTTCCAGAAGGGGTAGCTATGTTAGTCTGTTGCAACAAAAACAACAAAGAGTGTTATGGCACCTTAAAGACTAACAAATTTATTATGGCATGAGCATTTGTGGACACTGTTTTGTTGGAACCAAAGATAATGGACTTCTTGGAAAGATAACCATACCTTAATAAAAACATATGGTTTAGCTTCAGTTATAAATTTGGAATGATATTCCTTCAAAGGATTAAAAAGTTAAGTTGATGGCAATCCTGTATTTTAATAGTTTTTGTGAAATAAATTATAGCTGAAGTAATTGTGTAAACTAGGAGCCTTCACTTAGTGTATGAGATGCAATTACAGTTTTCACTGCCAGTTTTATCTCTGTGTTTTGCATGTTGATATGCTGGGTAGAGTATTCACATAGTTGATATGTTGTTGGCGTAGGGATTAATCATTTAACTGGTGATGTGTGCTGACTTTTTAAATTTTGCTCAGAGGACAAATGTGCCTATGTATGTATGTGGAGAGGCTAAGCTTAATGACGATATTACCTTCCCCTTTCTGGAGATTTTGTGGTAAGCATTTGTAGCATTCTTAGTCAATGTATTTCCTCAGTTTGAAATTAACATGGAACGATGCCAAGTCCTTGCTGCAGCTGAGAGCAGCCTAGAATTAATACACATTTCGTAGAGCTTCATTTTATAAAGTGTGATCGATGAATAAGTATTGACAAGATTTCCTTTGTGTATCAAGGTTGTCAGGATGGCAGGTGCCCACTGAAGCTGGTGGGGCAAAAGACAGAGTTACCAGAGGTGGAGCAGTGTTTTGAATCCCCAACAGCCATCAACCCATAACACAAAAAGGGAAAGCTGAGGTGAATGAACTCTAAGATGAATGCAAGGCCACACAAACACACCTTTGGAACCATATTTTTCTGTTCCAGGAACAATTCCAATTACACAGAGAATCAAGTGACTTTAAGCTCATGAGTGCATAACAGCGGAGTGGATCCACACAGCCACACAAATAATAATTATAATATTAATATAATATTTTTAGACACACACAGAAAAGCACTCTTTGGAAAGTTCAAAGTGATCTTGATAGGCTGGAGCACTAGACTGAAAACAACAGAATGAAATTTAATAGGATAAATGCAAAGTTGACCCCTTCCAAATCTACTGTTCTATGGTTCTAAACCAAATCATAGTTACAAGATGGAGGATACTTGGCTCAGCAATACTACAAGCAAGAAGGACATTGAAATTGTTGTAGATCACAAGCTCGATATGAGCCAACAGTGTGATGTGGCTGCAAAAAAAGCAAATGCTATTTTGGGCTGCATTAATAGAAATATAGCTTCCAAATCACTCGAGGTACTGGTTCCCCTCTATTCGGCACTGGTTAGGCCTTGAGTAGTGCATCCAGTTCTGGGCACCACACTTCAAGAAGGATGCAGACAAGCTGGAAGGGGGTTCAGAGGAACCATGGGGATGATCAGGGGTCTGGAAACAAAGCCCTATGAAGAGAGACTAAAAGAGCAGAACATGTTTTAGCCTTGAGAAGAGAAGACTGAGGGGAGTCATGATAGCACTCATTAAGTATTTAAAAGGTTGTCACACAGAGGAGGGCCAGGTTCTCTTCTCAATTAACCCAGAGTGCAGGACATGGAATAATGGGCTCAAGTTACAGGAAGCCAGATTTCATCTGGACATTAGGAAAAACTTCCTGACTGTTAGAGCAGTACGACAATGAAACCAATTACCTAGGGAGGCCGTGGGCTCTCCCACACTAGAGGCATTCAAGATGCAGCTGGACAGCCATTTGTCAGCAACCCAGCAGCAAGTTCTGAGACTATCCAAAATCTACCCCCCTTGTATGTTATAATAATGATGATAATGATACCTTCAGAACTACACTATAGAAAGTGAGTCTTTGGAACCAACAACAACCCATTGCAAAAGGGGGCACTGAGATGATGGTTATGGTGGTAGTGGTGGTGATGATGTTGATAATAATAAATAATATCCTCAAAGATACGCAGAAAAGCATCCAAATCCACTTCTTTCTATGTGTATCCCCTCAAACACTCCATTTTCTTTATACCTACTCAGAAGTAATAGTGGAAAGCAGTACTGTCCATCTTAGACATTTGTACGCATGAGGAAAATGGATTGGATTGCCAAGGGCAGCAAGTCCTGAGAGTATCCAAAATCTACCCCTCTGCATGTAATAATAAAAACCCATTGGAAAGGGAGACATTGAGGGAGAATGTCTGTAAAGCTGGCCTCACACGTAAAGCAATACTATAATAATTACTTTTTCTCTAGAATTATAGAAGGGATTATATACTCCAATCATGGAAAGTCTTCACCATGCCCCATTGCAGCACTAGCCTCATAGATTTACCTTTTGGAAGTAATCAAAACATTTTATAGTTCCCCTGGGTTGTTGAGCATGATGTGCAAACCGGGATTTCTGGGTTGTTGGGAAAGAGACAACACAGGGTAGTAAATCATGTTTGCACATCACACTTAAAAGCCCATTCTTGGTTTGCTTTGCTCTTTCTACTTGAAGAAGCAGCGATCATGCAACTGGAACCAGCATGCTTGCTCACTCCCACTTTGTTTACATCCCAGAATTTTATTTTGGTTGTCACAATGAATTTAGGTCAACAGAGGAACATGCCCCCAGCACACTGCACTGCAACAGAACATGTACAACAAAACCCCTGCTGGCACTGCCCCACTCGCACATACACAATAATGCCACACTCCCCCCCAACCCATAAGCCCCACTGACAATGATCCTGCTATTGCCAGCACACAGGCATCCCTCCGAGTCATAGGTTTGAATCCTCCACCAGAACAAGAGTTCAGAACTCTTCCAGGGATAAAAAGTTTCCTTTGCCAAGTAGCCAAAGGGAGGGCCCAAGAGATGCAACAAGGCCAGCCACAGGGACTCACTGATAGCAGCATAGTTCCTTCCCCCTCAGGAGCCCCAGTGACGAAACGTCTGCAAACAAGCAAGTTGAGCAGCTGGGCGAGTTCAGCGGTAGGGCAAGGAGGCCAGGGCAGTAAACTCTTCCCTGCTCACAGTAACTGTAAATACATAAAGTTCTAAATAAACTCCCCACCTTCTCCCAGTAACAAATTCCTAGTAAACAAATCCTATAACTGCAATAATAACAATTTTTAAAACAGTTATGAAGGTAGAAAGCCAGCAGGGGTGTGGGGGCTTCCTGGTGTATTACACTGAGCACCACATGTATGACAATCTGCCTGCTGGACAGAAGTCATGGGTGTGTGCTCAGTGTAATGAGCTCCTGGCTCTCAGGAAACAAGTTTGTTCCCTTGAGATCAAGGTTGCTGTCCTGGAGAAGCTAAGAGAGGCAGAGTTTGGTAGACGAGACCTTCAGGGACCTAATAGCGATGTCCCACTCGATCGGTGACAGCTCCACTGCAGTCACAGAGAATGAGGCTCTCGAGGAAGGAGGGTGCCATTCGGAGGTGGAAGAGGGAAACGATCCCTTAGAAAGGACCCATTCCTCAGAAGATAAGCAAATATCCTCTCGCACCAAGGATGTGCCTCTGGGGGGGAGAGGGGTTGTAGTAGTGGAAAATTTGATCATTGGACACATAGACAGCTGGGTTTGTGATGGGCGTGTAGACCACATGGTGAATTGCCTACTTGATGTGAAAGTTGCGGATATCACATGCCATCTAGATAGCATAATAGACAGTGTTCGGGTGGAGTCAGTTGTCATGGTCCATGTTGGTACCAACTATGTGGGGAAATGTAGTCATGAGTTCCTGGAAACCAAATTTAGGTTGCTAGGTAGGAGGTTGAAATCCAAGACCACCAAGGTGGCTTTCTCTGAAATGCTACCAGTTCCACGTGCTGGACCAGTTAGACAGGTGAAGCTGAGAAGTCTCAATGCGTGGATCAGATAGTGGTGCAGAGAGGAGGAGTTCAGATTTGTTAAGCACTGGGAAACATTTTGGGACAAGCCAGGCCTTTACAAGAGGGATGGGCTCCACTTAAACCAAAGTGGAACCAGACTGTTGGCACTAAACATAAAAAAGATAGCAGAGTAGCTTTTAAACTAAACCTGAGGGGAAAGCCAACAGGAGCTGGGAAGTGTCCAGTTCAGGTTAAATCATCCGAAGGGGATGAAAATGAAAATGTTTTAGATTGTCCAAATGTAGAAGGGGAGCAAAAAGGCCATGAGTATATGATCAGCATCTTTGATTTGCTACCCTGTACTAAGTGCCACAGCGCAAAATGCACACGCTAGAGACATCTGGGGATGGACACTATATATAGGTGTTTCTATGCAAATGCTAGAAGCCTCTGAGACAAAATGGGAGAATTGGAGTGTCTGGTTTTAAAGGAGAACCTGGCGGAACAGAGAGAACCAGTGGGATACGGTCATCTCTGGATATAAACTCTACAGGAAGGACTGCGGGCATACTGAGCGTTTTGTTGCTCTGTACAACAAAGAGAGCATAGTGTCAAGTAGAACACCTAAATGGATCAGACTCCTCCTCAGAAGTGCTGTGGGTGGCAATACAGGGTCCCAAAACAAGTTTAGTGCTAGGAACGTGCTATCGTCCCCCAGACCAGAATGTTCAGGGTGACCTTGAGATGGTAAATAAAATCAGGGAGACTTCCAAACAAGGAAGTGTTGTAATAATGGGTGACTTCAATTACCCCCACATTGACTGGATAAATGTATATTCTATTCATGACAAGGAGGTTACATTTCTCCATGCCTTAAACAATTGTGCCCTAGAACAGAGGGGAGGCAATCCTGTGGCGTCACCATGGACCTAACATAAGAAGTTGTTAAACCAATTGGTAACAGTGACCTCAGGGCTATCAGACTACATTTATACTTTAGTGGGAAACTGCACAGGAAGTCCAACACAGTCACATTTGATTTTTAAAAAGGAAACCTCTCTAAAATGAGAGAACTGGTGAAAAGGAAGTTGAAAGGGGGGCAAGAGGGTTAAATCTGTTCAAAATGCATGGAAGTTACTTAAAACTGCAATAACAGAAGCTCACTAAAATATATATCACAGGTTAGGAAAGGTAGCAACAAGTCCAAGAAGTCACCGGCATTGTTAACTAGCAGTGTTAAGGAGGCTATTATAGAAAAGAGGGCTTCCTTCAGAAAATGGAAGTCTTGCCCAAGTGAGGAAAATAAAAGGGAGCACAAGCTTCCACAAAGGAGATGCAAATAGACAATAAGAGATGCAAAAAGCATTTTGAAGAGCATATTGCTAACTATATCAAGGTCAACAATAAAGAATTCTTTAAATATATCAGAAGCAGGAAAGCAGCTAGGGAAGCAGTTGGACCACTGGTTGACATTGGAGTTAAGGGAGTACTAAAGGAGGATAAAGAGATTGCAGAGAAACTGAATGAAATCTTCGCATCGGCGTTCACTGCATAAGATATAGGACAGATACCTTGCCTGAACTGATGTTTTCAGGAAGGGATTCTGAGGAACTGAGACAAATAGTGGTGACAAAAGATGAAGTTCTCAATCTTATTGACAAACTGAAAGCAATAAATCACCAGGTCCGGATGGTATCCATCCTAGAGTTCTAAAAGAACTAAAATATGAAATTGCTGATCTTCTAATCATAATATGGAGCATGTCCCTAAGCTCAGCCTCTGTAGAAGAGGACTGGAGGATGGCCAACGTAACACCAGTTTTTAAAACTGGATCCAGGGGGGTGGGGATGTGGGAAATTACAGGCCAGTTTGTTTAACATCTGTTCTAGGTAAATTGGTTGAAAGCATTATTGAAGACAAAATTAGTAAGCATATTAGTAATTACTAAATCCTTCTGAAAAAGAATCAATACAGCTTCCAAAGGTAAGTCCTGTCACACTAATCTTTTAGAGTTCTTTGAGAATGTCAATAAACATGCAGACAGGAGTGATCCTGTGGACATTGTTTACTTGGACTTCCAAAAAGTCCCTCTCCAAAGAAGACACCATAGCAGCCATGAAATAAGAGGAGAGGTCCTCTTATAGATCAGTAACTGGTTAAAGAACAGCAAGCAGAGAGTAGGAATAAATGGTGATTTCTTCCAATGGAGGGAAGTAAATAGTGGGGTCCCACAGGGATTGTATTGGGACCAATTCTTTTTAACTTCTTCATAAATTATCTGGAATTTGGAGTGAGCAGTTGAAGTGGCCAAAATTATTTAAGGTGGTTAAAACAAAAAGGGATTGTGAAGAATTCCAAAAGGATCTCTCCAAGCTGGGTGATTGGGCATCCAAATGGCAGATGCAGTTCAGTGTAAGCAAGTGTAAAGCGATGCATGTTGGGGCAAAAAATCCCAACTTCAAGTATAACCTGATGGGATTACTGACCAAGAAAAAGATCTTGGGGTTGTGGTGGACAGCTCGATGAAAATGTTGACCCAGTGTGTGTCTGCTGTAAAGAAGACAAACTCCATGTTAGGCATTATTAGAAAAGGAATTGAGAATAAAACTGCCAGTATCATACTGTCTTTATACAAATCTATGATGTGACCAGACTTAGAATACTGTGTACAGTTTTGGTCACCACACCTAAAAAACGATATTGTAGAGCTGGAAAAAGTGCAGAAAGGTGCAACTAAAATGATCAAGGGACTGGAGTAGCTTTCCTATGAGGGAAGGTTACAACAGCTGGGATTGTTCAGCATGAAAAAAAGGAGAGTAAGGGGAGACATGATAGAGGTGCACAAAATTATGTATGGTGTGGAGAATGTGGATAGGGAGACATTTTTCTCCCACAATACTAGAACCTGGGGTCATCCCATGAAGCTGATCGGTGGGAGATTCAGGACAGATAAAAGGAAGTACTTCTTCACACAGCACATAATTAAACTCTGGAATTCATTACCACAAGATGTGGTGATGGCCACTAATTTAGATGGCTTTAAAAGGGGGTTGGATAAATTCCTGGAGAAGGCTATCAATGGCTACTAGTTGTGATGGCTAAGTGCAACCTCCAGTATCAGAGGCAGTAAGCCTATATACACCAGTTGCTCAATAACATGGGTGGGAAGGTGCTATTGCACCATGTCCTGCCTGTGGGTCCCTGGTCGACAGCTGGTTGGCTGCTGTGTGAACAGAGTGCTGGGCTAGATGGACCCTTGGCCTGATCCAGCATGGCTTTTATGTTTTAAGGGGCAAATTTGACCCCACTTATGTTTTGCATGCCTGGCTAAGATGTGCAGCACAGTTATGCCATCTTGTTTCATAAATGTTTTGAACATGAAGTTCAACAAAGTTGATCTACCTCTTCTGATTTGAAAAGCATAGTAGAGTTGTTGATGGTATGTTCTTCAAATTGTCATCCTTCCCTTAGTGTTCTTGTTGCGGTTTTCCCTCATCAAATATTAGTTGACATTTGACACTATTGTTGCCTTGTTTGAGGAAAACACAGGAGTGCCATTTTTTTACTTCCCTAAGGCAGCCGTATGTTGACAAGAAACAGCCTTCTCTCTCCCTTATTTGTTGTGGTTTGTTCAGTTGCTACGAAGATATGTAGCTTGATTTGCCATTGGACGCTTGGATAGATAACTGAATTTGGGAGCCAGTGAAAGATGATGGGTGCTATTGTGGATGCAGTGATGGTAAAACCAAGATTTAACACTTGGGTACTTTATTTGCTGCTCCCTTTTCGGTGCGCCTGGGATTTCGCTCCATGTTTGTCTTGCTGTGATGCAATAAATGGGTGAATCAGCACCACTGCTCAAGTGGGAGGACCGTAGCGGGACAGGGCATTGGTCACATTAGGCAAACTAGCTTAATACGCTAAGCAGAGTAGCTTATTAGCCCAGTTGTGTGGTGGGGAATCGTGGACTATTTAAAAAAAATAAGCTACTGTGACTAGTTTATTAAGCCACTATGGCTTAAAGTGATGTCTGAATGGGCCTAATTGTTGGATTTCAATTTGGTATACTGTCTAAGATTTACCTGTATTTCTAATGGTAACCATGATGTTAAGAGGTGGGACAAGGAGAAGAAGAAGAAAAAAACTCACCTAGTGAACTTCATGGCTGAGTGAGAACTTGAACCTGGGTCTCTCTGTTCCTAGTCTAACACTCTTCATACTTTTGGTGCTGATCACAGCTTTTGTTCCTGTTTGGAGATGCCTGGCATTATAGCAAGAAGCCAGTGAGACACGCTTTGCTATGCTGCTTAGTGTCCCCCTGGCTGCTCCAGGGGCCTTCAGTCATGCACCTGCTAAGAAATTAAAATGATAAATAAATAAATAAACAAACTGCTATCTTCACAGTGGCACAATGCCATCTACGGAATTGATGATGGACAAATAATGACTGGTTGATTGACTATATTTGATTGGTCAATTGACCAGTGTACCATCTCTATGAGATCTTAACACTTCATAGAATCATAGAATGGTAGAGTTGGAAGGGGCCTATAAGGCCATCGAGTCCAACCCCCTGCTCAATGCAGGAATCTACCTTAAAGCATCCCTAACAGATGATTGTCCATCTGCCTCTTGAATGCCTCTAATGTGGGAGAGCCCACCACCTCCCGAGGTAATTGGTTCCATTGTCGTGCTGCTCTAACAGTCAGGAAGTTTTTCCTGATGTCCAGCTGGAATCTGGCTTCCTGTAACTTTAGCCCATTATTCCATGTCCTACATTCTGGGATGATCGAGAAGAGATCCTGGCCCTCTTCTATGTGACAACCTTTCAAGTATTTGAAGAGTGCTATCATGACTCCCCTCAATCTTCTCTTCTCCAGGCTAAACATGCCCAGTTCTTTCAGTCTCTCCTCATAGGGCTTTGTTTCCAGACCTCTGATCATCCTTGTTGCCCTCCTCTGAACACACTCCAGTGTGTCTGCATCCTTCTTGAAGTGTGGTGCCCAGAACTGGACGCAATACTCAAGATGAAGCCTAACCATTGCCGAATAGAGGGGGGATCAGTACCTTGCGCGATTTGGAAGCTACACTTCTCTTAATGCAGCCCAAAATAGCATTTGCCTTTTTGCAGCCATATCACACTGTTGGCTCAAATTCAGTTTGTGGTCTACAACAATGCCAAGATCCTTCTTGCTTGTAGTATTGCTGAGCCAAGTATCCCCATCTTGTAACTGTGCATTTGGTTTCTTTTTCCTAGGTGTAGAACTTGGCATTTATCCCTATTAAATTTCATTCTGTAATTTTCAGTGTAGCTCTCTAGCCTATCAAGATCACTTTGAAGTTTGTTTCTGTCTTCCAGGGTATTAGCGATCCCTCCCCATTTTGTGTCATCTGCAAATTTGAAAAGCATTCCCTGCACCTCCTCATCCAAATCATTAATAAAAATGTTGAAGAGTACTGGGACCAGGACTGAGCCCTGCGGTACCCCACTCGTTACCTCACTCCAGTTTGAGAAGGTACCATTGATAAGCACCCTTTGAGTCCGATTCTGTAGCCAACTGTGGATCCACCCAATAGTTGTTCCATCTAGCCCACTTTTCGCTAGTTTGTGAATCAGAATGTCAAGAGGCACTTTGTCAAAAGCTTTGCTGAAGTCAAGATATATTATGTCCACAGCATTCCCACAGTCCACAAGGGAGGTTACCCGATTAAAAAATGCGATCAGATTAGTCTGACAAGATTTGTTCTTGACGAATCCATGCTGGCTTCTAGTAATCACTGCATTGTTTTCAAGGTGTTTACAGATTGACTTCTGTATAATCTGCTCCAGTATTTTCCCAGGGATGGCTGTCAGAATGACTGATCTGTAGTTCCCAGGTTCCTCCTTTTTGCCCTTTATGAAGATAGGGACAACATTAGGCTTCCTCCAGTCGTCAGGCACTTCACCCGTCTTCCATGATTTCGCAAAGATAATAGATAGTGGTTCTGAGAGTTCTTCTGCTAGCTCCTTTATTACTCTAGGCTGCAGTTCATTGGGCCCTGGAGATTTGAACTCAAAGAAATTAGGTGTTCCTTGACGATTCGTTTATCAATCTCAACCTGCAATCCTGCCCCTTCAGCTTGTACTTCACTTTTGCCGTGTGTGTGTGTGTGTGTGTCATAGACCCACTTATGGGAGAAGACTGAGCCAAAGTAGGAATTGAGCACTTCAGCCTTTTCTTTGTCCTCTGTTATCAATTTGCCATGCTCTTTAAGCAGTTGAACCACCATTTCTTTCCTCTGTCTTCAAGTCTTGGAATAAACTATCAAGCAGTCTTACTGGCTTAAATGCTAGCTTTTGTTTTAGGTAGGGACACAACTACTGAGTAGTGGTTTTTCTAATCTGCAGTTAGCTGATGCTTTGTAATATGTAGCTTTTCTTGTATACTGTAATTCATTATGTGTAACTTGTTTTAAGACTGTTCTGTATTTAGGTGTTTTTTCCCCCTCAGAAGATTAAACTGAGAATTTGCCATCTTCAAAGCATTACAGTTATGAAACCTGAATAACTTTTAAAGGTCATATAATCTTTCCGACTTTGAATGACTTAAAATATTTTAGGGATTAATAGCTTCCATATGGATACCTGCCTTAAATATGCAGTGAAATAAGAGCCGTTTTAATTTTTTTACTTGTTTCAGAAAAAGATTAAGGCCATTCTGCTGAAGTATTTTTGTTTCTACATAGCTTTCATTTCTACAAAGCTTTTAGTACTTCTATCGTTTATTAAAACCCCAGACATTATTACAATGGATAATGGATTAAAAAAGAAACTAGATACATTTCTTGGATTAAAGACTGCTACTTTTGGCTTTCAGTAAAGGAAAACATTTAAAAGCTGAAGTTATCCAATTGCAAGTTGTATTTAATTGTAGCAGTGACTAGAACCAGATTGTTTTCCTACATGTGTCACGGTTAGCTTTCTAAAAAAACCAGAATGCTGCTTCAGAACAGGAATTTTAACAAATATGTTTTGGAAGGCAAAGTATTTTCTTTGTCTTGGATACAAGAAAAACCTTAGTTTCTTGCCATGGCGCTGGCTCAGTAGATCAGTCATAACACAGAATAGCTGCTGTCAAGAGATGAAATTTTATTGATGTGCTGGTTTCCATGTCTTGGAATGCCAGGCTCGGTGAGTTGATATGCTTCTAGCTATAAAATTTGCAGCAAGGAAATATTAAAAGAGGTGGCAATTAGATCTGGGTGTCTTGATAACATACTCATCTTATGGCAACATAGCACAATCTTTTTCTCCACGTGAATGCTTTTGGAATAATTCCCATTGAGCTATACATGTGAAAAACACGGAACAACGGTATTGTTTCTTCCCCAGAAAACATCTTCAGGCAAGAGCCAGCAGGAATCCACTATCATGCTTAGATATTTTCTGGAAAACCCACGTGATTATATTATAATGTTTTCCATGTGTATTCCCTCCACAGGAATACTTTTAAAAGCACCTTTGTTGGAGGAAAAGGTTACCTCAGAAGGCCCCACATAATCAACGGGTTATCAGTCAAAACCACAGAGCCTTTTTAAACATTAGTTTGGTGTTGGCTTTCTTCCAGCCTTTCAATAAAAAGTTGATTTTAGTGACATTGCATTTTTTGTTAGGAGATCAGCATTATTTGAAGTCTCTATTAACTCTTTAGCATATGTTATCTATACCCAGTAACTTGTTAATTTTTAATGCATCAGTAAGCCCAATAATGTCATCACTTGTCACTAACATTTGAAGCAGTTTTTCAGATGTTCTCCATGAAAGAAAATGGTTCAGGCATAAGAAATCTGTCCAACATCTTCAGCAGTGAGGATCAATACAAATAATTAATTTAGTTTTTTTAACATCTCCCAATCCTTTTCTGTAATCCTTTTTTTCCTTTGTCATCTGATGGTCTAGCCAATTTACTGGCTGAGTTCATGTTTCTGATGTATTTAAATATATTTATTAACATATTTAGTACTATTAATAAAAATGTTTTTGCTTGCCTTATTGACAAATTCTTTTTCCAGAGTTTGTGCTAATTTTTTTCTCATTTGGGCAAAACCATCAATTTCCAAAGGAAACCTTCTTGCCTTTTATTACCTTTCTTGGCTCTGCTCAATAACCATGCTGGCATTTCCTTGGATTTGTTTGTACCTTTCTTAATTTCTTCCCTTTGGATTAGCTGTATCTAGTTTAACCACAATTTTATGTACTGTCGGATGTCAGGTGTTCGATGAACGATTCACAAGGCTGGCCTTGTGAATCGTGAGTTGAAAGCTTGGCAATTGTTGTGAGAAAGTCTGTCTCTGTTCTGTGCTTATCTGTGGCTGCTAGCCGAGGCCTTGAGTTCCTTGAGAACAAATGTATGTTTGGAAAAGGTGGGGGCTATCTTGCAAGCTGTCTCTCACATGGTGTCGTCATCGAGAGGAGGTAACTGTGCCGCCCTGTTGGCACATGAGTTTGGATTACAGGCCTGAAGTCCTGTATGTCAAAGTAGCTTGGAATTACCAGCCTCCACCCTATAAGTGGAACGAGCAAAGGGGACGCCCTTTGCTAGGAATCATCTGTTCTATGCTTGCCATTGAAACTCCTCATGTTTGGGATTCTATCTGGTTTGGAGATGTTGGATGCACTCTGTACATGTTCTGTTGCTATTTGGACTTGGAATTTCTAAGGACTGTGCCATGAAAAGTGCTCTGAGGCTTTTCATAGATTTGGAGTGGCAGATTACTTTTCTGGATTCGTGTTCTATGGCCTGAGTGAGAGCCTTCCCTGCATGGAGCCAAAGTACGAGCACAGGGAAGCTTCTAGGCTGATCATTGCTGTTCTGGAATTGTGTGTGTGTGTGTGTGACCTGCGAGAGAGCCTCCTCTCAGAGCCTTTGTTACAGGCAGAGGGGTTTCCTGGGTCGAAGAGGTTTGTGCCCTGACGTCTTGCTTACGTGATCAGCTCAGTGTTTCCGACAGGCTGACTCTGGTTTGTGCAAGATGGATCTGTTTTCTGTCGGGCTTCATGTATCTCTGTGTTGGAGCATTTACCCTTGGGCTCTGCTCGTGTTCTTGATGAGTCAGCGTGTGTGGCTCCTGCTGTCTGCTCACATGGGACAGGGTTAACCCTACATGTCTCCCCCCGAGTGATTGCTGTTCGCATTAAGCCTTTGTACCTGAAGCTATCTGGTCCATCACCAGCTTTACATGGATGTATGCAGAAATGAAACCGTTATCCTTGAATTCCGTGTGATTTCACAAACAAAGAATCTCACTGTTTTGGAGTGTGTTGTCAGTTTGCCAAAAAGTTTGTGAGCAGAAGCCTGGAGTTGGGCTTGGGTCATGACATGTACTTGTTTTATAGGCAAATTTTAAAAGATACATAGGCACAGATCCTAACCTCCCACACACATCATTAAAAGTCCCTCCTCAGTATCAGGCAATCTGCCTCCACCTGATTTTCCCCATCTTTCTCTCTCAGTGCACAGGGGACTGTAGTCAGCAGGAGATTGAGGAATTCCCCTTGTGCAAGAATCCTTATGTGAATTGTGAATGCTGCATTGGATACAACTTATTGTAAATTAAAAACTGTAAGAATGGCAGAGTGGCAGCCAGGTGGGCAGAGCTGGGAATCAGGCTTCAACAGCAAACTTTGGCTGGTCACAAGAGCAACTTCAACAGTCCAGTGAGGGAGAAAGAGGCAAGGTTGTGTTGTCTGATCCCCCCACTGAGTGAGTGAGAGGGAGGCAAGGCAGACTTTGGGAGGAGAAAAAGGGTTTGGGAGGCATTAACTTGGGTGAGATGGCACTTAGAAAACAGCAATGCCAATGCTGCTGTTCCATTCTCTTTCCCACCTCTCTACTGTCACCCCTAGGTATGGGGCCCAGGGGAAGCCCAGTACTGTCTGTTATGTATCATGTCAGGACAGGCAGGAATCACATCAGAATCACAGATAGCACACTACAGGAAGTGCTGACTGGAGTATTCTCTTATAAGGAGCTGTTGTCCAGGTAAAGAGCTACAGTCAACTGAAGCTGACCATGGTTCTTAAATGGGCAGTGTCTGTTTCTGCAATGTCATGCCCCTGCCTGGCTGAGGGACAAGTGAAGTTGCAGGGGAGTCATCCTCAGAGTCACATGATGGGAGAGCTTAGGCTAGGGAGGTATAGAAAGCGGTGCTGAGGGCTCCCCTGAAGTGGGTGATCTTAGACCCATCTGAATCTAAGTCCTCCTCAGGGTAATGGAGAGTATCAAAACCAGAGGATATGATGGTACCTGTAGCTGGGGCAGTAGCTGCTGCTGAGTGTCCTTTCTTGGCATTGACTCCTCAGTTTGCTGGTGTTCCATGAGTAAAGTTGCTGAGTGGACTGGCAAGAGAGCCACTGCGCTGACCAAGGCTACAGCTAGGTAACTTTAATAGTCTTACCGTGCCCCTGTTTAGATGGCCCTGTGCATTACTTCAGTTGTGAAGCACACAACTAACATTTCTGACCTCTTCCCATCACTGCAGTTCTAGGCTTTATAACTACTTCTGTATTTTTGAGAGGTTAGAGCAAGAACAGAACAGCCCTGGTTACCAATCTTGGTGGTGGTGGTGGTTGTTGTTTTAAATATATATATATACTCTGAATAAGTGCAGTTCTGTGCTTTAAATTCACTTAAATCACAGTACCATAATGACTACAGGAATAAAATGGAATTTCCTTCTGCTGCCTTGAGACTTAATGCAGTTACTTTGGAATACCATTTTGTTGTAGAAAGGGATAATATATTTTAAAAGCAAAAACAACATCTGCACCTGCAACTCTGTAATACCTGGCTTCCAATTCCCGCCCCCACCCAACTATAAAATGCTTTTAAAAACAAAGCATGATATAGCAGGCAGTGTCAGCTCTGGTGTCCTGCAGCATGAGGTCATGCTGGCCCAGGTGCTGATGGCAGGCCTGCTGGCCACTGCCTCATCACCTGCTGCTCTCTGGGTAATCATTTGGAGGCCCCCTGAACTGTGGCCTCCTGGACCTTGGCCCCCTGATCCAGCCTTAGTTGCCCCGCTGGCTTTGCCACCTCCTCTTCAGCATCCATGATCTGCCCCAGATGCTTTTTGCCTCAGACTCAATGTAAACGTTAACAGAATCACAGAGACTGTACTAAAATATGCACAAAGAGTGAGGGGGTCAATTTTTTTTTACCAATAAACTATGTGTATGATGAGCATTGAGCAATGCTGGCTTGCCTCTCAAAGGGATAGAATAAAATAGGCACAGCCATGTTTATTCACTAACCTTAGCAATATAGACCAATATGTTGGGGCCGCTCAGCTTTCTGGGGCTCTGAAGCAATTTGCTGGGGGGGGGGGGGAATTCAGTGCTTTATTTTTCTGCGGGGGGAAAAAATCCCTTTCATAAGTTCATTACTAACAATTAATGGATTCCAATTGCAGATACAATATCAAGCTGGCAATTCCAACATTGACCCCCTCTAGATGGATTCTGTTTGACGCCTGGTTAGCTGATTATGCGCATCATTGCTGAAGCGCTTTATCGTAAATGCTTGTTTGCAGGAGGTAATTGTCATGAGGCAGTCTGAAGAATCTTCCTCTGAGGAGAAAGAAGGGGCAGAGACTGCAGCTTCACGCATTCCCCAGGACTTACTGGAGGAGAAGGAATGGCAGGGAGGTTCCTCAGAAGAGCCCCAGGAAAGCCACCCTCTCCCACCCCCTGTTTCTAACGAGGAAGATTCTGGACCTGAAGGGGTTTGTCCGGTAACTCCCCAGCAGAGGCGGCGGCTCAAGCGTGCGGAGCAAGCTCGTCCCACAAGACGCAGCATGAGATTACAAAAACAGAGCATAGCTGACGCAAGCCTTAAATAAGATAACGAAGGAATAGCACACCGCTGTGGACAGGCTCAAGCGAGGATAAAAAGGGTGAAGGCGTAAGCAAAGATTCGTTGAGAACAACCGACGTATTCGGCTCTTGACACCCCGCGTACTTCTGGATTGGAACCTGTGGACTGAACACCTGGCTTGACTGTTTGCTCTGGTCCCTGGACTGCTCTAATACCTGGTTTGACCTTCGGCTTCGACATTTGGACTGACTGAATTTCTGGCGTGACCCTGGCTTTGGTAAATGGACTTTTTGAATACAAATAAAAAACCTTCAAACAAATAAGTGCTGGCGTCCTTCCCAGACATTCTTTGATAAGGGGGTTGGCTGGCTTCCCAGACAAAAGACTGTTGAAATACGACAGTAATTGAGCACTCAACTGGTGACCTTACCGGTTGTTTCAAATGCGCTTTACAAGTAGTTAATGCGGAGAATTGCTTGTTCACATAGTCAAAATGCGCTTTAACAGCCGGAGCAAAATAAAACTCGCTATTTAACGTGCATTCGATAATGCGCATAATCGGAGAGAAAAGGCGCCTCTACGCCCGATTTGCGCTCCGTTCTTGTAGGGGTAAATTTTTTAATGCGCCTTGAAAGAGCTTTAAATGCCTCTTGTAGAGGCAGCCATTGTTTTGAGAGGGAAGCAAAGCCTGCAGTCTTATGCCTCCTAACCTGGCATTAAATCAGTTTAACATAGTGAGGCTTACATCCTGCCACAAATTGCCTTCCAAAGCAATGTTTATTTGGCCCTTGATGGGTCCAACAAGTTTTAATCAAGCGATATGTTGTGTCCATACTTTGGCTTGTAAAGAAACCGGGAAGTGTATATTCAGATAGGATGAGAAGAATGTAGCTCTTACAAAGAATCAAAGAATCGTAATTTTTTTCCCTACAGCAAGACAGGGGTTAATAGAAAAGAGAGGCAGATATGGTGGGAATTGGTTCTTGTGATGTGCAAACATGCTTTGTTGTGTTCTCTTCTGGCACCCACCAGCTGCAGCTGCTGTTAAAACTGAGAGAAGATAGTTTGTGTGTGTGTGTGCTGACACCCCCCCCCCCCCCGGAAATCTGAAGTGGGCTTGAGCTGCACTACTGCTCCTCCCCCCAGAGATTATGACCCTGAATATTTATTTTGCCATCATTTTTTGGCTAGGAAGGAACAGTTCCATGCTGAAAATGGACTAAAATCAAACAAGAAGGTAGAAATGGAAGTTGCTGACTTGAACTTGTCATGTTTTCAAAGGGTTTCATTTTTTTAATGAAATCTAGATTGTCTATGATTTTCTAAGGTGGCAGTTTCTATAATAATTTGGAGTGGTAAAGTGTCTTGATTTAGAACCAGCTTCTCCCTTTAATGCCATTTAAATAGAACCCTCAATTCCCTCCTCCCTGACTTTGCTTCTGACATTCCAATTTGTTAGCATTTTTCAGCCATTCATTCAGTGCCTGAAGCACACCTTGAGCACCGGAAGCTACTTTGTTTTAACTAGCATTTGCATTCCTTACATGCTATATTGCAAAAATAAATTTGCATTAGCTGTCACTTCATCATCTTGACAGCCTCTTAATCTGCACCTTCTCCCTGCCTCTATGGAGAATAAATAAATGAAATTACATGTTGTTGTACTTGTGAAATCATGTAATGATATCATTAACACATTAGTAGAGTAGTTAGCAAAAAAATTACATAATGCATTGTTTCTCTTTTAACTAATAGGAAAACAATGAAATTCCTAGAGGTTGGCAGCATTTGCTGATGATATGATTAAACATGTTTGCTTAACTTTTAAAGTTCAGTATGTCTCTGCATATTTTCTGAATATGTTTTAACTATATCTCTTACTGAGGACAATTCTTTCCACAAGTTGGTATTGAAGGTTACCTGGTACAAAAGCTATTAGCTAACTTTGTCAATATCACAAGTTATAACTGTCAACACATTTCTCCTGCATTCTAGGAAATTCAAACTCTGATGTGGCTCTGACCATGGAAATGTGCCATGTACATCACGTCAGAGTGGGCAAGTTATTGTTTTGGATGACTTTGGCATCCTAGAATCAGAGTTCTGAGGTCTATGGACATTTTATGTGAAATTGAAGCGACTCTCAGCACTCCATGCAGGTATCAAGATTCAGAACCCAAATTCATTCACTAGATAAACTTGCATGATATTTTGTGCTGTGCAGATGTGTTCCAGAACCTGGAAAACATTGCTCAATTTTTTTGGTTTCTAATTAATTTCTCCAATTACCATGAATGGTCCTCTCAGAGTGGTCTATGCACATATCAAAAATATGAGGTATATTTGTAGCTTTGAGGTCTCGCAGGTTGTCAAACATGTCTTAATAAATATCATGAGATGAATAAATAGCATGTATTGACATTCTCTTGTTTATGAAACATCAGCATTTTGGTGTACTCTTTCAACCAACTCCTTTTTTGATTAATTTAGTCATTTGCAATAAAGTTTTCAGCTACATCAATGCCACTGTTTAAAGTTCTACAACTGTGTATATTTATCTTTGTATTTTGTAGGCCTTTATTCTGTTTTGTGCATTTTGTACACTTTTTAAAAGCTCACTCTGCAACTGTATGTGGGTGTGGGCAGGGCCGTGCAGAGCTGGTAATATGCCCAGGCCAGATGGGAAGTGTGTGCCCCCCCATTTCAAACTGCTCAATATTTTTAAAATATTTTTAATGCCCACCAACATGTCCGTTCTACATAACACCTTCATATTAAACTTGTTCTACAACATCTCAGTGTTGAATCAGAAATTAGCATTTATTTTTAGTTGCTGTACAAATAGAAGCAACAACAATAGAACAGTCTTTCATCATTATCAAACATTATCATCATCATCATCATCACACGCATGGTATCATCATCATCATCATCAATAACTGTCATCATCATTACCTCACCCTCCGCTCCAGAGATTATATGCCATGGAGAAGATTGAGGAAAGAGACGCAGTAAGGACAACCATCGCAACTTAGGCACATAGATCCCCGCCCTGCATGCGGCATATGGCCCTCTGGAGCTTGTAGTCTGACCGTGGTATTCATGACGGACGGCTTCTGTGCTGTTTCCACTTCTCGGTGGGCCGCTTACAATACGGAAGCAGTAGCGTAAGCTAGGGGGGACCTCCTCGTCGGATTGCCCCCTCAAAATCATGGTCCCCAGGCCAACTGGCCCCACTGGTCTCCCCCCTCTGCCTTTGGGGGTTGCAGTACCATCCTTCAGGTTTTCCTGGTAGCTCAAAAACAGTAGCCAGTCACAGGTAGGGCTGGTTGAACAGGAAAAAGGAATCAGAACAAGGCTGCTTTAAATAATATTTATTACATTAAAAATAATATTTTTAGCTGGTTTTGGTGTTTTAATTTTTCTATGTTAAAATTTTAAACTGTTTTTACTACATTGTATTTTGTATTTTTATGAATTGTTGTAAACTGCCCAGAGAGATTCAGCTATGGGGCAGTATAGAAATAATAATAATAATAATAATAATAATAATAATAATAATAATACATACTGACAAGACAATACCCTGCAACCGACCAGACATAACAGTCATAGACAAAAAAGAAAAAACATACCTCATCGACACAGCAGTACCGAATGACAAAAACGTTGTTGAAAAGGAAGAAGAACAGAAAGACAAATATACACCACTGGCCATGGAAGTCAAAGAACTATGGCATCAGGAAAAGGTCACAATTATTCCATTAGTCACCTCAGTCACTGGGATCACATCAAAAAACTATACAGAAAACCTTCAGAAATGGCCTACCAAAATACATCCATGCCAACATCCAGAAAGCAGTCATACTTAAAACATGCTCAATTGTCAGGAAATTCCTGAATCTGTAAAAGACAGCATGACTTGGCAAGGCCCGTCATGTCCATCTAGAAAAACTGCCACGAGTGAGAAAGAGATGAAATAATAGTAATAATAATCGGTTCAAAGACTATGAGGGAGAAGGTTGAGGTGGGTCAGAAGCACAGGATAAAAGCCTGAAAGCTGGAAGCACAGGAAAAGAAGATGGAGAAAGCAAGAGCAAAGAGGTTCAGGAGGAGTGGCTGGAAGGAGCACTAGGAAAGGAACAAAGACTAGAAGGGACAAAAAGGAGTAGCAGAAAGGGAAGACGAGTCAGCTCATTCAAAGACCAAGGAACTGAATTAGAAGACTGGCTGCTAGGAATGGTAAGAGAGACCTTCCAGTACAGACAACAGCTGGCAGGAAAATACAAAAACAAGATGACAAGAAAAGACTTCCATAGCAAACTCAGTATGAGATCATCTTGACCCCAGAACTACTTACTTAACACCTTGCACTACATCGGTATACTTTCTGATCTTGCAGATCCTTACCTGTGTTACTACATTGCCATTAACCCTGGTTCTGCAGCTGTTTACCCTGCTCTGATCCTGCAGCTACTTACCCCCCTCTTTGGGAATTCCTTCTGATCCTGCGGATACTTAGTCATATTGCCCCATAAGCATTTGTCCTGGGCCTGCAGCTACTTGCCAGTATTGCTCTGGGGGTATTCCGCCTCATCCTGCAACTACTTACTTTGGGCCTTAAGAAGCGATTCTGGCACTATAGACGAATAGCTATGGAAAAGGTTGTGTGGTTCTAAATTTTCTTTCCTTTTATCTGAATGTTTTCTGAATAACCTCTTTTTGGAATCTATTTTGGATTGCACATGGCCCTATTCTATCCCTGAAGTTACTGGAATTTAGCAAAGGGAGTCAGTTGCTGGAGAAAGAGATGAGTGTGGCTAGAGGAAAGGGATTTGATGTGAGTGTGGTGCTGTGACTGAAATGTAGTCTTAGGTTTGGATGCTGATCCCTGCACGCAGTGAAGCTGAGTGGCCTTGGCAAGTGTGTGTGTGTGTGTGTGTGTGTGTGTAACCATCACAAGACTAGAAGAAAGCTGTTTTTAGCTATTTGGAGGGAGGGTAGAATGTGAGGGTGTTAGCAAGTTGCACCTGTCTAAATTAAATATGAAGTATGATAAATTGTGGTGTTTATTAATTGTATAACAACTGTACGTTAGTCGGAAGAATGAGTCCTGATAGTTCAATAATAATAATAATAATAATAATAATAATAATAATATATATATATTTCTTACCCACCTCTCCCTCTGGATCAAGGCGGGGAACAACATCAAATATAAAATACATAAAACTGATTAAAACCACATATAACAAATACATTATTAATTACCAATAAAATACCAATAAAACGCTTAAAATTCATCTGGGTAGGCCTGCCGGAAGATACGTGGTGGAAAATATTGGGCGGCAAAGAATTGTCTTCAACAGGTATTATTCTCTCTTTCAATTATTTACTATTCTGTTGTGTCTTGGGAATTCTTAGCAGTAGTTGAGAATCTGCCATTTTAAAGACAATTTTGTCTTAAATACTTTCTGTTTCTGGTAGTCAAACTCTGCTAAGCTCTGTCATATTTGCAGGCTTTTATAGCAGAAGCCTGTAATGGACTGCAGTGTAGAGACAATTGTACATAAAGCCTGAATCCTTTCTGGATTAAATGATTGGCCATATGCGTCGTCCTTATGGAAGGAAACAAGTGGAAGCATGCCCTATTGCTAAACCTGCATGAAATTGTAGTGTTAAAGGAATATTGACCAGATGTTTCATTCTCCACAAACAGCTTGTTATGTGACTCTGAAAAAAATATCTCTGTTGCTTTGATCACACACACCTTGAACAAAAAGGAATTGAATAGGGGCTGTCAAAGTTCATCATAGTGAATAAACTTTCACTTGCCTTTTGCCACCTGTTTTACATACTGTTGTAGATAAAACATCATAGCATATGTTTATTGTTTGAAATTTTACCCATCAGATAAAAGAGGTCTCTACTTGTAGTATTTTATTCCCATTCAGATGTCAGAATGCATGAGATTAACAAAATACACTGTTTGTAGCTCAGATGGAAAAGGGACATAATCTTCAGCATATGGACCAGCCATGCTAGTTTGTATATATAGTGGTCAGCATGTAAGATGCTCTGAAATGTTAAAAGTGCAAAATATTACTATATTCTCTGTTGTTCATTACTTAATATTTAAGTGCTACTCATCTGTTCATATTCTGAACTTAAATGATGTTTTCAGGGCTGTAGGACAATAGCTGCATTCTGCTGCAGGAGCAGCTGAGATCTCATTGGGCTGCTTCACGGTGGGGGAGGGGAAGAATTTGCTCCTGTAGGTTTTTTAAAATGGATTTTTTTGTTCTTCTGCAAACTTTGAGAATTCCTGAGCATATGGATACATCCTCTTGTTTCTAAATGGCTCTTTTTTTGGCTCCAATCCTGTGTCAACACTCACCACCTGAGTTTGCTATTAGGGTGAGTGATATTTTGTACACGATGTGTCTTTTGCCTGCAGATGTCAAACTCATTTAATGTTTTAAATTCTTTACGAGATTGGCATAAAAGATTTACAGTCATGAATTCAAGCTTTCAGTAGGCCTTTGAGCAAGAGGAGATAGACATCTTAGAAAACAGCCTTTTCAAAGTTCATTTTACCTTTCTGTTCAGAAATCAGAACCCTTCTGCTTGGAGTCTGAGGTGCAGATAACTAAGGCTGTTGTCGCATCTTGCCTGTTCTCACATCTGTTGTCTGGGAATGCTAGGCTGCGGAACACAGGGGAGGTTTTTTTGAACACAATATGCTGCTCATTTGATTGTCTGAGTTTATCTTCCAATAATAGACTCCTGTAAGAAGGAAAAACTTGCCTTGAAGTAACCTTCCCGCTTCCACAGCACCCCCAAAAAGCCGTAGAAATTATGCCGCCATAGCAACAATAGAATTCCACACAAATCATATAAGTCTGTAAGATTTTCATATAAATCTGCAATTACAAAGTACTTCTTAGACTTTGCCCAGTTAGCACATTAAAAATGGAAGCTGTTTGGCATTTATCCTACTGAATTTCAGGTTTGGGATACAAGTCTAAAAAATGGGAAGGGTTCAGGTAGAATTGGTGCTAGTAAATCAGGGTGGAGAGATAGATTTAAGTGTGGGGTTGGATGACACCTCCCCCCTCAGCCCTCCATATGCCAAATGATACCAGGTGGCCTCTTCTTTGTTGCATGCAGACTTCCCCAGCTGGGTGGAACTGCCCCACACCTTCTCCCATTTGCTGAGGACACGGGGCACAAGAAGCTGAGACTTCTAGGTGCCTCCTTTGTGTGCAATGTGCCTTCCTGACTGGGACAGGAGAAAAGCGCACTCGGACAGTGCTTGCAGAGGGCACCTCTCCTCCTCCCATTTGGAATCCTCTTGCTATCGCCAATCTGTGATCAGAGATTACAAGGGGTTCCCTTTTGTGACATTTGTCCTCCCATAGGGTAATTACAGATCTAAGATAACAAGAACATTCCTTTCCCAACCTCGTCCCTAAGACCCCGGTAGCCTCTAGGCTAGGAGTGGAGCCAGCTGATGGAGGCCAAGCCTCCACGAGCCAGATGGGGAACCTCCACAGGCTGGATTAGGCTCACAGGCCTTAGGTTCCCCATCTTTTTAGTAGATCTTTAGCTGCCATTGCCTGAGCTAGGTCCATCCAAGGTTCTTTTTCATCTTTTCCCCCTCCTTAAGACTTAATTTATATTCCTTTTTAGGTTTTAAAAATGCTCCCAAATTTTGGGCCATAAAATTTATTTTTATTCTCCTTGCTTATTGTTAGATCTCTTTTTGAGTTGGCATTCCTTATCAAACCATGACTGGCCCTTCAGATGTTATCTATTCTTTCCTATAGGGATCTCTAAAGAAGATCTAATTAGCTCGATTAAAGACCTAATGATATTCAAAATCTAAGGCGAATCAAAATTGGAACATAATATCTGACCCCTTTGCTTAATATAAGGATCTGAAAATAAGAGGAGTGAAACCATAAATTAGTTAGTGTGGTATTTCAAATAGATAAAACATTAAAAACAAATAAAACTAATACATTATTAAAACATCTTAAAATTCAACTAGATAAGCCTGCCGGGAGAGATTCGACAACTCAGCAGCCTTCTTCAATTTAAGAGAGCTGTGAAGACTGATCTCTTTGGGCAGGCCTGTCTAGTTGAATTTTAAGATGTTTCAATAATGTATTAGTTTTATTTGTTTTTAATGTTTTATCTATTTTATGGCCTTTGTATTTATATTTATTGTTGTTCCCCGCCTCGATCCAGAGGGAGAGGCGGGTTAGAAATAAATATATTATTATTATTATTATTATTATTATTATTATTATTATTATTAAATATTTGTCATCTTTTTAATGGTATGTACACCCGTTGGTGTATTTTTAGGTTTTGTTTTTTTTAAAAAAGTTAAGTGCCATATATAAAAACAACAATAAATACATTGTTTCAAACATTCTAAGTGAAGGTTCTTTTCTTTCTTTATTTTTTAACTGCAGTGGATGATCCAGATCCCTTACAAAGCTGCAACTTTTTTTGGGTGCATTGGAACAGATAAGTTTGGTGAGATCCTGAAGAAGAAAACTGAAGAAGCTCATGTGGATGCTCATTACTATGAGCAGAGTGAAGAGCCAACTGGAACCTGTGCTGCCTGCATCACAAGCGACAACAGGTTGAATACATTTTTCATTGAGAATTTATCTCATTTTGATATGAAAACAGAGGAAATAGGAAGTCTGTATTTTGGAATATGGCAGGAGTCTGCAACTACATGTTGGAGGCTACATCGAGAAGGTGGTGACTAGAGTCCCATCTCCTGCCCATTTGTTACCATATACCATATCCTGACACAGATGCCGTAAAACTTCCTAGAAGCAGGTCCTCTGGACATGCCAATCACCAGAAGGTGCCAGAGTGCTCACCGTCCCTATTCTAATATAGGAAATTCCTGCATATCCTACCACCGGACGGTGCCAAGCCTCAGCTTCGGCACCCTACCCCCACCAGCCCAAGGGAAGTCCTGCAGGCCCACATGCAGATCCTGCAGGGAAATATCGTTCCCTGCATCAGAGAGTTGAACTCTGTCTGCCCTATAAGGTTCCCCTCTGGTTGGAACATTTTTGGATGATGGATCATGCATCACTGCCAATCCTTGGAGACATACAAATTTACCTATTGACTTTTGTCATTGCCCTATGTAAACTATGGGCTTCCCCACCCTCACACCTCTAGCGCAGAGTGAGCAAGTTTGATCACACTGCACAAGTATCTGGCCATCCAGATATCCTTCAGGTCTGCCCTAACCTGTAAATTTGGGGACTTCCGCTCCAGGAACCCCGTGTCCCCCCCAGGTGGTCACGCAGCTGTGGTGGGACAAAACCAACCAGACTGGACTGTTTATGGAGGAGATGCCACCACAGCATGCCTCGCCTACCACCCCACTGGATGGAGGCCAACTGACCAATCCCAAATTGCGTGCCAACAGTTGCCTGAGTCACTCTATGGCTAGTCCAGATGCCACACCGTGTCTGCAGATAGGGACCCCCATTGGCTGTGGTCTCCTCCACCAATCTGTCAAAGGAACATAATTATCAACATTGAATCGACAGTAACTGCACCCATCTTCCTTTCAGGATGTGCACTTATGCATGCCTAAGACCGCCATTTCTCTATGGCCCAGATTTTGGCATCACCTAGCCCTGCTGTACAGTGGCAGCCCAGTTCTGAATGGGTGTTCAAGACAAAAATTCCATAAGCCCAATGCCTGAAGGCGTTTCTTGGCCACCATCAACATGGTACTGGATATGGGGTAGCCCCATCCCATGGTAAAATAGCAACCCCTGTTCTTCCGCCCGTATGGTGAAGTAGGGTCAAAACTGCAAATGGGCATATATCCTCACGGATGTCACAGTGAGCATTACCATGGTACCTCGGCACCTCTTGCCAGCTTCATAAACCTGATGTCTGAAAGGTCTTCCTGGCTACTGTATAAATGGTACCAGTTAAGGAGTGGCCCCTTCCTGTGATAAAACAGAAGCCCAAGTTCATTGCCCCGGAGGACGAAGCAGTTTAAACATAGAGGTTTTTTTAATTTCTTTACTAGGTAACAATTTATACCTGCTGATTTCAATAGAAGATACTGAGCTAGTCGGTTTTTTATGACTGTGGCATTTCACATAGCATCAGTACATGGGCAGAATACTGAGAATTTTAGCACTATGTGTGTTAACCTTAAACTCAACATTTCTAGCCTTTTATGGTTTGGAAACATACAACCTAAACCTACAAAAGTCTCCAGTATTGAGGAAGTAGAATGTTTGTGCTCCAGCCATGCCTCTTCCTTATAGCCTCTGGTCTCTGTTTCCTAACCAGTCATGACTCCCATTACTATTACTTAACTCAATTCCTTCCACTGCATGACTCATTGCAAATTGAAAAGAAACACCAATTCTCCAGAGGTTCATACAGCAAGTTGAAACTAAAGCTTTGCAAATTGAGAACCCTCATGCAGAATAAAAAGATCTACTTATATTCTATTAATGTTTATAATTCTGATCACAGAACTTGAGATTCTTGATGGCATCCAGTTTAAAAACAGTGAAAAGTGAATGTGCCACATAATTTATAATTTCACAAGAGACGCAATCTATAAAGGATCCAAAGAACCACAAAACTAGAGGGGTTTTGACTTGTTTGTTAAACTGAGGGGAGTTGAAAAAATTAAACATACTTAATTTAAAATAGTAACAGTTATAAATGAGGCGTATAATGTGCATAATTTTGGCAGGGATCTAAAGAATCACTTTAAATGTGTGCTATGTAGGGGTTTGTTTTTATTTTGGTTCCTTTGAACAACAGTCCTGCCACTCCCACGCCATCACTTCAGTTGTTTTTGAAAGCCCTATCAATGTCATGCAGCATAGCAAGAGGTGTGAGCTGTTTGAGAAATGCAAGGCCAAAGGACACTTGGCCATGTAGAACTAGTGTGTGGTTCTTTCTCTCAGTCTTGTAAAATGATAGGCTATGTGGCACCATCACTTGAAGCATATGTTTTTATAATATTGACTTTGGTTTTATTGGCTTTAGAATGTAATCCAGTTAGCTTATCATCAATTAGTTTTAAATTTGGGGATTGGTTTACTATCATGACTCACCACTATCCTACACAGTACTTTCTGGTCCTTATTTTCTGTTTGTTTTGACACCCCTGGGGACAGAATATAGCTTTTCCTTTCTTTCCCCCAATCATAGGTGTATCATGGACTTGATTCAACATAATGCTAACCGATGGTTTATTTAACCCAGGGTTTGTTGCCCTACCCAGGGTTTGTCTGGCAGATGGTTGAACAAACTGTGGTTAGACAAATTCATGAGGGGAAAGGCTACTGATAGTTATTAGTCCTAATGGCTATATGCTACCTCAAGTATACCTATCTACACCAGTTGCTGGAGAATATGGGCGGGAGGGCACTGTTGCGCTCATGTCCTGCTTGTGGGTTTCCCATGGCTAGCTGGTTGGCCATTGTGTGAACAGAATGCTGGACTAGATGGACCCTTGGTCTGATCCAGCAGGGCTCTTCTTATATGTACTTAACGCCTTTGCAGTACCATAGTACTGTCATGTAGATTGACTGTTGTTGTTTTTACCACTCTTGCCCACTGCCTCTATACCTGGTGAAAACCCGTTTTGGGTTCACACATAATAGGCTGGTTCGCATGACTTGGCTGGCTCACCGTGAGTTATTTAATACATGGTCAGCCGCTGCACGTACCAGACAACATTTTGAATATGCAGCCCTGAGCAGGGGTTGCCGTGTTGTGAGAACCTGGTCATTGGGGGGTTATTTATTTATTTACTGCATTTCTGTATCACCCAATTGCCGAAGTTCTCTGGGCAGTTCACAAAAAATAAAACCATAAAATACAATTTATGTATAAAATTTAGACCACGTTATAAAACCACAATATAAAAGTACAATGCAGAGATTTAAAATAGCAAGTTAAAACACTAGGATGGTAAAATGTTAAAATACTGGGGGCAGGGGGGAGGTCTTCACCTGGCATTGGAAAGAATATAATGTAGGTGCCAGGTGAACTTCTCTGGGGAGCTCATTCCACAGCTAGGGTGCCACAGCAGAAAAGGTCCTTCTTATCTGAGGGTTACACAAACCTCGCATAACCTTACAACAAACTGAGGGTTATGCAGGGTTGTTTAACCCTCAAATAACCTTCTGTGACTGAGTATGCACAACATGGCAACCATTACTCAGGGTTGTGTATTGAAAATGTCGCTTGTCACATGCTGTGGCTCATCATGGGTTAAAAAATTGCCATTGAACTTGGCATGTTGTGTGAACTGAGTCAATGACAACCCATGGTTTAAACAACCTAGAGTTCACAATTCAACAACAACAGGGTTGTGCACATCATGACAACCCAGAATTCAACAACCCATGAGTAAAATAAACCATTGGTAACTGTTATGTGCAAACCAGGTCATTTTCTTGATTGGACATGGAGGGGAGAAATGGCACAGCCTCGCCCTCTCCTGGGTTTTGGCTACCGTAGTGTTCCTATCTTGGCTACCTTCAAACATGCAATGTTCTTTTCCATGGCTCCACTGATGCTCTGTGAATACTAGCATCCAGCTTTTGTCTCAGTCATGTTGGCAAGAGCACAAAGATTTTTAAAATTCAAGGAAGGCTCACTGTGACATTTGAGAATTACTAAACTAGGCTTTATATGGAAAACTGGAAGCAAGAATTCTGTTTTGTTTTAAATATATTCCCAAGCAGGATTTTTCTGCCTAAATTAGGATAAAAGTCAATTTTCAGATTAAAATTGCTAACTGATGCCATTATAGTAATATGTATTTATTGTGGATTTTTCTGCAAATATGGAATTGTAATGTGATTTTTCTCTTTTACCTTGTTTTCAGTTGACTAATTAAAATAAATTTTAAATTTTAATTTTAAAGAAGTCCATGTTAATTTTCCAATTATCAATTGAAAAATAAATCTCATTGACATTATTCTCTGCCAAATAGTTTTCAAATAGCATGCTTCTCATCTACTTGATCACTAATGTGAATTCATTTTGGAAAGTATAAGAGGTTGTGGATTTGGGATAGCAGATTTATAGTCCTTTGCAGTAGATTTTTAGTCCTTTCCTAAGCTCAGCATCTTGCCAGCAAACACACACACACACACACACACACACACACACACACACACAACTTGATGGTTCACAATAGCTACTGCTCCAGCTTACTACCACAGTGTAGATTGAGAATTGGATTTCTAAAGCAATCCAGGAAGTTAAGTTGGTGTAGCAGAATATCACCACTGAGCTGTGAGAATTTGCCATCTGGAGATACAACATTGCCCTGTTGCACAGATTTATTACACATCACGTGGATGAATGGAAATGGATCATGGGAGGGAGAAGAGCATAATTCCCTAATCATCATTCAAATGGTATTCTAAGCTGTCTTCTGTGTTGGTACTAATGTGTCTTTTTGATTATGTATTAGGGAGGTGTTGGAATAGTATTACTAGTGAAAAGGAGAGCTGGAGGATCATTCACAAACAGAGTTTGCATTAAGGGATTTGTTTTCTATTTATTGAAGGATGTAAACACCTTGAGTGTCTTTTTGAGGCAAAGGGTGGAGGGAATAAATTATTCAAATAAATAAATAAGGCTTGCAACAAAATATTGCAACATATGCCCAGTCTCTACCAGGAGCGTTCCTTGAACAGGAGCCTTTTAGTGTTGTTCGGGCCTCTTGAGAACGGGAATTCAAGAGACTCCTTTTTTCTTTTCTACATCAGATTTGAGGCTGGCTGCCAACCCTGAATCTGAGCATTTTATAGCTATATGACTGGGGTGGTGATGGTTCTGGAGAGTGGGAGAAGAAAAATGTATCCTTTTTCCTTTCCTTACTCCTGAAACATCCCTGAATGGTACCAGGAGGAATGCCTTTTAACTTCATGGCACCTCCCTCCCCTCTACCACCACTGTACACGACCTTGCAAATTCTTAGCCTAATCTGTTCAGGGTTTGAGCAGAGCAATTCCCTTTTTTACTGTCCACCCTTCCCCCTGTCCGCCACGTCTCCCTCCCCAAAACTGGCTCATCATCATTCCATACATGCATGCATGTCAAGATCAGAGCTGAGTGCACAAGACACCTCTGGATTACTTCACTGAGGATGGTTGGGAAGACTGCAGTTGTCCTAAGAGAGTGGGTGACAATATTGACACCTTTTTGTCATTTTAGGTCTCTTGTTGCTAACCTGGCTGCTGCTAATTGTTATAAGAAGGAAAAGCATCTTGATATGGAGAAGAACTGGAAGTTGGTGGAAAAGGCTAGAGTTTATTACATAGCAGTAAGTTTGGTTAACTTTGCAAAATATTCACTTGCATTCAAAACCTTTAATGAACTATTCATGTATGAACTGCATCAAGTGCAGGACAAATCTTGTAAAAGGAGGCAAAGCGCCTGACTCTCCTTTTGTACTGTAGCTTGCATGAATGCTGGCACTTCTTTGCATTTTCTTTTTAGTGGAGCACGGGAAGCTATTTTGTACCAAATTCACCATTTGACTTGTTAACATTACATAACATTTACATTTTATGTTTTCAAGCAAATTGATGGGAAGGATACACAAATTATATAGAACTCAGTATTAGCATGATTATTCACTGCAAACAGTTGCATGAGAACCTCTTAATTACTATTTGTTGCTTCTGAAATATGGTAGGGAATAATCTTGAGCAGTTTCTTCAGCACAGAGTAAGGTGATGGGGGATGACTGTAATGACAAGGCTATTCTTCTTGTAGCACAACTGAGAAAGAGAACATTCAGAATCGATTCTGAAGATATTTTCTTCCTATTTCCTCTTAATTGAGAAATGTGTAAACCAGATTCACATGTGTAAACGAAAATTCATGTAGACTGCATTCTGGTACAGTTAAAATTACAGAATTTGTGTTTTTCCTTCCTGGATATTGTTCTGGCAGTTAGCAAGTACAGCAGGCAGCTATGGAAAATTCTAATATGCAATGTGCATAGATTATGTGGATTCTGTATGACAGCTGCTGCCATCCTGTTACCTGAGCTACATGGGAACAGCTGGAGAAAAGTGTAAAAAATTGATTATTCAGGAGGAACAAATTCGGTAAAATAGTTATTTCCTTTAGCTAGTGTTAATGTTTCCTGCAGCCTCGTGTTCTGCACTGCTCTAAATTTTTCATGGTTGTTGTTGATTCTTACATATGGCCAAACTACGCCTTTATAGCTGTCAAATATTTACTCTACAAAGATTATACAAAGCACAGAATGTCAACTCTTCCTGTCACGTCTGAAATGTCTTTTCAGAATATGCATTTCCTTAGTAGCTTTTCATTTTTAATGTATGCTCCCCCCCCCCCCAAAACCCTGCTTCCTCATTTCAAAATAATTATACCATGGCCTGTTTGGAATGGCACATTTGGAACTAAATGCCATGATCTAGACATTATAGGAATACTTGAAATCTTAGTTAGAAACAAATAAATATATGATGGATTTCAAAATGATTCCAGTTAAACATAAAAATAAACTTTGTTGGTATCACATTCTGAAATTGTAATGTAATGCAAAAATATTCGGGGTATGTTTGACCCTACTGTAAGCACTGACCCAGATCAGGGTTAGGGTTCAGCAAACTATATAACCAGGAAGAGTAATCTAGACCACAAATATGAAAAAGTACAATTCAATTTTATTAACTTCAGCAATACAGCATCTACAATGTATTTACCTTCATGGCTTCCATACAATGCAATTTGTCCACATGGCCCCAACCACAACAGGGGATAGTTACCACATGTTGATGATGATTCACGGCGGCATAACATTACTTTCAGCAAAGGGGGACCGCCAATCATCCAATCTTCTGGTGGAAGCAAGCCCTGAACTTGGGCAAGGCTTCAAGGATGATACAGGCAGACTGTCTTGGAGTCCACTGATAAGGGTGCCCTTTTTGAAAGCCGAAATGTCACTTTGTTTTGACAAGTGAAGCTTATTGCTGTCCCTCTGCTACCTGTTTTTAATGCTTTTCTCAGCAAAGCCAGTATAATGAGATGCAAGGCTCCCCCTATACTATACTACAGTAATGAGGTCATTCAAACAATACAGTCATGCAAGCAAACTGATCCAGTGGTTTTCCCAAACAACTATAATAAGTTCAGCACAACAATGTATAAATCTTAATCAGTAAGTTCACAAAAATTCAGCAACATGTTCTATGACTATGATTATATTTAGATCTTAAGAAACTTCTTAAGATACTACCATTCCCTTATTAATGTCGTGTTCCTCTTCTTCATAGACTATGTTCTTCAGGCCCTCTCTGCATGCTCGTGTGAGTTGGATCCCCGCTATTGTCAAAAGCGTTATATGATTTTCTCCTCTCATCAGCAGATGTCGAGCTGCATGCAAGCCCTGACCTGCTAATGAAGGGGTTTTGCCATTGAGTGTACAGGCAGTTGGTAGAGAGTTCTCCCCTTACAGCCACACCCTTGACAGCTAGTCCCTTGTCTTTTGCAGAGGCCTAGATTTTCATCACAGTGCTAACCTAAATTTACTAACACTGGTTGGAAGTCCTGGAGGAGAAAACAGAAGAGCAAACAAATAAGAAACCAAAAAAATCCTAGGTGAAATACTGGGCTCATAGTAACTGATGGAAAGTGTCCAGTTTACCCCAATAAGTGTTCCCCCAAAAGGACATTACAAATAAGGAAGTAATATTGCAAGTTTGTGACATGAGAGTGTTGACTCCTGTGTCAAGATAAAGCCAATTTGGAGCAGAAGTAACCCCTTGGGGTAAAATTTATTTATGAGATCCACATGCACACAGAATTTATGATACAGGCAAATTCTAAGTCATTTTCCCTATCCTGTCTTGAGAAATTAGTGGGGCTAGAATAGACCCAGTTTGCTTAGGCATTTGATAGTTTCACTTCCCCATTCATTTCAATAGAGGTAAATTGCACCCATGATAGCTTAGTAAATTTAGTTTTTTTAAAAAATGGAAAAAGTGGGCAGGGAAGATAAAACACCACAGGACAGCTATGACCCCATTATTATTGAAGAGTACATGGCGTACAGAGTGGTATGGGTTTGCTAAAAAAAAGACAAAGGTTCTATGCATATTTCAAACAGGTCTTTGGGTCCACAGCAATCCCACTGGCCTAGGATGGTTAAATAAAGAAGAATGGGGGAAACAGTAGAAAAACTGTGCTCCAAAAACCTGTTGGAATTTTTATTTTATTGTGCCTACATACAGTTATTGCTGATGTATATTAATCTTTCTCCATGCAGTCAAACATTTTATTGTACAGAGAAATTGTTTCCAACTTCATGTAGAAGTTCTGGAATTTGTGGATTTTGGCATAAGCCCTAATATTTACATTGTCCTGGGACACACATTTGTCTCCTAATTTTCAAACTGCACCCAGCTGGGTAACTGAAGTAGTCTAATGATCTACCAATAATTGTTGAAAATAAGCCTATTTTCTCAAAATATGAAGCAAGCAGCTGTTTGTTAAGGTGTTGCCAAAATATACCTTTTCCAATGGATGGTCTTAATTGATATGGTCTTGCAACAGATCTTAGTCCATCCTATCCTTTGGTGAAATATCTGCAATGAACTTGGAGGTAGACATTCATATGACCTAAGAACATTCTATTTCCTAGACTTTGGCAGAAGTCCTAATTTTTTTTAAAAAAAACTATTGAATTTTCATAATAAAAATACAGTGAAAAAACCAACAAACAACAATAAAAACCCAACAAACAAACTCGAAACGTTCCCTCCCCACACTTGGTTTGTTTCAGAATTTTTCCCTATTCTCTATTCCAGGGTGGTATATTAAATCAATTGTATGTATATTCTTCCTTTCATGAATCCCATAAATTTCTGTAAGCTGGCAGAAGTCCTAATATTTCCTTTGTTTGGGACACTCATGGGTAATTTGTAGTGAGGTGCTTCTGTTTTTACAGAGATCATAGCTCCACATCACAAGCTTACACAAAGGCAATGCAAGCAGACAATAAGAGATGCAAAAAAAAAATTTTTTTTTGAAGAGCATATCTATAACAATATCAAGGCCAACCATAAAGGATTCTTTAAATATATCAGCAGCAGAAAAACAGCTAGGCAGGCAGTTGGACCGTTGTATGACAATGGAGTCAAAGGAGGACTGAAGGAGAACAAGGAGATTGTAGAGAAGCTGAATACTTCTCATTGGTCTTTACTGCAGAAGATATAGGACAGATGCCTTTGCCTGAACTGGTGTTTTCAGGAAGAGAGACTGAGGAACTGAGGCAAATAGTGGTGACAAAAGCTGAAGTTCTCAACCTTATTGATAAATTGAAAACGAATAAATCACCAGGCCCAGATGGTATCCATGCTACGGTTCTCAATGAATTCCAATATGAAATTGCTGATCTTCTAATGAAAATATGCAACATATCCCTAAGATCGGCCTCTATACCAGAGAACTGGAAGATGGCCATTGTAACACCAATTTTTAAAAAGGAATCCAGAGGGAATGCAGGCCAGTTTGCTTGACATCTATTCTGAGTATATTGGTTGAAAGCATTATTAAAGATAAAATTAGTAAGCATATAGAAGGATAAGCACTGCTGAAAAAGAATCAACACGGCTTCCACAAAGGTAAGTCCTATCTCACTAATCTTTTAGAGTTCTTTGAGAATGTCAGTAAACATGTAAACAGGTGATTCAGTAGACATTGTTTACTTGGTCTTCCAGAAGGCTTTTGACAAAGTCCCTCACCAAAGACTCCTGAGCAAACTTAGCAATCATGGAAATAAGAGGAGAGGTCCTCTTATGCATCAATAACTGGTTAATGAACAGAAAGCAGGGAGTAGGAAGAAATGGTAAATTCTCCCAATGGAGGGAAGTAAATAATGGGTTCCTACAGGGATACTGTATGTATTGGAATCAATGTTTTTCAACTTGTTCATAAATGATCTGGAATTAGGAGTGAGCAGTGAAGTGGCCAAGTTTTTCTCCCTTTCTTATAATTTTATAACCTGGAATTATCCCATGAAGCTGATTGGTGGTATATTTTCAGGACAGGAAGTATAAAAGGAAGTACTTTTTCACACAATGCATAGTCAAACTATGGAATTCACTTCTACAAAATGTAGAGATGGCCCCCAATTTGGATGGCTGTAAAAGATAGGTTAGATAAATTCATGGAGGATAAAGCTATCAATGGCTACTAGTTCGACAGCTGATCAGCCACTGTGTGAACAGGATGCTGGACTAGATGGACTCTTGGTCTGTTCCAGAATGGCTCTTCTTATCAGCCTTCCCCAACCTGGCACCCTCCAGATGTTTTGGGCTTCAACTCCTACCAGCCCCACCAGGAATGCTGGGAATTGTAGTCTCAAACATCTGGGGGGCACCAGGTTGGGGAAGGCTGCTCTACCTCCTTTCCATGTCATGGGTAATATCATAAAACTGCATGAGATTAAAACCTTGTGGAAAGTGTCTGGAACCTGTCACTCAAAGCATTCAGAACTCTGTAGAGGGGATTACAGCTATTTTCTCAAACATGTACCCTCCTGTTCCCAGCAGTCTCACCATTTAACTTATTAATGGGTTTTGGGCTAAAATAAGCCAAATTAATTTAAATGACATTTTGTAGTGATTAAATGTAAGCATGATTAAAGAGTTCTGTCCATACCCCAACTTAAAACAAAAAAAAGATTATATATATATATATATATAAATAAGGACTGTGTAGAGTCCTTCATGCTAGCAGCAAGTGGCTACGCTCCCCGTACAATGCTCAGGTTCATCTAACCTTTTCATTTCCATGTCTAGCTATACACTCATACAACATCAAAGAACAAACACTCCACTTTACATAACTGGTCAAATTTGGAGTGAACTGCGTATGGCTAGAAGTGAGTCCCAGGTGTGCCTCGAGCTCTGTCCAGTCAAAAGACCCTCCCCTCCCACAGTAGCACCAACTACAAACGGTGTCTACTAGAAACATTCTACTGCATAGGCCAGGCTGGAAAGAGTTGGGGTCATTATGGTAAGTTAAGTTGATAGCTTAGCTTTTGATTTCCAGAAATACCATTTCATTAGAATAATTGTTTTGAAAAGAATGTAGTAAACATGGCATCACATTACATTGAAAGGGTTCTGTTGCACAGTGTCATAACCCTGAAGTCCGCTAGTAAACAGGACACAGAGGCTAAGGAGCTAGTATTGCTGACTGAGAAGGCACTGGGCCCAAGCCCCATCACTGAACCAGAAAACCTTGAGCCCAAATGCCCAAAACCTCTGAGCCTGCACCCCAAAATACTGCAACCCAGATAGAACAAGAGACCGACGTATTTTCCTCTAAAGGCCTTGCACTCCACTTAGCTAATGCAGTAACACAGACAGCATTCCTGGCATTATCCGTTAGAGAGATGACAAAGTGCTAGGTTCCAAGCTAGAGGGCTGCCTTTTTAAGGCTCTGCCCTCCTCAGCAAGAGGGCAGTGCCTGAGAGGTGTAGTCATGCCTAGGGAGTATAAACAAATTCAGTTGAGAAGGAGCTCGTGCCAGAGCAAGTTGTCTGCTCCCTGTTTCGGCCCAGGGTCCTGAAAACCACCAATCTTCCTTATTTTCAGACATCCTAATCTTGACTGAATTCTGCTGTCTTCTTTTTCTGTTTTCCTGAAGGGGCTGGAGGTGAGGTATCAACTTTCCAGCAATGTTGTGGTCATTTGATGCATGTATGCATACTGTTGATCTGTGTGGGTGTAGCCAATTTTGCAAAGTCACTGAATGTTGTCTACCCAACAAGGGCCACACCAATATCTCAGAGTGCTACCCATGCACTGGATATAAGGTTGTTTATTCAATACTGATTTCAATGACTAGACAGGCTTTATGCTCATATTTTGCTAATACCGTATTTTCTCTTTGTATGCCCTGTCAACCCAGAGGTCTGGAGTAGAACATGTGTCTTTCCCTCCAGCATATATACATAGACAAGAAAAGCAGTGATCAGGGTCATAGGAGAGAAGACACACAGAGTGGATATACATGTCCCTCCCCAACTCTGGCTACAACATGGTATGGGGAATCTTAGAATAATGGCTCCTTCCATAGAATCAATAGAGTGTATGGTCTCTGTTGATTTATAGTGAAGACGAAGTCTACAATAGGGAAAAGGATGGAGGATGGCTGTGTCCTTTCCCCACCACTGCTGATCCTAACTGGAGAGCAGCAGGGTCTGAAATGATGTAGCTTTCCAAATGTATAACACAATAAAAGAGCAGATAATTAAAATAATACAAAGCAGACAGAAGGAATAAAACAACAAATCCTAAAAGACTTTAATGGAGACAGCACTGGCTTAAGTGCCTGCTTAAAAGCAGGCAATGGGGGTGGGGTGGGCAAGTATGGGACGATTGTTCCATAACTCTGGAAGCCGCTATTGAAAAGGCCCTCTCTAATTTCCACCAACTCTAGTCCTTTAAGTGGCAGGATTGAAAAAAGGGTCTCAGATCCTGTAGGGCTTTAAAGGTGAAAGCTGGCAACTTGAATTGATCTGGAAAGAAATTGGTAACCAGTCAAGAACTATACCGTATAGCATTAATGATGGCCCAACAAGCAATTTGCAGTTGCACTTGTTGGTTTTGTTGTTGTTGTTAAAACTTATAATAAAAAAATGATTAATGAGCAATTTGATGGCATTCAGCAGGACAGTCTAGGGCTTCTATAATCAATTACACTTCAAATTGCCCCCTAGCTGCAACTGCCTGGATGTGCAGTCTGGATGCACCTGGGAAGAGTGAAGGAGAACCCTTTCCTCTACCTTGCTGCTTCAACCATCACAGTGGCCTGGTTCCCATGTAACGACAGACGAAAAAGAGAGATGAGCTCTGGTGCTGTTAAAAGTTCTGTCTCCTTAAAAAAGCAATTTTCCGTGTTCTTTTTTTTAAAAAAATGTTTTATTTTATATTTCATCTACAATACTCGACGACGTTTCGGACAAATGTCCTTCATCAGAAGCTGAATTGCCAATGGCACACTGCCACAGTCAAATATTTAAGCCGTATTCAAGATAAAAGTCTTTTTTGTTTGTATCTCCTTCAACTAAACTTAGTCCTTCTAACACATTATTCCTACTCTGGTTGTTTTTTATCTCGTGATCCCATGTAACGACAACCCACTATGAAGTGTGGGTTGTCATTGAATTGTGGGTTGTCTTTACATGCGAACCCTTCTCTATGGTTTGACTGGGTTGTTAACCACGAATAACCCAGAGTTCAGAACCCAACAACAAACTAGGGTTCTCTTTCTGAATTGTTTGTAGCAAATAACCCATTGTTACACCATAGTACAGGGTTCATGTGTAATGACAACCCAAGATTCAACAACAGCCCATACTCAACCTGGGTTGTTGTTACATGCGAACCAGGTGAATTTCTCACTTGTCCCATTTTGGTACTAGATATTGGTAAAGATGGATGCGTCGGTTCATTTTATAAGATGCATTATAGAACGATTTGGTGTCTCAACCTTTGCTTTAACTTTCTATAAACTTTTGCAAACTGAAATTTACATTGAACCATTATTTAAACACTATGGATTCAACACAGGCAGAACTCTATTTGCCCAATAGGGATTTTCTACACTCTTGTCCCCATTGCAGCCCTCTGCATGCACACATGAAAAAGTGTTCTTAAGGGTTGCAGGATCTCCATGATGGCATTTGAAGTGACATGGGGATTTCAGTGGACAGGGAAATTGGTAGAAATTGGAGGACAGGACCATGCGCAAGTCACATCCAGTACCATTCCAGAGGGCCCTGACTTTCAGGAGCAACTTTTGAGGGGCACAAAGGGCTGCAATGAGGAGAAGGGGGTGAAATTGGATCCATCCCAACCAGTTCGTCATTTTTTGAGGGAAAGAATGTGACACAAATCATTTGGCAAGTGTTGCTCCTCACTTTTCTCATTATTCAACATGTAGGGGATCTTTTAGGTTTAAATGTCCACTGTTAAGTTATTAGTTGACTTCATGAGAAATTATCAGATATTTCCCTTCTACATCTGTAGTCTTTAAATTGCAGGAAAGCTACCTTTTGCTCGCTCTTTAGGGAGACATGGGCATTAGTCCTCTCCTTGTGTGCTTCTAGGGAAGAATGCTTTATTAGAGCACTTACAAAGCCAGTCTAGCTGCAACAGCCCAGCAACAACAGCAGTGCCATTTTCCACAAAGAAAATGTTGAACAAGAGCCAAATGTTTGGTGGCAGAGTCTGTTGCTAGGAAATCAAGGTCCTGAGGCGATTAATGACAAAGCAAGCAATAACAAGAAGGCAGAATTACAGATTTAAGAGGGGGGGAAGTGGTTGGTGTTATAATTACCCAAAGAAATCTGTACTCATTAAATAGGCTGTTTTTATGATTGACTTTAATTGGAGGTTAGTGCAGATATTTAGCTCTTTTCCCACCCCTTTAAACACATGCATGCATATAATCCGTAGAACGGCAGGCTTGTTTTTCTAAGCATCGCAAGGAGCTTGCCCTGTAATTTGATCCCCACTGACAGATGCATTTTTTATGCTGCCATTTTGAATTAACCTATTGTGCAACAATTTTCCTTAGCTCTGTTGAATAAAACATCAAGTCTTATTACCTCAGATGGATTTGATAGAGTACAAGAATGTACTTTTAGATGAAGCAGGCTGTTTACAGAGAGTTTGGTGCTTTGAACTCTGCTGGCAAGTCCAAATAATTTGTGATGTATGCTTAAGAAAAGAGAGACAGGGAGTGGTAATGTGTGTGGGGGGAGTGGGGGCTGGGTTGGGGAGACTCTTATCTTACTTGGAAGTTTGCAAGTAATAAGATTTCCTGAGATTATGTTCCTGAGATATTTTAGATACTAAAGCATTTTTTTTACATTTTTAACAGTTTTTACACTTTTAGCATTTATTCCTTACAGTTATTAAGATTCTTTGTCTTAGTATTAGTTGTGATGAAGTTGATCTTGCAGCATGTATTCTCCATCTCACATGTCTGGTCGTCGAATTTATTTGAAATTTTAAAATGTTTACAGTGATTCATGATGAATTTGAAACAGGGTTTCTCTTGCATCCTGTTCCTTCTCCACTGACTTCTTTTTTCAGAGCTTCATTAAATCAATCATTTTTATTGCTACATGATGGCAAATTCTACACCTTGTTAGTAGTATCAACGAAGACATGATAACCCATGCACAATTATTGTAAGTGAATATATACAAAAATACATAATAGTAGAATTCTCCAGATGTTTAATCAAATACTGAAACAATAGAGCCTCTGCAAATTCTGTCCAGCCATACTGGCATGTTGTTAATCAGATGCCAGTGCCAAGCTGTCGGCTTTGTTAAATACCCAGATTCCCTGAGGCAAGAAGACAGCTGCTATAACTACCATGAAATTTGGTAGCTCAATCTATTTTTGCTACCCTTGGGCTATCGAACTACTGTTAATTTAGACCACCCCAACACATACACTTCAGGGAATTATTTTTCAAAGCATTTGTAATTAAAATGATAAAACATCATTATTACTCTGAAGATGGTTGTGTACAATTTTGCATTTGACAGATACCTACAGAGATGAACGCAGCATGTAATCTTTATTGGCGTAATAGTTCCAAATCCATCATGCTTCCCCAAATTACACACACGCACACACACACACACACACACACACGCACATATATATATATATGTGTGTGTGTGTGTGTGTGTGTGTGTGTGTGTATGTCCATAACCGGGTTTAATACAAGGCATTGAATGGCTATAAATCCTTGTTGATGCAGACTGTACCTGTAGATTTTGCAGTAGACGCCTGGGAGAATGTTTTTCTTGTTATGTAATGTAGTCTGTAGGGGCCAGGAAATTTATATTGTATTTTAAAAATGTTTTCTGACTTAACACTCTTTGATTTAAAAATGAATCTTTGTACTCTAGAAGCAATTATAGGGATGAGAGAGTCAACTTTCAAGAAAGTTGCCACTGCTGCTCTTTTACTTCTCAAATTTGGTTATATGCCAAATATATGAAAAAGCACAAGAGTTTCTGCATCATATTTCTTAGGAGAGTATGCCAGAGCTGGTCATCTTTTCTTGATTCATGCTCACATCGTTTTTGTGAAACCTGCCGCATTATTGAGACTGTCTGCTTTCTAAGCTCATTTTTAGCAGGAATGAGTTTGGAAAAATGCTGTTACCGATTGCGGACTTCACCAGAAGTTTGAATTATATATTAGTGAAAGGCTGGTTTTATTCAGACTATGCTCCTTCCTTAAGATTGTGCCATGGGTGAAACTGGGAGCAAGCCTTGGGCTTATGCAACCTCTAATCCATCTTCCGACTCTCTTCTCTACAGGGACAACTGGGAAAATCCATTTTTATTTGAATGCTGGTGGCAGTATCCAGTAATGCCATTGTGCCTCTGCTGTTTCTGTTGTGTCAGTAGGACCAACCACTACACAACAGGAAACTAGCACTTTCTAAACCAACCCTGGAAATGAACCAGTACTCTCGTTTCCGAAATGGTACATGTCAGTGGAGCTCCCTTTTGTTAACTCCTCTGACTTCTATTCCAGAAATGAGAGTTTTGGCTCATTTTCAGTTGCTTCCTGTTGTGGGTCCCATTGGCGTGCAGGCACTATTGGGTACTGCCCTGGGTCTCCCCAGTTCACTACATACTTTCCCCCCATAATTAAGATAGTGCAGGTCCGACTCCCAGCCTTAGGTTGGATATCTTAGCTTGGATACAATGCAGGGTTAATATTGTTTGAACAGTCACATTTGAAGCTCATTCTCAGTAGGCCAGATTTAATTAATTTTCATTCTTGGGGAAATAGGTGGTAATATTTCAGCTTCATGTAGTTTGGGATGACACTGATTATTCTGATCTATTCCAATCTGGCTTCCACCTTGTGTGGGGGACTGAAACTGTCCTGGTTGCTATGGCGGATAATCTTCTCAATGTTAACATTCACCAATTTCACACAGTTACATAGATTCCTACAAGGTGCCATTTGACTATGTAATGTAAATGAACCTTTGGGAATAACAATTATGAGAGAAGACTTCCGAATCATTAATTAATCTATAATAGTAAAAGTGTGTGTGTGAGTGTGTGTCTGTCTATCTGTCTGTCAGCACCATAGCACCCAGACCATGAAACCTAGACAACTGAAGCTTGGCATGAATACTTAGGGGACCCTATGGGCATGCACTTCAGGATTATTTGTTTCTTTCAAACACATTTATTTTAATTTAAATGTGTCCGAGTGTTTGGAGCTTGCAGTACAATCTTCAGTCAGTAGGTGACAGACATCCTTAACCCACACATACCTTTGCAGTTGATACAGTTTGAAGATAGGGGGCAGTTATATATGCCCCCCACCTCTCCACTGCTGTCAGGTGCCCCCCCTCAGAGGAATGGTATGGACAGATCCCTCCCTCGGGGCTATAGGGGTACATCATGCAGGAGTCAATCCCAGGAGTGCCAGCAGGCATGGTTTCATTTAGTTGGGCTGGGCATTCTGTGTTCAACTCTGACACCTGCATAACTTTGAAGGCTTTGTTATATCAAACTTATGACTATTCCTACCCACGCAAAGCTAGTTCCATTCAATAGTTGGAAATATTAAATGATAGAGTAAGTGTAGTCTACCTTTTGATAAATTAAAAAAGCAATTCTCAGTGACTACCAATAGAATTATTGTAAATGCCCATTCCTAAGAAATGATTATGTCTTTAAGTGCTTCTGTAAACTTGCAATCAGTGCTGCCTACAGCTGTAGATTCTTATCTACCTAATTGAGCCATCTTGACATGAGTGGAAATCAGATGGCTGGACTTACTTACTGCAGTGGCCTATAGAATGTAGTGTATGTGTGAATTAGAAATGGTAAAAGCTTCTAGTGGCCTAAAATAGGGAGCCATTTACAGCCAAAAATCAAGCATCAATAAATGTATGAAGATTTTTATAATGTGTCCTAGGTATCTAGTCTTAAGGAAATTTCTTAGGCTACTGAAACATTTGCTGTTACAAATTCCTGAATTAGATCACAGTGTGCAGTTAATTTATATGTATTTTAGTTTCACTTCAAGCTCTAATTAACAGCTAATATTAGGAGAACTGAACAGTGGTGACCTTTCTATTTTGGCAAGCAAAAGTACTCTTCTAAAATGTAGCTGATATCCTACCTTAATTTTCACACAGCACTTTATTTATTTATTTATTTATTCATTGCATTCATTGCAATGCATTCATTGCATTGCATTCATTGCAATGAATTTATTTATTCATTATTTATTCATTATTTATTCATTATTTATTCATTGCCCAATAGACGAAGCTCTCTGGGTGGTTCACAAAAATTAAAACAACAAAGTACAATTTAAAGTATAAAAGTTAAACCACAATATAAAAACACTATATAAAAGTACAACCAGAATAAAATTGAGCAGCAATACAGAGATTTAAAAGACAGATTTAAATACAGTTTCAAAACAGCAAAGTTAAAAGACTAAGACAGTAAAATGCAAAAATACTGGGAAAATAAAAAAGTCTTCACCTGGCGTCGAAAAGAGTATAACGTAGGTGTCAGGCGAATCTCTCTAGGGAGCACATTCCACAGCTGGGGTGCCACACCAGAGAAAGCCCTCCTCCTAGTAGTCACCTGCCTCACTTCCTTTGGCAGGGTCTCATGGAGAAGGACCCCCTGAGGATGCTCTTAGGGTCCAGGCAGGTACATATGGGAGGAGGCGTTCCTTCAGATAACCTGGCCCCAAGCTATTTAGGGCTTTGAAAGTTAATACATTTTGAATTGGGCCAAGTCCTAGACTGACAGCCAGTGCAGCTGTAAAAGTACTGGCATAATGTGGTCTCGTTGGACAGCCCCTGTTAACAATTGTGCTGCCCTGTTTTGCGCCAGCTGAAGTTTCTGAAATGTTTTCAAAGGCAGCCCCACGTATAACACATTGCAGTAATCCGATGAGAGGTTATCAGAGCATGGATAACTGTAGCTAGGCTATCTCTGTCCAGATAAGGATGCAGTTGGTATATCAGCCCAAGCTGATAAAAGGTGCTCCTTGCCACTGAGTCCACCTCAAGTGACAGTTCTGGATCCAAGAGCACCCCCAAACTACGAACTCAATCCTTTATGCAGAGTGCAGCTCCCTCCAGAACACGGTGAACATCAGACGAACCACCCGCTAACAGTACCTCCATCTTGTCTGGATTGAGTCTTAGTTTGTTGGTCCTCATCCAGTCCCTAACAACCAGCTATTGCCACTTTAAATTTCCAGGCTTTCATTTGACAATACAGCAGAGTTGATAAAAATCGATGATATTTAAATCTTTTTATTTAATGTAATGACTAGGTTTCTCTTAAATTAAAACTGGATTAATAATAAATAATTCAAGCCTAACCAGATGCTCTGAAGCCCTGTTTAGGCATTCTGAACTTCTATAGAGCAACCATGTGAGGGGAGGGGGTGCTCCAGCCCCACCCCTCTCTGTCATCACATTTGTCACTCTTCTACCTGTGGAGGGCAACAGTATATAGAAGGGAGCCTCCTTATTGCCATGGAGGCTCTTTACATGAGCAAGAACCTTAATTTTCCATTAGTGATTTAAATCACTTTGATTTAAATTAACCCACCTTCCCTGAGTTAGCAGGGGAATCTAGAACAGATGTTCTTCAGCTGTTTATTGGTGTCACAGCAGGGAACCTTTTTTCCTAGTAGTGACTTTTTCTCCATTCTCTTAATCTCCGATCTTCCTAATTTTATCTTTTAATGACCAGTAATACAATAATTCAGGAAAATGTAATTTATCAAATTCAGTTTCTTCACACCAATACTTTCAGTACAAAAAAACTACGGTTTATGAAGCATGCAGCAAGATACTGATTTGTAGTTCCAATAATTGTTTTTTTTAAAGAAAGGGGGCGAGGGAGGAAGCAGGGGGAGAATCAAATCTGAACAAACGAGCAATGCTGTCCTGGCCTTCGTCAGGCCCCATTGAGCACCACCCTTGGTCTTATGGGCCTGCCCCAGAAGGAACAGGTTCTGTCAAGACTTCTCCTCTCTTCCTCTTTCCCTCCTTCTTCTTTCCCTCACCAGCTTCTTGGCAACTGGTGAGATTCTGTGGGTGATGGTAACCAATTTATGTTTCTTGTGTTGGTAGAAGAATGGTATTTTGCCATTTGCTGAAAAGAGCCAGTGAAACTCTTGTCTCAATTTTCATACTCTAGTTCTTCAATTGAAATGTTCTAACTTGTTTTTTCCCGTTTTGGTGGAGGAAGGCTATTGAGGAATGAGCTCATATTAGAATTTTCCCTTCTCTTGCAAGTTCATAATTTCTTTTTCAGATCTGTGTTTAGTATAATTAAAATATAAAAATATGAGCTCAAATTTATGTTGAGGTGTTTTTTTTAATAAACAGCCAATATTAGCCGACAGCCAGTTGAATAAATTGAAAGAGCACACTAAGAGCACAATCCTATGGGTTGTGCTCTTGCAAGACAGAATCCTCCAAGCTAGGAGGTTTCCATGTATCCAATGCCCTGCTAGGCTGAAGCCAGCAGGGCAGGAGGAGCAGCGGAGGTGATCTTCACCTCCCCATCCTCCAGTCATTGTGCTTTCTGCTTCAGAGGGGGAGAGAAGGAGGCTGGAAGAGGCTGGGATAGCTGCAAAACACCAGCTTTCCCTCCTCTCTGTGCAATTCTTTCCATGCCAGCTGTAAAGGGGCAGAGGAGGGGGTCGGATCTCCAGCTCCCCCTTTCAAGGTTGGAGCACTGTCTCTGACTTCAGAGGGAGGAACCCCCATTATCTTATGGCTGCTCAAAGAGTATTTATGGCTATAGAATTGCTTCCTAATCTGTTACATTTTCTTGTTAATCATGCTGAATTAAAACAACTGGTATCATGTTTTGCCCATTGTTTCGTCAATAGGCAACGGATGATTTTTTTGGAGGGATATTCAGACAAAATGAACACCCCAATGGGTAAGGAAAAGAGATGTTATTTACAGAAAGCAGATTAAGAGAAACTGTTTAAGCAAAATATGATAATTGCAGCAAGTTTAATACAAGGCAAGATCAGCATATGTTCCCTCAGTCATTAGGGCCCCTGTATTCTTATCTGAAGGTCAGCATATCATATAAGAGCAGTCGCGAGTGAACGCCAATGGCCTGGCTCGGCCTATGGTGAGATTCTGCCTCTCAAACCTCCTTCAGCTATATACATCTAGTGGGCTTTCTCTCCCTCCCCCACTGCCAATGGGAGAAAGAACTAGCCTCAACCACTGGCAGCCAGCCAGGCCAGATGGTGGTAGCGAGCTGAGAGAATGCATGCGATTGAAGAAGTATAACATAGAAGGCCTACTAGGCCTGGATAACAAATCCAGGCACAAACGTAAGATAGACTCTCATGTGCATTGACGGACATACGTGACGCACACATACTTTCCGCTTTATAGGTAGAGATAAGGAGCGTGACTTAAATGCAGTGGACCCTCAGATTAACTACAGCATGACTTGTGCTTAAAACAAAACACCATCCACTGTTTATTTTCTGGACATATTAGCTATATTGTGCTTTGGGAGTATTTTGAGAAGCGATCTGAATGTTTTGGCCATTCTTTAAGCAATAATTTGGATTCTGGAATGGTTTGAATTGGGAAATTTCCCAATGCCCTAAATTTGTTGCGATCTGATTTTGCATGTTTGTTTGACTTACATTTAGTAAACAAAACTAAAATTAACATGCCGTGCTAATCCCATGTCCCATATAAATTCTCAAAAGTTTTTTTTCCCAGTAGCTAAAATATTTCAACTGAAATATTGGGGGGGTGGGGGGAGAATTCAATAAAATCTAATGTAGTTTTAGCCAAACAAATTCAAAACTTTGTTCAAATGAATTCGGTATTTCAAGAGAGAAATATTAGTAGACTGGGGGTGGCAGGGTGACAACACTGAGATTTGCAATATTTAGGGCAAAAAAACCTTATTTCCAAAAGGAACTTGAAGCAGCTGACAAATCAGAAAACATCAGATAATACTTATGGAATATATATCACACCCATCATTCAAAAAACAACAACAGTCATAATCCCTCTACAGTATTATCATTATGACAGTAAAACAATTTTTCAATGTAATGTATGCCATCTTCCATCAACTTCTGCATCCTACACAGGGCAAACAGGTTGAACTCTATCGTAAAAAATAAATCAACACAAATCTGACAACAGAAATGATAATATTCTAAAATCAGTGGGAGAACACTTCAGCCTCCCAGGATACTTTGTTACTGCCATTAAAGTGCCATTATAAAGCAAAGAAACTTCAAAGAGAGATTAGAGGGAGAGACTCTTGAGTTAGAATTCATCAACAGGTTTAATTCTAATGCCAAAGGCTTGAATCAGGATAATGACTTTTTATCCCACTACATGTGTTAATTGGGACAATTGGAAGTGGGTAGGTGGGAACATTCTCACAAGAATACACTTCTGTTAATTTAGATTTGGAGAGGTAAGTTTGCTTAAGTTGTGTGCTTGAAATAAATACAGTTTCAAAAAAAAATTTTTGAAGAGGTTGCAATGTTTATTTACTTGAGTTATGAAATGGCTTATTTTGCAGTTTATTATATTTGTTGCTTCTTTCACCTTAGTATAAAGATCAAAGTTAGTACATATACATATAGTATAGTTATTATTATACTATTATTATGAAGGACTACACTTATTGATTAAGAATAAATTCAGTAGACCATTCCATGTAACCAACCTGCAAGAGGAAGCTTTGGTTCCTGACTTCCTTTATTTTAATGTTGAATCTTTAAGAAAATTATTACTTTAACAATTTCCAGAGAGATAACCATGTTAATCTGTTGCAGCAAAAACAACGAAGAGTCCTGTGGCACCTTAAAGACTAACAAATGTATTCTGACATAAGCTGTCATAGACACTTTTACTTCATCAGATGCATTTATTTTTCTTTAAGGTTCCGTAAGGGTGCAATCCTATACATGTTTAGACAGCAATAACTCCTATGATATGGCTGGGTAGGGATGTGGAGAGTTGTAGAACTTATTTCTGTCTAAATATGCATAGGATTGCACCCCAACTATCTTTCTTGTTTTTATTACTATAAGTCGACCCTATATGGGAAAAGTTAAAAAAGGAAATGTTTATTAGAAGGGTTTGTAGAATAAAGTAATTTATGGCAAATATCTGCTACGCCCAGAATCCTGATCTTCAACAAAACCGGACTTATCCTAGGGATTCTGGAGCACCGTGCCATTAAAGCAAGTGGTATTTGGCAGCTTTTCAAGGAAGAAGAATTTTTCTTAAGAACAAGGAGCACTCTACGTTCTTTTTGCCTATCTTATCTTTTAAGTCCAGGAAGTACTTTAAATTTACAGCCAGCTTTTGAAAGCATGAAGCAAGTTCAGCCCCAGAAGTATTTCCTGTTGGGACATTAATCTAATCCTACAAATGTAGAGCTGATTTTTCATCTGTAAAATAGATACAGGCTCTGAAGCAGCAAACCATGACTCTGGGTTATCATGATAAAGTAGCTTAGTTTGGACACTAAAGTGTTTATCAGCTTTTCTCCTTTTATCTGAATAATAAAGCTGAAAGACGTTTGTCCTTTTAGCTGAATAATATATCAATGAATTACTACTTTCCTTTCAACTGTGAACGCAACAATGCCCTTGTAAAGTTTTTCCTTTCGAAGATCACATTGTGAGTCTAGGGCTCATTCTCTCCTCTCTCCCCTGCTCTCTTTTGCATATAAGTGAAGAGTAAAGCTTCTTTTGGCAAACTGCAGATTCACATTACATTTGAATACTGCTCAGAAACTGCTACCTGTTGAACCTTATTATCTTTTACAGTGATCTCCATATGATATTCATATCCAGTTTCTCTGAACTTTCTACTGCTGCCATCCTAGTAGAGTCCAAATGCTACTAAAATCAGGATCCAGAAAACTACACAACTCATTCTGCATGCTCAAGGGGAGCTACTCACCAAACAAGTCTTAACTCTTAGATGCGCCTCCTCTTGGATCCCAGCTTAATTTTCTATCCATCCATACTAAACTGTTTGGAGAATACAATATAATGTTGTACAAGATTAGTTGATGTACAAAGGCATACATTCAACACACATATATCTTGTGTAAATAGGAAACAGCAAACATCAGCTCCACTACTGGATTCTCATATTTATAACCCTTCCTTTATAACCTTTTCAGTATTTTTCTTCAATTATGTGGTGCATAATTTGTGGGCAGTATTTTAATGCTTTTTTGCATTTGAAATGGCTTGTATTTTTCAAAAAGATCCTTGTAAATCAAAGATAACTTATGTAATCTTAACTATGCAAATGTTTTAATGGGCAGGTATACGTACTGCTGTTATATTCCATGGTTCATTGTAATAAAACATAACAGGACTGATTTGCGGGGATGTGGCGCTAATGGTGGAAATGGAGTATTTTTGTAGATTTTTGAGGCTTGGAGAGCTCATCCCCAAAATTCTTTTGACCTCTCCCTTCAGAGCCATCTAATGTTGACTGTCTTGGATCACTCTTGAGTTACAATGCAGTAAATTCTGCATTCTACTAACATCTGCATTCACAAGTCAGTGGTTGTGCAATTGTTTATATGGTTCAGTCACTTCTTGCAATTTAAAAAAGCAGTAACTCAATAGTTTCTAATTAGCCTGGAGCTCTGTTCTTTACTTTCAGTTTTGATTAATCTCCTGTGTAAACAAAACAGAAATTGAAGCTAGTTAAGGAGTTGTTACCTTTGGGCAACAGCTCAACTAATTAAGCCCTTGAATAACTATAGTTAGTGCCATCACTGTAGACGGCACTTTTACAGAGTAAAAGGGGCAGTTCCATGTCTTGAGCAGCTTGCAATGAACATGCTTGCTATACGTTTTTCAGAATCTGGAGAATTTAATCATTGTTGGTATGAAGCTGGCAAAAAGTATTTGTGCAAATAGCTTTCACCTCTAGCCTCATTCCTCTCTCAGAGCCTATCTACACTACTGCTTTAAACCGGTTAATAAAGCAGTAGTGTAAATAGGCTCTCAGTTGAGCTTTGTTAACTACGAACCTTGACATTTGGTACCCTGTTGAAACCTATGTCACAGTCCCTTGCTCATTTTCTGCTGCTTTCTGCCACCCCCCACAAGTGTTTACTGACATTTTGCTAACAAATCCGGGAAGGGGGACTTGTGAAATTTGAAGAAAAATCCGGATTTTTTCCACCCTCCCCACACGAAGGGCCTATGAAGTTAAGGTCATAGCAGCTTTCAATATTTTCCTATATTTATGGCCACAAACTACAGTAGCCATGAAGAAGAATGCCCCTTTATGGATGCTGTAGTTTGCAGCCAAAGATATAGTAAAAACAGAGCTGCCTTGACCTTAACGTCATAGGACTGTGTGAAAACAGGGCTGCTGCTGCTTGTGCCTTCACGCATGCATGCTCAACCCCCTACATCATAAGGGCTTTCTGTAAGGGCAGGGGGTGAGTGAGTGGGTTCTGGGTGGAGGGAAGGAAGAGGAAGAGGAGGCTGACGCCCAATGCATTTTGAGACTGGGCTGGCCTAACTGACTATGCTTAGCAAACAGAGGAAAAGGGGAGTCCAAGGAGCAAGGAAAACGGTAGGAAAGAGTCCTGAGCCAAAGGAGGGGGGCAGCGGAGAATGTTTACTCAGACGTAAGTCCCACCTATGTTCAGGGAGGCTTACTCCCAGGAAAGTGTAATTGGTTTGCAGCCCAACTGTCCTATTGAAATGCTACCTTTGCCAACTCATCCTTTTGCACTTTTAGCCCCACATGTCAGGAATCTTCTGTCTGGAATGGGAGTCATTAGTATTCTTTTGCAAATGGAAACTGGGGTTGAGTGGTGATAACAAGAAGTGGCAGCAATCCTATGTACACATACTTGGAACCCTTGGATGAAATCCCATTGAACTCTGTGGAACTTAATTCTGAGTAAATATGCATGGCCTGGGCTGCACAACATCACTCCAGGGTCTTTGAAGGGAGAGTGGAACTTTACCACTGCCTTGCCACAGTATCTCACTGGCAAGTCTCCCATTAAGGTATTTCCATTGGAGTTCTACTGATGAAAATTCTGACCAGCAAAATATCTCAACCTATGCCAATATGAGAGAGATTTCCTAAAACCTTTGCTGGGACGTCATACTTGGGATCAGGACTTAAGAATCATGAATGAAATTCTTCCCAACATAGATAGTTGTTTTTAGCCATCCTCTGTGGGTATGTGGTTTGGCTCGCTTGCTTGAGTTATTTGTGTCTACTTCCTCTATAGTGCAAAGGAAGAAGTGGATCACTAGCTAGTGCTAGAAGATAGTAATTCGTTTTTTTAATAATGCATTTTGACCCATAGACCTTCGTCTCCAATTTGCTTTGATATAATTGACATGATGTCTATTTTGTCAGAATTGCTGATAATTGTTCATCCTTCTTAAAAACTCTTTAAAAAAAGATTAATAGAGTTGCCATTGTTGTTTTTGTTGTTGTTATTATTATTATTATTATTATTATTATCTCTCTTTTCTTGCTCATGGTGGTTTTTCTAGATGAACATGATGGGCTTCGCCAAGTCAGGCTGTATTTTACTGATAATTTCCTGACTACTGAACGTGTTTTAAGTATGACTGCTTTCTGAATGGTGTGGATGTAGGCCTAGTTTCTGACAGTATTCTGTAAAAAAAAAAAATTTGATGTGATGCTGGTGATTGATGTGACTAATGGAATAATTGTGACTTTTCCTCCTGCCGCAGTTCTTTTACTTCCATAGTCAATGGTGTATATTTTTCTCTTTTTTCGTCTTCCTTTTCTGCAACAGTTTTGTCATTAGGTATTGCTATATCAGTGAGGTAGGTGTGTTTTTCTTTTTTGTTTTTGACTGTTATGTCTGGACGATTGCAAAGTATTGTCTTGTCCCAGAATTGTTCTGTTCCAAGCAGGATAATATGCAAGTGCATAGCGTGGCCTGGCTTGACTTGTCTGAGTATGTCTGGATCTCCTAGGCTCTGAAGACATCTTTCTGGAGAGCACCTGCTGGTTGCATGATCCATGAGGCCAGGTTCTGTGAGTGCATTGTTCTCCTTGTCAGGAGGGGCTTTCACTTGCTAGAGTAAGGTAAACAGATGTGAAGAGGCTGCAATCCTATATTCATTTTTCTTTGTATTGCTACTGACCGTGAGATACAATGACACATTTTTTATTATAAACCAGAAGTTGAAACAAGTTAAGAGGTGCTAGTGAGACGTGACTGCAACAAGCCTTTAGTCCATTTTGTTCCATGGCTAATGTTTTCAGGATAATACTATTTTATACTCTTTCTGATTGCTAGGTTGCTAGTTTGTTGTACTAGATTTTTCTGCACTTGTCAACTGCTTCATTTGTTCAGTGATAGCAGTATGCTGAATCTGTATTGATATGAGAAGGTGATGGGGAAAGAGTGTTAAATATTAGGAGAGGTGAGACTATGGTAATCCAGTGAAGGATTTGCAGTCAGAAAATATATTTGAGGGAAGGGGAGATTGTATCACAGAGTATAGCAAAAGCTTCAAAGTACAGCAAAAGCTACAAAAATAGGAGTGAGTGAAGTTAATTTCAGATACATTGAATGTCTCACTTGTTCTTTATTTCAGTGATTTTCACACTAAGATGTTATGTAGAACAGGTTTGTCTTAATTGCGTTCTGTGGAATCAGACATGTGACCAAGGCCATGTTTGGCTGGACACGCCCCCTTGGGAGCTGGACGTGTTGATGGGCACGCCCTCTTGGGGGCTATCCATGTTGTCGTCCTTTTGGTTTCCAAAATATGGTTACCCTAGAACACTCCCAAACCCAACATTGCTGTATTTACCCAAAACTTGTGCCAAAGTTCTGTGCATCTTTTTGTTGGCTCCTCCTACCACCCACAAGTGTGAGTGTAATTGGGCACAAAATTTTGGCAGGGGTTTTGAACGGATAGCAGATTTGGGGTCATGTAGTTAACAGAGCTTCTTAGTTAGATGATAAAGTGAGTGAGAGTGAAAGAATGAGTGTGTTTTCTCAAAGTAGGCAGGTTGTATTTTTTATAAGGCCTTATCTATGAAATTGGTGCAAATGATAGACCCACTTCAGAATATTGGGAACAGGCGAAACCAAGGTCAGCCATGGGTAGCAACATGCACTTTTACCTTTAGGAAGGCAGGTAGGTTGGGGTCTGGGTGCCACAAAAGGTAAGAACAGACTTACAAATGTATATGTATTTTCTACAATTTAGCCTTTTGCATACCAACAGCCTTTGGCAGACATCATTAGGGCAGCAGGGAAATGTGTGTTCCCCCCACTGCCCTTGGTGATCCCAGTCGTTAAGCCCCACCCTATAGTCCTATCTGGAACTTTTTTTCATTAGAGTGGGATGGAATGTTGGGAAGTGGCATTTAGATATCTAGCTGATGATATTTGTTGCCACCTGTACTAAACTTTTTGAGACAGGCCAAGCTGTATATCTGTCACTGCATTGCTTTAGGTAGCCTCTGATTAAGACCCAGCTGTCAGAAGCCAAGAATTCATAAGTCAGGAATCAGGCATAGATCATACTGTTGTTGTCCTGGGAAAGTCCCAGTCAGACATGGAAATCTTTATTGTCCTTTTGGGTTGGGGGAACTAGTAGCCCAGGTGGTTGAAGTCAATCTGATTGGTAGAAGCCTCATGATCTACCACATATAGATCCATGAATTCCTAATTTGAGCCCCAGAAGTTCCTGAGAAAATCATAGATGAAAGTGTAATTAGCATTTACTACAGAGGTTCTGTAGAATATAGCATATCTTTGAGTCCACTGATAATTGTATTACATTGAATCTAGGATCTTCTCTTCAAAATGTGCAAAGGGCAAGTTACAATAAGGGCAAGTAAAATAAGCCATTTTATAGGTGAAGAACAGTGCTCTTTCACATTCTCCCATGGATATTTGGGCTCTGTATCCTTCATTCAGGAACTGAAACCTTCCATACTCCTTCCCTGCTTCCATTGCAAGCACTGGTCCTTTTGCTGATTGTTGTTAGGCAGCACGTTTGAGATTAATTAAATTAAAGTCATCATAGGAAATCCCCCATGTTCAGAGCCATTGAGCTCCATCACATCAGCGATTTAGTGCACTCCCGCCATGCCTGGCGTGCAGATTTGTGGCACGATACTCACATGATGCCATGCCTGTACTGCTGACACTCTGCCTCTTCCCCAGCCTTTCCTAGAATGATAAAAGTCTGGATTATTTTCCCTAAGCGCATTCAATGCGCCCTAAGCCTCTGTGTAGTTTTAAAGGAACTGGGGTCTTGAATGGATTGCATCAGGTCCTGGCAGGGAAAAGCGATCTCTCTTAGCAGCAGGCTCCAAGCCTCAATATAAAACCCAAACCCAGGCTCAAAAGCATTTTTTGAAATTATACAACGCCTGAATCTCTGCAGAGATGGGATTATACTCCCTTAATCCCCCCAAAAAACAGACTAAAGAGTCATTCCGTTTTTGCCCGGCAGAAAGGCGATCTGGTTGAAGTACTCATCTGACAGGACCTGACTGGAGGGAGAAAGAGAAGGGAGGGGTGGAGTGGAGTGGAGTGGAGTGGAAGAGCAAAGGAGTGAAAGAGCAGCTATTCAGGTGAAAGGGATCATTAGTTTGACACGCTTTTGCCTCAGAGGTAAAAAAAAGCGGAGGCAAACCTGGGGGGGGGGAGGAATTAGGTGTGATGGAGGTGATTAGCTTAAGTCCAAAGAGCTACTTTGGATATACCCCAGGGATTTACTCACTCAGTGAAATTTCCCCCACCCCTTTCTTTGAACAGCTGACCCCAGGTCATTATCACAAACTGATTTCAAATTTCAGTTCAATTTTAGTGTTATTTGCCACACAGCTGTTGAAAAGACAATATAAAAATTTGCAATAGGAGACGGCGTCATATCCAGCTGGGGATCTCCCTGCTGATCTGTGTTGGTCTACAGAATACTGAGGACCATTCATGGAAATTCCTATTTTCTGTTTTTGAATTGTGGCGGTTCGTGTGTTAACTGCCATCGTCATTCTCTTCTATGGAAGAAGCGTGGCTGCGACAAACGTATCGATACACCTTTCCTATAGAATGTAATTTTATGATGTGACTGTTGTGAAACGGGAGTATGAGATTCGTAACTGGAATACTTCTGTCAATTTTTGTGTTATGTTAGCATTGCATGTATGTTTGCAAAGGTTTAATCTGCAGCTTGTTTAGTGATTCAGGCAATCCTCGTTTTACTGGCAAAATATGTTCCATGATCCAGGCCTCCTCTCAGATTTTATTAATCCATGGGAGGAGTGGCCTGCTAACAGATGCAGGTAAATACTGGCTTATTGGACAGCAGGCTGAGTTTTTAATGAAGGCTGTCGCGCATTCGAAGGGGAGGAATTCAAAGATGATATTCTCACTAAGAATACAAGTTCAGTAGTATGATTTTAACTATCTTAGAATTGATTTAAAAGGGACATTAAAGGCACAAACCTGTTGGCCTACCACTTGCTAGAAAGAAGCCTTTGACCTCTGAGGGCTTCAGAATTCCTATGCCCTGCCAGGTTGCTGCCAGCAGCATGGGAGGAACAACAGAGGCAATTTTCACCTCTCTGTCCTCCTTCTTAAATGTTCCTGTGAGATGGGCCTCTGAGCCCATCTAGTGGAGTCACACTGGTGGGGGAGGGGCTGGAGAGGCCATAGGATACAGTTGGTCCTGGCTTCTCCTCCCTCCCTGCCCACCAGCACGCCCCCTTTCTTCTCTCCCCATCCTCATCTGAGTTTGTGACACCTATCTCTGAAAAGGAGCTGTCACAGAGCAGGGATTTTCACCTCTGAGGTCATAGCTCTGTATACAGCCTTGAAGGTGAAAATCCTCAGCATCCTGTGGCCCTTATGACAATGTCTAGGGGTCATAGGATTGCGCCCTACATATGTTTGTTTTTAAGAACTTTCTTGTGTGGATTCCCCATGGCCAGCATCATATTTTAATTAGCGTTTCTACATGTTTGGTGTTAGCACACTAGGAGTCTGGATACCTGAGGCATGATCCCTGATATATGGGAGGACTGGTACCATCCATGGGTAAAGGTTCTTTCTCTGCATATTCAGTGTCACTTTTAAAATTACATCTTAGTCACAGTTTGGTTTAACCCATTTTGTTTTTAGCTTATATAATACGTTGATTTAGGTCTTGCCCAGGAGTGACAGGGAGTGCAGTAGCAGGCCTATTTCATAATGAATACACCGAGAGCTGCTCAAATGGAAACCCAATAATATATTTTAAAACACATATCACAAATTATTTTATTTATTTATAATAAAGAGCATAATGCAAGTGTTGCTAATAGACAACATACAAATGCTTAAAATGCTTTGGAATACAGGGTAGTAAATTCAGTGTAAAACAAATAAGCATTTCAGTAGGGCTACGAATGTGCATCCCGTCTCCTTGACGACTATTCTAATTACCTCAGCTTGGTTGATCAATATTTGATCTTTTTCCCACCATGCAAACATGTCACTTTAACTCTGTTGCTTTCTTTTTTGCCTTTTGGTAATTTGCAACCAAGTGAGGTCCATTCTGTTTGCCCTTTCTGGCTATGTTCCAAAGCTCCTCTTGCTGGTATAATGTAGTTCATTGATGTGAGTTTGATCTCCTGGGTGGGTTTATCCACAAATTTAAGGCAATTAAAAGTATAAAGCATTTCACTTAATGTAATTATCATAGTTCAATAATTCTGTTTTTTTAAAAAATACTTCTATCACTTTATGATTCTACACCCACACCCTCTGGTTCTGCAAACCCATTTCAGAAGGAAAGGAGGGTAAAACATCACTGACTGGTTTAGGTCAAAGATGTTACAAGTTTCAAATGTTGTATTAAACTACTTCTTTAGGAGGAGAAATATATGTAATGAAAACATAGGAAAAATTGGAATAGGTTTGCAAAAGCAGCAAGACATGATGAATGCAGTGATGGTTATGCAGTACAATTACAGACATTCCATGAAATACCATTTTCTTAGTAAGTGATGAGATGAAAGGAAGTTAGCTCACCATTTTTTATATAATTATTACTGTGATAAAACAGGCCATATCCACCACGATTTAACCTGTCAGGGAAATTCCTGACAGGATGAAAGCTCAAGTGGTTAAATTTCAATAAGTAAGGTTTTTCTGTAACAATCCCCTATTTAATAATAATAATAATAATAATAATAATTTTATTTATTTCTTATCCACCTCTCCCTCTGGATCAAGGCGGGGAAAAACATTAAATACAAAACAGAATAAAATAAATAAAACTGATTAAAAACATGTAAAATGAATGAATTATTAAAAACATATAAAATACATTGTTAAAAGGCATCTTAAAATTCAACTGGGTAGGCCTGCCGGAAGAGATCAGTCTTTATGGCTTTCTTAAATTCTGGAAGACTGTTAAGATGGCGAATCTGTCTCTGCAGGCCATTCCAGAGTCTGGGAGCAGCAGAAGAGAAGGTCTTCTGGGTAACGGTTGTCAGCCTAGTTTTTGCTGACTGGAGTAAGTTCTTTCAGAGGACCTGAGTGTGTGGAGCAGATTGTATGGGAGAAGGCGATCTCACAGGTAACCTTGGGATTCTTGCTGCTACCTTCAGGACAATGGAAGAATTACCAGTTTGATGCTCCTGTGCATCTTAATCTCTTCCATAAATGCTATTCCTATTTTACCCTCAAGTTACTCCTCTCAGATAAGTTCCCCACAAGCAAAAAAGAGTTCTGCCAGTAATGGAACCGAAGCAGATGATCTGAATATTCTCTACACCAGTACTATCTATCAGTTCCTGGGAAGGTGACACTGGACTAGCAACATAATCTGCCCCTCCTTTCTCCCATGGAGCTTCCCTGTTTATAGACTACCAGAGTAGTAACCATAGGGTTTATCACATCAGGCTTAATCCTGCTCCTTACCACGGCTTTCTCCTTCTGGATTCTTTGTGTGATTAAGATCAGCTCCTTTCCAAGGGCGGACACATGGTTTGAGTTGAAGAAAGTCCTTTCTCGGCAAATTCTATGTTTTACAGCCACCAGATGGCGCTGTAATTATAGTGCAATGCCGTCATTTCACAGAGAAGATAGATCAGATTAATGCTCTTTATCATATTATCTCTGATCTTTTTGAAGGTGGGATAAAGTTCATAAACCGAAGGAGGGAACCTGGAGGTTGATGACATAATTTAAAGGACCTGCAAACTTCAGTGAACAACTAATCTTGATTGCACAATATAAACCCAGTGTGGAGAAGCTCTATGTCACACAGATAATAGAAGAATCAGTGTTGATTTACATAGTTTTTGTGCAAGTAACTTCACCTGTAAAATCAAATAAATTTTTCAATCAAAAGACTGGTGGAAGAATAAATGAGAATATTATTAGTGACCAGTGCCTGAGGGATAGTAGGGACATATAATCTGTGTGTCTCTGCATTATGTCTTCCCTTTTAGTGAAAAAGATTTTAAAGATCTGGGATTATATTTTCTTAAATGTCATAATCCTCTTATCCCTATATCATTAACATAAGCTACTTTATCATTTAAAATAAAAGAGAACAAGCTGTGCATAAAAGAAGTATAATTATCAATGTAAGCAACATCTCTTTAGTAAGAGAGACTGTGTACATTACTTTCATGCACCTCTACATTAGTTTACTAATTTAAGTTGAGTTGAGCTATGAAGTAATAAATTACATGGTCCCATTGATGAGTTACCTTGGTGCGAGCAGCTTTTATTAATGCGTGCACATGGTATCTGTTAGTAATTGGGAACTTTTGGTGGTTGAGTTATTGTGCAGATTACCTATAGCATTGAAGGTTCTCAACTTTAAAAGCCTGTGCCTGTTTTAAATTTCACAAATTCCTCCTAGTTTTGTAAGCTGCTCTGTAACCCTAACCTGGACATTTTTAGCACCACGAGACAAGAGGAGATCTGGATCACTGCTTTGACATTTTGTGTATGTGTGTTTTTAAATTTATTTTCTAATTAGATAAACACCTTTTTATTTTAACTTTTTGAGCATATCTTTAAACTTGCTACACAAAGCCAAATGTGCAAAGACACAATGAATGAAGTTTCAAATAATGAAAACATTTATTTATTCATTAAATTTATATTTCACTTTTCAGAGATACAACATCTCAAAATAGCTTGCAAACAATGACCATGTTCAGATGACATGCTAAACCATGGTGGTTAAGCATTTTGAGCTAAACATTATGGCTTAGTGTGTCATGTGAACTATTCCTAACCATGGCTGCTCCATAACCATGGTTTAAACATGCTCACTAACTATTTGCTGCAAAAGGATTAGTGGCCTAACCATGGCTTAGCATATCATCTGAACAAGCCAAATAAAGGGGTTGGACACAAGTTTATATACATATATACAAAACAAAAAGTGCTACGAAAATTGCAAAAATTAAGCCAAGTTTGAGGTTGTTGAGAGTGGAACACACATATTAACTACCTGTTCAGGAAAGGCCAGTTTGAACAAATAAGTTTTAAAATACTTGTACCGCAGGTGTAAGGGGCAAAGCAGCAGAGAATTCCATAACTGAGGAGTCACTACCAGGACAACCCTGCCCCTTGACCTCACTAATTCAGCTGTTTTAACCAACTGGCAAATGAGCAGAGCCTCTGTTGATGAACTATGCATGTGGGACGCAGGCAATTTAAGGTTTTAAAAGTAGCAAACAGCACTGAGATTGGCTAGTAAAAGAATTGTTACTTAATGTAATTAGCACAAAAAGTGCTGCCACATGCTCTGATTCTCTGTCCCCCATCAGCGTTCTGACAGCCACATTTTGCACCAAGGCAGCCCAACATAAAGCACATTACAATAATCCAGTTTAGAGATAAGTGGGGAGTGGTTTACTGTGACTAGATCTAACAATTCCAAATGAACATTGCAGTGTTTGCAGGCTAAAATATTTCAGGCATTTTGAAATGGACTGTTTGCACAACCACAGAGGGGGTGCGCATGCCAGTCACATGCTGGGTCCCCCTCCCCCAATAATTATGAGAGTCATCCCTAAACCAGCCCATGGGATCTCCAGGTTCACACAACTTGGTTCACACAACTTGGCATGCTGGGCCGGCAAGAGCAATTGTGCCAATCATTCCAGCACGTGTGGCAGGGGAAATAAGCCACCATGTGATCATACAAACCCAGTCAATACTTTCGGTGCATGGTTAAGCTATACAGAATTATCCTAATAAGAAAATTAATAGACTTTGTGGGCAGGATCTGACAGGGCTATTACACCTCTGCTGATTCTCTTATACCCTGCCAATTCCTGGCACCCACTGCTTGCAGAATGAAGTTTTAGCACATCCAGGGGAACTGGTGAAGCGAAAACTCTTGTTTCTAGAACAGGGCAGGTTAGTGAAGCTTGCATAAGGGAGCTACACCAACGTGCCCCGATTGAGAAACCAGTGTTTCCACTGGTTTCAGGGCTTCTTCTGGGATCCTATTTCCCATAGTGGTCAACCATGAGTAACCTTGGTTTCTCCCAAGTGGCTGGAGTTCAATGGCATATTGCCTCTGAGCCTGGATGCTGTATATAGCCATCATGACTAGTAGCCATTGATAGCCTTATCCTCCATGAATATTGCTAAATCTGTTTTAAAGCCATCTAAATAGTTGCCATCAGCTCATCTTGTGGCAGCAAACTCCATAAATAATTGAGAATGTTTGTCACTTAATTTCCCACCAAACTGTTTAATTAGATGCCCCCAAATTCTTAATATTATTGAAAGAAAGGGGGACATGTCTATTCACTTCCTTCATACCATGCTTTTATTTTTTTTTTTTAAAAGTGAAGTTAGCCACGCTGGTCAAACAGTATTGTGTGACCTTTGAATTGGCCTAGTAAAGGTTTTATAGAGATACAGTTTTTGACATTTTTCTTTTGGCCAACATAACTATTGTCATTTTCCCCAACCATGACCAATCTTCTGGCTCCGAAGAGGACTCAGAGGCAGAGAAGATCCCTTCCATTAATCATAGACTAGTAGAGTTGGTAGGGGCCTATAAGGCCATCGAGTCCAACCCCCTGCTCAGTGCAGGAATCCACATTCAAGCATTCCTGACAGATGGTTGTCCAGCTGCATCTTGAATGCCCCTATTGTGGGAGAGCCCATGACCTTCCTAGGTAATTGGTTCCATTGTTGTGCTGCTCTAACAGTCAGGAAGTTTTTCCTAATGTCCAGCTGGAATCTGGCTTTCTGTAACTTGAGCCCATTATTCTGTGTCCTGCATTCTGGCATGATCAAGAAGAGATACTGGCCCTCCTCTTTATGACAGTCTTTCAAGTTACTTGAAGAGTACTATCATGTCTCCCCTCAATCTTCTCTTCTCCAGGCTAAACATGCCCGGTTCTTTCAGTCTCTCATAGGGCTTTGTTTTCAGACCCCTGATCATCCTCGTTGTCCTCCTCTGAACCCCCTCCTGTTTGTCTGCATCCATCTTGAAGTGTGGTGCCCAGAACTGAATGTAGTACTTCAGATGAGGCCTAACCAGCACCAAACAGAGGGGAGCTGATATCTCACACGATTTGGAAGCTATACTTCTATTAATGCAGCCCAAAATAGTGTTTACTTATTTTGAAGCCACATCACACTGTTGTCTCATATTCAGCTTGTGATTTCCAACAATTCCAAGATCCTTCTCGCATGTAGTATTGCTGAGCCAATTATACCCCATCTTGTAACTGTGCATTTGGTTTCTTTTTCGTAGCTGTAGAACTTGGCATTTATCCCTATTAAATTTCATTCTGTTGTTTTCAGCCCAGCTCTCCAGCCTATCAAGATCACTTTGAAGTTTGTTTCTGTCTTCCAGGGTATTAGCAACCCCCTCCAATTTCGTGTCGCCTGCAAATTTGATAAGCACTCCCTGCACCTCCTCATCCAAATCATTAACAGAATTGTTGAAAAGCACTGGGCCCAGGACTGAGCCCTGCGGTACCCCGCTCGTTACTTCCCCCCAGTTTGATAAGGTACCATTAATGAGTATCCTTTGAGTCTGATTAATCTAACCACTGCTGTGCTAGGGCCTTCCAGACCAGAGGATGTGCCTGTACCTGACTCCTCAGATGCAGAGGACACTTCCCCATTGCAGCTTTCACCAGCCCCACCCCATAGGCAGAAGCCCTTTAAAAACAAACTGCTTCCCTGAGGGGGCGGAGTTAATTGCAGCTTGGGACCTTAAGGCTTCAGAAAGCCTGTGGCTGTTGCTGAGTCAACAGTCCCCCTCGCTTGAGTCTCAGAGATGACCAAGGTCCTGGAAGACCCTGCTTGGTCTAACTTGCCTGGCTATTCAGCACCCTAAACTGGACTTGCCTTGCCTTACCTGGATTGGACTGGACTGGACTTGTCTAGACTTGACCTGACCTGACTTGCTAAATACTTGCCAGCATGTGTTGTGCTGGCTTTAGCATCTCTAAGTGCCTTGAAACAAGTGAGACAGGACAACTGCCTTTGCTTTTTTTGGTGTCCTAGAGAATACCAAACTTATGTATTCTCCAAATTTAGAATTCCAAATTTAGACATGGCTGGAAGTTGTAGGACTTTTTTCTGTTTAAACCTACACTCTTAGCCATTCAACAGCAGATTTACACAGGAAGAAGATGATCTTATATCACCTGAAGCTAGGAAGGTACTTTCCCTCCAAATACTAGGTAAAGCTACTGAATTTGACTTTTTAAAATTTATTTTTTTGGCCTAATACACGATCAAAAGATATCTCCAGGCTTGTTAATATAAAAACTTTTTAGTTTTTCTCTACTTCTGTTTTCCACCTACCAACAAACCTGTGTGTTTTGTCTAAGAATGGAGATGATTTTTAAATAACAGCTGGATTTTATATTTTTCAAAATGGGGAATTAAGCAATGTTTGTTGCTTCTTCCCAGCAGCTCTTGAGAAGGCTCTAGGTACAACCTGAAAGTATCTCTGTATATGTTAGAGACTAATTTGAATGTCTGCAGCCATTTTAAGGCTGTAGCAATGGCTTGAACATCAGCCACATATTCTGGAGAACTTGAAATCTTGTACAGTATTTTGTTAACTTTTGAATTGGCCTAATATAGGTATTACAGAGATGGAGTTTGCAAAATGTCTTTTGGCCAGCACTTGTTGTCTTTGCAATCTAGTTTTTATATTTAATAACTTAAAAAGATTTTATTTGGATTTTTTCTCCTTGGTTTTAGTGTGTGTAAATTGTGTTAGACACCTTTTAGTGGAAAGGCAGATAAATAAATTTAGCAAATGAAGAGAGGAGGAGCTCCTGCCCAGCGAGAGCAGGAAGCTGGGAGTCCCTGCCACGGCACAAGAAAGGGAGGGCAGGGGGACCAGGAGCTGTTAGCCACCGTGGAGAAAGCAAAGCGGAGCCTCTCCTGATCTGCTGGCGCTGCCATTTCAGAAGGCCCCCGCCAAGAAGAGGGGCAGGGGAGGAAGGAGAAGGGGGAGAGACCATGCCTGAGTGGAGCCGGCCTTCCACCTGCCTCTGAGCATCTACACAGTGCCACACTATTGTGTGGCTGCTTTTAGCCGGGAGGGACAGAGAGCTCCAGCTTCCTCAGCCTGAACCCCCTTCTGCAACGTTAGCCCTCCTTTCGCCGGCATGAGGTATTCATGCCAGACGTTGTAAGGGCTGCTGACTTCATATAGGTTGAGCGTTTGGAGCGCTCTGGAAAAGCGCTCTGGAAAAGCACTCTGGAAGCTGCTGCCACACGAGAGCAAGGAAGGTGCAGGGGGAGGCAGGGGGAGAAGAAGCGGGGTGGGGGGCAATGGGGGCTCGCTTGAGGCAGCAACTTTGGCTGGCCCAGGGCTGACATCTGGACTGCAGTTGCTAACACCATCTGATCCTCTTTAACCTCTGAGGAACGGAAGCCATGACTCTCACCCTCCATGCTCCCTAGTCCTCCTTTCTTTTTTATTTGTTTAAAAAAGAAGGGGAAACATTACATTTTTTAAAAAAAACATGCTATTGGTATTTTGTTTTAATGACTTATTTATTTGATTGTATTGTATTTATTACATTTCTATATTGCCCAATAGCCAAAACTCTTTGGGCAGTTCACAAAAATTAGTTCGTTGGTACTCTGGCACATAGCATTTTTTTTCCTCTGTGACTTTGGTTGCCTGCTTTTGCTTCAGGAATGACTAGAAGTTCTTATTTCAACCATTTGTTGCTCTCAAAGACAAATTCAAAGCACAGTGTCAAAATGAGGTAAAGGATTCAACGTGAAATGAGGAAGAAAGCGTTTTTGTGAGCAGGTGGACCTGTAAGACAACCAAATACAGGTACCAATCCGTATCCCATCGAAGTCAATGGCAAAGCTCCAACTGATTTTAGTGGTTCCAGATTGTACCCACAGTTCCTAACATAAAATAATAATTACATCACAAAAGACTATGAATCTTGCATCACATTGAGCTATTAAAAGTGCTCAAGAGGTGTGATCATAATTAAATTACAGCATTTCTCATATAAGCCCATTTTAATAACAGCTATAAATTTCAATTTTCCCTTGCTAAAACCCTTAAATGCAGAGGAGTTTGCGGTAGAAATAATAAACATTCATAATAAAAGTTTGAAAGGGGGCTTTTTAAGTTGGGAAAATCAGCAAATTTAATTATCTACTTTCGTTTTACTTTTAAATGCAGCCTGAAGGGTGTGTTCAGTGCCATAAATTTGATCTCAAAAAGCCTGCTGCAGAGCTCGTTTTCTGCTGTTTTTCCATTGGGCATTTATAGGAGTTTTGGTGTTACAGGGGACCAGTAAACTGTAAAAGTAATCCTGCAGTTCCTGTGTATGAAATCCAGCTATTCCCTGTTAGATTTTAACTTTCCCCCTAGTGCCCGCCAAGACATTTATTTAAAAATATTGAAACATAAGCCTAATTCTATAAGTGTGATATTCCCCCCCCACTTCTATTTTTTTTTATATAATGCTAACCAGATCTAGAAGTTCAAGTGCCAAAATAAAATCATTATTTTCCTGAGCCAGTAGGGTGGCTGGGTGCACATCTGCACTAATTGAAATCACAGCATGGCTTTTCAGGATGGAAACTGCATCTAAAGCACACAGAGGATGTGGAGATCTCAGATGTACGCCTGCATTCTCTGAACACAGAGGAAGCCAGAAGCTTTTGTTTATGCTCTATACTCATTCTTCAGTATACCATTGACATAATGTGGAGTATAGTAATTAGAAGTTTCCCCATCCATTAATGAAAAGAATGAAGTGAAAAATAAATTAAGGTACTCATGAACATCTAATAATATTTTAAATTTATCATTATTTATCATCATTACTTCCGCTGGTAAATAGGCTGGTGATTGATATCAATCACTGTCGAACAAAAAACAAAAATGGCCATCATTAGAATCCTTCTATTTGTAAAAGTAAATTCAGTCCCTCTGTATGTAAATGTTATTTAAAGAGTATTCTCTGTATACATCTTGTTTTATAATTTCATGAAATATAAGAAACATCCAATGTTCTTGTTAAATATAACGTGGAATAATTTACAGTTGACAAACTATTGGCACTCCTTTCTAAAAAGCCTGAACAAATAGGTGTAATATGTATGGAGACATTATTATTATTATTATTATCATCATCATCATCATCATTTTTATACTGCACCATAGCCAAAACGCTCTGAATTATTTATTTATTTATTTATTGCATTTCTATACTACCCAATAGCCAAAGCTCTCTGAGTGGTTCACAAAAATTAAAACCATGAAGTACAATTTATAAACGTTAAACCACAATATAAAAACACAATATAAAAGTACAATATAACAGTACAATCAGAATAAAACTGAGCAGCAATGGAATCAAGACCTAACTAGGGCTATCGACACGATCGCCCCCAAACGTCCTCTCCGGCCTGCTTCTAATAGGGCGCCCTGGCATACAGATGACCTCAGGGAGTTGAAGCGGAAAGGACGACAACTGGAGCGCCGATGGCGGAAAACTTGACTTATATCCGACAAGACACGACATAGAGAACATCTTCGTTTCTATGGAGTGGCAATACGTGCAGCGAAGAAAGCTTTCTTCTCTGCACGCATTGCGTCTGTGAATTCACGTCCAGCAGAACTGTTCAGGGTGGTGAGGGGTCTAACTCAGGCTCCTTCTCCCCTGAATCCGATTTTAGAGCCTTCGGTAGTTCGCTGTGATGCTTTTAACAATCATTTCTCAGATAAAATCTATCGGATAAGAGCCGACTTAGATGCCATTGTTATAGCAAAGGCTGACAGTGGAGTGTCCAGCGACTCCGCGAGTAGGATTACACTTGATCAGTTTCAGTTGGTGAGTACCGAGGATGTGGACAAGGTACTTGGATGTGTGAGGAAGACGACTTGCCCTCTCGATCCCTGTCCTTCCTGGCTGGTCGTCCAGGGAGGAGATGCAGTTAGATCACATTTACAACATATCATTAATGCATCTCTCAGGGAGGGCAGCTTTCCATCATGTTTAAAAGAGGCGGTGGTAAGGCCGCTTCTAAAAAAGCCCTCCCTGGATCCCCTGGACCTTAATAACTACAGGCCAGTATCAAATCTTCCATTTTTGGGCAAGGTGATCGAGAGAGCGGTTGCCTTTCAACTCCAGGCAGTCTTGGATGACACTGATTTTCTAGACCCATTTCAAACCGGCTTCAGAGCAGGATACGGAGTTGAGACCGCTTTGGTCGCCTTAGTAGATGATCTACGCCTTAGTATCGACAGGGGGAGTGTGTCCCTGCTGGTACTCCTGGACCTCTCGGCGGCTTTCGATACCATCGACCATGGTATCCTTCTGGAGCGCCTGGGGGAATTGGGAATCGGGCACTGTGCTTCAGTGGTTCCAATCCTATCTCTTGGGCAGGTTCCAGATGGTGATGCTTGGGGATAGCTGCTCTTCAAAAAAGGAGCTGCTTTGTGGTGTACCGCAAGGTGCCATCCTTTCCCCAATGCTGTTTAACATTTACATGAAACCGCTGGGAGAGATCATCTGGAGGCATGGGGCGGGGTGCTATCAATATGCTGATGACACCCAAATATCTTTCTCTATGCCTTCAACAACATCGTCAGCTAAGGATAGTGTGTCTCCTCTGAACGAATGCTTGGAGGCGGTAATGGGCTGGATGAGGAAAAACAAACTGAAGCTGAATCCAGACAAGACGGAGGTGCTTGCTGTCAAAGGCCCTAACCTGGGTTTGGAGGTGTGTCAACCAGTTCTGGATGGGATTACACCCCCCCTGAAAGACTGCGTTCGCAGCTTGGGGGTACTCCTGGATCCGTCGCTCCAAATGACAGCTCAGATTGATGCGACGGCCAGGAGTGCCTACTATCAGCTTCGGCTGATACGCCAGCTGCGCCCCTTCCTAGAGTTGGAAGACCTAAAGACGGTAGTGCACGCACTGGTAACTTCGAGGCTCGACTTCTGCAATGCGCTGTACATAGGGCTACCTTGTGCCTAGCCCGGAAACTTCAACTTGTTCAAAATATGGCAGCCAGGTTGGTCACCGGTACACCTAGGGGTGACCACATTACACCAGTTTTAAAATCACTTCACTGGCTGCCGGTCACTTTCTAGGCAAAGTATAAAGTGTTGGTTATTACCTTTAAAGCCCTATATGGTTTGGGCCCAGGCTACCTACGGGATCGCCTTCTCCCATACAATCCGCCCCGCACTCTTAGGTCCTCTGGGAAGAACGTACTCAAGCCAGCCAGAACTAGGCTGGCGAGTGTTACCCAGAGGACCTTCTCTTCTATGGCTCCCAGACTATGGAATGGTCTGCTGGAAGAGGTTAGACAAATTGACAGTCTTCATGAATTCAAGAGAGTCATGAAGACTGTTCTCTTCCGGCAGGCCTATCCGAATGAATTTTAAATGTTTTAATGATGTGTTTCTCTTGTTTTAAATTTTTTAACTTTGTCATGCTTGTATTTGCATTGTGTTCCCCGCCTCAATCTGAAGGGAGAGGCGGGTTATAAATAATAATAATAATAATAATTATTATTATTAACTTTTTCTAAAACTAGATTCAACTGTAAGTGGGCTAAAATAGCACTTAAAATTTAGAACATGGTTTAGAATATAAATAGCAAAACAGCATATAGCATGGTAGGTCTTCCAACTCAGAAGCACCACAAATACAAATATAAATTCTCAGTTTCATAACCATCCCTCGTGTCCTCAGGATTTTTTTTCTTGGCACAGCTTTGGCAACATTGTGTCTTCTTATGCTGTCCTTTGGTTCAAGGTCAGATTCTCCAAGTACTCAAGTCTCATTCACACTGTCTCATTCAGATGGGACTGAACCAGATGCATGCCACTTTGCGGTTGTTCACTGTACCTCCCTACTTTTCCAAAAAATCTCTTCCAGTTTGCCTTCCAGTGGAATCCACCATTGAACCCCTCTACACAGTTGGATTATTTTACCCTGTTCTCTGATTTAGACAATATCTATCTACATCATGGTTGGAGAACCTACAGTCCGAAGGCCTGATAGGGCCCATGGGGGTTCCCCATCCAACCCAGCAGCTTCTCCCCCAGGCCCTGCACTATCTCCAAGCAGCTGATCAGAGTGCGTTTTCCCTCCTTAACACTGAAAAAGGCTCCCTTTTATCTTTGATCAGCTGCTGATCAGAATGAAGAGCTTTTCCTTGAGAGGCAGAAAGTTTGGGGCCAGAGGAAGAAGCTGCTGAGTGATTCAGTCCTGTTTCCTTCTGAGCCTTGATTTGTAGAGGCTTGTCCTACTTTCTTTTGAGCAGCCATGCAAAGGCTTGCACTGCTTCCATGTGAACGGAAATACACTCATGCTTACTTCTGAGCAGAAGTGCAGGGGCTTGGTGTTTGGGATGCTTTTCGAAAGTGCTACTTATGCTTACTTCTGAATAGACACACTCTTACTAGAAATTGGTAACAATGCAAGGCCTACCACCACCACCACCACCACCACCGCCACCACAGGAATGCAGGCCGTGAAAGATTCTCCAAAATGAAATTTGGCCCTCAGGCTGCAAATGATTCAATACCTTTCTGAGGCTGGTTAACACCACACCATTCTAGGGATTACATTCTATCAAATGTCTGAGCAAATGCCAATAGCATCAGTTCTGCTAGAACTGGGGAACCAATCTATCTGAATGACAACAAAGTACCTCTCCATTATGTACTCCCTCAATAAATAAGTTGCCATTGGTTATCTGGGGCAGGGTACGCTTACACATTCTGTTGGACTAAGTATACCTGCCTAGCTAGCTGTTTCATGTATTTCCGTGTTGTATGTTTGCAGAGCCATGCAGTAGAATTGAACCCGAAGTAGGGCATATATCTGCAGCCCCAATTGCCTTGGCTTCCACCAGTCACCCCCTGGTGGGAACTCCCAACAGTGGACTGCTCAGCTCTTGTTCACTGGATCAACTGCCACAGTTTTTGTTAAAGGATTGTGTGGGACTTGCACCTGGTGATGGAATATCTGTTCTTTTCATCATAGTAAAGGAAGTTATTTCTTCACCTTCCTATTGTTCCCTCACCCTAGGGAGATGGGACAAACTGAGTACTTATGACATGATGGCAGGCAAAGGAAATGAAGAGACGAAGTCTATATATATATATATATATATATATATATGTTTTATTCACTGAAGTAGCCCAATGCGCTTCAGCCCTGTATCATGTAATTGGGTCTTCTAAAAAATGCCTGCAGAGATCTCTGAAAGATTTGTCTCCAAGGTTTGTTGCAGAATTCATTTTGGAGACAAACCTTTCAGAGATCTCTGCAGGCAATTTTAGAATTGATCCCTGAAGAAGGCTCTGTTACATGGCCAAAACATGTAATGCTACTTCAAAGATAGAACTATATATTTTATTCAACATCCTGAGACTTTATTTCTTCATTCTCTTCTGTTATTTTGGATGTTTTCCAGTTTTGTTTCACCATGGCAGGCCTGGCAACTTTAGTTCATAACTGCATCAACATTACCATGGGGCAACTGTCTGCTTCCTCAGTCTCAATCCTTTGCTACTACAGTCCTAACCATTTTTAATCATACATTCTGTGATGTCTTCTTTAAAATCTGAACGTACTCTACAGAAGTATACGATCTAGGATACTGGCCATGGTTCTAAGTATGTTTCATGACTCTTTTTCCTGTACGTATTCTTCTGTAAGATGTATTTATTATGATCCATATGTGCTTTACACTACAAGTCTTTGTTTTCTTTCAGAGTATTGTCTGCAACCTACTTTACATCTGGCTGCAGACCATTATTATTATTATTATTATTATTATTATTATTATTATTATTATTATTTTGCTTTCACACTGGCCATGTTGTACAGTACCTTACAGTTTTGAGTATGTACTAACTATAGTGTGTGTGTGTGTGTGTGTGTGTGTGTTCCAGAGCCAGCTCAAGTTGCCGTATTGATGTCAGGTGGCTATGCTTGTTGACATATAGTACTGTCAATATATTTTCCTACCCAGTATACTGGAAGTCAAAGTTTTCAGTGCATTAATTTGAGAAGCCTCTCTTTCTGGCTCCCTGAAACATTCTTTGTGAGTTAATTCCCATTTAGGTCCATGACTCACGCGAGTCTCCTCTTAGGCTTTGCTTTTTGGATATTTCTTATTATTTTGTATCAGCTGACAATGATGCCAACTCTCACCTTTCTGAGAGCTAATCCAGTATCTGCGGCTACTCTGTAAAGGGGTCTTATTGCCTGACTTGTATGAAAGTGGCATGGCCTCCTCCCATGATGCATGTCTTTATGTCTTAGACATTGATATGATGTCCATTCCTGCACTATCTCTGGGTTGGTCAACTTGCGAGCATCCCATGTGTGACTCCACAAAGGTCTCTCCTGTGATCAGCATGGAAACACAAGCTACCAACCTTTTAGTAGGTTAGCAAATGTTTTTGCAAGCAAGTGACTTTGCGGGGGGGGGGGGCTTTCTGTTTTACTTTTACTTTCTGAGTTATTTAAACATTCATGAACTTTGGAACTATTGCAAACAGAAGCTGACCTGGTAAAAACTATTTCAACAACTAATTTGTAACAACTTTCCAGATAGTATTCTGTAGGGATGTGCACTGACCCCCCGGATCGGATCGGATAGCGGATCGGAATCGGACCTGGGGGGTCGGATCGGATCGGATCGGATCGGAGGATGGTCGGATCGGATCGGACCGGATGTCCGATCCGGATCGGACGCCATTTTGAATGCTTTTTCCCATAGCCAAGTATTGTTTTACAAAAACGCCTATAACTTTTTCATTTTTAAAGATAGAAGGATGAAACTTGGGCACATTATACACTGGTTAGGGATAGTTATCTGTGAGAAATTTCAGAAAGATTGGTGCATGCGTTTTGTGGCAATTAATTGTTTAATAAATACCCAGAAATGCCTATAACTTTGTCATTTTTAAAGTTACAAACATGAAACTTTGCCACATTGTAGGTGGTACCTTGAGACCTATCTGTGAGAAATTTCAGAAACTTAGGTGCTTGCCTTGTGTGGCAATTAATTTTAGAAAAATGGGTAGTAGTGGGGTAAATACATTTACGCCTCCCATTTTTTTATTTTTGAAGATACAAACAGGAAACTTGGGCACATTACAGGTACCACTTGCCTTGATATGTGTGTGAAATTTCAGAAACATTGGAGCTTGCCTTGTGTGGCAATTAATTTTTGAAACAATGAGGAAAGAAACACCTATAACTTTGTCATTTTTAAAGTTACACACATGAAACTTTGCCACATTGTAGGTGGTACCTTGGGACCTATGTGTGTGAAATTTCAGAAACATAGGTGCTTGCCTTGTGTGGCAATTAATTTTTTAATAAATACCCAGGAATGCCTATAACTTTGTCATTTGTAAAGTTACACACATGAAACTTTGCCACATTGTAGGCGGTACCTTGGGACCCATGTGTGTAAAATTTCAGAAACGTAGGTGCTTGTATTGTGTGGCAATTAATTTTTGAAACAATGAGGGATTCATTGGACAGCACTTGCCCATAGGGATTCATTGGACAGTACTTGCCCATAGGGATTCATTGGACAGTACTTTCCTATAGGAAATCATTGGAAAGCACTTGCCCATAGAAAATCATTGGAAAGCACTTGCCCATTGAGAAATACAGTTATGCCTCCCACTTTTTTATTTTTGAAGATACAAACAGGAAACTTGGGCACATTGTAGACTGGTTAGGGATAGTTATCTGTCAGAAATTTCAGAAAGATTGGTGCATGCGTTTTGTGGCAATTAATTTTTTAATAAATACCCAGGAATGCCTATAACTTTGTCATTTTTAAAGTTACATACATGAAACTTTGCCACATTGTAGGTGGTACCTTGGGATCTATGTGTGTAAAATTTCAAAAACGTAGGTGCTTGCCTTGTATGACAATTAATTTTAGAAAAATGGGTAGTAGTGGGGTAAATACATTTACGCCTCCCATTTTTTTATTTTTAAAGATACAAACAGGAAACATGGGCACATTACAGGGAACACTTCACTTGATATGTGTGTAAAATTTCAGAATGATAGGTCCAGGCATGTGGTGGCAAGGTGTCTGCACACACCACTTTGAAGACTGTAGAAAATTTCTCCTGTAACGATCCCAGCGAGAGAGAGTGATCCTAGGCTCAGCCGTTCTGCTTGAGTGAAAGTATCAAAGCAGACACGAGCCAAGTGCTACTTTGTTTCTCCTTTTGTAATGGATACTAGCTCAGTTGCAGCCAAGCGTGCAAGGATCAAAGAGATGAGAGAAAGTGTTTCCTTCTTCTTCCCGGGAGGCGGGAGGGTGCAATTGACAGCCCCAGCCTCTGTGTAAAAAAGGTTAATAACTTTTAATCTAAAAAATTCGTAGCCACCAAATGCCTGGACCTATCATTCTGAAATTTTACACACATATCAAGTGAAGTGTTCCCTGTAATGTGCCCATGTTTCCTGTTTGTATCTTTAAAAATAAAAAAATGGGAGGCGTAAATGTATTTACCCCACTACTACCCATTTTTCTAAAATTAATTGCCATACAAGGCAAGCACCTACGTTTTTGAAATTTTACACACATAGGTCCCAAGGTACCACCTACAATGTGGCAAAGTTTCATGTATGTAACTTTAAAAATGACAAAGTTATAGGCATTCCTGGGTATTTATTAAAAAATTAATTGCCACAAAACGCATGCACCAATCTTTCTGAAATTTCTGACAGATAACTATCCCTAACCAGTCTACAATGTGCCCAAGTTTCCTGTTTGTATCTTCAAAAATAAAAAAGTGGGAGGCATAACTGTATTTCTCAATGGGCAAGTGCTTTCCAATGATTTTCTATGGGCAAGTGCTTTCCAATGATTTCCTATAGGAAAGTACTGTCCAATGAATCCCTATGGGCAAGTACTGTCCAATGAATCCCTATGGGCAAGTGCTGTCCAATGAATCCCTCATTGTTTCAAAAATTAATTGCCACACAATACAAGCACCTACGTTTCTGAAATTTTACACACATGGGTCCCAAGGTACCGCCTACAATGTGGCAAAGTTTCATGTGTGTAACTTTACAAATGACAAAGTTATAGGCATTCCTGGGTATTTATTAAAAAATTAATTGCCACACAAGGCAAGCACCTATGTTTCTGAAATTTCACACACATAGGTCCCAAGGTACCACCTACAATGTGGCAAAGTTTCATGTGTGTAACTTTAAAAATGACAAAGTTATAGGTGTTTCTTTCCTCATTGTTTCAAAAATTAATTGCCACACAAGGCAAGCTCCAATGTTTCTGAAATTTCACACACATATCAAGGCAAGTGGTACCTGTAATGTGCCCAAGTTTCCTGTTTGTATCTTCAAAAATAAAAAAATGGGAGGCGTAAATGTATTTACCCCACTACTACCCATTTTTCTAAAATTAATTGCCACACAAGGCAAGCACCTAAGTTTCTGAAATTTCTCACAGATAGGTCCCAAGGTACCACCTACAATGTGGCAAAGTTTCATGTTTGTAACTTTAAAAATGACAAAGTTATAGGCATTTCTGGGTATTTATTAAACAATTAATTGCCACAAAACGCATGCACCAATCTTTCTGAAATTTCTCACAGATAACTATCCCTAACCAGTGTATAACGTGCCCAAGTTTCATCCTTCTATCTTTAAAAATGAAAAAGTTATAGGCGTTTTTGTAAAACAATACTTGGCTATGGGAAAAAGCATTCAAAATGGCGTCCGATCCGGATCGGACCTCGTCGGATCGGATCGGATCGGAGGTTGATCGGATCGGATCGGATCGGATTTTCCCGATTTTGGGGCGGATCGGATTCGGATCGTGGATCGGATCCGATCCGATGCACACCCCTAGTATTCTGACTCAAAATGTTGAGTGTATGGGAGGGGTTAAAATATCCACCTGGAAGTTTTCCTGTGCAAGCCACATTGAAATTAATGTGTTCTTGTTCAGCTCCCGTTTATTTCAGTAGAGCTTGAACCAGAGGAAATGATTAAATCTTATTAAGATGTCAAAAGGGAATGTCATCATTGGTGGGCTTTTACAAATTTTTAATTCTTCCTCTTGTGTGGTTTAAGGAGTAAGATTTGCCTTTACTCATTATATTTCTGTAAGTAGAGGGAAACTGAGCTTTTACCTCATATTAACAGATTTAAACAAAACAAAGCCGTCTGTTTTGTTGCCTTTGTGTAGGTGTATGTAGATACTTGATAAGGACAAGCACATCTTATAATAGAATTTTTTAAAAATCTTGTCATTCCTTTATTTTGTATCAAAATGTTTATTGTAGAGATAACTCTCCCCTATTCAAGCAGTAACAAATTTCATACCTGAACAAAAGTAGACAGCATGCACAAAATCCACTTAACAAAAAGTATGAACAGTAAGATATGAAAACGGTTGATTATGTTGTCTATGGCGACATATAAACAAAGTGATAACTGTTCAAATCTGTAAAAGTTAAAGAATGGTGGTGTCAGACTGTATGAAGATTAGCATGAGGATGTGACATCTTTGTTAAAGATTTATAATTACATTTGACACTTTTAGCAGAGGGAGGGTGTCTCTTCCTTAAGCATTTTTTGTTTTAAATTCCTGTCAATTCTAACTGTTTAACTGATGAACAATAAATACATTTTGTTTCCTGTAAAATTATGAATAGGAGACTATGACATCTGCAAGCCATAGAGCAGAAGAGTGTTTTGGGGTAGCCCATTTCCTAAGAGCCATAGAAGAAAATCCTACCCCTAACAGCCTCCACCACTTTCGCTTTTCGTGCAATCCTTGCCACAACTTCCTTAGATCTTACTTCTGCCTTCCATTCTTGCAGTATCTATCACCAAAGCCTAGTTTGAGATCTGCAAGCTGGTATGATTCCTGGTGCAAAAGTCATTGTTTAAATGGCTCTAAGCAATGTCGGCTGCTATGAGTTTATTCCTTACAAGATTCTGAATCATCAAGCACATAGTCACTTGATTTGTATACTTGCTACTTTTCTGTACACCTTAAACTCAAAGCAGTTTACATGAAAGCATGACAAACAACAAAGATAAAAATGGACTGTTATCTACAGTGCCCCCATATAATAGACAATTCAAAACAATATTGTAATCGGTAAATACATTTTTAAAACCTCAGTATCAAAACAGTTCATTTGTTCATGTGTTGTATTGGATGCTGTGAGTCAGGTCTTAGAGTTCCCATTTTCACACATGTTCTCTACTCATTGGCAAGAGTGATTCAGGATCTGCAGAAATCTGGTAAAATATGAGCGCCCAATTCAGATATAATAGAAAAGCAGTTTCATGCTATGTGAACAAACTACAGCAAATCCTCTGACTCCCTGCTCCTTTGTTTTCCTCTTTCATGTGACAGAGAAGGAAATTGGAAGCTTCTAGTTAAAACCCCCCCCACAGTTCCCACAATGTCAAAAGTTGGGAAACTATGGTTCATTTAAATTATGGCTAATAAGAACAAGCCTGGATCAAGTGGTGCTTTCACATCGTGGCTTTTTCTCAGACAAGCCCAATACCTTTTGTGATGGTTCACTTAATGCTTTTAGAAGAGTGCAGGAGGGCCATAATTTGACCACAGTTGGAGGACTCAAGGGTTAGGGCTTGTGGATTTCATAAAGGGCTTTCCTACCTCCCCCTGCCCCCAAATAATTCAAGCACTGTAGTATTATTATTTTAAGTAATGTAATTTACTATTAGGAAGAAACATTTTATAGTAAACCCTTCTATGAAGAAACCATTCTTACCTAAGAGAAAAGTTAAAAGTGTTGATGCGTTTTATTTTGAAACAAGAACTGAGAAGTGAAGCATTAATTGTACAGGGAGAAAAATGTATCTTTTAATGGTGGCTTGGACTATAGAAAGTTCCCATGTTTAAATGTCAGTCTTGCTGTTGAACCGTCATTTTGTAGCTATAGTAAACACAGAGCTGCCTATAAGTGAGAAGTTTCGGCCTTATATACTGATGGATGGAATCAAAAGCTGGTAAATTTCAGTTGGTTGAATTGGGAATGTTCCAAAGTTATCTATTGATCCTTTGTTTGAAACTGGGGTGGTGGAGATGGAATTCCACCCACTATAAAGAACCGATTGGCTGGAGGTTTATGACTGGAGAGTATTTAAAGGCAGATTCTACATTGGCAGAGCAGTCTTGAAGAGAATCAGAGCTGAGAAGAAGCCACAAGAAATCTTAATGGCAGCAGTGGCTGAGGGATGACCACAAGCAGAGTCTGAAATCACTTGGGACAAGAGCTTAAGTGAGAGATGAAAGGGAAACTCTAGAGGCAGCCTTCAAGATAGAGCTAAGAACTGAGCGATCACAGGAAGCAGTGACCCTGAGAAGAAAGGAGTTGCTGGACTAGAGTGAAGACTGAAGAAGAATCCCTACAAGAAGCCTTTTATGTTCTTCAGTACACAGAAACCCTACTTGAGGGAAGACAACTGGGGTGGAGCCTTATAGAATAATTGGCTAAAGCAAATAGGATTGAAACTAGGAACGGTTACATGTTTGGGGGCTTTTTAGTTTTGAAAAAAGGACAATCAAGGAGTGATATGATAGACATTTATAATATCATGCATGGAGCAAGTGGAGAAAGAGACATTTTCTCCTTCTCTCATAATAGTAGACCTCGGGTTATCCATTGAATCCAATTGGCAGGAGATTCAGTACAGAGTCAAAAGGAATTACTACTTCACACAATGCATCATTTATGGATTTTGCTGCCACAAGAGGCTTAGATAGTTTTAAAAGTGGACTAGACAAATTCATGGAGGATAGGTCTGTCAGGGGCTACTACTCATGATAGCTATATACAACCTCAAAGGCATCTGACTGGCCACAGTAGGAAATAGGATGATGGACTAGAAATGAACCTTCGGTCTGATCCAGGAGGGCTGCTCTCATGTTCTTAACAAATGGAAATCCAACCCCAACATGCTGTTCTCTGACAACATCTACCATTCTAAGAGTGATTCACCATGTCAAAGGTTGACAGGAGATCATCCGCCAGGATAACCAATCTTTATTGCTACAACTACTCTTTATGACTATTAAGGGTCATGTAAACATTCCTGAAGTATTACAACCAGTTGAAAAAACAACAGTGTCTAGTGACACCTTAAAAAGTAGCCAATTTATAATGACATAACCTTTTGTGGACTGCAGTCCACTTCATCAGATGCAAGAAGTGTTATCATCAACTGGATGGTACACTGCCAGTTTTACACAAGTTTGGCAGGGGTGGGTGGGAATTGTAAATCATGATGTCAGGAGGAAAGTACATACAGTGGTCATTCATAAAACAGTTGTTGGGTGATAATGCAGATATCCCTGATTTAACACATGAAGATTCACATAAAGGGAATATTTTTAGCTAGTGCTACTTTACTGTAAGATCATACTTGTACCAATGATGTATTTTCAATGCTGAATTAACCAGTAATAATAGCAAGTTGGGGGTGATGAAAATCTGAATTATCCTCAGGCAAATCTGTTAAGCACAATTATTTCTCAGCCTGTAACCTAGCAATTAAGATACACTATGCTATCTGAAAAAGAGGTAGTGGGCTCTTTTGGATGTAACATTCCCAGCTTGTTAACTGAAGGTTCATATCCCAGCTAATGGCACTTGCTATTTCTCAAATTAATCTTCCTCACAAGGTTGTTCTGAAGAGGGTTTCTTTTTCTTTCTTTCTTTTTTACATGCATTGCCCTGGGGTACTTGGAGGAGGGCAGAATACAAATGCAACGTACAATAAAATGGAAAACAATATTTACATAGAGGGACAAGCTGGGAGGGGGTCATAGTTCAGTATGCTAGAGCACATGCTTTCCATGCTGAAGGTCCCAGGTTCAATCCCCAGCATTTCCAGGAGGAGCTAGGAAAGAAACCCTTGAGGGCCATTGCTGCCAGTCAGTGTTTACAATACTGAGCTAGATGGACCAATGGTCTGAATAAGTATAAAGTAGCTTCCTGTTTTCCTGTGTAGCAGGGAATGTAAAAGAGCTCCATTGTGTTGTGTGACAGATATGGGGAAAATAGTCTGCCATGAACACTCTATGGGCCCAAGTCACAAAAGTCTGGTGCTGTTAGTACATCACTTCCTTTTCCTGGTGATGTGGGCAAGCCCATGCCAATCTCAGGAGTAGGACAGCAGCTGTGGAACCATCATGGGTGCTTCCATATGCCAGTAATGCCTTGGATAGGTGACTTAGGGAGCCAATTTTGAAACTCAGGAGAATTTCAAAAGCAATATGTGATATTGCCTGTGGATTTACTGTTCCAAGAAAAGAAGTCAAAAGCCCCACTGGGTCTGTATAAAGCAGTTGCTTGGATTGTAGCCACAGTACATAATTCATTGGAAATGGATGTGAATTTCTAAAGCATAATCTTAGACATGCATAGGATAAACTTTAATGCCATTAATGTTGACTGCTGTATCTCAAGGACTAGCTGTGCAGCTGTTGTAATGATAAATACCAATGTGGCAACAATTAAGAGTTTGCTTTAGCATTAATGAAACTGTTCCAGTCTTAAAGCAGTCCTCTCCTTTTGACATGTTGGCACTAATTTAAACGAAAATGTCAGGGTCAATATAAGCATATACACTGACAGTCCAGCTTTTTTACTTTAGTACAGAAAACTGTTTGAAAATCAGCTTTCATCAAAGATGGGAACACTGCCCACTTGAAATACAACAATAGCTTAAACCTTAGTCATTTTCCATTTATGAAGCCATGCTTCCATTAAAATAAACAATACAAACTTCAGCATGCCAAAACCATTACTCAGATAAATTTTTGCTTTTGTGCCATCCTTACTCTGTCCAATTTAAAACAACTGTATTCTGGATCAAATAAGTGAAAATCAAAGAATCAACCAACAATTTCTTTTTTTGAGAATTGCAAGATAAAATCTGGCTTAAATATGCAATAAATGTGAATCATTCTGGTTGGGTCTGTAGTGTTGTCCAAAGCAACTTCCACATGCATATTGGGGCTCCTCTCTTTCGATCAACTATTCTGCACTTCGATGTTTCTAAGTATGGTTTGTGTTATATGTTTGATGTGTTATATGTTTGATGTGACCCTCAGTTATGTTAACTTTAACCTTTAAGGTTACGGATGGTGTTTCATTTTTGGTAATGGGACACTTTTATTAGAGTGGATCTTTTAAGTACAGTGTGTTTAATCAATAGGAGGAGGAAGTGATATTGATCCCTGGCTGTGGACACTCAAGTCCCAGGTTCTCTCCCCCATGTCATACTATTTTACTTTAAACTTTTAAAAGTTGACAGAGGTTAGTAAACTGGGTAAACAGAAGGGCTCTCCAAACACAGCCAAAAGTATGTTTCGAAGCGTTCTCACTAAGTTCATCCAGAGATTTGATCTATTGTGATGACACAAGAAAACTAAGATGGTGGAGGTGTCTTTTAATAGTTGAGCCATGATTAATAATCTTGCCGCTAGGATAAGTTGCAGAACCTAATTTAACAACAAGATCAACTCATTTCAAAATAATTCATCTATGATGATGGTGGTGGTGATGATGATGTACACATCACTTCCCACCTCAAAATGACTTACATGTACAATACCGAAATCTATGATCAATATAACAGGGAGAAGAAAAAAGAAGAAGAAATGGGTCAATAACTTTAAACCACATGCAAGGAAACCTCTGCTGAGTCAGCCATTAAGTGAGGTTTAAGTCTTTGAGAAGTGGCAAGCTTGCAAAACTGGAAGATTTGAAAAACAGATCATTTCATAATTCAGGATTCCTTAGTTCTTCAGAAGAACTGGAAGGTTCAAATCCAGAGACCTCTATAGCTGGCCTTCTTGTACATAAAGCAGGAGGGACAGGGCCAAGAAATCTTATGGCTAAATCCTTTTTCAGAATTTTCTCATCGATGCAACAGAAGAATTTAGCCATAGGGATGTTTCTTTTTCAAAACTGGGTCTTAACTATGGGTGACTAATGGAGAAAGTGATCTTGTGGCCACAGCTCAATGAAAATATTAAGTCAAATTCCATTTCAGGGCATGATAGGCAAAGTAGCATAATGTCTATGTAAGAAATCCATTGTGTGGCTGTATTTGGAATATTGCATGTGATACTCCAACTGATTTTCCTCATTTGGGCAAGTTTTCTAGTTTTCAAAGCGACTCTTTTTGCCTTTTCTAGCTCCTTTGAGTCTGATTGTTAACCATATTGGTACGATCTTGGACTTATTTGAATCTTTTTTTGAAGTGTGTCATACATTCTAAATGAGCTTCTGTGTTGTTTTAAATAACTTCCAAGTGCCCTGAAGGGATTTGACTTTCCTTTTCAACCAGGAATGGGGACCCTCTAGCCCTCTCCCCAGTGCCCCACCTCCTCAGAGTAGGAAGAGGGGGCAGGAGAGTGACTGACCCATGGCCTCAAGGACTGCTCCCTTGAAGGTGCAGCTCAGTTGGCTTCGCTTCTTCCACACCTTCCCCGAATATGTGTATGTCTCCGTGTGTATTTTCCTACTTGAGTATGTAGGTCTCTCTGTGCATGTGTGAGTGTGCAGGGAGACAAGAACATCGGGGCACATGACTGCAGGAATGGTGGCCCTGCCTATTTGGGGCCATGGCCAAACCCACTGTTTTTATGCAGACCGTAGGTAAAAATGGGTTCCACCCCACCCCTACTTTAAATTAATCCTCCCTCTTCTTAAAAGATTACTCATTTGAAGTAAGTGGGCCTGTTCAGATGTCACACTAATCCACTGTAGATCGCTCAAAAAGGCAACCCACAGTGGGTTAGCGTGTCATGTGGCAGGTGTTTGCCCCCCACACACACACAATGGGCAGAGTACCCATGCCCACTGCCCACCTGCTATGGGAAGGTTAGCAGGCTGCCCACGTAATTCCTGTGTTGTATGGCAGGAACTCCATGGGTTTTTCTCATTGTATCACCGGGGGAAAGATGGCGGCAACCATAGTGTCTGCCGTCAAAAGTGACCGTCAGTGTTATTTACCTTCAGGCATCAGTAATATAATATTTATTTGTTTATGGCGCTCCTAATTTTCTTCATTTCTTTTTCATTGACATTGTAAAATGTGAATCACCTTCCTGGTGTTCTTTCCTTTCCTGTGCTGGAACCTAAAGGAGAGTCGATTGCATTTCCCAGTTTGTAAAAGAAAAGAAAAGTTTTTTAAAAAAAAATAGGAAGTGTTCATTTATTTGTGGCTCATATAAATTATTTAACACATCATTTCGATCTCATTTATTTCCCATCACAGTTGCAATCTTGTGGCACAAAGGTGTTATAGCACCTTGTGGGCATGGAAAACAGTCTAATTATACGTTTAGTAGCACATTCTGAAAGAGCAATATTTGGCACACTCAGCCTTAATCAGCACAGGTTTCAGGAATATTATATGCTGTGAGGTTGCCTGATAGCTTCTACTGTTCAAACTTTTCTTAATGCAACATTCCTTTCACAACGCGCCCTCTATAATACAGTACATGCTTCCACAAATGTGTGCTCCATAATCAGTTTACAATCAAGCCAACTCAGTCTGTGCCATTTTTATTTTAAAAGAAAGGTGAAGCACTTGGCTCTTAAAATGTTATTTGTATGCATTATATAAATGTTGTCCATAATTATGCAGTCATCCAAGTCGGACATAATTATATGAACATCCATATTCAACACACTGTCTTGCAAGCGTGAACAGAACTTCCCAGGTATTGCATGAAAAAAGTAATCCTGCCATTAATAAATCACAGCAGATTGTAATTACATTATATAGGCATGGTTTGAAACATCTTGCTCAGAGTTTTGGAAGTGCAGAATAACCACTTAAAAGTTCAAATCCTCTTCTGACATATTATCTGTTTGTTTGTTTGTTTATTAACTCTTCCCCCCCAACCCCCACTTCAGCCCAAATGAACCTCCAAGGTGGTTTTTAAGCTGCAATCCTCTATGCAAGTCTCATTGAACTCAATTGGATTTACTTCTGAGTAGACATGCACAGGATTGCATTGTTAGATTGTTAACTTCAGTTTTACAGTGTAAGTTATAGTTCTTCTTCGTGGTCTCTGTGCATCACACATATGGGCTCTGCGCCAGCGCTGAGCCTCATTTGGGAAACTTCTATAGCTTAGATTTTAGGCGGGAACCCCTCCCCCCACCGTCCTATTTCGCATGCTCGGGTTCCAGCTTACCTCAGTTCTTTTTCGACCGCTGTGCTATTTGCCTCGTGGGAGACTTCGTCCGAATTGCGTTCGTATTCTTTCTGAAAATTAAATAATATTTAGAATAGTTAGCTTAGATAGTTACTTGTTAGTATTTTTCTACTTATATATATAGTTCTATTACAAAAAACCCACAAAAAACATTTACTTTTATTTATGTTTGTTTCTCTTCACTACCAGCGGCTTATGGTGCAGACTGCACTTTTTAAGACCTGCACTAAATGTAGGGCAAAGCTCGCCCTCACGGACACCCATTCTTTATGCTTGTTGTGTCTCGGTGAGGCACATATTGTTGAGGCCTGCTCTCATTGTATGAGCTTCTCGCGACAAGCTCAATGAAACCGAGCGGACAGGTTGAGGGGCCTCCTTTGGAAGAAAGCTTTGGAGGCAGTGGATACGCCCCATAAGAAGCTCCCTATCTCTCAGCCGGCTTCCAACTCTGGTGACCGTGGGGTCCTACCCATCAGTCAGCCAACATCAGCACCGATTGGGCAGTCTTCCGGCCTCAAAAAGTCTAAGAAGCACCCCAAAAAGTCAATGGTTAACCCTCCTGAGGGTACCCAGCATAAGAAGAAGGCGAAGACAAAGCATGTCGATAAGACTGTGGAGTCTTCATCGACCGCCATTTTTCTGTCATCGGTACCGTCTCCACCGATATCGATCTCGTCGGTACCGCTCAGACCGGTACCGCCAACAATGGAGGCTCCTATCTCTGTACCTCCCTCCTCGGTACCGACTAGCCAGTCTATTGAGCAGCCCCTATGGGGACCGCCTCCTGCATCAGTATCGGAGGGTGAAATCCTCGACTCACCTCCTCCATCCACCGTACCGGCTCACCAGCCTCTGGCTTGTTCAATTGACATCTCCCCTAGGAGTCGACAATGTGACTCAAGTTGTCACTATTATCAGTCCTGATCTAGGCCTCAATCTCGAGATTGGGATAGATATTCCGATCGTTCCGTTCAGTCGTATGCCTCACGCTATAGCGATCGGCGTCGGGATAGAGCCTATGAGAGCGACTCTCATCGGTACCATTACGTGCGCAAGCACCATCCTGCAGCGCAATGCCAGTCTGTACCATGTTCACAGCCTGCGGAAATTGCTCATACTATGGTCCGCCAACTGGACTCGGGGGTCTCGGTACCGACACTTTCTCCTTCGATACCGACGGGACCTGATAGTTTACAACAACCTTCCTCACCGCAGTCTGTAGAAGATTATGCCTCGGATTCCTCTTCGATATCGACGGCCCCTCCTTCGGTACCATCGCCAGATGATGTCGTAGGTACCACCGAACATGCTTCCCCATCTGTGGAACTCGGAAATTTCACAGAACAGATGCTCCGCATGGCCCAGACCTTGGGTATTGAACATCAGCAACCTGAGGAAAAAATTGTTGATCCAATTTTTGATGTCATGTACACAGAATCCTCTACACCGCTGGCTATTCCATATGTTCCAACTCTTCTTCACACTGCCAAGCAATCGTGGAATAACCCATCCACTATGGTTCCAATATCTAAACGTTTGGACGCTTTGTACAAAGTCCAAGAAAAATATGCTTCATTTATTTATTTATTTATTTATTTATTACATTTGTATACCGCCCCATAGCTGAAGCTCTCTGGGCGGTTTACATAGGATTAAAAACAATTAAAAACAATATACAAAAATTAAAACAGCAAAAACATACAACATATGATGCAGCTCAGGGCAAGTCCACTAAGACTCATGCTGCCCCTACAGATAAAGAAGGTAGAAAGTTGGACATGTTTGGATGTCGAATTTACTCCTCGTCCGCCTTAGGCATGAAAGTGGCCAACTATCAAGCCATGATGGCTCGCTACCAACTTTTTCTTTGGGACAAGATGTCATCTCTTATGACATATCTTCCAGACGAGCAACGAGAACTGGCACATGTTTTTCATACAGAGGCTGTACGCTTGTCTAAACAAGAACTCACAACTTCGAGACATCAAACTGATTGTGCTTCCAAGGCCATGGTTGGGGCGGTGGCGTTACATCGACATGCTTGGCTGCGCTCATCTAACCTTCCTCAGGAAACGAGATCTAGAATAGAGGATCTACCATTTGATGGAGAAGGTTTATTTAATGCCTCCACAGATTCAGCTATGGATACCATCCAGAAGGCAAAGGTCAGCAGCAACAGTATTGTCCGCACAAATGGTTTAGACAACACCCTTATCTGCAGAGGCAATTTCAGGATCCCCAGCAATGCTACCAGGCTCCTCCAGCTCAACCGCCTTACCAGCAGAGGAAACAATTTCAGCCCAACCGCTTCCGCCAACCCCGTGGCAGGCAGGACAACTCCCAAAAGCAGCGTCTTTGGCTCCAGCATCCTTTGCCCCTCTCCACCTCTCAAATTTGGCAACCTTCTGACGTCCTTTTACCCAGCTTGGACAATAATTGCATTGGACAAGTGGGTTTTGAGCATTGTAAAAAATGGATACATGATAGAGTTCGGGGTCCTCCCTCTCACCGGTACCGTGAAAGTAACACCGCCATCAGAGGCATTACTTCAAGAAGCTTCTACCCTGCTTCAAAAGGGTGCCATAACAGCCGTTCCCCTTTCAGACATACAGGCAGGGTTTTATTCCCATTATTTCACGGTACCGAAAAGAGACGGAGGTCTTCGTCCTATTATGGGTCTCAGGAGTCTCAACAATTTCATTCTAACAGAAAAAATCCGTATGATAACATTCCTCTTTTGTGAAGAAATCGCTGGTTTACCCTAATAGACCTGAAGGATGCTTACTTTCACATCGCAGTCCACCCGTCTCATCGAAAATTTCTCAGGTTCATCATAGGTGCGAGCATTTACCAATTCTCAGTTCTTCCTTTCGGCCTCAAGACAGCTCCCAGAGTGTTCACAAAATGCATGGGAGCTGTATGTGCTCATCTAAGAGCGAAGGGAATCGAACTCTATCCCTATTTGGACGACTGGTTGATAGTGTCCCCATCTCGGCATCAGGCATTCAAGGATGTAGACACTGTAAAAACTCTTCTGCTGACCCTAGGTCTGCAGATCAACATGGACAAATCAGTTTTTCAGCCTACCCAGACAATACAGTTTATTGGGGCCCTTCTAAATTCTCCAGTAGGAAAAGCATTCCTGCCGAAAGAAAGGGCAATGACTGTCCGAAACTTGTCATTACAGATTCTGGAAACACCACAAACCTCCGCATTCCCTATACAAAGACTATTAGGCCTTATGGCAGCATCTGTGTATGTGGACAGATGGGCTCGGTTGCGCATGAGGCCATTGCAACAGTTTCTCCTGAACAATTTCGACCTTTCCATGAACCCAAGGAAGGTCAGGTTAGTCATACCTGCAGCCTTACGTCATATGGTCAGATGGTGGACAGACCTTCAAAACCTATTACAAGGCATGCCCTTTGTAAGTCCAGGCCCGACGCAGTCTCTAACTACGGACGCATCTTTGTTGGGCTGGGGAGCCCACTGCGACAATCTCGTGATCCAGCAGAGATGGTCACCTCACGAGAAAACCCTGCATATCAACATGCTGGAACTCTTGGCAGTAAAGAAAGCCCTGTATGCTTTCAAGACATATCTCAGAGGGCATCATATTCTAATCTTATCAGACAATACTACAGTAGTTTGGAATCTAAACAAAGAGGGAGGCACACGTTCTCCTCTTCTGCTACAACTTATCTTAGACATCCTTTATTGGTCGATTCCAAAGGATTTCTGCCATTCACATTGCAGGAGCAGACAATGTCCAGGCAGACGACCTCAGTCGCAATTTTCATGACACTCACGAGTGGAGCTGTCACCTGTAGTCCTACATTTTTTGTTCGCTTGCTAGGGCACGCCAGTCATAGACCTCTTCGCCATTCAGGACAATGCAGTCTGCGACGCATTCTGCTCAAGAGCAGAAATAGGTCAGTCATCTCTAGGAGATGCATTTATGTTGACATGGGGAAAAGGACTAGCATACATCTTCCCTCCGTTCCCTCTGATTGCCAGGGTGGTAACAAAGCTGTCCAGAAACCAGGCGGATGCCATACTGATAGCCCCGTGGTAGCCACAACAAGCTTGGTTTGCTCCGCTCCTCAACCTAGTCGACAGATTGACATGGCGTCTCCCACTCCTACTGGATCTAATTTCCAAGAACCACGGCATGGTTCTCCATCCAGATCTAAAACAACTACAGCTAATGGCATGGGGAATCCGGCCAGTTGGCAGGACCTAGATATTCCTCAGACAGTCAAGGCTATTCTACAGGCGGCGAGAAAGCCTTCGACTAGGGCCTCTTATGAGAGGAAGTGGAAAAAATTGTTCAATTTGCTGATGACAAAGGGTTTAATCCTATGTCATGCCCTATTCGGGATATTCTAGTTTTCCTTTATTCCCTTTACGATGCAGCATCTATTAAAGTTTATTTAGCAGCTATCTCTGTTAACCATGATCTGGTTTGTAATTTTTCTGTTTTTACTCAGCCATTGTCAAAAAGTTTCCTGAAAGGTCTACACAACATTCTTCCTCCACATCGTTCAGTTGTACCTCAATGGAGCCTCTCTGTTGTTTTAGCTGCATTGACTGCGAAACCATTTGAACCATTGGCAACTATTGATATGAGACTTTTAACATTTAAAGCTGTGTTTTTAGTAGCTGTTACTTCTGCAAGAAGAGCTTCAGAACTCTGTGCTCTTCTAGTTGACCCACCTTACACTCAGTTTTTTAGAGATAAGGTAGTTTTAAGACCTGGTCCATCTTTTGTTCCAAAAGTCGTTTCCGATTTTCATGTTAATCAAGACATTGTTTTACCAACCTTTTTTCAAGCATCCTCAGATCCGTTGAGTTCCAGGCTCCATTCCTTAGATGTAAGAAGAGCGCTGGCTTTCTACAAATCCAGATCAGAAATCTTCCATAAATCCAAACAGTTGTTTGTCTGTTATGGGGGAAGAATAAAGGACAAGCAGTCTTGTCTCAAAGACTTTCTCGTTGGATTGTGCAAACAATCTCATTAGCCTAACAGCTGGCAGGGAAAGAACCACCAGACTCTCTGAAGGCACATTCCACTTGGGCACTATCCACATCTACTGCTTTAAATCGTGGAGTCGCTATTCCAGACCTGTGTAGGGCAGCTACTTGGTCCAAGGCTTCCATCTTTATCACTCATTATAAGCTGGATGTGAGAGCCAGGAAAGACTGTACTTTTGGTCGAGCTGTGCTCTCTTTGATCCTTCAGTGATGTTCTAGCGAGCCTACCTTCCTCCGGTATGTTTTTTGCTGGTTAATCACCCATATGTGTGATACACAGAGACCACGAAGAAGAAATGCAGGTTGCTTACCTGTAACTGTAGTTCTTCGAGTGGTCATCTGTGCAGTCACACAACCCACCCACCGTCCCCTCTTGGCATCGCTGTAGCCTGTTGGTCAAGAGAGTGTAATTTTTCTGTGCATGCAAACTACCTTTTAAATTTCCTTTACCGATATCATATCTCGTTCACGAGGCAAAATCGGTCTCATAGAACTGAGGTAAGCGGGAACCCAAGCATGCGCAATAGGATGGTGGGAGGAGGGGTTCCTGCCTAAAATCTAAGCTATAGAAGTTTCCCGAATGAGGCTCGGCACCGGCGCAGAGCCCATATGTGTGACTGCACAGATGACCACTCGAAGAACTACAGTTACAGGTAAGCAACCTGCATAAATGGTTTCTGTTTTGTTTTAGAACTAGAAAAATACAGGTGTTTATTGCTCAGAGTAACTTACAAATGAAACATGATTGAAACAATCATGCTTCCATAATATAATCTAAAAAAAACTCCAAGGAAACAATATACTCTAGCACCAATCAACACAGAGCATAGGCACAGCTTGCTATTAGCCAAATGTGAGCAGGGCAGAAGATCACCTCCACTATTACAAGCAAATGTCCTAACATCTCAGACGGCAGTTGAAGCAGCATCAAATCTGCCAACTGTAGCTGGCATGAGGGCAGATCTTAAGGATGTTGGTCCTAGGCCATGGAGGCTCTGTAGGTCAAAATCAATGCTTTGAATTGTACAGGCAGCCCACTGATACAATTCAGGCTTAATAGACTTCCTTTTCTCAAAACCTCTTAAAAAACAGGCAACACCTATCCATACCAGCAGCAGCTAATGAATCATCTTCAAGGACAACCTCACACAGGAAACATTACAATGGTTGAGTTAAAATTTAATCTTTCATGCCAGCTGAGGACATGTTTGTTAATTGTTCATTTAAAAACATTGATAGTGTGCTAACTATGTAATAGCATAATTGGAAATGGTTAATAATGGTTGGTTTGGCTTTGGTAAAATGGGATTTCAACATGTAGTCTCACCAAGTTGTAAATTCTTCCTCTTTTTGATACTTGTTTATGCAACTATTGTGTATGTTTAAATTAATAACAACATTATAATGATGTCTCCAACATCCCGGAAGTATTTATTTTCACTTGATTTTGCAGTAATTTTGTGTAATCAGTTATGGATTCTTAACTGTAAGGACAGTTGACTTGTTTATTCATGTGACTGCAAGGCGAGTGAGCATCCAAGGTGAACACAGAAAGAGGGAGAAAAGTCTCAGGATGCCGTAGGCAAATTTATTGTAAAAAATCCCAATGGGTTTCGGCCTCTTGCTCTCTGTTAGGCCTTCTTCAGGGGGCTGTAATGTATTGTTGCAGAGTCCCCTGAAGAAGGCCTAACAGAAAGCAAGAGGCCAAAACCTGTTGGGCTTTTTTTACCATATATTTGTCTACAGCATCCTGAGACTATTCTCCCCTTTTTTCTGTTTTCTCATGTGCAACTTAGCGCTTCTGAACACTTACTTTAGTTATCCTTAATTGCTGGCATGATGCCAAACTTTGTGACATCTGGTTGTGTTTTTTAAAAAAAATATTTTCCCCAGCAGCAAAAATGTTTCTTGAAAACTCCATGGATGGTAATTTATTGTGCATTTGTTTGCAGGGTTTCTTTTTGACAGTGTCACCAGAATCCATAGTGAAAGTGGCCTCTCAGGCGTCTGAAAACAACAAGATCTTCAGCTTGAATCTTTCTGCACCATTCATTAGCCAATTCTATAAGGAACCAATGATGAAAGTTCTGCCTTATGTTGACATCTTATTTGGAAATGAGATGGTGAGTGTTTCTAATCCACCATTGCATATAATTTTAAAATATCTACTCCTATTCTTCTCTTTGTTAATATCATATAAGTATGGGTATAACTTTTGTTACAGATCAAAGATCTAGAATGTACAACTTAAAAAGGAACTATAAACCACTCTTGTAAGCAGGTTGTTGTCCTCTATGAGTAAGAATTGTGTCTGTGGAGTCTTTATAGTAGTTGATGGTTTGTTGGTTTGTTGGTTTTTATAAGCCCCACATTACTACCATAACTATGTGTTGGCAGGCAAGCTACTAAAAATGTTTGAGGGCAAGGAACTTTCTGTCGATTTATTTGAAATGCTGCTCTAGACCTTTGTTCATTGATTCAGTGGACTAGTCATTTGTTGACCTCTGCTAGAAACTACTATTTTCGTCCTGTCCCATCCTTCTTGTGCAAAATGAAAGAAGAACCTGAAGTCTCTTGCGGAGCTAGAAGACTCTTCTATCTAGGAGCTAGAACAAATGTAATTCAAAAAGGCCCTGTTCAGGCAACATGCTAAGCCATGATGGTTAAGCATTTTTGGCTAACCATCATGGCTTAGCATGTCGTGTTATGGGTACTTTTCCTAACCATGGTGGCTACATATCCATGTTTTAACCACACTCTCTAACCATGGGCTGCAAAAGAGTTAGCGGCCCTAGCCATGGCTTAGCATGTCGTCTGTAAGGTCCTCGTGGTTAAGCAAGCACTGCCAAAAAACTGACGCCACCGTGCAAGATTGCCGTGGTTAAAATCTGGCTAGCAACACATGCCGTGGCAGCAGAGAGCCAGCCCACTTGCTCTCCATCCCCACCCACAGCACTCAGTTTGAGAAGCGTTCTGAGATCAAAGTTGGTTTTGAGGGGGAGGAAGCAAGGATGATGTGAAAGTGAATGAGGCAACAGACATAGTCCAAGGCTGAGGTGGGAAGCTTCATCTCACTTTAGGGATGGGCCCCCCTGCTTGGCTCCTCCGGAGCCTGCTTGCCAAGCGCTGCGAGGATGGCGGGGCCACCCGTCTTCGTAGCGAAGCGCCATTTTGCGCAAAAATGCCAGCATGTTTTTTTCCCCTTAAAAGGCATTTTATGTAAATAGTGGCTGTAAAGGGTCATTTACACAACATTGCAGATGTGAATGTCCATTCGCACCTCTCGCATACTGGGTCCCTTTACAGCCGCCATTTAGGTAAAAGGCCTTTTATGAAAAAAAACTAGCTGCCATTTTTGCACAAAATGGTGCCTCTCTATGAGGTCAGGGACTCCTGCGGTGAGCAGGGGTGGGTGACAGCGGCACAGCAAGCACCCAGCAAAACCAGGCACAGCTACCCCATCACACTTTGGGGCAGCCCCGAACCCCAGGGCATTTTCAGTGCCATCAGGCTCGAGAACTTCATAGTTCCCCAAGCAGTTGTAAAAGAGCGGCTACTCCAGCACCTGCAGCCGTGCAAGTAGGAATGTCTCGAGCATCCAACTGTGTCTGGGGGTTCAGCAGAGTTCCAATATATAAAACTGTGTCCTCCTCATGATGGCTTCAACATTCTACGAGTGTGATCAAATTGCAAATGAAAGTGGTTCTGTTTCTCTCTATTTCCCTTTAATTCACGTAATAGGTTTACACAATTACATTGTTAAACCATGAGCAAGTTACGGTTTGTTTTAGAACAGCAACCATGTCAACTGGGCTGAATAAGGAGTCCTTCCTGGTCCCTCTGTTGTTAATCTATAGGCAAAAAGGTACATGACGAAGGTGGTACATGTGCCAATAGAAGTTTCTGGTTGGCTACTTTAGGGGATAGAGATTTAGGCAACATCCCACCAAGTCCAATTCAGTTCATAGAGTCTTTCTCTAGGAAAATTAGTTGCAGTCGGGTTTTGAGAGTAGCACATAGAAATACAGTTCAGTAAAGCAAACTCAAAATGTATTGTCATCTATAAACTTAAAACTAGTTTTAAATGCCATAATTTGCTTTTGGAAATCAAACTGCATCTGAATGATGATTTATTGAAATATAAGTGCCCATTTTTTTCTGAGCTGCATGAGTGATTATAAAAACTATGCCAGCAGTTCAGTAGTTATCAGAATATTTGAATTGATGCACTGATCATTTTCTTGCAATCATATTTCTACATAGTCCATATACCTTAATTTAGCTCATTGATATTTATTAACTCAACTTCACATAATAAATTTAACATAGGATAATTGGTATAGAATTATTTCTGCTAATGAAGTATGGCCTTTCTATGGTCATTATGTAGCAATATGTGAGTGGAAAACTTGATTATTGTCATTGTTTTCTTCTTATTATTAAATTTAGTTTCTAATAGTGTCATTCTGCAAATGGTTCTTAGCTATAATAGTTTCCAAGCCTACTGTAATCACTGGATAATTAACCTGCCAAGATTTAAGCACACTCAACTTTGCCTCAGGACACTTAACACTCCAATAAGGTCAATTATCTCCTGATGATAACTGCTTTGTCACATGTTACTGCTTAATTCATCTGCAAAACTGCTCACCTTAAGTAGACATTTTGCAATCCAAGGTAACTTTCAATACCAATTGCAGCTATTTATGTTGTCAGAGGAGGTAAATTTTAAAGATTACAGTGAAATCCCAAATAAAATGGGTGCGGTAAGGAAAATGCTATTGCTTTGTGAGCAGAAAAGGGGAATGCGAATGGGTATCAAAATATGTTGCAGGACATGGGGGCCCCACCTGTGACAAGGCAACAGAAGTTTTGGCATGCCTTGACAGGAGCAGAAGGACCTGTTGGCTTTGCTGTGGCATTGGCTGCCCTACATTCCTGGCTGCCTCTACATCTGGGGACATTAAGAGCAAAACTACTGCATGACACCAGAGGACTGCTCATGAAGTTTAACAGACATGGGCCTGGCACTATCCCATACCTTGGGCTGGACTTGATGCCAATAGTGCAAGCTGAGAGAGAATGACTGGCCCAAGGTCACCCAGGAAATGTCCTGGCTGAGCTGGGAATTTGAACCCAGGTTTTCCCCAGTTCTAACCAATATATCAGACTGGCATGCAGAGACTACGGAGAGCAATCAAGCTGAGGTATCGTAGCAAGAATTGCATGCCAAAAGGCAGGTGTAGAGGCGCAATATATGATTAATATTTATTTAAAATATTTATAACCTGCCATTTAGCACAGTGTCCTCAAGAAGCAGCTTTCAACAATATATAAAAGTTACAGTAAAAATAGAAAATAAAAATTCAAATTGAAGGCCAGCATGACAGGTAGGGAATTCCATAGATATGGTGCCACCATTGAAATGTATTTTGTGTCCTCTAACCTGATGTTCTGGCAGCCCAGAGAGTAGAATTTCTACGCTAATGCTAGAAGTTCAAAGCTAAGATGGGTGAGTATTCCAAGAGGAAAGATACACAGCTGATGTTAGGGGTTGGCTCATGCTGCAGCGGGGGACCCTCTGGACCTCATCACCGTTGCTGACTGCTCACGCTGTCTCCAAGTGCGTCGCGATGGCAATGGGAGGGAGCAGCTGTTGCTCGCTCAGGGGCCCACCCTTTCCTTCTGGGTGATGGCAGGGGTGGGTTTCAGATGGAGAGGGCAAGTAAGCGGGTGGCGGTCGTGAGGAAGAGGGAGCCATCTGAGGGCAACATGCCCGAGGGTCCCCCAAAACCAGGGGTCATCAGAAAACTGATGGACTAGTAATGGTCAATGATACGTCGTTATCCCTGGATGCAGAAACTACAGCAAGAGCAAGAGAACAGAATTTGGGGATGTTGATAATGTAATTTGTGCAGCCACCCCATGCTTTTGCATTTTCTCCCTTTAATTATTCTTACTTATTTTGCCTTTCTGCAAGAGACTCCCAGCACTCCAGCATGAAGTTAAAAATAATAAAAAATTAGGACACCACTTTGGTGGAAGTCCCCCCCTTTTGAATTATTAGTTTTCCTGTTTCTACAACTACAAATTCTTGTTTAAGGTACTCTTCCTTCCTTTTTTCCTTCCTTCTTGTTTGACTACATTCATTTTTACTTACGTTGCAAATTCCAGAAACAACTTCAGGAAGAACTGTGGATACAGTTTTTTAAAAAAGTACAGAACCTCATGTTCTAGGAGAAATTTGGCAGGGGAGAATTTCATAAACTTTCCTAATCATGACAAAAGACCCCAAAATAGGTATGATAAATCACTGTGCCTTAGTTAGTCATGGAGCTGATATAGGGAGTTCTGGTGACTTTATTTAATACTGAGTAGTGCCCTATCTGGCTAGAGATGTAATTATTGTTGGACCACTTAGGAATAAAAATTGCAACACTGTCAAATTCGGTGAAAAATTACCTAGAAAGTCCAACACAATCCCATTTATTTTCACAAGAGGGAATTTCTCAAAAAAATGAAGGAATGAGTTAGAAAGAACTTCAAGGTGAGTGTAAGGAAGATGAAATCCCTTCAGGAAGCATGACAGTTTTTAAAAGCCATTATCAGAAGGCAGCCTTCCCCAACATGATGTCCTCCATGCTGGCTGGGGATTATGGGAGTTGTAGTCAAAAACATCTGGTCAGATTAGGGAAGGCTATCATAGAGGCTCAGATAAAATGTTTACCACAGAATAGAAAGAGTACAAACAAGAGAATGCCAGCATGGTTACATAGCAGCATCAAGGAAGGAAAAGGAAAAGGCAGGTAGGCTTCTTTTAAAAAGTGGGTCTTCTCCAAATGAGGAAAATAAACACGATCCTGAACTCTGGCAGAAGAAATATAAATTGATGCAAGCCATGAATAAATTTGAGGAGCAAATTACTAAGGCGCAATCTTATGCATGTTTAGACAGAAAAAAGTTCTACAATTCCCAGTATTGCTGGCTAGAATTGTGGACCTTTTTTCTGTCTAAACATGCATAGAATTGCGCCCTAAATCATATAAACAACCAAGAAACATTACCTTTAAACCCATCAGGAACAGGAAAACAGCCAGGGATGGCAGGGCCTTTAGATGACAAAGAATACTGTGGAGTATGGAAGGACAGAGAGACAACAGAGAAGCTAAATAAATTATTTGTTTCAGCCCCCATTGTGGAAGACGTCGGAGAGAGATCAACATCTGAACCATTGTTTTGCGGGATGGGAACTAGATCAAATAGAGTTGAGCTTTTGGGCTCACTGACACATTATACACTTAACAAGTTAGCAGGGTTGCATGGATCCATTTGAGTTGTTAAAGAGTTAAAATATAAAATTGCTGGTCTTTTAGCAAAAATATGGCACTTCCCATTTAGATCAGCTTCCCGATTAGAAGAAAAGTTAGCCAGTGTAACACTAATTATAGACCTCTCCTAATTTATGTCTCAAATTAATTGATATAAAACATTATTAAAACTAGAATTGTTAAACGCATAGAACGAGTCAAAGGGGATCCCTGCTGCACCCAGGTTTGGAGAGTTTGTTTTTTTAGAGTTGTTTATGTATGTTTTTTATTTTAGTCAGTAAGCAGCCAGTTAGCATTGTATACTTGGCCTTTGACGAGATTACTCGCTTTAGGCTCTTAAGTAAATTCAGCAGCCATGGAATAAAATGACCAGTCCTCTTATGGATCGGTATCTGGTTAAAGAACACGAAGCAGAGAGGAGAAACTAATGCACGATTTTCACAGTGGAGTAAAGAAAGTACTGATGTCTCCGAAGGATTTGCATTAAGGACCTGTGCTACTTATCTTACTCATAAGGACTCTGGACTCAGAGTGAGCAGAGAGGTAGTCAAATTTGTGGATGACACCAGATATTTTAGGAAGGTGAAATTCAAAGCATACTGTGAAGAATTCGAGGAGGGTGAATATGTGACGCCAATGGAAATGAGGTTCAGTGTAAATAAGCATATAATGGCGCACTTCAGGGCAAGAAATTCCTAACTTCATATATGCATTGACTACAACCGGATGAAGGTCGCTAGAAATGAAACCTCCATATTTTGAGGCAGTATATCTCGGAATACCAAATGCTGGGAATATACAATAGCTGTTGCCCTTGCGTCCTCTTATGGGCTTTCCAGAAACAACTGGCTGGCCACTGTTAGAAGCAGGATGTTGCTTTAGATCATGGATGGGGAATCTCTGGTCTGCAGGCCAGATGTGGCCCACAAAGCTCCCCTCTTCCCATGCCCTCCCGCATAGGAATTAGATTTGAAAAAGGTCATCTATGGGCACCAGCGGGAGGCTTTTCTTTTCTTTTTTTTTAGTGGAAATTGACCTGCAGGGGGTGCTTGGGGGGAATCACAGCTTGTGAAGGAAGAGTTAATCTTCCCCTCCCCCCAAATTTTCCCCAAGCTGCAGTTAGGATTGAAAGAAACCTTCATTCAACTGGAGTCAATAGAAGGCTTTTTTCTAATCTAGTTGCAATGCGGTGTGTATATGAAGGTGTCTGTTTGTGTCTCATGACTGGAGGGCGGATACTATATGTGTAATGTATATGTATGTGTATATGAGAGAGATAGGGTAGGTGGCCTCCCTTAAGTGTTGACCTTGGCCATTTTTTCAGAGGCCTGCCTGCCTCTGACAGGCAACCCCCAGAAGGTTAGCCACAAGGGAACGAGATCTCGATTTAAAAATGATTTCTCCACCCTGGATTGGATAGACTCTTCATGAGACCCAATGGGACTCATCACATATGAAACAATGGCAAGCACTAAGGGAATTTATGACCTGCTGTAAGCATTTTGAAGGAAGAACAAACCATTATCATCCCCTACAAATCACACTTATGTCATTGAGCCCCTGTTTGTGATTTCCGGAGACATCTGGTTGCTGGGAGCAGATAGATATTGGCAGTTCTAATGTGATGCTTACACCCTATTCTTATGGTCAGACTAGAATCAGATCTAGTAGATGTTCACATTCCATATAGGGGAAAATTTGCCACTGGCCCCATCACCCTTTGAATTGAAATGCAGTACAAATGAAAATACTCCTTGACATGCCCAGCTGTATTGTTTTAAGCCCTAATTATTCATCATTAATACCAACTTTGACATCAGGAAAAGCTTCCTGACTGTTAGAGCAGTACGGCAATGGAACCGATGATGTAGGGAGGTGGTGGGCTCTCCCACATTAGAGGCCTTCAAAAGGCAGCTGGACAACCATCTGTCAGGGATGCTTTCAGGTGGATTCCTGCATTGAGCAGGGGGTTGGACTTGATGGCCTTATAGGCCCCTTCCAACTCTACTATTCTATGATTCTATTATGCTGGAATCAAAACACGTGTGTGCCCTGCCCATACATAAAAATAAAACATCAAGCTGTCAATTAAACAATTTCCTCTCCCAAATATTTTTAATACTCCTGAACCAGTTATCAAGTAGCATGGCTTCATATTAATGGTATGGAATCTTTACAAAAATGAATAATTAAAAATATTTGAATAGTGCATCAAGCATATTATTCTTATGGATATTAATTTGTATATTGTTTTTGGTGTATGTATCAAGGTAGTTGCATTAGCTCAATGGGAGACACCATTTTCTACCTTTGGTTACAATTCCATAACTGTGGATTGTTTATTATTATTATTGCTGTTGTTAATGTTATTGTTAACATTCATTTGCTGCTTTTTCACCACTCATTGGCCTGTATTATACCCATTGGTTGTGGATTTGTTTGAGTTCTGTATTCTATCATGGGATTTAGTAGACCCTGGACATCTACCTGCCAACATGGTCTTCTAATTAATTCTATATAGGAATATGTGTGTAAGAAAACATAGTGTCGTCTGTGTTGCTCTAACAGATAGTGACATTTAAGACAGGTTCATAGATGCTGATGTCTGGTTTTCTTTATAATGCAGCATAAGCAAATAGCAACCTGTCGCAATAACCTATAACGGGAGACAGTGAGGCAGCATTCAAGGCTGCTTTCATTTGAGAAAAACAAATGTTGCTTGGGTTTTATTTTTAAATCTTGTTCTGATCCTTTAGAGATAATTTTATCCGTTATTTTCTGTGGAAGATATTGAATTTTCAATTATGAAATGGCTGTGGCATCTTTATCATTGCTACTAAATTAACAGAGCAATCTTCTTCCATACTATCTGAGTATCTGATAAATCACCTTCTGCTGGAAAATGAGCTGCTCAATAGCACCAGGGTGGTTCACAGTGCCAATGGCATGTTATAAAGCTTTGCGGTGGAAAGGATTCTGCGACACCCCTGAGCTATTTCAGCTGCTAGGTGAGCCTCCTCCCCCTCCATCCTTCTTTCTGCTAACTGCAGTTTTACTAAGATGAAATGCTTTTAAATCATAGGTAATCTCTGCAACTGCTGTTGATAGAACTTCTGTTATGGGAATGATCTGAATCATTTTGGAGTTAATCATACCACATATAAAACAACACATTTCTATATGATCCACCTGTTTCAATTAATCTTTCGCGTTATCAGTGTTAGGTTGATTGCTGCAGTATAAAATCACATGTAATAGATATTTAAGTTTACTTACTATGTTGTGAATGAAAGGAGAATCTGCAGCCCACATATTTAAGATACCACTCACATCACAAGCTATTTTAGTAATTATGCCTTCCTATCTTAAAAGCCAATTTTCTCATAATGAAAAAATGTACTCACTTCTACAGAACAGAGCTGTAGAGAAAGCTTTGCTTCTTAATAGTAAAGAGGCTTTCCGATGGCCGCTCTGTAAAGTGAGTTGTTCTTTATTACCGTATCTTAGATATTTCTTAGATAAAGAATTTTAAAATAAAATAAAAATCATAAACCTCTGTTAAGTGTCATATAAGAGAGCAGAGTTTGTGAGAATATACTGCTGTGTTTATTCAGAAGTAATAATAATATTTTGTTATAGTTTATAGTACCTTTGGGGAAATACCTCTTTAAAATTAACCAAGATATAACTGTACTTTGAACTGCACAAAGAACCAGAAGAAAACTCTTATTCATTTTTTTTTCAATTCAATAATTTATTGTGCTAGCTCTGTAACAAAATGTAAGTCCAGACTATTTTAAGAGGAATAAAATCAGGACTCACTTGTCCTTGTTGTCTCCTGTTACAGGGTTTCCAAAATGAAAAGGAATATAACTATTCAGTATTACAATTCATAGAATCATAGAATAGTAGAGTTGGAAGGGGCCTTTAAGGCCATCGAGTCCAACCCCCTACTCAATGCAGGAATCCACCTTAAAGCATACCTGACAGATGGCTGTCCAGCTGCATCTTGAAGGCCTCTAGTGTGGGAGAGCCCACAACCTCCCTAAGTAATTGATTCCATTTTCGTGCTGCTCTAACAGTCAGGAAGTGTTTCCTGATGTCCAGTCCGAATCTGGCTTCCTGTAACTTGAGCCCATTATTCCGTGTCCTGCGTTCAGGGATGATTGAGAAGAGATCCTGGTCCTCCTCTGTGTGACAACCTTTCAAGTATTTGAAGAGTGCTGTCATGTCTCCCCTCAGTCTTCTCCAGGCTAAACATGCCCAGTTCTTTCAGTCTCTCCTCATAGGGCTTTGTTTCCAGACCCCTGATCATCTTTGTTGCCCTCTTCTGAACATGCTCCAGCTTGTCTGCACCCTTCCTGAAGTGTGGTGCCCAGAACTGGATGCAATACTCTAGATGAGGCCTAACCAGTGCTGAATAGAGGGTAACCAATTGTTGTTTAGCTATTTAAAAGATCCCCTTCATATTATTCTCTGCAGTTTAAAAATCCCTAGACTGTCAGCCTTTCTTCATCATACACTGCACTCCTAATTCTGTCTCAATTTGATTAATCTTTTCAGTCCTCTATTTTGTATCCTCCTAAAATAGTAGTGGCCAAAACTGGACACCAAAACTATTTGAAAAGTGCTTTAAGCTGTTCTTTTTTTATACAAACCAAAATGGCATTTGCTTTTCCTGCAAAAGTAACATATTGCTGATTCACACTTCGATGTGATCAACTAAAATAACCCCCAGGTTCCTTTCTATACTGCCTGTTTTTCTCCTAAATTTTTCCAAATGTTTTTTTCCTTTCAGTCTGAGATGCTTTTCTCTCTTTTTCAAAGTGTGATTGCATTTCATCTTGGAAATCTTGAATGCCAATAGCATTTTGAATATCAATCCTATTTCTGTAATGTCTTACATTGTTCCTGCTTAAGGATCATCTTTTACTAAAGTAGATTTCAAACAACCCTACACGTCAAAGAAGACTTCTCTGGATGCCTATTGTTAGTTAGATCCAGCATGCTTTGTATTCTTTCTCCATCTCCAATACTATGCACGTACATCCCATCTATAGCCTGAAATGGTACAGTCTGTGGAAAGCTGTAAGACTTCATTTTGTTAACTGTATAACTACCTCTTTCTAAGCTTAGCCTTCAACTGAATCCATGGCGAAGCCTAAATTATCAAACATGGTGTTCTTCTTTTATAATTAAAACACACACACACACACACATATATATATATATATATATATATATATATATATAATCAAATATCGATGGGACAGTCCATATGACCCACATATACTCCTTCAGGAGTGTGATGCTGTTGATTATCTTGGGCCTCTCAGTGCTATTTGATACCATTGACAATTATATCCCTTCCAGGTTGCTTTGCTGGCATGGAATTGGAAGGTAAAGGTATTGTGGTGGCTCCAGTAATTAATGGAGGGTTGGTTCCAGAGAAATGGGAGATTGTTGTTCCATCCTATGACCTTTGGCCTATGGTGGTCTACAGGGCTCCATTTTATCACCCATCCCTTTTAACATCTACCTGAACTTCTGGGTGAGGTCATGGTGAGGTGTGAACTGAAAAGTAATCAATATGCTGTTGCCACCTAGCTCCACCTCTCACCTCCATTTTCTGATCCTTGCAAGGTAGTGAGCCAAGTGAGAATCAACAGATACACGTTTGTAAAGCTATGGATCCTATAACACAAATGGTTCAACTTTTAAAAAAGATTTTCAAAGTTCAAGCAGTTGGCCCAGCTGGGTTAGGTGAGTTGAGAGATACAGGATGGCTTCTGTCTTGATGCAAAAACTGCAAGAACACCAAGTGATTGCTGTCATATTTGCAACAGGGGCATTGTAGATGATATCCTCTGTAGTCTACTTCTCCCTGCTGAACATGAAAAAGATTATGAAGGAAGCTTTTGATAACCATGTTAGAGGAGGACAATGTGTCACATGTCAAAGGGCAAAATTTTACATGAAGTTCCAGGGGAAACTGGAGGTGCCAGGACCAAGAGGAAAGTCTACACACCCTAGCTGAATAATTGAAGGGGCACGATACCTGTGAGTATAAAAGATACAAAATAGTCTTCAGCTGGATTGTACTCTTACATTAGCCAGTGCACTAGCAAAAATGAGAATGCATGAAACCATAACTAAGCAACAGTTGGACTTCCATGCTAACCCCTCAAACAATGTTATGCCAGATAATGTGGCCACAAACAAAATGAAGAATAAAATGGGGAAAATATAGTCAAAATAAAAATACAAAGTAAAACCTTAGCATAGAGTGAGACCAAGATGGTCACCATACTTCAAGACAGAACATATGTGGAAGATGTGGTTGGAAACATGCCCATAAGTGTCAACAATGCCCTATGAAGGAAGTAGAACTTAGGCGGTGCCACAAAATAATGCTTACAACTGTAAAAATGGAGCAGGTACAAATAATAATGGCCAATGATAAGAAACCTGTGTAACCCATATTTTTGGGGTCTACAATGTCCAAAGAACAGATGTCATCTTAATATCCAAACATAAATGTAAATAGAAAAATGATTTCAATTTAAAATTGATACAGGAGATGTTGTCACTGCAATTCCCACAAAAGGTATGATCCATATTGAGATGTACAGTTACAACCAATGTAGAGCCAGTAACAATACACTGGAAATCTGGAGGTTCAGTGCAATATTGGAAAACAAGAGGGGAACGTTCTTCATCTGTGTGTGCGATACAGGACCTCACTGCACACCTATTGAGGTTGCTTGCAATATAGCAACTACATCTAGTACGGAGACTGGAGAATTATACATTATATAAAACAAATGAAATATTTCAGATATATATTCCCATTTTTTTTCAGGACTGGGCAAAATATCAGGAGACTATAAATAAAAATGATGCTAACAGCCATTTGTTTTGCCTTGACAGAACAGTGCCGAGTCCCAATTCCTTTGCCACTAAGTTGAAAGGTTAATTAACTAGAATGGAAAAGAAAAGATAGGAGTCATTTCTGTGACAGATGATTCTACTGAATGATGTACAGGAAAGTCTGTAATGTCAAAAACCAGTGGGGAAATCTGCATTTACAAGGATCTAACACAACTTAACAAACGTGTTTGCAGGGATGAGCACATGCTTCTTGCAATTGATCAGACATCGGCTCAGTCATCAGGAGCCAAGATATTTGCAAAGTTTGACGCTACAGCTGGCTTTTGCAAATCCCCCTTTTCTGAGGAACCCAGGCCATTTTCCTGACTCTTTTTTATTATTCCATCAGCTTCCATTTGGTATTTCATTCGCCTCTGATCACTTCCAAAAGAGATTTTCTCAAATTGGATTTCTGCCAGATAGATGATATGCTGGTTTATGGCAAGGATAAGCAGGAATATGATGAGAGGTTGCATGTATTCAGCAGGCCCCACCACTGGCACAGTAGGGAGTTAATAGTTCTAAACACAACCCAAAGCAAGCGTAAACGCTTGTTTCCGGAGTGGGGCAGGTCATCAGAGCTTCCAGAAGGAACCTGTTTAATTTTTGGAACCTGTTCATCTTTCCATGTTGAGACCTTCAGTAACCTAGCAGAAGCTATCTTCAGCAACTTGGATATATTAAGTATGTGCAAAGTATTTCTATACATGTGTACTTTAAAGGTACACATGTATACCTGGCTGTGGCAAGGTACTCTCCAAGTACCTTGAGAATGTGCAAGCTTGTCTGTGATCTAGTGGCCTGGCAGCCTCTGCTTGGAGGTGTATGGGATCTCTCTAGGTGGTGACTGTGATTCTCCTTCGTGGTCTCTGCATCACACATGGGCTCTGCGCCTGCGCGGAGCACCATTCGGGAAACTTCTTTAGCTAAGGTGTTTTGGGCAGGAACCCCTCCCCCTCGGTGCAGTACGCACACTCAGCAGGGGTTCCCGCCCATTCTCCTCAGTTCTCTTTCGACCGCCATCATGGCTGCACCTTTCTGAGGACTTCTCTCATAATCTCTTCGGCGTTTCTTCTATATTTAAAAAAGTACTTTAAAGGTCACATATGGCTGTGGCAAGGCACTCTCCAAGTACTTTGAGAATGTGAAAGCTTGTCTGTGATCTAATGGCCTGGCAGCCTCCGCTTGGAGGTGTATGGGATCTCTCTAGGTGGTGACAGTGATTCTCATGACTGTGGCAGCATTTTCTCACAAGGGCTATTAATATAGACTCCACATAGATACACTGGTTCACACAATGGCATCTGAGTGCAGTCTGGCTATATGGCGTTTGTCCCTGCATAGAGACCACATTCAATGGCAAACAGCCCAAACAAACAGGTGTAAGTTTGATCTCCACAATAACTTTATTCTTTATGGATGTAATGATCTCTCATGAGCAAGAATATGTGTTTTTTAAAAAGTATTCTCATAACCCCCCTTAACATTGGTACCAAAACCTTTTAGTTTGATGTCGATTTTTTATTTTTTATTTTTTTTGCTTTAGTGGACTGCTTCAAAAGGTTTGTGTTGCCCCTGAAAGTTTTCAAAAGAGGATGAAATACCTGATTTGTCACCTTGCTGAAATAACCTGAGGTGGAAGATACCAAACACTTATTTCTGGATTTAAGCATTTTAATGGAAGCACCTTGTTGTAGTTCCAAGGTAGCAGCCACTTCCACAGGGGTTCAGCTTGTATATGTTTTCTGAGACTATTTGTTTCAGTGTTTTCCAAGGCATTATAGTTACCATAGCAATGGTTTCATCAACCCAATCCCAGACTACTTCTGAGGCAGAAAATAATACAAGCTACATGAACTATGATTGTTTTTACACGAGGAATGTGTGAGCAAAAATAATGGTTGAACTGGCTTATGCCAGCAAGGGTTCCTCACTGTCTAATGAAACCTGTTGCAGAATATCAGTGTTTGTACTAGAAATTATTCAGAAAAAGAAAAATCTGCAAAAGGTGCAAAAGTGTTTATTCCAGCAACATCTCAGATGTCACCCTGAACAGTTTATGTTGGAAGGACGTGGACCAGTAGCTATTAATACATTACCATTCAGTCTTCATGGTTGAACTATTGCTTAAGGCTGAATTTGTGCAAAGAGTTATCAGAATCAGCTCCAGAACCTGTTTGTAGTGCCAGGTTCTAGCCCTGGGAATCTGTGGAGTAATAATGAAGAGTGCCTCTGAGCTTGTGCAGTGTGAATTTCTCATTAGGGAGATATACACAGATGTTGTTTGTGTGTAAGGCACAGTTAACATTATCTATATTATTTTAACATAACTTGTATTGTTACTGGCTTACATTTGTAAGAAATTTTAAAGGAAGTATTTGGAGAAAAATATAATACTTTGAAGGCTGAGACTGCAAAATTGAGGAGAAGGATTTCATTTTTGCTACAATAGCAACAAGCCAAATACCTCGATTTTTAGCAGAATCCTTTTTCTGCCTGCAAGGTTTTTTTTTGTTCAGATACAGTCCCTTGCATAAGTATTCACACACACACACACACACACACCTTTGACTTGTCTTGACGTGTCCACATTTTGTGTTACAAACGAATTAAAATGGAGTTAATTGGCATGTTTTATCATTTGATTTACACAACATACATAACATTTTAAAGGTGCAATATATTTTTATTGTAGCACAAAAGTTAAGTAAATAAAAACAAACTACCGTATTTTCCGGCGTATAAGACGACTTTTTAACCCTGGAAAATTGTCTCTAAAGTCGGGGGTCGTCTTATACGCCGGGTATAGGATGGACGGAGGGGGGCTGCAGTAGCCGCCGGCGCCGGACGGGAGCGGGCGTCCAGGAAAGGTAAGGAAGGGGCGCACGGAGGGGAGGAGGGGGCGTACGGAGGGGAGGAGGGGGGCCCTTACCTTTCCTGGATGCCCGCTCCCGTCTGGCGGCGGCGGCGGCTACTGCCAGGGGGCTTCGCGGCCTGCTCTAGAGTAGAGCGCCTGGTGATCGCATCACCCGGCGCGCTTACTCTAGAGCAGGCCGCAAAGCCCCCTGGCAGTAGCCGCCGGCGCAGGACGGGAGCAGGCGTCCAGGAAAGGTAAGGAAGGGGCGCACGGAGGGGAGGTGGGGGGGGCGCGGAGAGGAGGTGGGGGTGCCCAATAGTTGCCACTTTAAGGGAGGAGGCTTTGGATGACCCTAAAAGGGCGTGAATTAAATTCCTGGAGGAGAAAGTTATCAATGCTACTAGACCTCATGGCTTTGTACTGCCTCAAGCAGATGTTTGTTTTATTCATCAAGGCGTGACTGCCGATTGTTTAATAACAGCAACAAAATCACCTCCTCCCCTATACCTACACAGCCTAAATTAGACTACTGACGTGAAGAGAGGTTGGAGGAACCAGGGGTGGTTTTGCTTCACTCAGTTCTGCTCCTCCAAACTCATCCCAAACTCTATATTTTAACTGGAAAAGTTGGGGGTCGTCTTATACGCCCGGTCGTCTTATACGCCGGAAAATACGGTAGCATTTGTTGATTGCATTGATATTCACCCCCCTGAATCAATACTTGGTAGAGGCACCTTTGGCAGCAATTACAGTTGTGAGTCTTCTGGGGTAAGTCCCTACCAGCTTTGTACATCTGGATCCTGCAAGATTTACTCATTCTTCTTGGCAAAATTGCTGAAACTTTGACAGGTTGGATGGGAACTATTGGTGAATAGCAATTTTCAAGTCTTGCCACGGATTCTCAATTAGATTGCAATTTGGGAATAATAAAATAAAACTACTGAAGGTCAAAATAAAACAGTCTTGTCTACCAGTCTGTAGACTGGGAGGCAGAGTGTCATAAATTAAGCAGTGTAACTCGAGAAACAGAGATAAGTGTCCATAAATCAGTCCCGTGTTGAGAGCCTGAAGATTCCGTCCGAGCCGAGTTGTAACAATACTGGAATCACAAAACATTGAAGAGCCATCAGAAGTCCTGTCCAAAGGTTCAGGATATGTCCAGGCAATAACAAGGTTACAGGGAAGTGCCAAAGAATGGTCAGGATACGGTCCAAAAGTTAGAACAAGTCCAGGCATGAAACACGAAGCTGGGAAGTGCAATGAAAGGCACAAGATAAGAGAGTTGCTTCCAGTGGACTAATGATCAATTGCTGTCAGCTGGATTGAAACTCAGCCGGTTCCTGCCTGCTTCCATGAAGTGTCACATCCCCAGCCCTCCCAGCCTCAGCTGTTTCCTCTCTCCAGCTGATTTCTTAACTGACACACAACACAGGGATTGCCAGAGCCTTTGTTCCTCTATGGAAAAGGCCTGACCATAGTTCTTGCTACCTGTGCATACAGCACAGCAGTGGTGAAACAGAGACAAATGCCTCTTTAGTTTGCCAAGTGTGCTTTTCCTCTGCACATTGGTAACTATGCACTCGGTTTGTACATCACGGCTAGGGTGACCGTATGTCAGGAAAAACCAGGACATCTCAGGAATTTTGGTAACAAATCCGGGAAGAGGGGAAATTATGAAATTTGAAGAAAAATCTGGATTTTTCCCATCCTCCCCCCACCCAAAGGGCAGCTCTACTTAATAGTCAATGGGAATTAACAAAAATGCTTACAGCTCCATCATTTTTAAAGGTAAAGAGATGAAACTTGGCACCATGATAGCACCTAGGGATGCCTTTAGCCTTGCCAAATTTGAAGTAGATCCATTCATCTGTTGATTTTTAGGACTTATTTTTTAAGTTTGAGGTTTTAATTTTTTAAAAAACAACAACATTTTTAGAGATAAAGCGATGGAACTTGGCACATTGATAGTTCCTACGTAGGGGTTTAGCCATGCCAAGTTTGAAGCAGATCTGTTCATCCATTGATTTTTAGGATTTTTTTTTAAAATGAGGTTTTAAAATTATAATTTGTTTTTAAAAAATCATTTTTAAAGTTAAGGAGATGAAGCTTGGCATCGTGATAGATCTTAAGTAGGGCTTTAGCCATGCCAAGTTTCAAGCAGATCTGTTCATCTGTTGATTTTTAGCAAGTTTCAAAACAAAATTGAACTTTAAAATTAATTTTTTTTAAAAAAAGCCAGCTGGCCAACAGCAAGCCCAGTTAAGCAGCAGCTTGAAGCGGAGTGACAATACAATCAGAAATGATATTTGAGGGAAAGGGACAATGTATCACACAGAGCATGGCAACAAAATACAGCAAAAGCTACAAAAATAGGAGTGAGTGAAGTTAATTTCAGATACATTGGATGTCTCACTTGTTATGTCAGTGATTTTAACATTAAAATGTTAGGTAAAACAGATTTGTCTTAATTGTGTGCTGTGAAATCAGACATGTGACCACGGCTATGTTCAAGTGGGCACACCCCCTTTGTGCTGGACATGCCCCCTGGGAGCAGATATGTTGGTGGGGATGCCCCCTTGGGGGCCAAACATGTCCTCCTTTTTGGTTTCCAAAATATGGTCACCCTAGTTTAAACCATGGGTAGTCATGAACTAGTGGGAGCAAGCATGCCTGCTGGTTCCTGGCCACCCACCCACTACTGCTGCAATAAACAACCCATGGACACTCTTGTGTTAAACCATGGGTTCAAACTAGGCATTGTAGAACTCGCAGGGTGCCATCCAGCTTGGCCTAGTGCTCGGTGATGTGCACAATACAGAGCCTCCAGAAAGTGTGCAATTTCCTGGCATGCCATTAGCGTGCCGGGGGGGACAGAGTTCACACTTTCCGGAGGCCCTGGAAAGAGCGCTTCTCCCCTCCATGGCCATTAGGGCCTAAAAGGGCCTCTTAACACAAGCTGCCATTAGAATAGAAGGGGAAAACCCTTCTCCTCCTTCCCCCTGACTGCCAATGGGGGTCTTAAAGGCCGTGGGGGGAACTTACACAATTTCCTCAAGCCTTGGGGAGATTGCGTATTTTCCCCGCAGCGGCTGCTATTACCGCAGTGGGGGGAAACGGGCAAAGTGTATGTGCGGGTCAGGGTAGAAGGGTCCTCTGCCCCCATTTGTCATCAAAGCAGCCATGGGGCGAAAATCCCCCAGGCAGATTTTCACCCCATTGCTAGTTCAAACTCTGGACTGTTCAATCCCAACAACCAAAAGTTACAGCATCCATGGCTTGTTTATTGCATCAGGAGCAGGTGGGCATACAGGAACTAGCACACATGGTCATTCCTAACAACTTGCAGTTAACAGTGGTTTGTTGACTACATATGAACCAGGTCAGTGTGCAGGGCTGGGTATATACTGCAGTTCCATGGATCAGTAAATGAAGCATAGAACATGGGATCAGTCATCAAATGTAGCCTTCTAAGAACCTCAATATGCATACTGTTTTAAGACCAACATTCTAGATATATGCAAATATATGTTTGAAAGTATATAGGCAGTGTCCCCTTAAATCCCAGAAGTCAGAGGGCTTGCTGAATAAGGTTTCCAATGGTATTTGGAGGGTAGTGCCCTGCATAGCTCTTTGCCTCTCCCATGACGTGCAAAACGTAATGGAATTGTGCAACATAGTAGAAGTTGGAAAGTAAGACATAAAACCAATACTTCACTTTGTTGTAAATTAGTAGAAAATGTTATTTGTGGCCAGACCATGCTTCTTCGACACATTTATGTGTTGTTTTTTTCTGAAAGAGAGAAATAGTCCATGTGTAACCCAGCAATCTTTGTTGGCTATGTACGTGATATTACTGTGATCCTTGGTATCACTACTGTTGGGAATACAACAACGTTCTATCACTGATCTATGATTACAACTACAGTTATAATGTAGGTATAGCTATTATTGCAACCATATAAGAGTATATGCATTGCTATTAATTATTTTAAATGTCCTCAGTCTGCGGAGTGAATATTAGTGGTCTCTATAATGAGATATTTGAGTATTCGAAGTGTCAGGTATTAGTAGATGTGCACCATAAGAAGATTTCTATGAAATGTTAATGCTCTGACAGTCAAAGTACTCAGAAGTAAAATTGCACGGGGTGCACATTCAAGGTGCTGAGTGCAGAATTAGAGTGTTTTGTGTGTGCCCTGTGTCTGATTCAAATTTTGTGTGCTATGCATGCAACCACTGCTCTTGATAAATTTGCAAATGTTTTATTAGCATTTGAATTTACTGTATTATGCAGTGGTGAGTATAAATCCCGTTCCTGCTGATACAGACATTTTAACAGCATTCTACTTTAGATTAGAAACATAACATGAGTTAATTAGTGAATATGTTTTTCCTAGAAGCAGGAATCCAGAGCTTTTGCCTCAGCCATCTACAACTTGTTTTTCTTGGAAAGGGTGAAGTATTCAAAAATAGTGGGGAAGGGGGCCTCCAATTTCCTTTTCTGCTGAGGAGTGCTGAGCCCCGTTTCTCCCGTATGCTCTGAATATTTCACGTTTGCCTTTGAGGGTGTACAAATAAAATCTATTGGCAGAATTTACATTATCTTTGTACCTAAGCCAATTTGTTAAATGATCATAAAGTTAAATCATATAATTGGAAGGGCTATTTAAACATTAATTGGTAATATGATATGGAACTGCTCAGCATTCTCTCTTGTCCAAACATGGCCAGAGTTAATAGAAACTTTTTAGAAATGTGTAGTATATTGGAACTGTTGCTTTAAGACCAGTTCCCAGAGGGCCTCTGGCTAAAAGAGCCTCAACTCGCAGAACTAGAAGCTGGGGGGGGGGGGGCACTCAGGGTACCCTTAGCCTGTTTGAGGGCTGTTGTTAGTTTTGCTTCATTACTCTTCTCTGGGCAATAAACAGAATTGTTTCACAACTATCGCATCTGATTCTTCACCTAAAGGAAATATTATATAGGATGACCAGATGGCACTGCCTTGCTCCATTTCCATGCTTCTAGAACAACTACTTTGTCGTCAGCTGAGATAACTACAGAAAAACCTCCTCCCCTCCTTAATTATTGTTGTTGTTGTTGTCGTTGAAGGGAACCTCCCCATCTTTTGTGATGCCATTTCTTTCAAATCTCTCAAGGTTTTTTAATCTTTCATTTGAATAAATTCTTCACACATACATAATTGCACTTATGTATTGTGGGGGGGAGTATAACATATATACATACATACGCACCCCCCCCCAGTGTTAGTTTTTGCTATTGGGCAGGGCAGGTGGTTTGAACTCACTTTGATGGTACCACAGTTTTGAGTACCATGGCTGGGCTACAGGGAGAGGGGGTGGCTGTCCACAGGACGAAAGAAGTGAGCTGAATTTTTAAGTCCAAGCCTCTCACTAAAAGCCCCAATTGCTTTATCTATATCTTTTTCATTCTGGTTTCCAGCCTGGTTTTAGAACTGAAACTGGATGCCAGTCCATTTTTCACTGTGCATATTTCAGCCAATATTTGTGCAAAATCCCTATTTGCGCAACATTCTGGGGGAAAGCTGCGGCTTGGCTCATACATGCAACCTGAGTTGGGCATCCTGCGGAACTCTGTCAAGTCAAAAGAGAGGGGGGATTTCCCAGCGATAGACACCCCTACTTGGCTTGTGGAGCGCTGCTAGGTTTCATCTTGTCTCCCAATGCTTTTTAATATCAACATGAAACCTCTGGGAAATGTTATCTGGAGATTTATGTTAGGGTGTTATCAGTATGCAGATGACACCAAGCTCTACCTTTCGTTAACTGCTTCTGGTCGTAGGTAGTGGAAGTTTTAAATCTGTATCTAGTGGAGTTTTAGATTGCATGAGGGTGAAAAAACTAACCGAATCCTGACAAGACATAAATAATGTTGGTGGGAGTTTGATGATCCCAGGATTAGGTATTCAGCCTGTTCTGGATGGGGTTGTACTCTCACTTTGAAGCAACAGGTTTACAGTTTGGGAGTACTCCTGAAACCAGACCTGCACCTGGATGTCCAGGAGTTATTGGTAGCTTGGAATTCATTTACAGATTTTGTCTTATAGATCAACAGTGCCCTGTCCTGGAGAAATCAGAGCTGGTTTCAGTCATCCATGCTCTTGTCACATCCAGGTTAGATTCCTACAATGCACTGAATGTGGGACTGCCTTTGAAGACCTTCTGGGAGCTTTTATCTGTGACGGTTCTGTTGGAAAGTGCCTGTTCAGGCCACATTACACCAATCTTCCACCAGCTTCACTAGTTATGAGTTTGCTTCTGGCCTCAATTCATTGCTGGCTTTGGCCTTCAAAACTCTAATGTTTTGGGACCAGAATACCTCAGGAATTGCATCCCCAATACAAGCCTACTTGGATCTTCATTCTGCTTTAGAGGCTTCATTTCAGGTCCTCCCACCATCTGACATAAGGTAGGTGGGTAGCCAGGAGATGGCTTTTTGGGTCATGCTGTGCACTATTTAGAACAGCCTCCTGAGATACATCCTGCCTGCTTCTGTTGATGGTCTGTCTTGAGGTTGTATTTTTATTCCATTCATATTTTACGTAAGCTGAATTATATACTTTTTGTAAAAAGGCAGGCTATTCATAATAAGAATTCAGACTTTCTGGTCTGTAAATTTTGAGAATGAATCACTTTCACATTATTGCCCTTCAGCAATTATGCCTTTTTTCCTGTCCCTTTGAAAAGAAAAACGGAGATTCTCAGGATTCTCTGGGACTTAACTAATTTATAGCATAGCTTCAGATTTTTTTAAAAAAACATACAATCAGAATAAGGGATGAAAGAAACTGCCAGCATGGCTCCCCTTTGACTTGAGATGAGGAAACTACATTGAGAGGATGCGAAGAGGAGCGCTTGTGCTTGGGAGAAGCTTTAGAACGATTCTTCAGTTGGCTTGCATAGTTCCTGTTTGTGAGGCTACAAGAAAGAGAACCACAAAAAAGAACCTGAACTGCTTTCAGCCCTGTGACATACCTGACAAGTGACATTGTTTCTTCATTAGAGTGATTTAGGTTTATTTACAATGTTACAATGTTGTCTGACAAAGCTGATGTTTCTTAACAACTTAATTTAACAAAGTCTTTAACGTGGAATGTTGGCACATCATTCCCCCCCCCCCCCATAAGTCAAATAATTCCACACTCCAGGGAGTCAAAACATTTTCCGATACACGCACACACACCAAATAGCTGAGGCCATACTTTCTTTAAACATACTGGTCTCAGATTAAATCTCTCATGTTCTTGTTTTAGGACTATATAAAATTATGTCATAATCCATTTCATTTTTTCAGGTGTTACTAAATGATATTAGAAGTCAGAAAGAGAAAAAATGTGTCTCCATTTATACATCCTGAAAGAAGGGCAGACAAAAAGTGGCAGGTGACTGACAAAAGATAAAATTTTCGGTGCCTAAATTAAAACATTGAGATCCTGCTAGATATTGGATTAGAGCTAACAAAGAGACCAAACAACTATGTAAATTAAAAAAAGAAATAAATATGCTCCTAGGCAAACCTGAGGAACCTGAATTCCAAAGAAAGGCTCTGGCATTGAAAGATAAGGGAACATAGATCTGCTAGCCCCAGTCAAAAACTTTGGGATAATTTCAAAAAGAATGTATATGTGTCACTGTTTATAACACAGAGGAAATTACATCTAGTGTTGAACTGGCCTTATTATGGGCCAGTTCATATGGCACAAAAACCCACCATAGATTATTTAATCTATTTTAACGCTGAGGTGTATGTAGCAGCCATTTTTTATGTCGTTGTGTCATGCGAACCCGGCAAGCATAGGTTATGCAAGGATTAAACAACCCTTGCATAACCCACACTCACCAAGTTCACACAATACAACAACCCCTGAGTGGGTTGCACAAGGAAAGTGAGGTCCATGGGCACTGCAGCTCATTGAGGATTAAATAACCCATGGCAATACTACTACTACTACTACTACTACTACTATATTTATTTCTTACCCGCCTCTCCCTCTAGATCGAGGTGGGGAACAACATTAATACAAAACAGCAAAAAATACATAAAATTGATTAAAAACATATGAATTATTAAAAACATATAAAACTAATACATTATTAAAAAGCCACTCTGTCTCATGTGAACCAGGTCACTAAGTCAGACCATTTCTCCATCTAGCCAGGTATTGCCAATAGTGACTCTAGCGTTTTAGGCAGGATTCTTTCTCATTCCTACCTGGAGATGCCAGGCGTTGAAACTAGGGCCTTTCACATGCAAAGTATATGCTCTGTCACCCTGAGCTGCAGCCACTCCCTATGTTACTGTCCTCCTGAGAAATGAATGTTACTGACAAATTGTTACTCGTGTTACTGAAAAATGTTACCATGAGAAACTGATTTTTACTGTCCCCATGAAAAGTTCAGGATCAAAATTTTCTTTGCCCAGGAAGGTATTGATTTTGTAGTTTCACGTTGTCAAGCTGTGATGGTCTATATTCCGGGTAATGGATGTATTCTTCATAATAATATAATTTGGGTGGGGGGAAGCTAGGGAAAGAACTAAAATGCCTCAAGTTGCATGGAGTCTAAGCTGCATGGAGGTTAAAAACTGTGACAGGTTCTCCAGCTTTCCAGTGTCAAAAGAATTAAACGTTTTAATATTTTCTATATCATTCTTTAGCCTAGAGTGATGTTATCTCTTTATCCCCACTATTTGCCTGCCTAAATTCTTAACAACATTACAGTTACCTGCCAGAATCTCACAGCCAAAAAGAAATAACTCAGGCAATTTTGTTCAAACAGAATAGACCAAATAGGACAGGTGGGAGAGTAGCACTATATGTGAGGAATGTATACACCTGTGTAAAATTCATGATTCTTAGAATGGAAGCCCTGTTGAAAGCATTTGGGTAAGATGGTGGAACGGAGAAACAAAAGTGATATTGTTGCTACAGATACCCAGCTCTAGCCAAAAGACAGGGATGGCGGTTTCTTGGAACAGAAGATAAAATGTTCACAGAGGCAAGCAATAGTGGTAAAGGGAGATTTCAACTTCTGAAAGTCTTAACTTTGCAAAGGATGTCTAAAATAGATTGTAGGTAAATACATGCTTTAATGGCAAATGTTATTAGTTAGTTTGCCATTTCAGTCATTTTAAAAGAGCGCCCTCTTACTTTCTCCAGTCACCCCCATTCTCCCATTGAATACTGTACCTCAATAGAAAATGAAGGAGATGGATCAGAAGCAATGGAGTACATGACCTTTCATTACATTTTAGTGTTACCAAGGAGCACATCACATCATACAAAAAACTCCATACATAATACAAATAATTGTATTATTTACTCTTGTATTTATTATCATCATCATCATCATCATGATCATCATGCACTATTTGCCCATTTTCCTTTATGATTGAGGTGTTTATTGTAAATAATCTTGTTATTAAGAAATAAAAAGCATGATACCCTCCCTAAAAAATAGACTCCAACATTGAAATACCATAACTGGTGGGAGAAGGTGACACAGTCATTCCCATTGGTTTAAAAATGCTTAGGATTATGGCCTTAAACAGGTTTCATCTAGTTATAAAAAGGAACACAGAGCATTTTAACAAGCCATAATCTAGTTTCCTTCTTCCGGACCATAGACAGACAGTTCCACTTAATAAATCCATGTAAAGTCTAAGGGCTTTTAAGGCAGAACATAAAAAGGGAAATTGTCCCTGACGAAAGAAAAAATGCAAACAGTATGAAAATCAATATATATTATTTATTTAAGAATTTTTTTTTACCAGTCTTTCAGGATGTGCTGCCCTCACAAGGCAGCTTACAATATTACAAAAACACAAGCATATAATTACAATGAGAGAGAGAGAGAGAGAGAGAGAGAGAGAGAGAGAAAGAGAGAGGAGAGCAGTAGCTAATGATTTGTAAACACTAAATGCAGCCCTGGCATAGACAAGTCTTTAGCGTTTGTTTTCTTAAGTCAGTACTAATGAAGCCATCCATATCTCTGAGGAGGGAATTCCAAAGATGTGGGGCCACCATGGAGAAAGTCCTATCACTAGTACCTGCCAGCCTAATGGCTCTTGCTGTTGGGTCAGCCAAAAGAGTAAGGCTTCTGATTCCGATCTTAATGCTTGGGCAGGCTGATACACTAATGTGTTCCCAAACTACTTAGGACTTTAAAGCCAAAACTTGCACCTTGAATTGTACCCAGAAACTAACAGGCATGCAATGTAAAGGATACAGCATAGGAGTTAAGCTAGCCAGAAGGTCCTGATATAATGCCAGTTACCTTTTTATTGCTATCTCTTTTCATTTATCTCCTGTTTCTGATATAAATGGTTGGTGGTGTGCTGAAAAGAGGGGATGAGAATTAACTTAAAAGGCAGAATGCAATTCAACAGCTCTGCCTGTATGCACTGTTTCCATGCAGTGTGAATTTCCAAGTACTGTTTGGACATGCTTTTTTTAAAAAAACTTTGCAGTGCATTTTAATGTTCATTATTGCTAACTAGTTACATTTTTACTGTTGGGTGCTGCGTTTTAAAGTGTGAAGAATTACAAACCAGTGTTGCAATTTGAAGTGGTGAAAAGAATAGGGACTTTAGGAAAAGGCAGCGATGTGGAAGTCTTCTATTGAAATCCAGTTCACAAAAGCAGTGGGATGGAAGCAGTGAGATAAAACTGCCCTGATTGTGTATCATCCAGGATAAATTACTGAATCATAGGGAAAGTTTATGAAAGATGAAGGAAAAACTGCTGTTAAAATATAGCTGCCTAAGAAAATTCTGTTCTGTTGTGTGTGTTTTTTATTTTGCTGTTGTTGCATGTCGTTTGCAAATGAAAATGCTGCATTCTCCTGGGAGCTGTAAAGCTTCTGTGAAGATTGTTTATTTCCTTAATCCCATCTCCTTTGTGATTCCTGATGTCAGATATAAAATGGAAAGTGTTTAATATAGAGATTATCATCCTTATCACCTGCACTAGGAAGCGCCCCGGCTGTCTGTTGTTACCCTACCAGTTGCCATATGTTACTGCCTCTCTAATGTTAGATTTTAACCTGCCCACTTTATTACATATGTGAAGCCCAGTATGAGTTGCCTCGGGGGGGGGGGGGGAGGGGAGCACAGATGGCAGCTGCTTGTTTCATTATCTTGTATTTATTGTGAATCAACACTGAAAGGCATTTTTATTTTGAGCTTTCTGCCTATTTGAGTCAAGCCTAATAAAATTATTAGCAACAGCCATCAAAGTATCTAACATAAAGTGCCATTCCTGAACTGGGGTGCTGTCACAGATAGGAAACAAACATGATTTCTGCCCAGTGAGTTTATTGCCTAAAAGTGCTGAACACAGCTGCAAGAAAAAGAAGGGATGGGAACTTTGACTGGGATGCAGCAAATGCACCAATTGATACAAGCCCATCTTCTATGGCAGCCAAGAAAGGTCCTTTGAGGAAGAAAAAAAGTGTTCAGGAGTGGCAGCAAGAGAAACAGTCTGGCAGAGAGACTGATCTTACAGTTATTGCCATAATAGTGAAAGCCATTAGCCATTCTTTAGGGTTTCCTATGTTTCATAATGGAAGACTGTTACCAGTTAGAATGCTTCTTAAAGGGCCATAATTGCAATGATTCTGGTATTTCTTTGATAATTACAAATATTTTATATCTCAGTATTGAGATGCTCTCATGTTTCGTTTTGTTTTTGACATGTGTCCCCAGGTTTGTATTAATACAGGGGTGCTGAACCACAAGGGCCAAATTCCATTTCGGAGAAGCTTTGGGAGGCTGCATTCCAGTGGTGGGCAGGGCAGAAGGCAAAAGGGGCAGGGCCAAAATGCCCCAAATATGAGCCTATTTTAGCTTTAAGCTCTTTGTGCCAGTAACTAAGCCTTATGAAAAGCATTTTAATCTTTTAGAATGGGGGAAAACTGTATAAATGCCAGGGAAAAGGAAGCATGGATGTCTGGGGACCCAGAAAGTTATATTGAGACCCCAGGTGGACTGGATTTGGCCCCTGGGCCTGAGGTTCTGCACCCCTGTATTAATAATTTTTCTGATGTTAGAGGAAGCCCAGGATTCCTCCATTCTTTACATAGCATGTTTAGACTGGAGACCCTATTACACATAAAATATAACGTGTATAAACACAGAATCAACACATTATGAATGTACAGTGGAGTGCAGAACAGGAGAAAAGATTTTAGTGTCCATCTTTATGTTCTCCTCAATAGCAGAGTGCCTCATCCCTCAGAAGGGAAACATTGGCTCCTTGCTCCAGCACTGTGTCATGGCCTTCCACCTTTGTTGTTGCAATATAACTACTGTCACAGTGGTTCCAGTATTCTGAAGAAGGTGTTGTCAAATTCATGGAGGCTATGTCTGTCAATGGCTTCTGGCATGTCATAGCTACGTGCAGCCTTCAGGTTCAGAGGTGGCATGTCATTGAATATCGGCTGTGACAATGGGGAGAGGGTGATTGCCTTAATGTCCTGCTTATAAGTTTCATCTGATTGACCACTATGGGAAATAGGATGCTGGACCAGATGGACCTTTGGTTCGATTCATCAGGGCTCTTCTTGTATTCTTATATTACAATGGGAGGAAACTGGACCACCAGTACAGCACCCAAGTTTCTTGTTTGCATCACAGCAACTGAGGACCTCTTCGCACATTACATTGTAAATGTATACCTACAAATGTAAAGTCTGAGTGCAAAAACCCAATATTTATCAATTTGAATATCTTATAGATACACACGGGATGTAGCCAGGATTGGCTGACATCCGTTTCTGCTCTTGAAGTAACCCTGAAGCAACACCACAGGACAGTGAAGTCCATCTTTCAAACAAAGTACTTGAGCTGGCAATAGCATTCACTTCACAGATGTGAGAAAATGTAGTATCCAGGCTTCATGGGCAAATAATAGTTTAACACAGATGTTAATGTATTTTTGCACCAAGGCTTTTTAATGTCCCCCCCCACACCGATAGATTTCTAACTTCCTATTTCAATTGCATGACTAAAAATTGAAGTTAAAAAGTCATCTGGTTCAAATATGTGGTATTCGGTTCATGTTCCTTTTTTCTGTGAACTTATGGCTCCCATTATTCTTTTGGGGGGTGGGGAGGGTTGTTTCCCTTTTTGCATTGTCTATGTCCCAGTCCCACCTAAGGCTTTCTGTATTTTATTGTAGTTCATTTTAAGTGCATTACTTTATAGTGGAGGCTTTCAGGCTCCTTCCCCCCACTCCATGTAGGCCTGGGCTTTGTTAATTGCCTGCTGCTCTAAGAATACCCTGCATGATACCTTTGAACCTTACACTTTGCCTTGACAGCTGGGCTAGCAAATGCCATTGACAACGGGGCTGTATGGAGGGGGGAAATCTTTTGTAAGTAAATTGTCAATGTGGCTAACCTTGCCAGCACCCGGTTGTTAAGACTGTGATTCAGTTTTTCTGTCAACCTTAGCTCAGGCTAACCTGGGCAGCCTTCTGCCTTTCCAGCATCAGCCAAGGAAGAAGTGTGCTTTTTCAGCTTATCAGGTTTTATTAACTTCAGTTTCGTGCTTCAATAATCATTTGTTCCCACTTCAGATTCTTGAAATGTCCAACAATATATCTTTTCTCCTTAGAAATGTGCCTTAGAAATGTGTCCACATTAAATGCTTCCTTAAATTATTTGGAGCAAAATCATACCAGAAAATTCTCCTCCACAATTCCCATTGAAATGAACGGGTAATTGTAAATTAAATGCAAAAGTGACTGGGAGATTTGTCAAATATTATTTTCTATTACGAAGTAAAACGTGATTGATTGGGAAGATAATTATGATACTCGGGAGAGTACTAAAAGCTTTATTAGAAATAAGATTCCATATATAGAAATAAGTGTTTATTGCATATATTATTTACTTGTCTTATCCTTTAAATGTTATGTTTTTATCATTTCATTCATTATAAACAATAGATGCGAGTTACCTTCAGCGATTTCTTCATCGTAGAACAGATTAGCAAATAACATTGCTATTATCACCATCCAATCTATGCTTCTATTTAAAAACACAAAGTTTGATTGGAGCCAATAATGTTTAATATAACTAAGAAATAAGCATTTTTTAATGCTCCAGAGTTGCATGAGTTCCTTGAGGAAAGGAGAGTTCAATTGCCTAAAGCTGTGATTAAGACATCAGAATATTTTAAGGGATTCTTCGGATTCTGCCACTAATAATTGGGTGTGTTTTATTTAAATAGCATGTACTTAGAGTTCTTTAATGTTAAATCAATGACAAATAGCTTTAAAAATGTCTTAACTTAAGCATCAGGTTAATCCTTGAAAGGCACCATGATGGTTGTTGATTAAGGATAAATTGTAAAGCCATAATCCTTAGAACCAAATTGTGTGGTGAAATAGTGTGGTCCAGTAGACAGACCTTTGGGGAAACCGGAGTTCAAATTCCTGTTCAATTAACACCGAAACTACAAGCCTATCTACACTACTGTTTTAAAACGGTTTATAACAGTTTTAAACCGTTCAATAACAGTTATTAACTCGTTTAAAACTGTTATAAACCCTTTTAAAGCAGTAGTATAGATAGGCTCTCAGTGTTACATGTTATGCAGGACTTCTGACAAGCATGGTATCTCCATGTTTTCTCCCCTATCTCCCTTGCAATACTAAGGATGATTTACCCTGAGTTGCTTGCGTTTTTTATCACATCTTAATTTCCCCTCCAGTGGTGTGTTGAGTGAAACTCACAAGGTGATGATGACAGGACATGGTAACTTATCCTCAACTTTATGGGGGAGAGATGTGGGGCGCGGGGTTGCTGTTTTGCAGCAGCAGCAATCCCCATGGATTTCCAGCCTCACTGCTGTGTTTTTTGGGATGTGTTGCAGGAATGGCTAATAGTGATATGTCCTGTGGTTAACCGTACCCTTTTCTGTTAAAGGCCATTAGTCCAAAGTAACTTTGCCAGTGGGGAGGAAAACATGCATTTTGCTTCCTTCATCTGTGAAGTGTGTTGACACTTCATTGCTATCGTGTCAGGGGAAGAAGCAGCCTTTTCAGTGCAAGTAACTGAACAACTGCATGTGGGCATATTGAGATAATTATGTAAAAGGAGACTGCCTGAATGAGCTTCAGAATGTGTTATTTCTTTATTATCTAGCACTTTATAATTAACTGTTCCTTTTTTATTATTATTTCAGGAAGCTGCCACTTTTGCTAGAGAGCAAGGCTTTGAGGTGAGTTAACCTACGTTGCACGCTAAACAGATTCTAAAGGATTTTTTTTCCTTGCTGATAATGAAGTTCTTTTGGACAGTGATTGATGTGCTATTATACTCTCCAAGCCTCGCTGCCGTTGCCATAGAAACTTGGCAGTCGTCATGGTTTCTTTGTTCTGCCAGCTCAGTGTTATGACGCACTCTGCTAGGTCTGCACCCAACATCGCCTACAGATGTTATTTATTGAATTTTGAAAAGCCTCTTGGGAAGCTGAGAGGTTGGGCATGGCTTCAAGCTGCCTCTGCAGATATGGGACCTGTCAGTTTGTTCAGCTAAAAAGCCACCTCATTAGCTGAATTACACTCCATAAGGATCCACTGCTAAAGCAGTGGTGAAGCAAGACTAAATACCGAAATATAACACCATTTTAAATAACTTAAACTCTGCCATATGCGGATTATCGTTATGCAAATGAATTTCAATAAGGTCGTATGTGGAATTGTTAAGAGCTGATTAACGTAAACCATGCCTTTTACACACAGCCTCTTTGGGAGGAGTGAGCTGTGCTTTTGTTAACACACACAAGCGGTATTTTCCATCTGGGTTTGCATAAATGTGCAAGCTCTGAACACACACGCACACGCACACACACACACACACACACAAGGAGTCTCAGTTTTGTTTAGCCTGTATGTTATATCCAGATAACTTGATCAGGAGAACCAGCAGTTATAAGGCTAGGAGGCTGTATACTAATTTGCACTAAGTAAACAATATAATGTTGCAAACAAAGTATTTGTGATCCTTGTGGTCCAGTATGTGTGAAACAACTTTCTATTCATTCACCCTCTGTTAACTGTTCTGTACATCAGGCAAATGTATCAGGAAAGCTGATGCTTGGACTTTTCCATTCCCATTGATTAGATCCACACAACAAGGAGACCATACACTGGTCTGAAACTTTCATTCGGGTCTGGTCAAGGACAAAGGAGGAAGGAGAGATGAACATCTGGTGTGTGTGTGTGTGTCCCCAATTTAGATTGCTTCAAGATAACTCAAACACACATACATTGTTACCATCAGTATTGAAGTGTTAAAACAATATGCTTTGTCATTTAATTTTGTGTACCATAAATTATGGCACGTACTCTCATAAAAAATCAACATTGGGGCTGTGGCGGGGGGCTTTTAATTTGTATAATGTTTATTAGTAAAATATAGATATAGATATAGATATACACACACGCATGTATACATACATTCTTTTGTCAAATGAAGTGATGATACAGATCTTCCACTTCCATATTTAGCAAAGAGCAAAACAATTTATTTGAAATTCATGGCATAGCATAACAGTAAAGAAGGGAAATGATGTGTAAGCCTTGTCCATTCTATGTTTTTATTTCTTCCTTTAGCTGAAAACCTGGGATATGCCTGGTTTAAATTTACAATGAGTGACAAAATGCTTTTGCCAATGCCTGCAAAGCACCTTTGTATTAACCTTTCCATTAGCACTTTTTTAATACTTCCAAGCACAGTTTCTGCTGCACATCCTAAATCTGCCACATTTGATTACAGTATCTTGCTAAAAGGCACAGTGATTCTGATCTTATCCTATATTGCTCCTTTTGTTTGAAAGTGACATATCAGTTCTGCCAACGGTGATGTATAACGTTTGATAAGTGCCCATTGAGGGGTTTTTTTCCTGTGGATTTAATACATCTAGCAAAGAGGGGCATAGAAAATAAACCACCATTAAACAGAATGAATACTAAAGGCAAGTAATGATGGAACAGGGGAGCTAATAGACAGCTATTTCTGAACACTGTCAGAAGCTGTCTGAAATTTCAGTATACACAGTTTTTCCCATCTTGGTCCTATAGCACAAGAAATATTAAATAAGCACCACCTCTTCTTCTTTAGATAATATCAGTCTTTCTTAATATAGATGCATATGTTTCTGATTTAGGGCAGAGTTCTCAAACGTCATGATCAGCTCCAAGAAGTAGTTGTTGGACTGAATCATCTTGAAGATGGGTTAAGGAGCTTCATTTCTTAATGCTCCCTTACATGAAAACAGGCCCTACCACCAGGCTGAGCAATGTGCAGCCCATGGCCCCACCGCCCCCATTATGGCCCCCAGTGCTCCCAAACGTTTTTATTTTATTTAAAAAAGACATCCATAGTGGCCGTGGATTGCCCACACTGCCAGATTTAGCCATTGTAGCTTTTTATCAGCATGAAGCATTTGCCCCCGAATTTTGGCATCAAGTGGGTGATTTCTGCCCTTTTTTCTTTTTCAGAGGGGTGCCCTGTAGGTTGCTCAGCACCCCACAAAAGTAGCTCCCAGACCTCAAGATGTTGGCAACCCCTACCCTACCACTACTCAGTAAATGATGACTTCATGGAAAGTGCTAAGCTAGAATCTTTTCCATGATGTGAGTGCAGGGAGGTTCTTCAAATCGGGGAGCGTTCAAAAATGTAGTCTCCCCGCCTTCATTCTGAAGTGAAATGTCCGTTAAAAAAGCAGCCTAAAGTAGATTAAAACAAAGAATAACAATAAAACCACAGAGAAGTAAGATTCCATTAGCAGTAAGAGCTGCCATTTCTAGGGAGGGCATTCCGTAACTGAGCACCACTACAGAAAAGGCCCTTTCCCTCTTCACTAGTTTTCTTAGCCAGAGAAGAATCTGTGAAGAAGATATTCATTATTGGGCAGGTTCATTTGGAAATAGGTGGTCCTTTACATACCCCTTAGTTGTGCCTGAAAAAATCTGTGTCATTTCTATCTGAAGAAGAGTTTTAAATAACTCTGAGGTAGATCCAACAAAAGATTGTCATAGCTTCTTGAAAAGCCTCTGTTACTTTGGAGCAATGTTGAATTTCTCCGCTGATTAAGGCTAACATGAGAGAGGTGTGGCTGACACAAAAAACAGCAGCCCTTGTGTTTTCTTCCGCTCTGTGGTCATGTTTAGTAAAATAATCTGCATGCCTTGCTTTTTTAATTAGTTAAATTAAACCCTTTTAAAAATCTTCATTGTTTATGTACTAGTTAAGATCAGTTATCACACATAGCACTCTATTTGATATTTCTGTATAATGGAAGTAATAAATTTGGGTGGAGGGACCTCCACCAGTAGAATGAATTCAGGACTTTGCAGTGAGAAAGGACATCTTGTATAGTGCTAGAAAGTGAACTAAAGAACATAGTAGGATAGAATAAAAAAACTGAATAGGTTTTGGCAATTGTTTGTTCATGACTTTAACATTAAAAGTGTTTTGTACTTTAAAGTAGTTCTGGGCCTAATTGATGAAGACTGCTTCAAATATAGGAGGATAGAAATCTACAAACAACTGCTTATAATGTATTATGACCATCAACAGAGGGTTGGGGAAGAGACCCACAAGTCCTCACTTCTCTTGCACCGCAAGTGCTTTAAAAGGCTTATTAGCCTTTTAAATGGGGATGTTCTTTTCTGGATCAGCAGCTAAAGGGGCAAGATAATTTATGCTCACCATGGAGAGAAGTAAACAGTGTGATATTTCAGTCACTCATAGATGGCATAGAATAGTGTGTAAACAGTGACTGCAGAAAATAGCAACAATCCCCAAATTCTTTACAGTAAGTTGTTGTAAATAGTGACAGATCTCACAAAATTAGGAGAGTGCAGACAACATAACTAGCAGAAAAATCATGCCAATATGACTGTGGTAGATAAAGTTGTGATAGGTAGGAAATCTTTATGTTTTGCTTGGACCATAGGCCATTCGCATACAAAACAGCTAAGACAAAATAAAGCAAATATAACATACTTATATAGGTTGACTGTGGGTTGTCATTGAACCTTGGGTGGTTGTTGAAATGTGGGCTGTGTTATGTGACCCCAGCCACGCTAACAAAACATGGTTTATTAATCACAAACTACCCTCATACTGGGTTCAGACAACACTAAAACCAACAGTGGTTTAAATAGTTGACATTTGATTATTTAACCCACCATGGGTTATTGTGTTGTGTGGAGGGATCTTTTTAAACCAGCGGTTGGTTATTTCGCCAAAATAACCCATGCAAAGAACCAGTGCTGTGCAGAGTTGGTTATCGTGTTGTGTGGAGGGCAGTGTTGATTATTTCATTGGTCACCATTGCTTATATTTGGCAGCCAGTGAGCCACAAGGCAAAAGCGGTCAAAGTGGCAACAGCGGCTCTAGTCCAGCTGGCACAATAGTTTTTCCTCAGCAATGGCTGATTGGATAGTAGCGGGAGGACTGAAGGGGGAAAGAGGGTGGGAGATGAGAGAATAAACTAAGCATAGACTAATAGTCAACTCAACGCTGATCCTAATCCACACCAAGGTTGATTATTATCATGTTGTGTGGGGAGTACCCCATAGATAAACAACTGTCAAGTTGATTATTACCCCACTGTTGACTATCGTGTTGTCTGGATGCAGCCACAAAGAAAACCAATGGTTTGTTGTTGGGTTGTGAACTGTGTGTTGTTCGTGGTTAAGAAACACAGTTGGATTCATACAACACAACAACCTGTGATTCAATAATAACCCACATTCAACCCATACTCATCCTTGGAAATGTGTTGCTATATTGTGTGAACCCTGTCGTAGACTCCTGTTGGTGTAGGAGTGTGCTCTGGTAAGTCATAGAGAAAATGTTTTCTTCATAGTTTAACAAGAGTAATTTTGAAAAGCTTGTGTGGAACAGCATTGTGGTTATACCCTAATTATCCTTAGAAGTCCAGTTGAAACAATAATCAAAACCATGATTTAAATTATTGTGACTGAGACTCCACAAGCATTTGGATCAAGTGCTTCCCATCCACACACACACACCCCACACACAAAGTTTTCACTTCCACTTTTGAACAAAACATAATTCTCCATTACATATTAACTTGTGTATCGTCATTTGTTCTAACCATGGTTAAAACAAATCAGGATGTCAAACTATAGTTTTATCCTGAAAACAGAAAATCATGTACATATCTAATTACAAAGTAATTTTCTTATGATCTGTTAAGAATGTTATGATCTCGTGCTTGGTATTTTGTGCTGCTTCTTACAATATCTTTTTTTTTCTATGACAGACTGAAGACATTAAAGAAATAGCTCGGAAGGCACAAGCCTTGCCCAAAATGAACCTTAAAAGACAGCGAGTTGTTGTGTTCACCCAAGGGAAGGATGACACAATAATGGCCACAGGTACATCATCTTTTGAACATTGTTACCAAGAGATAATAACACACTGGAATCATCAGGAATATTGTGTTAAATGTTGGTCACCATATTACAAAAGGTATGCAATAAATGACAAGGTTCAGAGGAAGCAATGAAGTTGATTAAGGGTTTGGATCACAGGATGATTGCCTGAGTAAATGATGACATGCACTTGAGCAATTGGGGAAAAGAAGGTGGGGATGGGCAGGGACAGCAGTTTACCCAAAATGGTGTTATAAAGAAGTTCCAGAACAGCTGCTTCTCAGGTAAAGTGAGAAAATGAAGAGGAGGAGAAGAAGGGTTTGGCTCAAGATGCAATAAAGCAGATTTAGGCAGAAATCCTATTCCCATTGATGTGGGCTCAGTGGGACTTACATATAGGATTGCATGGTTAGCTAAGGTGATTGAGCGGCCTCTTTTCCATTGTTTTAAAGAGAAGATTGAGTGTTCATCTGAGCATCTGTTAGCATGGGTTAAAGCTAGGGGAATTGTAATATTGTAGGACAAGACATAGTAACTCAGGAGGTTCTTTTAAAATGGTAATTATATGATTATTTACAACAATTGTAAAGGTCACTGATATAATTTCAATACAAATGTATTTTTGAGGTCTCAAAATGTTGTCTATCATCAATTTTATTGTACTAATAGCCATAACTTAGTCATACTTAAGATTTTGATACATCTTACATGTATTCAGCTGATGTAAGCTTCAAACATAATTCTAATTGTTGATTCTTTTTTTTTAAAAAAATCACTGTTATGTTTTGCTTTGGGGATGAAATATCTTATTCCAATTTAAGCATAACAAACATGATTGCCTGCCTTTTGGCACACACTTTTAATTTAGACCATCTACATTTCTTGACTAAATAGGGCTATTGCTAACCTGTAGAGTGAGGAAAATCCTTTGTCATTCATTTCTCTATAGGAAAATGTATTTACTCAAGATTTTGTTCTCTATTTACTCCTCCATGGCTTTGAGCGTCATCCACATAAATTAGTTGGAAAAGACAGTGCTATGCAAGAATGACAACCCCAATTATCAAAATTGCTTTTAGCATTTTCCTTGGAGTTGAAATTAGGGGGACTGGGAGTTGGGTTTTCAAGAATTTGGAGGGATGAGCTCCCTTGCCCCAGACAAATGTGAGCTCAAGCTGTGTGGCGCCATAGTAAAAAAAAGTTTCACCATCATAAGAATTTTATTAGATTTAACTTACGTTTTTATTATCATTAGACAAATTAAAGATATATCAACATTCTCAATTTTTTTGTACTTTTTCATAACTTTTGTTGAAATACAGTGCTTCTTGTGCATCCCTTGTTTTGGTCCTTCTGTTTAGTAATTCATTCATACAATCAAAAAGATGGTTTCTGGCTCAGACTCCTATGGTAGTTCTCTGGTACAAAAAGTGTTCCATGCATCTATCCATCAGAGGGCTAATCTTGCAGGATTACATGTAAATTATCTGAGAATCTACTATGTACGGGCCTAGTACTTTCTCAAATATGAATGTATAGTTTGCACATAGCACTTGTCATTCTGTGACATCATTATCACTATAATCTCTTAGATAACAACAAAATTACAGTGTAGTTGAAGTGTGTGTAAACCTTTCGATTTCAGTTCTCATTTCCAACCAATGACTAAATTGTTTTTTGTCAACTAGAAAACGACAACGCTGCATGTGATTGTGAGTTGATACTTTCTAATCTGTTCTGTTGATTCCTTATGAAAATTAAATTAAATTAAGGAATGCTATTTCTCTCTCTCTCTCTCAAACTATATATATATATATATATATATATGCCTGATAAATTTAAGATGGATAGAGAAGTGTATGCCACAGTATCAGCTACCTAAGCAAACATGATAAATGTTAAGTTGGTTTTGAGCCCAGGGATAATCTGTTCAGCACACAAGCTGTAGCTGCATCTCTTTGCCATGTTGTTATTCGTGGCAGCCAAATAAATGTCAATAATAAAAGAGAATTAAAGATTTTCATTTCCCTGAGGCAGTCCGTCTAATACAGCTTGATCTTCCATTTCATTTGTAATTCCTTCTCGTGTCAGGACACAGCCATTCACCAGGCAGTGTGTGACATGAAGTCGTTTAATAATGATTAAGAACATAAAAATGCATGGCCTGTGGGGCAATTCTCAAAAGATATACCAATTTGTTATTGTTTCCCCTGTACACTCTCATACACCCTTCCTCTCCTCTTGAATATGGATCAGCCTCCCACACAGGCACACACCCTGCATTACAAACTAGTTAATGAGAGGAGAAATGCCTCTTAATTTAGCATATAGTAACACCATTTAATTGTGTTAAGCGATGCTAACTTGATGACTCCTGCTTTCCACCCTTTAATAGCAATCTATTTGCTTGCATAGTCTAGCCTTTGTCCTGTGACTCTTAACAGCAGACCACTAAGGCAGTTTCATAAAAATCGTTGGAGAGTTCAGCTTACTCTAGTGTCATTTTGAAGCAGGGTAGATAACTTAGTGAATGTTTGTTTTTTGGAGGAATGGTGTTTTTTGTTTTTTTATATAAAAGTAAACAGTATTCTTCTAACAGACCACACAACTCTTGAATTGTGATCCAAATAAACAATCCTCCTTTTGCCAGATTCAAGGATAGTGGAGAGTAGTTTCCAAAGCAACTAGAGCAATATAAGAAGAGCAACAGGAAATACCTCAAAGAAGAGGTACTTCCAATCATTTGAATTTGGAGCAACAGTGAATGACTGGGTGCTAACTGATGCTGGGTTTGCTAATCCTGCTAGTCCTTTGGTTAAGGTCCCAGAAACCACAAGGCAGCTCTCCCCTTTGCCAAGCATTCTATAAAACCTTGAAAAAAAATGAGACTGTTCCAACTCAAGATGGGGGGGGGGACTTTGCCCATTTTTACTTTCCAATGAATTATCCCCATTGTTTATGTCTGTGACAGACATTCACTAACATGGCAATTTAATGTCTGAGTTCATGTTAGGGGATATTGAGGAGCCCTAGTAATGAAGCATTTCAACCCTAATGACCAAGCTTCAAAGTAAAAAGAAATGAAACATATATGCAAGCTAAGTACCCGTGTGAGTTTTAGTGAAAGGGTGAAGAGGCAAGGGGCATTGATCCTTCCCCACCTTCTGCTAGTAAATAACTTCGCTTTTCAGGTGAAAAAACAAACAAATAATAACAATTTGAAAAACAGCAATGAAGATGAAAAGCCAGTAGGTGTGTGGGAACTATCCCATTTATCTGCCTACTGGATGTGTGCTCATTGCAATGAGCTTCTTGACTCTCAGGGGAAATGTCCATTCCCTTGAAACCAAGGTTGCTACCCTGGAGTAGCTGACAGTGGCAGAGAGATTTATAGTAGGGGTGTGCAGAGCGGGTCTGCTCCTCTCCGAAGCTTGGGGCAGAGCTCCAATGAGGTGATTCTCTTCTCCAATTTTTGGAAGGGGTCCTTCGCTCTGCACCATCGGTTTACCCATCGGAAAACCGCTTTGTTTTCGGATAACTACGCTATTGTTGTCAATGGGAATTAACAAAAATTCTTACAACTCTGTCATTTTTAAAGACAAAGAGATTAAACTTGGCATCCTGGTAGCTCTTAAGTAGGGCATTAGTCATGCCAAGTTTGAAGGGGATCACGTCAACCCTTGATTTCTAGGATTTTTTTTAAAAAAAATCCCCCTCAAACCATTCCCCCTCAAACCCCCCCCACACACACACACTTCAGATGCTCTTCATCTTCTCTCAAGAGAGCTTCCAGAAGGTTCAGAAACTAGAAACCAAGAACACACACACACACAATAAAACACAAAGGGGAGCATGGACAGACTTGGGGTGCCTTTACAAGAGCGATTTAAAGCTCTTTCAAGTCGCAGTAAAAAAAAATACCTCTACAAGAGCGGAACACAAATCAGGTTGAGGCGCGTTTTCTCTCCAATTATGCGCATTATTGAATGCGCGTTAAATAGCAAGTTTAATTCTCCACTGCCATTAAAGCGCATTTTGACCATGTAAACAAGCGATTCTCCGCATTTCAGCCACTTTAAAGCGCATTTCATACTGCCGGTTATGTGCTTCAACGCATGTCGTTTACAGGATTTAGGCGTAAACGCGATTGTGCGAAGATGTGCATAATCGGACAACCAGGCACCAAACCGAATTCTTGTAGAGGGGACCACACAGAGAGAAAAGAAAACCCAGCAAAGATAGCTGGGTCTGGACATGTTGGGAGAAGAGAAGTGTTCCTTCTAGTTTCCCCCACCCCCCCTTCCCAAAATTAGGCACACCCTTTTCTCTGCTGTTGCTGCTGGTCCATCTGAAGTGTAGGAGAAGAAGTTGGGTGTGAGTGGTCTTGAGGCTCCACCCACACCCTCTCCTTCAAAGCGCAAGTCTAGTGCCCAGGATCATTTTTCTTTGGTGGCGGAGGATCCCAGGTATGCTAGCTCTTAAGTGGCTGCACCCCCTTCAAGCCAGTGGTCAGTGTCAGGCTGGCAGTGGCAGTGTGGTGGGCAAAGCTCCCGCCCATCCACCCCATGTCCAGAGGCAGGCCACGCTGGACCAGTGGGGCAAGAGCAGAGGGGCTTCAAAATGCCCCCAGATAGGAAGGTGCTAGGGAAAGCTGATGAAACTTTCCCATTTCCGAGTCATTCAGTCAGCCTCAGCTGCATTGTGAAAGAGCAGTGCTATGGGCTCTTTCTTTTTATATAATTGCAATCCCGCCCCCTAAGCAACGTGATCGGAAGGGGGACAGGGAGGAGAGAGTGGCTATTGGTTAGCCATAGATGTCAATCGCAAAACTACCCTTTCCACACCCATCAGTGACAGTGTCTTCCTAATATGGAAGTGTTAACCTTTGGTCAATTCAGGGCTCCAAACAATCTTCTAGCTGCACTGTGGGTTTTTGACAGTTTTGAAACCACCCCTTAACCGCACCGTGATTTTGGAGGTCCGTCAGAGGTCTGTCGAAACCCCCCCCCCACGATTTTAGGTGCAGAGTGCATACCCCTAACTTGTAGACAAGATCATTGCATATGTGATAGCAGTATCTCAGTCATAGGGTGACTGCTCCTCTGCAGTCATAGTGAATAAGAGTCTCAGGAATGTAGGATATCACTTTAAGGTACAGGCAAATGATCCCTTAGAAGGGGCCCATACTTTGTGTCTGAGTAGACACAGGATTATTCTCTAAAAAGGGATTAGACAAATTCATAGAGGATGAGGTTATCAATGGCTATATATTATCTCCAGTATCAGTAAGCCAATTGCTGGGGAACACAAGTGGAAGAGTGCTATTGCATTCATATCCTTTTTATGGACTTCCCATAGACATTGGTTGGCCACTGTGGGAACAGAATGCTGAACCCAGGTAGACCTTTGGTCTGATCTGGCATGGCTCTTCTTATGTTCTTATGAATTTGCTCCATGGTAAAAACTAAAAGAACAGGTCAGTTTCCACTAATTACAAATAGTGAATACTGTGGTTGAGCCTGAGGAATGGTCTGTTTGAAGAATTGCTCATGGCTCTATCATGAAAGTGTTTTCAAATAAGTATTGTCTATGATCATCTCTGGACAAAAATATATCTTCTGGTGAGAATAAGCAATGTCCATTCACCAGCTGGCAAAACATATCTGTAAACTGAAATGTTGTCAGTTTCAGACAGTTTGGGGTGTGCTTGCTATGTCTAAAATTTGGAGCAGGCAGGTGAGAGGGTAACGTTTCAGATTTTCCAAGACTTAGTGTGCAAGAAGATAAGCATGCCTCTGTCTTCCTTTCTCTACTTCAAAGATGGTAACCAGTGGAGAGGGAGGAAAAGTAAAAGCAGTTGCAAAAGCAGTGAGTAGCAGCACTATCAGCTAGACAGCAAGGAGAAAGGATCTGTTCAGTGTATAAAAATGATTAAAGAGAGAGCCAGTGTAGGTCTTTAGCCTGTAGCCAGAAGGTGATAGGTCCCTGTTTCTCTTAGTATATCTTGTATCCCTTGTTCGCATAATCCCAGCAAATCAGAATGTGATGATTCAAAGTTGCCCTTGTGAGTTGGCTGGCTTTCTTTAAGATGGATGGGGAGACCCATAGTGTGTTAAATCTCATTATTTTGTCAGGGTGTGGGTGGGAAGGGAGCGTCTCTCAAGTCACTGTTGCTTGCATTGACTTCTGAACTTTGTCTATCTCTGTGTACCTATAACTAATGAACAGAAAAAAATCTTTTTATTTTAGGTTGGTTTCTTTAAAAAATGTATAGTTACATTGCCCTCCAGTTCTCCCTCATGATATAGCTATTAGTCACCAATCTGAGACACTTTCTTCTCCAATAAGAGCCCCTACCCAACTTATTATTCATTTTTATTATTTAATTTATACCCTGCTTTTCTACCAGGAAAAGCACCCAAGGTGACTAACAACAAGACAGTAAAAGAGTAAAAACAGCACCCAGCCAAACAGACCAGCTTACATGCCAAAACCCTGCTTGACTAAGGACAACAGAGAGGGAACCAACCTAGCCTTCCTTGGCAGGGAATTTGAAGGCCTGGGAGTGAGCACGGTAAAGTCTCATTCCTGTTTCCCCACCAATTGCACCTCTGGTGGCAGCAGGACTGAGAGAAGGGCCTCCCCTGATTCTCTTAAAACCCAGATGGGCTTGTATTGAATAAGCTGGTCTTTGAGTTAGTCTGGTCCCAAGTCATATTGGCCTTATGGGTCATAACCATCACATTGAATTGTGCCCAGAAACAGATCAGTACTCATGTGCTCCCTGTAACTGGCTCTAGTTAGCAGGCTGGCCGAAGATTTCTGGCCCAGCTGAAGTTTCTGAAAAGTTGTCAAAGGCAGCCCGACAAAGAGGATGTTACAGTAGTCCAAATGGGATGTAACTATGTTTTGCATGATCGTAACCAGACCAGACATCTCTAGGAATGGGCATATTTGATGCACTAGGCTCAACTGAGAAAATACCAGTTCTAAATTGGTGTTTGATGCTGGTAATGGACTGGATGAGGGTGAACAAGCTGAAGCTTAATCCTTACAACACAGAGGTGCTCCTGGTTAGCTGGAGGGAGATCAGGAAAGAGGGACTGAACCTGTGTTGGATGACATCTCTCCCTAAAAACTCAGGCATGCAGTTTGGGTGTACTCCTGAACTTGACTCTGAACTTGGATGGCCAGGTTTTGGGATGGCCAGGTATGCATTCTAAGGCACCCAGGATTGGAAAAGTCTATTCATCAAAGCTCTGAGATACAGCTGTTTTTAAAAGTTGATCATCATAGTGCCTAAAAATATACTTAGATAAATTACTGTCATCTAAGTAGGTTTAAAATAGCTTAGCCTCCAGATCTTTCAGCCTACAACTCTATCTGCCCTAAGCAGCATAGCCAATGATGAGGGAACTTTGGAGTTATAGGCCAAAACATCAAAGTTGCCTACTGCTGGTCTATGGCTGGCTAACTGCACTTCATACGACCAAGCTTGTTTGGTCTCTAAAAAGAAAAACAAGTAACATTGGGCATTTTTGTGACTCAGTCATTTGTTTTCCTTTTGGGATTTAAACATTGCCTTTTTAGAAATGGTTCTATGTTGGCTGTACATATAGTGCGCTATTATCATTGTGCTAAAATTTGCTCATGGTGTTGAAAATAAGGATATCTTATTCTTATGCTCTGTGCGTCTCAGAGTCCAGTAAGTGTTGGTGCAGGCAGAGGCGGCTGTCAGTGGAGTTTTTTTTAAAAAACAAGAGTCACCGGATGCAACCAAGCTATAAGCTGGCACCCTATACCTCTGGCCACAGGGCACAAGTGCACAGCCTGGCTGGGCAGTTGGGAGACTTTGAGAGAGAGAGTGGGGGGATTGTTTGAGGCTGGAAGCTGGAGGTGTCGGCTGGCTGGCATAAGGCGGAGGGAGACTGAAGGCAACCCAGATGCACCTGTAGCTTGGCCCTGAAAGACTGGCTTGCCACCCAGAGTGTTTTAAGAGTGCATCAGAGTTGAGTGGTTGTGCGGGAGGAGAGGAGGTGGCTGGTGGCGGAGGTGGATTTTAAAGTAAGAGTCACTGGACCAAGCAATAAGCTGGCACCCTACCCCTGGCCACAGGGTAGAAGTACGCAGCCCAGCTGGACCATCAGCAGACTTTGGCAGAGAGAGAGAGGGGGAATTGTTTCAGGCTGGAGGTTTTGGTTTGGTTGAAGTGACTTAGAGAGAGAGAGACAACAGAGGCGGCACAGACAATGTGATGCTGACATTCAATGCAGGGCATTAGAAAGAGGGTCTCAGAGTTGCATGTTTAAGCAGGAAGTAGACAGGAGTTCAAAGTCTGGGTGTGCGAGGTGGTGTCAGTGCACAAACCTTGAGAAGCTAATGTATATAACTGAGAAGTGTGAATGGGCGAAGTAGTGTCCACCGCCCACAACACCCACCCTATTGTTAGAGTAGAGAAACTTGTGACAATCATACACAAGGGTTTTTTTAAATTGAACTTTAAAAATAAAAAAGCCAGCAGCAAGCCCTGTTAACAGCAGCAGCAGCTTGCAGCGGAGTGAGGATACACTCAGAAAAGATATTTGAGGGAATGGGAGAAAGTATCGCATAGAGTCTAGCAAAAGCTTCAAAGTACAGCAAAAGCTACAAAAGTAGGAGTGAGTGAAGTTAATTTCAGATACATTGAATGTCTCACTTGTTCTTTATTTCAGTGATTTTAACATTAAGATGTTATGTAGAACAAGTTTGTCCTAATTGTGTGATGTAAAATCAGACATGTGACCAAGGTTATGTTCAGGTGGGCACAAGCCCTTGGTGCTGGACACTCCCCCTGGGGTTGGGCATGATAGTGGGGACGCCCCCTTGGGGGCCAACCATGTTATCCTCCTTTTTGGTTTCCACTTAATATGCCTTAGAAATAGCTAATAATTGTGTCAAGCTATATATGTAGCTTAAAATTTGCTGCTTTGGGGATTTTATCCATTGAGATTGATAGTCATCCTGTTAAACAAATGGACATTGGTTTAGGTCCTCATACATTTACACTACAGATGAGCAACCTGAGGCCCATGGGCCACATGCAGCCTTTGACCACTCTCTCTCTCTGGCTCACTAGAACCCTGGGGAACTCTGCCCACTTTTTGCCACTCCCCAGCTGATTACGTATTATGTGGGCAGGGCGCGGGGGAGGGGGGGAATACAGTTAGTATTGTCAGGTCATTGGTCTTGATTGTGACCGCACAAATCTCATCTCCCTCCCAGTGTTTCTCATGTTGAGATCACGGTTTCCTCACAGAAGCAGGGATACAGTGAGGTGGATTAGGATCACTGTTGTGGGGGGAGGCTTAAACCCTACCCCCACCCCCACCCAGTGACTGATTCCCTGCCCCTGATATCAGTAGGGGAACAGCAATCTGGATCAGAACCTCAACCCCAGCGATTTATTTATTTATTTAATTACATTTATATACCGCCCAACAGCCGAAGCTCTCTGGGTGGTTCACAGAAATTAAAACCATGAAGTACAATTCAAAGTATAAAACAAACAACAGTATAAAAACACAATATAAAAGCATGACCAGGATGAAGCCAAGCAGCCATGCAGAGATTTATACAGATTTAAAATACAGATTTAAAACAGCAAAATTAAAAGACTAAGATGATAAACTGGGGAAATAAAAAGGTCTTCATTTGACATCGAAAAGGGTATAATGTACGTGCCAGGTGAACCTCTCTAGGGAGCTCATTCCACAGTCAGGGTGCCACAGCAGAGAAGGTCCTCCTCCTGATAGCCACCTGTCTCACTTCTTTTGGCAGGGGCTCACAGAGAAGGACCCCTGAAGATGATCTTTGTGTTCAGACAGGTACATATGGAAGGAGGCGTTCCTTCAGCAATTCCAACCCCTGATCTCAGCAGGCAGGGAAGAAAGGTTTACATCTTCCCATCCCTCTGTACTGAGATGTGGGTGGGTGGGGGTGGATTGTATATGTGTGCAGGCTGCATATACGTGCATACGTGTGCAGCCTCCAACCCACTACCCATCCCTAATTATTAAATTATTCACTTAATATTTAGTCATTGCTGTTCCCAGCTACTAGATCCATTCATTTTCTATGTTTGCTTGTGCTACCGATGATGATAATGATGATGCTGAAGCCTCCTAGTACACCTTCTACATTCTCGACAAGACAACATAAAATAAGTACTTCCTTCATACAGAATGACTTGGAACCCATTTTATCTTGTAAAGATGGTTCTTCAAGTTAGGGCTTGATCTCTGAACTACCTGCATAAGTTTCAAACAATATAATCTCCCATCTGCTCAAAATGTTATTGGCAATTTCTCTGATTACTTATCCTCATTAATTTAGTTATGTTAGCTGCTACCTTGTAACTGCAATTGACAGAGAACTGTAGGAACACTTGAGTTTTAACTAATACACGCACAGCTTGATAACTTGTAGTTGTCCCCTATACCTGTCAGGATCCAGTAGAATCAGAGGCAAACAGTGTGGTCATGGGAAGTGCAGGTCAAGTCCAAAAGAAGCTACCAAGAAGCTGAAGGGCCATAGGCAAACAGTATGGCCCAATATAGACAGATACCCATATTCTGGAAGGTAGCAGACCCAGATCTTTGACGTGTCTGTAGAAGTGTAGAAGACTCTCAGCCATTCATCCCTGTGTCTTATTGTGATCCAGTTTGGTAAACACATCTGCTGACTGGTTCCTATTCAGGAGCTTGGGAATCAATGCCAGTGGATACCAGTTCCAGATGGTGATCTGATTTAAGTTTCAGTAGTCCCCACATCTTACTATTTTTAATAAATTAAACTGGGGGTCCTGCAGGTGTGCTTAATGGCTAGGTTAACACTTGGCCATGATTTCTTTGATATACTCTTTCCAGGCTTCCAGCTCAGCCTCTGAGATGGAATAAATGCAGCTAAAATTCTCCAGCCCCAGGTCACACTGGTGTGCATGTGACATTTCAGCATTTTCTGAAATGTCTATAGAAATGGGGCAAAAGTCAGGCACATTTGTATTAAAATTATCGAATTAATACACTGACATAGGGCAAAAAAACAAAAAAACAAAAACAAACCCAAAGCGGAGTATTCTAAATTTGATCAAATGCTTGCATGCTAAAGCTTAATGGGTTCTGTGCCAAATATGATGAATGTTTGAAGTCTGGAAGTGGTTCACCAAAGAAATAGCAGAATTCCATTTGGATAACTGATATTAAAAGTGCAATAAGCTGGTTATTCTGTGCCCTCACCCTTCTCAATACCACCTGCTCAGTCAGTTCTAGTGCTGTTTGTACAATATATTGTTGTCAGTGACAACTGAACAAGAATTCTATAAGCAGTTGGCTATCAAATAATGGCAAATTTAAAAGCTATGCAAATTGTGCTAGGACAGCCCAGCTTGTTTCAGCCCCCTTTCCCCTATTATCATATCAATTGAGTAAGCTCATGCCAGACAAAGCGAGGTTATGGGAACCACCTAGAGCATCACGCACCATTAAACATCAATGCCCTATACATGAACATCTGCAACGTCGATCTTATTAACCAAGGGTATAGCGGAAGGGGGATAAACAGCTTTCTTAATCACTTAGTTGTAAAAAATATATATCCTAACGCTTGCATTGTTTATCAACAGCAAGTTCATCAATAATTGTGTAATTATAGTAGGGTAGATTACAGTACCTATTGCACGTGGCTGGTTTCTGCAGAGTTCTCTTGAAATTCCATCTGTAAGCACTTCAGCAGGCTCTAAACTACTAATGCTATTCCTTTTTAATGCTCCTTTTATTGACAGGTGGGAATGTTTCCCTGTCTTTTACGGTGACTTTTTTCATAGCTGTTGCCTGAGGATTTTCTGAATAGTTTAGTTTCAAAATCATGAGGACTTTTACTTGAGGCTTGGGATAATACAAGAGTAGCACCTATATTTGAATTTCATGCCCTGTATTTATATACACACACACACACACACACACACACACACACATATATATATATATATATATATATTTGAAGTGCAAATAGCCTTTGCTGTCAGTGTCTAAAATATGTGTATTATCATGGAAACTTACATGATTGCTCTCTGGATTGCTTCACACATAGTTACATGTTTGAAAATGTGTATCATACAGGTACACTCATTAGAGTGTGAGAACTGGCTTCAGTTCCTTGTTATGATCATATACATAATTATTTATACTCCAGTTTTTTGTCATGTTCAGCCAAGTTGGCTTACAAAAAAATAAATCAGTACAAGCAAAAATATAAAATAAAACTACAAAACAATGACCAACAAAAAATAATAAAATAGCAGCACCAAGTTAAGATATCAATTAAAAGCAGAGCAAGCAGTAGCTAATTAGATATTAAAAGACAGTTTAAATAAAAGGGTCTTCAGTGCACACCTAAAAGCAGAAGAAGAAGGAAATGGGAAATGATAGTGGTTTTTCACAAAGACCTCCATCACATCTAATTCCCCCACCCCCCCAAACCTGGTTTGCCTCTGTGTTTTTTTACCAGCATGTCAATCTTATGATCCCTTTCACCTGAAGAGCTGCTCTTTCGCTTTCGCTTCTTCACTCATTTGTTCTTCCACTCCACCTGTCAGATGAGTACTTCAACCAGACCGCGTTTCTGCCGGGCAAAAATGGAACGACCCTTTAGTCTGGCTCTTTGGGGGCATCAAGGGAGTACAATCCCATCTCTGCAGAGATTCAGGCGTTGTATGATTTTTAAAAAAGGCTTTCAAGCCTGGGATGCAAGGTTTGGGTTTTATATTGAGGCTTGGAGCCGGCTGTTGGGAGTGATCGCTTTTCTCTGTCAGGACTTGATGCAATCCATTCAAGCCCCCGGTTCCTTTAAAACTACACGGAGGCTTAGGGCGCATGAAATGCGCTTAGGGAAAATAATCCAGACTTTTAGCTTTCTAGGAAAGGCTGGGGAAGAGGCAGTGTGTCAGCAGGACAGGCACGATGTCATGTGAGTACCATGCTGCAAATCTGCACACCAGGCATGGCAAGAGTGCACTAAATCGCTGGTGTGATGGAGATCAAAGACAGCATTCTAACGTTTTGGTGCCACTACTGAAAGGACCTTTACCACCTTGTCTAATCTCCTATGACAACAGAACCAAAAGCAGAGCTTCTGAAGCTGATCATAAAGCTTGGGCAGTTTGTATGGAAGAAGTTTGTATGCTTTTTGGGGTGATCTGGTCCTAGGTTGTTAAGGGCTTTCAAGACAAAGACCAACAATTTATATTGAGCCCAGAAACAGGTAGCCAACAATACTGGAACAAAATCTGATCTCCAGGCACCAAGCAACAATCTGTGCAATCATTAGCAAATAATTAATTCCTTTAATATTTTGCCAGATGCAAGCATTATTTGTAACTTGGAAACATAGAAAACAGCAACAGATGTTGTTCCAGTATATGCTGTTCTGTAACTGCTTTTATATCCATTGCTTTCACAGTGTGATCCCCATTGCCCTGCTTATGATGGATGGGCACCAGGAGGGAATGCATGTTGCACCCTGACTTTCTCCCAAGCTTAGGTTTTCTCTTTGAAGAGCCCTGCCCCACCATTCCATGAAGGATGCTGTGGGCCTATGTGGCTCTGCAGTGTGACCAAGACACTGTAGCCAAGAAATGAAATTCATAACGGAGCAGTGCAAATAGAAACATGCTTGGTTCTCACTGGCCGGCGCCTTTGGGGACAGAGAGAAAATGTTCTAAGTATACCTCTTTGCTTTCTCCCATAAGGTTGCCATTTACTTCTTGAGGAAAAACAAAACTGATCTACTTGGGGTCATTATTGTACTGAAGGCAGAACTAGCCCTCCACCCCTCTCAAGGGTGGCCTTGTTTTTGTGGACATGGATGCCAAAAGGAAGCTCCATGTGTATCATTATACAGAGACTTGCCGCATTGTGTACCAGGGCTTTGCAATATACAAGCCCTCCCTCTGCATTCACCCTCTCATGGTAATGATGAGAATTTGGCTAATAAAATGCAGATGGATAAATGGCAAACATAGATGTAAAGTTAAAGTAATAATGCCAGGAATGAGAACTGGCAAATTCACTAACACACTGCTTTTTTCTCAAGAAGCAGGTTCATTAGTTAACACTATTCTGTGTTAACAATCAGTTAACACAGAATAGCAGACTACTTCATCTTGCTTTCCTGGCATTTACTTTGTATGAAAAATCTTCAGAGCGTCCACCATGGCAGAAAGATCCAGAACGTGCACTTAAAAAAAAAGAGTGTTCAGCTGCATATAGAATGTAACAATGTCTGCCAGGCTTACCCAGTAGCTATCTTGACAGTCAGCAGGGGAAAAAAGTAGCAACAAAGAAGAGGGATAAAAGAGATGTTGACAGAACAAGGTGAGCCAAAAGATGACAGATAAACACCTGTGGGGGGGAAGCAGGTGCCAGTATAAATGTGCACTTTGTTAGAGTGGCACCATGTCGCTTCATCTCCATATCAGAAAGGGCATTCAGTCAGAGAGAGAGAGAGAGAGAGAGAGGAGGAGGAGGAAGAGGAGGAGGAAGAAGAAGAATCATCATCATCATCATCATCTCTATTGGAGATGTGGGCCATGTCATTAGTCGTTTTAGAAAATTCATTTTCAAGTACAAATAAAAGCTTTTGCAGATGAATTAAATTTAAAAGCAGCTGGTGAAAGATAATTTCAGCTACTCTCACCCATAAGAATGTATTAGCTGGCTCTCTTGATTCCACATGGTAGAAACAGAATCCAGAATCAAAGAACTGGATATGAGACCGAACCCCACTTCAAGAGAGATGACCAGCCTGAGACAGCCAAATCATTAGGTTGAGTGAGGTGGCTGCTTCAGACAGCATATTTTGTGTGCTTTTAAAAGGTGTTGGTAGTGGGGTAATTTAATTTATTATTACTGCAGGGCAAGATGCCATTTTAATTGTCTGCTTCAGGCATTCAAATGTCTTGTGCTGGCCAATTCTGAGAAAATATCACAGAAAATTCTCTGTGCAACACGGTAAATCTCCTTCAGAGTAAATTAACCTCAGATGATTCAAGCAACTGAATTGTGCTACTGGGGAAAGTCAGAAGTCCCCAAGATCACTACTTAGTATTCTGCTCCTTCTGAGGTGCAGTATCTTCCTGATTTCAAAACTGGCAATTGTTGGCTACGTTTTATTGGAGGAAGTGTTGGCTGTACTAGGTAATACATTTTGCACTGCAACCTTTGGTAAAAAGGTTGTGGACTTCTGTTCTTCAATGACTGGGTTCAGACAACATGATAACCAATGGTGGTTTAAATAGTCGACAGTTGTTATTATTATTATTATTATTATTATTATTTATTACATTTATATACCACCCCATAGCCGAAGCTCTCTGGGCGGTTTACAAAAATTAAAAGATTGAACACTAAAAACACAATATACAAAATTTAAAACCATAAACATAAAACAGCTAATATTTAAAACATTTTAAACTGTTAAGCCTGGCCACAAAGTCAGTTAAAACCTCAAGCTGTTAAAATGCCTGGGTCAGAGTGTTGTGTGGAGGAATATTTTTAATCAACGGTTGGTTATTTGGCCGATGGGATACTAGCGGGAGGACTGGGGGGGAGAGAAGGAGGGGAATGAGTGAGTCAATTCAGCGTGGGCAAATAGTCAACTCAACGCTGATACTAATCTAGGCTGACCATATGAAAAGGAGGACAGGGCTCATGTAACTTTAACAGTTGTAGAGAAAAGGGAATTTCAGCCAGTGTTATCTGTATGCAATTAGTTCCTGGTGAAATTCCCTCTTCATCACAACAGTTAAAGTTGCAGGCACTATACTAGAGTGACCATATACAAAAGAAGGTAGGGCCCCTGCAACTTTAACAGTTGTGATGAAGAGGGAATTTCACCAGGAACTAATTGTATACAAATGACACTGGCTGAAATTCCCTTTTCTCTACAACTGTTAAAGTTACATGAGCCCTGTCCTCCTTTTCATATGGTCAGCCTACCTAATCCACACCATGGTTGATTATTACGTTGTGTGGGGATTACCCCCTAGATAAACAACTGCCGAGTTGATTATTGCCCCACCATTGACTATCGTGTTGTCTGAATGCATCCAATGTGTTAAAGCATGGGAACCCTTCTTGTAATTCTCTCAATAGCTGACCAACTTGATAATTTGAGTAACACAAAACATTAAGCCAAATACCAGCACCTGGAAATTAATGGATACTACTCCATTGATTTCACCTGATTCTCTGCATGAGGGCACATAAATACTTTAGCCCTTCATCTGTACACTAAATCAATTTCTATGTTCCATCTTTTGCTTCCCATCTGTAATAATTTGTAGCTCCAAGCAGAAAAATAACCACAAATTAGACAAAGCATTTATTTTTTTGACTTCTTACTGTAACATTCTTGACTCAGTATTTTCTTAATATGGATGCTAAATATTATTTGAGTATTTAAAACAAAAAAGAAGCTCAGAATACATTATCAGAGGTCAAAAAGTAAAGCCAAAAACCAAGATGTAGTTCTTTAATAAAAAGCTTTGGAAGAAGAAAAATTAAAAATGACAGACTGTGGCATAAATTTGGCAGCATTCTGGAAATGTGGAGGATACATATTTTTTAATTTATGCCTTCTAGCCTAGTTAGTTACGGAGCAGCCTGTTGTTGTTTTTTATAACTCCAGGTTTTTGCTGTAAATGAGAGTGGGGTGTGTATATGTTACTAAGCCATGTTCTGTTACTTTTATGAACATCTTTAACCTACAGCCATGTTTTTGAAGGTTTGCTACGCAAACATACGATTCAGGAGCTCTTGCTAGAAAATGCCTGTCACAACTGTGATTATAATAACTAGCATCCTAATGGCTTGTGTTCCATATGTGGGAAATAATCTATAAACTAAATAAAACTGTTACATAATTTATACTAAGATGTGCATGTAATTATGTTGAAAGGAGGTAAATCCTATACATTCCAATTACAACAGCAATTAAGTGAAATCATGTGGATACTAATTAGGTGATCCTAAAAGGATCATAGACTTGTGTACTTAATTATCAAAGGAACAATCAACAACTAATTTAGCATGAATAAATTTCTTTCATTTTGAGGGGCAAATCCTGCTCTGATTTTTAATGCCACTGTTTCAGAAATAATTCCATTGAGATCTGTGTGATTTACTCCATATTTTGATTAATGTAGTTAAGAGCTGGATCTGTACCTTGGAGATGAACACAAATTTCAAGTCTCCTTGGACTAGCATTATCATTTGCTTCAAATAGATATAAGAGCTGCATGTGTCTTAAGAAAACCCTCTTAGCAAACAAACCCCTGCTCTTAGTAGCAGCAAACAAAAAACAAACAAAACCTAGAAATCTTTGGAGACCTTAAATAAAGGCAACAGAGTTTACAAATCCTAAGGGAGGATTGGGGGAACCAAAAGAAGGTTATAACTCTGTAATTATACTAATATCAGTGATAAAAAGAGAGATCTAAGAATGAGGCAATGCAATCCTGTGCATGTTTTCTCAGACGTCCCAATACTTTCCATGGGGCTTACTCCCAAGATGTTGGCTGGGTTCTCATGTCACTTTAAGCCATGATGGTTTATAAGCTATTCATAGTAGCTTAGAAACCACCATGGTTTATTGTAACTGTGAGAGGTTTTCCCCAACCCCGGTGACTTATTTCTTTGAAATAAGCCACTCTGATAACCCATGGCCTGTAGTGAAGTTTATTTAAACCATAATTTTTTATCATGTCATCTGATGCTCCACAGTGACATAAAGTTTGGATTTATATGTCATTTTAAACCATGATGGCTTAATAAGCTACACATAGTAGCTTATATTTGAATAGCACACTGTGCCCAACACACATTCAGGCAAATAAGCTATTGTGCATAGTTCCCCCTGCCCTTCCTTCCCCATCAGTCCTCCAGCCCACACCCTAGGGGATCTGGCAACAGTCCCCATCTTGTCTGTCACCAAGTCCCTCTTCCTGACTCTGATTGCGATCGGAGTTGGGTCCTCCTTTTTTTTAAATTCCCGTAGCCCCATTTTGTGCACAAGGGGGCTGGGGAAATAAAAAGAATTGCCCAAGCATGCAGGAGTGCAGTGGAGGAGAGCCAGGTTCCAGTCCCCATTGTGATCTCTGTGTCTGCACTGCTCTTGAGAGCTGTTAAAAACTACAACTCTCAAAAGCAAGGCAGAGGGGGGGATCCCTACAGGGGCGGGGGCGGGGTGGGAACAGGATACAACATTTTTTTAATGCCTTTGTTCTGATTGAACAAAGACGGAACAAAGGCATTAAAAAATATGGAAAAGGTGGGTGGGTTGGGGAAGCAGCCTACGGGGCGATCCTCACTCCCATATGGTTGTGCTTTCCTAGAAGGGAAATGTTGAAATCCAGGACCTCCAAGGTAGCATTTTAAAAAATGCTACCTGATCTCTTTACACAAGCTTTCCCTGAAGTGTGACCCAGCCAGCTATATTTTGCTGATTAATTTGTATTGTGTTGATTTTATAGTTATATTTAATGTTGTTATGCCATTGTAGTTTATGTTCACCAATTTGTGGAAAGCAGTATATAAATTTGAATAATAAAATTAATAAATTCTTTATTTAGCCCCTAAAGTCACTTGGCACTGTACAAAAATTAAAAATAAACCTGTCTATGCCCTTAGGTGTTGAATAAATAGGAGGCAAGCTTGCAAACTTATATGTTTATAACTTCATAATCTACCCTTTTTAGTTGGTTGTGTAAATTGGCATTTGGAGCAGTGTTAACATGGCGTAAAGTCTTTTAACACCCATTATTTATGGCATTACCGCTCTTTCTTGTCTTCTTATTCCGAATCCTTTTTTCAGTCCAAACAGGGATCGCAGTATTTAATTTTAAATGCTGTCTTCTGTCTTTAGCAGCCATGCTAATGTAGAGAAATGTGTGTTGTATTGCAACCATTCTTTGGAACAGTTCCAGCTCCTATGAAAATCATATCTGGTAGGCATGGAAGGACTTTTCCAATATAGTTAACTGTTGCCCTAAATTCCAAACGTTGTGTCAGATCGCAGAAAAATATAAGTTATGTGTGCGCGCCCGTGTATGCACTTTACAGTACGTGTCCCCCGTGAATATTTCATCCAAGCCTAAAAGAACTGCTTTGTAATGATGAATTTTCTTCAGTCATGTCATTTTGGGGGTGGGAAGTTCTGTGTATGCATCATGCATGCAGAATGTGGATGTGTTTATTTTGCTACTTGCACATGTGAGACGAGAAGATATGATTGGTGATGGGTTCCCACAGCATGTTTATCCAGCTCATGTGAATTGGGCCACCTTCTCTGTGGGGTTGTGGGAAATGATGTTGAACAACTTAGGACCTCTGCATATCAAATTGCATATCTAGATTTTTGAGATGACAAGTTCCAGCATTCCTGACCATGGGACATACTGACTTGCAATGATGGGAGTTGTAGTCCAACACCTTTGGAGGGCACCAGGTTCGGGAAGGGCTGCTCTAAACAAAAAAAGAGAAGTAGGTGGCCCTAAGTTGTTCGTTATCCGTTTTCCACAACCCCACAGTCACCTCTGCATATCATATTCTCCACCCTGTCCTCATGGTTTATCTGCTTTGGGAGAATGAGAATTTCACTTGCACTTTCTGCCTCCTTAGGGAGGATGTGGCGTTAAGGCTTGTGAGCCTTAACTCCCAATTTCCCTGCTTTTTGGTGCTTGGTTGGAAACTGTAGAGCCTTAACATTGTTTTTGTAAACCGTAGGTTTTTTGTTTAATGAATTTCATGGCTTTGTGTAACGGATGACTGGATATTATACAGTTGACAACCAAGCCAGCGTCAGCCACGATGTTACACTATCTTGACATCCAATCAAAGCTAGTGTTATGTGTTGAACTCATTTTTAAAATGAATAAATCAACCAAAATGCTTGTATCTCCCTCATTTTTAAAGATAAAGAGATGAAACCTGGCATCATGGTAGCTTTTAAGTAGGGATAAAGCTATGTCAAGTTTGAAGCAGATCCATTCATGCCTTGATTTTTAGGATTTCTTTAAAGTTCAAACAGAAATCTCTTTGGGATCTAGGACCTTGAGCAGTACAAGTTTAAAAAATGAAATTAAAGATAAAGAGATGAAACTTGGCACCATGGTAGCTCTGAAGTAGGGATTTAACCATGCCAAGTTGGAAGCAGATCCATTCATCCCTTGATTTTTAGGAAATTTTAAAACTTCAATTTATTTTTTTTAATTAACTAAAATGCTTACAATTGCATGGTAGCTCTTAAGTAGGGATTGAGCCATGCCAAGTTGGAAGCAGATCTGTTTATGCCTTGAGTTTTAGGAATTTTTTGAACTTCAAACACAATACTCTTTGGGGTCTAGGGCCTTGAGCAGTACATTAAAAGAAAAAAGAAAGTAAAGATGAAGAGATTAAACTTGGCACCATGGTACCTCTTAAGTAAGGCTTTAGCCATGCAAAGTTGGAAGCAGATTGGTTCATGCCTTGAATTTTAGGAAATTTTTTGAAGTCAAACTTTTTTTTAAAAAATCCTAAAAATCAAGGCACGAACCGATCTGCTTCCCAACTTGGCATGGCTCAATTCTAGGGTGACCACTAGGGTGTGGCATAGTGTCTAAAGTGTTGGACTGGGAGCTGGGAGATCCGGGTTCTACTCCCCACTCGGCCATGGAAACCCATTGGTTGACTTTGGGCCAGTCACAGACTCTCAGCCCAACCCACCTCACAGGGTTGCTGTTGTGAGGATAAAATGGAGAGGAGGATTATGTATGCCGCCTTGGGTTTCTTGGAGGAAAAAAGGCGGGATATAAATGCAATAATAAATAAAAATAAAAAACTGTCAGGATTTCCCCAGATTTCTCCTGGTTTTTGTTCTGTCCTCGGTGTCAGGGGGGATTTTATGCAATAGTCTATAATGACCTGGAATTACACACTTTCCCCTTTAAGGCCACCATTAGCGTGGTGGGGGGAATGACATGCTTTCTGGAGGTGTGTCATTCTCTCCCACTGTTTCAATCAAGGCCTTAAAAGGGGAAAACGTGTCATTCCCAGACATTATAGAAAAGGGCCTGATTGGAGCAGTGGGGTGGGGGTGAGAATGACATGCTTTCCCCTTCTCCGCTCCAATTGGGGACTTTAAGATGGCCCCAGAAAGCCATTTTCCTGCCTCCCCACTAGGTGTCCTCTTTTTTGGTTTCCCCAAATATGGTCACCCTACTCAGTTCTTGCACAGGCTGCATTTCCATCCCTAGATATTTACTCAAAAGTTAGACCCATTGAATTTCCTTGGTTCTTGAAAAGCAACACACTTGCTTTTAGATTTGCCGGTCTCAGTATTCTATGTTTACTATGAATGCCTGCTCTGTCTGTCCCTATAGTTTCCTGCAAGGTCCAGCCAGGGGAAGCCAATAAATTAAACCCAGGGGTGGAGGGTGGGATTCCCTCAAGTTCATCTGATAGCAGGTGCTATAGAACATGGACCTTCCAGGAGTGTTGAGACTGGATTTCTGGCAGACCCAGCCAGGCAACTTTATGGTCTGTTAGTCCCTCCATTTGGTAGCCCGCAGAGCACCTGCCTCATAAGGCAAATGGCCACATGAGAACTGTTATTATGGCCTGCTACTTTGTTTGTCTTTAGTAGTTTGTGGTCCAGATCTCTTCAGAAGGGGGAATAGTGTTATGTGGTTGGGGTCAGTCTAAATTATCTCCAGGGGTCCCTTACTCAGTGCCTCTGATAGCAAAGAGATTGAGGATTTCCCCAAACTCTGTTACTCTTGAAGTTACTAGGCCTATTGAAAATAGATTTTATAACATAAGCATGAAAACAGTGAATGCCCCTTTTAACTTGTTAAACCAATGAAAACATGCCACACAAGAAATCTTAAGATATGAATGGTTTATAAAGAAAAGTAAATGCAAAAGAACATCAGATACAGAAGTGAAATCTGAAACATTACTAGTAGTAGTAGTAGTAGTATCCTGCCTTTTGCCCAATGCTGGGCCTCAGGGCAGCCTTACAAAACTAAAACATATACAGCTAAAACCTATAAATAGAAATATACAAAAGTTAAAAATATAATTAAATACTTTTCAATATTAAAGCATTTTAAATGTTTAAAATACATAACAATTTAAAAGTCAAAGGTATAGACAGAGATCCAGATTATTTGCCAAAGGCCTGCTGGAACAAAAAAGGGGTTGTCTGCCTCCAAAAACACATCCAGGAGGGAGCCAGTGTAGACTGCAAGGATTAGAAAGAAAATGCATGTGTACACGATGCAAAATACACGACAGTTTAACTGTTGCTAAACCTTATTAGAAAAACAGGGTGACTAGGCCGAAACCAACGTTGTAGGCCCAGAAGCACTTTGAAAGGTTTCAACATTGTACTTAAAACTTAACACCAGCCCAAACTAATTACATGAAGTGTTTGAAGCTTTCACCTTTATAGCAGTATGGACCAAACTCTTAGAAAAGAGGGAAGGAGCACACTGTGTGTGTTTGGGGTGGGGGGATAGAAAGAGATGTATAGCCACCTATTCCCAGGAGAGATCTGAATATCAGGTTATCATGGATCTAGAGGAACCACACCCTGCTTCACCAGTGAGCAAAAGAGCAAACTGGCCTTATGAAGACAGCCCAAATTACTCTCAGAGCCAAAGGAAAGCATATTCCAGAAAAGAAAAGAGAAACTCTTCTTCTTCACTCAAAAGGTCTGTGCAATAGAGGCAGCGGCCATTTCACCCACCCACCCCCAACATTCTAGGGCAGGAGGGAGGGGGAGAGTGACGGTACTGAGCATGCCTCGCGCTATGAGGGAAGATGGCCTCCTCATTGACTTGAATGAGAAGTAAAAATAGTCCTTAAAAGTCAACCAAAGGGAATTTTTAAAAAATGAAAAGCTTTCCACCAACTACAGTGAAGGAGGAAGAAGACCCCCACCACTGGATTAATTAATAAGGCTCTAGAAATTATGCAAATAGTGAGCACAAAACTCACAAACCCAAAATCATTTGACAAAAGCAGGGAGACAGGTTTGTGTTCTTTTTCTACCTTAAACTGCTCTCCTTCCCTCAATCTTTCACCAATCTTCTTGAAATTTTCAGGTAATTTAAAACAAACATTTCTTTCTGGCACCTGTAAATTTCAGAAAGATTGGTGAAACATTTTCAATTTTATGGCTGTTAGAATGACCCCCCCCCCATTATCACTTTAACATGGCGGAATGTGTTTTTTACTGACGGCCCTTAACAATGGAGGCACGGCTGTGCCTCCATTAATGCCCTCATATGTACAGTTATGTACTGTTCTTGTCACCTCATCTTGAAAAGGATATTTTACAACTGGAAGAGCAGCAGAAAAGGGCAACCAAAATGACCAGGGAGCTGGAACAACTTTCCTCTGAGGTTACAATGCTTGAAATACTTTAAAAAAAAAATTCAAAAGGTGAGTGAAGAGTGTAAAATTATGCATGGCATGGAGAAAGTAAATAGGGCTCTCTGATAAAACTAGATCATTTAATGAAGCTGAATGGCGAGAGATTCAAGTCAAATGAAAGGAATAAAAGAGGATTAGACACATTTGTGGAGGTCTAGAATATCAATGGCTACCAGTCATGATGTCCATGTATTGCCCTCTGAATACCAGTTGCTAGGGAACATAAGCAGGAGGATGCCATGGCACTCATGCCCTGCATGTGGGCTTCCCTTAAGCATCTGGATGGCCATTGCGAGAACAGTGTAGATCTAGAGAAGCCTCTGGGTTGATCCAGCACAGCTCTTCTAATGTTCTCTTAATCACAGGGATTCTGGAAGCTGCTAACAGCATAGCTATAAAATCACCACTATAAAGCCACAACAAAATTTAAACAGATTAAAACAGTAAATGAATTGTAACTGAGGAGTAGGAACAGTTTCTAATCCTATTAAAACCTAAAGAAAACAGCTATGTTTTTAGGGTATTTCCCCCCCAAAAAATAACCAAAGGGGAAGCCTAGTAAATGAACAAAGAGGATGGAATTTCAAGGACCATATAAAGTGGGGGGGGGGGGGTTCAGTCTGAAGTGCTTGTGTATTATGTGGGAGTTAAGTTCATGTTTCATAAGGAGTTTCTATAATGTGAGGGAAAACATTTATAGGACACAGCAAAACACTCAAGTGAGCTACACCAGCAATCATAAGATTTTGTCATATATGAAAAAAAAATTGAGCCGCTCTGTTTTTCCCTCTTTAGATCTATCTATCTGTATAACTCCTTCTAAACTGAATAGTTTCTTTCCCCCTGTATAAAATCCCAAAATAAATATCATTACTTGGACTGGTTCGTATCCAAAGTCTATCATAATATGAGCAAATACAGGAAATGCAAAATGCAAACTTGAAAAGAAAGGTGCACGAGAAAGCTTAAGTATTTTTTTCAGATTGACTGGATTCACAAAGGAGAGAGGGAGGAGCCTTTAACCATCCTGTGCATTCCTTGAGTAAATGTTGCCCCCAATCTGCAAAAGGAGACGACTGATTGGACTGAAAGAAAAAGGAGATGTGTGGATGCATGGAGCCTGAGTTGTAAGGGGACACAATATGTGAGGCTATAGATGTAGTAAATGTAGAACGTGCTTACTGCTCACATGGAGTGGATGTTACAGCCAGGAGTCTTAACTTACAGTTTCTCTGTTTTTTGGCATGTTGAAAAAAATGGGAAGTGCCTTAACTCTTCTCTTGGGAAAAAAAAAGGTGTGGTTGTCTAAATATTAGAATCTTATTGAACACCTCAGTGTACTCAAGTGTAAAGGGAAACACATTTTAATAAGAACTCTTCCCTGAAAATGCATATTAAAATGTTTTTCCTTTTTACATTGGTGTACATTGAGAAGTTCAATAAGATTCAGACATTCAAAAAATTAGAGGGGCTGGTGTAGAGGAGGACCTGCTTCTATGCAGGGAAATGGGTGTGCAGGAACATTGCACTGGAGAGGAGCACTCATCCTTCCCCACGCAATGAGCGTAGGCACAGCTGGATTTTGAAACAGTAACCTCAGAAAGCCTCAAGGCTTTTATCAACTAGATGACAAAGAACGAGCATTTAAATATAAAGAATGGAAAGTTGTATTCTAATTTTGGCATTTTGCATTTTGGTCTCCCTTTTTACTTGCCTGTAGAAGAGACTGCAGAAACAAATCCCAGCGATGCATATGGTGCTGAGAAGCTGGGCAGGCTGTTACTCATGCAAAGGTATCCCCCTCCTCTTCTAAGGTTCCACCCCGCAGAGTTTCCCAACAGAAATACACATTTCAGAATTTTGCATAGACATTAATTTATTAAGGAATTTAAATCAAACTATATAATAAAGTAAATCACAAGATAAGCATACATTAAAACAGAGCGGATGTGTAAAACACTATAACTTAAGATAATACGTCACATTGTCTATCCTCCCATTGTACAAACACCAACTGTCTTTGAATCTTACTTGTGACGCACTGTATAGGGGCTGATGTGTAAAAGCTCCCTTTTGTGTTTGGTTATTGCCTTTGCATGACATCCACTCCGTTGAGCTTTATTAAACCATATCATGAACTGACAATGATAAAAAACTGGCATGAATACTTATTTATCATCAGCATTACTTCAGTCATTAGTGGGGTAAGGAGCCGTGCAGCCTGAAAATTATACCAAAATAATATAAGCACAAACTAAAAAATAATTCCGTATTACTAAAGCTAGGGGCAGAATAATTCAGCTTATAACTATCTAATAACATCTCCTAATTATGGGCTAAACTTCCTCAAGAAGAACCTTCATTAACAAAATTTCTGTCCAGCTTTAGCTAGCCCTTGTGTGCATGCTCACATTTTAGTTTTTTCACGTTTTCAGTCAGCAGCTCTTAATTGTGCTAGTGGCTGCTTTTGTAACTCTCACAATGAGTATTTGGGTTGGAGGACAGAGTGGAAGATTGCTTTTGGAAAGTGGGGATTTGGAAGACTCATTGCATGCACGACCATTTTGTATCTGCTGCACTGTGCACATAGCCATTCTCTCCTTGAAATGTTTCTACCACCATCTGATTTGTAGTATTTTTTTCATGATAAGTTGAAGCAGCGTAGCAATTGTACCAAAGACACCTTTAGTGCTATGTTCTAAAGAGATAAGCATGGATGTTGCTATATTTAAAAACAGTGCAAGTATAACCTGAAAATGTTACAGTCTCAAACAAGCCCTGGCTAAATGTTCAGCCCAACTTCACTCATCCCTTCCCCTTCCTTGCAAGAGGAAGATGAAAGACGAGCTAAGCACACTTGTCCAGCAGTTGAAGGAGGTGCTCTAAGCACCAAATGATTGTGCAGTTGTCTTTGCTCCTGTTTCTTGTATCCTGCACAGAGGATGAGAAATACGAGTGAAGCACACTCAGAACGTACTTGCAGGAGCTCCTGCAAAAGCCAGCTGAGTGTGTAGCCACCGCTGCCTCAGGGAAACCCCCTTGTTATCTCCGATCACAGATTGGTGATAACAAGGGGATTCATCTTCTTGCAAGCCCCCAGTAACCTCCAGGCAAGGGGGTGGAGCTTCAGGAGCTGACAGGGTTTGGGAATATGAGGGACCCGCAGAGAGAACCCAAGCTTTTACAAGCTGGATGAGGAACCTCTGTAAACCAGATCAGGCCTGCAGGCTGGAGATTCCCCATCCTAATTATAAAGGGACATCTCTTGTGAGTGTTGCAGCTTTGGTCTCTGGGGAAAGGAAGGGAATACTTTCCCTTTTATCCAATTCATTCTACCTCTTTAGCCATCCATCCATTGTATCCATTTTCTGGGAAGCCCCTTTATTATACCTGTGTAGAGAGTTTCTTCCGTGAAAGGGACAGCAGGGCTTGAGTGCAAATAGCTGCTGGAGTTCAGGATGTGAACTGGAACCCTGCACCATCAGGGTTTCAGCTTGCGGTGGGTCATGTGAAGTGGGGGGGCACATTCTGCAGCCTCATGGCCCACCTTATTTCAATGTTCCTTAGACCTTGGCCTGCTTGAACACCTGCATAAGGGACTTTAGATTTTGCCTGACACCTCATCGTATTAATCTGAGGTTAACAAGACAACCCTATAGATAGTTACTCAAAGGTAAGTCCCATTGTCTTCAGTGAGGCTTTCTTTCAGATGAATGTGCATAGGGTTGTAGCTCAGTTCTTTCCCTTAAATTCCTATCAGTTTCTCTGAGTCCTCTTGACTCTTTTTCTAATTTACAGACTGTTGCTGGTAAAGGTGAAAAAGAACTCCCATGAATATTTGCATTCCCTTTGTTGCAACACATCAGAATATATCTATGAATACACTGGAAATGGAAGTGGTTCAAGTTCAGAGATCATCTTGCTGCAAGGGAAGAATATAAGCTGGCACAAACCATGCATAAAAAGTAGAGCTACAGCCTTTAGTTGATTTGGTTAGATTAATGAATTAAAAGCATCAACTAAATAGCACCTGCAGGTAATAATTCTTCAGGTTTAAAACATTTTAAGTTCATTTTTCTTTCAAGGACTTATAAAACCTGCAGATTTCAAGCACTATCTTAGAAGATGCATTCCCTCTTATGAGAGTCGGAAGGAGAAATGCCTCTTCTAAGGTTCTGCATCATCTAGAAACAGGTAGAGGTGTGCTGTTGTTTTTCTCATATGCAATTTATGTAGATTGGAGTATTGGAGCTATTAAAATTCATCTGATGCAATCCTGTTCATGCCTACTCTAAAGTAAGTCCTGTTAAGTTCAATGGGACCAGCTTCCAGGTGTGTATATAGGGTTACACTTTAAGATTTCTTTAATCCAATGACAGGCCTACTACATTTCTCCTTATTAAGAGACATAAAGATTGGATATAAGGATGGAATTCTGAAGTGCTCTTGTTATTTTACTTCCTTGTATGAAAGGCTGTGCATGCTGCTTATACAACCTTCCTAGACATTTTTAAAACTATGTGTTTTGTTGCTTCGTGCTGCATTGTCCTGATAGTCTATCAAAATATATATTTCAAAACAAAAACCAGTAAAGAAAGTTCTGGTAGTCTCCTGTGACGGGGTGACAGGGGGTACTTGTTCTTTCATCTTATCACTGTCTACCAAAGCACAATCCGCTCTGTTTCTCTAATGCTCCTTGACTTGTATAGGCTTGTATAAGGTTCTTTTTACTCTGTTAATTTACGCATTAACAAGGTGGTAATTCCGTTTTTATCACATCCTTATGACATTACGCCCCTGGAAAGCCCTAGCTGATTAATTAGTAGCAGGTGTTTAATCTGTGACCCCAGCACTCTAAAGTTATTGTACCCATACATGATAAGTTACAGGGAGAATGGTACATTCAAGAACACCATTTTTAAACCAGACTCTAGAATGCCAGCAGAATTGCAAAATATGGAAAACAAGGCTAGAAAGTGTTTCCAGTATGATTGTAAAGCTAAATGTAATCAGTACCCAGGTTTACTTTTTACAAAAGATATGTCGTTCCGTTGTGCTTTTTCCTTCTAGAAGGTTACAAACGCCATGGTTTTAACTTCTTTTTCACATTCCAGATGATTTTAAGTCTCTTTTATGGATCCCATGGACTGCAAAAGCTCAAATCCACGCTAATATCATATGAGGATATGTAGTGATCGTCACTTCTTTACATTGTTGGAGTTTAGGATCTTACCAAATATATTCTAAGACTACCCCCTTTTATTTTCCCTTGTAGAAAATGAAGTACAAACTTTCCCAGTCTTAATTAGTGACCAGAGTGAGATCGTTGACACCAATGGAGCTGGTGATGCATTTGTGGGAGGTATGTACTATTTGCATCTTTGCTTTACTTCCCCGCCGCTTCATTAGAGAGCATTTCCCCCCTCCAGTGTAGAATATCACATTGTTCTTTTCAAGCTTTCATTTGCATCCTAAGATTGTGTTTTAATGGACTGTTAATTCTCCCAGGAAAAAATGTGGTTTGTGCCTTTAAAGATAATATGCTATTATGCAACATCCGCATTGTTTTCACAAGATTAATTGTATCTGTCAGAATGTTGCATAAACAAGCTGCATCAAATATGTTATGTAGTGTACTCAGAATCCCTCCTGGCTTTAAAATGTTAGCACATTGCTCTTCTTTTAAACAGGTTGTAGTGAATATTAAAGAGTATGTAAATAACTGAGTGTAACATTTGAACTATAGTTTGTTTCTTAGGGCATGTGCGCCCCTTCCTAGAGTTGGAAGACCTAAAGATGGTAGTGCACTCATTGGTAACTTCGAGGCTCGACTTCTGCAATGCGCTGTACATAGGGCTACCTTTGTGCTTAGTCCGGAAACTTCAATTAGTTCAAAATATGGCAGCCAGGTTGGTCACCGGTACACCTAGGGGTGACCACATAACACCAATCTTAAAATCACTCCACTGGCTGCCCATTAGTTTCCGGGCGATGTATAAAGTGTTGGTTATTACCTTTAAAGCCCTACATGGTTTGGGTCCAGGTTACCTGCGGGATCGCCTTCTCCCGTATAATCCGACCCGCACACTCAGGTCCTCTGGGAAGAATTTACTCCAGTCAGCCAGAACTAGGCTGTCGAGTGTTACCCAGAGGACCTTCTCTTCTGCCGCTCCCAGGCTGTGGAATGGCCTGCCGGAGGAGACTCGACAAATTAGCAGTCTTCTGGAATTTAAGAAAGCCGTGAAGACTGCTCTCTTCCGGCAGGCCTATCCAGTTTAATTTTAAGATGTTTTTAATAATGTATTTGTTTTTATCTGTTTTAATGGTTTATCTATTTTATTGTTTTTATATTTATATTTAGTGTTGTTCCCCGCCTCGATCTAGATGGAGAGGCGGGATAGAAATGAAATGAAATAAATAAATAAATAAAAATAAATGTGTTTCTTGGACCGTCGATGTGCAAATGCAAAGTTAAATCTTTTGAAAGTTTGAAGTAAAATAACATCTGATGCTACTTTGATCTCTGTTTGCAACCATACTATTTTTTTGCATCACAAATAGAAGGGGAGCAACTGCGCTCATTCCTAGAGATGTCTGATCTGTCATGATCATGTATGCCTTAGTTACATACTTTGGACTACAGCAATGCATTTTATGTTGGGCTGCCTTTAAAAACTGTTTGGAAACTTCAACTGGCCCAGAATGCTATGGCCATACTGTTGACCAGGGCCAGTTACAAGCAGCGCATTACTTTCTTGTTACAACAGCTTCACTGACTAACAGTCTGTTTCTGGGCAAATGGTTATGACCCATTAAGCCCTATATGGCTTGAAAGGCCACCTTCTCCCATACAAGCCTGCTTGGGTCTTAGGATCTTCAGGAGAGGCCCTTCTTTTGATGCCGATGCCTTCAGAGGCACATTTGGTGGCAATGCAAGAGAGAGACTTCTCAGTGACTGCTCTCAAGCTGTGGGATTACTTGCCGTAAGTGGGTCTGTTAGGTTCAGTGCCATTTTTATTATGTTGTTAATGAGTTTCTAATTGTGGTTTTATGCATTTTTTTAATTATTGTTTTAATCTGGGTTTTTTTAAATTGTAATCTGACTTGAGTGTCATTTTTCCTGGTAGAAAAGTGGGTAAAATCAAATCAATCAGTCAGTCAATCTCTCTCTATATATTTTGTTCAAAATGCCTCAACAAAACCTTGGTCCAGCTCAAAGGTTATGTTGTTAAAAGCAGTCTGTCTATTGAAATGATATTCTGTTGCATTTTGTAGGTTGTAGTGTCAGTAAGGGTCTAAAGGTGCAATCCTATGCATGTTTAGATAAAGTCCTAAATTTTTACCATTCCCCAGCTAGCCATGCTGGCTGAAGAATACTGGGAACTGTAGGACTTTTTTCTGTCTAAAATATGCATAGTCTCAAAGCACTCTATTAGACCTTAGTTTTCCTCAAATTACAGTGCTAGGTTTCAAGTCAGGTTCTCCAGAGGAAGAACAAAACTCTCAAGGTAAGTAGTCATGGTATTTTTTGCTTGGTTTGAGAGTTTTTGCTTATTGGCTCTGCCATGACCATCAGGTTCTGTCCCTTGACCTATTAAGAGCCTTCCCCTACTGACATTGGGCTCCCATCGTGTCCCACCAGGTTTCATCCCTGACTTATGAAGCATCATCTCATATCTTTCAAGCTGTATCCCTGTACCTCAGGAGACATGGCAACCATGGGGCATCCATAGGAATTTTTCCAACCGGGGGAGGGGGGGACAGTGCAGAGCAGTTTGTGCTTGTAATTTGCATGCATAGTGCACACGTCTAAAACACACCTGTGCAATTTCCTTGTGTGCACCCTTTGTTGCTGAGCATCACATTCCATGACATTTAGAAGCCTACACAGAGTAGTAGAAGATCCTGGAAATTGAACAGCACTAATGTAGAAGAGTGTTATATTCAAGAAACATCATGAACTCCCAACAAAAACTTTATTTGGAGTGAAGGATAAAAACACCCATCTAGGAACAAGAGAGAAAAAATAAACAAATGCACAAACACAACAGAGTTGTCCAAGATTGACAACTTCCCATGACACGTCCTAAAATTATTTTGCTTCATCTCAGAAACATTGGTCAACACTCTCTAGAATAGCTTTCCCCAACCTGGTGCCCTCCGCATGTTTTAGACCATGACCCCCAGCATTCCGGACCGTTGACCATGCTGGCTGGGGCTGTTAGGAGTTGAAGCCCAAAACCTCTGAACAGCAGCTCTAGAGAGTAGCAAAGGGGTCTGGGTGGAATGTCTTTAGCAGCGGAACGATAAATGAGTATGCTTCATCAGGTTTCAGGGTCCTAGAGGAGTCTGGTCTACTCACTTTACTTTTTCACATTGTTATCAGCCACTTTTTACTTCAGCTACCATTAGAAATTTTGCAGGGGTTGGATTCTGAACTACTTCTGAAATGGCATATTTTTCCTTGAACTGTATATGTTGTCCATGGTTGCACATTTTTAAAAGCCCTGATAGCCTCAGAATAGGTCTACGATTTCTGGTAGATCTGGTAGCTAAACAGCAATAAGGCCTGGGAACCCGGTATACCAAGATAGGTAGACCTGGCTTCTGATATATTTGTATACCAGATCTACCCCTCCGTTGTTTTTCAGTGGATAGATCTGATATCCGTGCAATGTTTTTCCACCCACAGTTGAAATCCTCAATTCTTTCCATGACTCACTTCACCCTGGGTTAAGGGCCATTACAGGCCTGAAGAGCATGGTTAATATTTTGTTGCAGGGGATGAGTTGGCTCAGTTTGCAGCCCACTGCTAGGCTCTGCCCTACAGGCAACACACAATAGATTCAGGTACCTTCACAAGAGCATTCTTTATTTCTACAGTAAATGAGAAAACACTAACTTCTGTGGAGCTGTGTGGCACACTGTCTCAGCTCCAAGGCCAACACTGCAGAATTGTTATATACTACTCCAACACACATCCCTCTGTAAAATGGAAATAACAACACTGGGCTACTTTGCAGGATTTGTGTAACACACTCACTGGCTGAACTTGGACGACATATTAGGCAACGGAGGGGGGGAACAATCGTCAGTTGTGTTGCTTATCGTGTCGTGTGGGGAGTAACACACAGCGCACACACAACTGACAGTACGCTAAACAGGCGAAATAAGCAATGGAGAGAAACAACATGCTTGCACGTTGTTTAGCCCCAAGCCCCGTTGCTTAAAGTGTCGTCCAAATTCAACCCCCCCTCTCTCCATGGACTATTCCATTTGGGAATAGAGTTCACTGGCTGGAGCAGCCAAAAACCCCTGGCCGCTCTATACAGCCATCAGAACTCACGGTGCATGCTGGGATACAGCTGGGGGACGGAGGGAGGGGGAGGGAGTAGCCATAGCAACCAAGATGGCCGTTGGAACCTCGATCTGCACAAGCATTGGCATTGCAGCATGTCGTGTGGGGAGCACCGCCTGCCTAACGCACGGTTAGTACGCTATTTACCCCTCCGTTGCCTAATATGTCGTCCGAATTCAGCCACTTTCTCAGCCACAGCACTTCCTCCTGCAATACGGGTATAATAACGATTAACTTTATCCACATATTATCAAGGTGATTTTTAAAACATTTATAAACTCAGAAAAACAATTGACAAGAGCTGAGTTAGAAAGATTATGAACTCTTGTCTTTGCTGCGACCTTTTGTATTTTGGTAGATCCAATATTGCCCAAACTCAGCTGCAGGAAATGCCTAGATTTATTTTTTTTAAAAATTTGAGGCTGAAGTTACTTCCTAACAGGGAAGACCACAAAAAGGTATACCACATGGGTGGGTGTGGTAACCATTGTCATGACTTCATTCATTGGCTAAAATCACTAAAAGGTGGAATCAGGCTAGATTCTCACAAAATGAATAGGCAGAATAGTGGCTGCATATTGTGCTTCATATTTCAGGTTCTACAAGAGCTAAAGACTTGTCTTCCCCCCCCCTTTTTTTTTTTTAACTGAAACTAGGAACCTGGAGGTTATCAGCCACAGGGGTCAGTTCTAACTCTTTTCCTCCTGTGGATGCCCATGAGCATGCATGAAATTTAGAATGGCTATCCTCATAATATGACAGTTAGCATCTCTCCCTTTCCCATACGTCCTCTTTCAGCACTTTCCCAGTCTTTGTGGGAAAAGCATAGGGGGTTCAGTTGCATTCACATCCAACATTAACAGCCCAATCCTTTGCATGTTTAGGAGGTAGGGGAGGTTAAGTCACAAAAAGCCAACATACAGCGCATCTACCCTTTTGATGGCATCTCACACTTACATGGAAATAAGTCCCAATGAATTACTTCTGAGCAAACATGCACAGGATCACACTTAAGGCAGCAATCAGAGGCATAATTATTTGACAGTAAATGTGAATTTAAAAAGTTATGGGGCCAAAAAGAAATGCACACCCAGTGTACGGCAACTATAAAGAAGGCAAACTCCATGTTAGGCATTATAAGAAAAGGAATTCAGAATAAAACTGCCAGTATCATACTGCCTTTATACAAATCTGTGGTGCGACCACACTTAGAATACTGGTCACCACACTTAAAAAAAGATATAATACAGCTGGAGAACGTGCAGAAAAGGGCAACTAAAATGATTAAGGGGCTGGAGCATCTCCACTATGAGGGAAGATTACAATGGCTGGGATTGGTTAGCTTGGAAAAAAGGAAGCTAAAGGGAGACCTGATAGAGGGGTACAAAATTATGCATGTTGTGGAGAATGTGGACAGGGAGACATTTTTCTCCCTCTCTCATAATACTGGAACCCAGGGTCATCCCATGAAGCTGATTGGTGGGAGATTCAGGACAAATAAAAGGAAGTACTTCTTCACACAGCGCATAGTTAAACTATAGAATTCACTACCACAAGATGTAGTGATGGCCACCCATTTGGATGGCTTTAAAGGGGGGGTTGGATACATTCCTGGAGGAGAAGGCTAACAATGGCTACTAGCCCTGATGGTTACATGCTACCTCCAGTATCTGAGGCAGTAAGCCTGTGTGCACCAGTTCTTCTTCGTGGTCTCTGTGCATCACACATATGGGCTCGCGCTGGCGCCGAGCCCCGCTTCGGGAAACTTCCATAGCTAGCCTAGCGATTTTTGGCGGGAACCCCTCCCCCCACCATCTCACCGCGCATGCTCCGGGTTCCCGCCTACCTCAGTTCTTCTTCGACCGCTGGTGGTATAGCCTCGCGGGAGACTTCCTCCGACATCTTGTCGTCGGGTACCTAGAAGATAAGATATTAGTATTTCGTTGTTAGTTAATTAGTTAGCTTAGCGTTAAATAGTGTTGTTGTTAAAAAAAAAAAAAAAAAAAAAAATATTTAGCATAGTTAGATAGTTCCTAAATCTGTTCAGGGCCTACCTGCCGCCATTATGGCGCAGGCCGCCCTTTTCAAACACTGCCTGAAATGCAAGGCGAAGCTGACCCTTACAGACGGACATTCACTCTGTCTGTTATGTCTGGGAGAGGGCCACGTTGTGGAGACCTGTTCCCACTGTATGGCTTTTTCGCGCCAAACCCGCCGGATTCGAGCAGATAGACTACGCAGCCTGCTCTGGAGTAGCGCTTTAACCGCAGTCGACAAACAGAAAGATATCCCCCGATCTTCTCGGGACATTTCATTCGAGACAGTATCTGGGGAGCGCAGGTATCCGCCACTTAGTCGCTCGCACCCAGCATCACCCGGCTCCACCTCACTTTCGAAGGTGCAGCAACGTCCTGGGGATTTGGAGTCGCTAGACGTAGCTTACCCCCCGAAGAAAGGCGTTCCGAAGCAAAAGGAAAAAGTTTCCAAGTCTTCGGCATCGAAGTCCTCGGCGTCGGCCGCATCGGCGTCTAAGAGGCCAGCCTTGGAGTCACCGTCGACGTCGAAGGCGAAGAAAAAGAAACATTCGACTTCGACGTCGGACCGACGGCCGCCATCGGCGCCGAAACCTATTCAGTCCTCAGTGACCCCGTCACCACTTCGACCAGATCGCTCGTCTTCGGTATCGAGTCGACATCGCCCGGCATCGACATCGCGCCCGGCATCGACATCGGGAACATCTCGTCCGGCATCGGCATCGGCGCCGCCTGCTACCATGCAGGGAGACACGCCACGAGCCTCTACGCCGAGGGATAGGGCTACTTCGTTACCTCCACGTCCACGTCACTCTCCTGCAAGTCCAAGCGAGTTTGCTCAGGACCTCGAGATTTCTGACATCGTGACAGTGGACCAACTCGACTCGGGTGAGCAGCTCGGCCTCGGCGCCGTACGCCTCGACACCGAGCGGCCTATTTCGTTGGACTCTGATGTCGAACCTGATCTGCCTCCCTCGCCTCGATCGCGTACGTCAGGGGCATCATGCTCGGAAGCAATATTGCTTTGACCCTTATACGGGCGAACGACTTGCCCGTGTCGTCACTAAGGAACGAACATCGGCTAGAGCGTCACACCTATCGGTACCGACACGGCGATCACCTTCTCCAACGTCGATGGAAGACTATCCATCTGACACTTCATCGAACCGGTCTCCTCCTCCTTCGGCTCCATCTCCAGCTGACGGAGTGGTGCTTTCTGACCGTGTGTCGCCCTCACTAGAACTAGGGGCATTCTCGGACCAAATGCAGCGCATGGCGCAGTCACTTGGTCTTGACCTACAGCAACCTAGAGAGCCTTTAAAGGATAAAATCTACGACGTAATGTACATGGATCCGACACCTCAGCCTACGCTTCCGGTTGTCCCTACTCTTTTGCAGACACTACAAGAATCTTGGCCTAACCCAGCTACAGCAGGCCCAACATCAAAGAGATTGGATGCATTATATAAGATACAGGAGATGGACGCTCCATTCCTCTTTACGCATCCAAAACCTAATTCTATTGTAGTAGAATCATCAGTAGGGAGGACCGGAAGGTCCCACGCAGCGCCTACTGATAAGGAAGGAAGAAAGCTGGACGCAGTGGGCCGAAAAATTTATTCTTCTGCAGCACTAGGATTTAAAGTAGCTAATTATCAGGCTACCATGGCCCGATATCAGCTATTTTTGTGGGACAAGATCTCCACATTGACGGACTATTTACCGGATGACCAACGCGACTTAGCCAGGGTTTTCCAGGCGGAGGCTGCAAGACTGTCAAGGCAGCAACTAGCTACTGCCAATCACCAGACTGACTGTACAGGTAAAGCTATGATGGCTGCTGTTGCTTTGCGCCGCCATGCTTGGCTCCGCTCGTCGCAACTACCGGCGGAGACAAAAACTCGGATAGAAGACCTCCCCTTCGATGGGGAAGGTCTCTTTCACGCCACAACTGACTCTACAATGGATGTGATCCATAAGGCAAAACTCACAGCAAAACGGATGAGCGTGCCTTCACACCAGCAGACTCAACAGTCTCAGCGACAGCGACGTTGGTATCGTCCAGTTCCGTACCAGCCGCGTCACCAACAGGAGCGCTCGCAGCGCTATCAACCACAGCAAGCGCAGTCATCCTACCAATCTAGAAAGCCGTCCTCCCGTTTTGCAAAGCAGCGTAAACAGGACTATGGGGCGAAGCGGCGGCTTTGACTCAACAAGGTCATCTCCAAAACTAAGCGATCCCTACAACAGGCTCCTACCTTTCCTTCCGGCGTGGAAAGCCATTACTACAGATCAATGGGTCCTGTCAACCATAACCGAGGGGCATCGCATCGAGTTTACAACTCAACCCCCTCTGGGTGTGATGCGACACACTCAACCTTCTGTAGTTCTCGTCCAGGAAATCTCAACTCTCCTGGAAAAGGGAGCAATCACTGTTGTTCCTCAAAAAATAAAAAAGCGGGTTTTTACTCGCGCTATTTCACGGTTCCAAAAAAAGACGGAGGCCTCCGTCCAATTATGGACCTCAGACGCCTAAACAAATTTATACAACCAAAAAAGTTTCGTATGATAACCCTAGCACAAATATTACCGTTGCTGAAGCGAAACAGGTGGTTCACTTCCGTGGACCTCAAAGACGCTTACTTCCACATACCAATTCATCGGACACATCGCAAATTCCTGCGTTTCAGTGTTGGAAGTCAAGCCTACCAATTCACAGTTCTTCCGTTTGGTCTTCGGACAGCGCCGCGCGTTTTTACAAAATGTATGGCGGCAGTCTGTGCCCATCTCAGATCACAAAATATCGAGATATACCCTTACCTGGACGATTGGCTAATCGTCTCCACGTCCCGTCGTCAGGCCTTCAGAGACGTACGAGTCGTCACGTCCTGCCTCACCAACCTTGGGCTGCAAATAAATGTGGAAAAGTCAATTTTACAGCCCACACAACAAATTCAATTCATCGGAGTATCGCTCGACTCTGTGCTGGGTCGCGCATTTCTTCCGGTAGAGCGCAGACGAAGAATACAAACGCTCGCTACCCGTCTTCGCAACAACCGCAGAACGACAGCTTTCGCGGTACTACGACTGTTGGGTCTGATGGCCTCTTCAGTATTTGTAGTTCGGTGGGCTCGTTTGCACATGCGCCCCCTTCAACAATTGCTTCTCAGACATTACTATCCAGAACAGAACCCTCACAGGACAATACTTACCCTTCCGATTTCTGTCGTCCCGTCTCTAGAATGGTGGTCAATGATGACTCATCTCTCACAAGGACTGCCCTTCCATCAACAGGAGCCCACTCGAGTTCTCACGACCGATGCTTCTCTGGAGGGCTGGGGAGCTCATATAGACGGCCTAAAAATGCAAGGCAAGTGGTCACACTCCCAGAAAACACTACACATCAATGTCCTCGAACTACTGGCTGTAGAACGTGCTCTCCACTCCTTTCTCCCTCTGTTAGGGGGTCACCACGTGCAAATACTTTCCGACAATACCGCCGTGGTTTGGTATGTGAACAAGGAGGGAGGCACTCGTTCCTCCCGTCTCCTCAGTCTGACACTGCACATTTTCCACTGGGCATTGCGCAACCGCATCTGTCTATCCGCACTGCACATTGCCGGGACAGACAACGGAATGGCGGATACCCTCAGTCGGGAATTCGCAGACACCCACGAGTGGGAGTTGCACAGAGACGTTCTCCACATGCTATTCGAGAGGTGGGGCCTTCCCGCCGTAGACCTCTTTGCGACTTCTGCCAACGCAGCCTGCCAGAGTTACTGTTCTCGGGCGGGGATTGGACCTGCGTCTCTCGGAGATGCATTCCGGTGGGATTGGTCCAGAGACTTCCTATATATATTTCCGCCATTCCCACTGATAACTCGGACGGTAGCCAGGGCAAGCAGGTACCGGGTGGATGCGATCATAGTCGCTCCGTGGTGGCCACGGCAGCCGTGGTTCACTCCTCTGTGTCGTCTGGCACGGCACCACTTCTGGCATCTACCGAACCAACGAAACCTGCTCTCCAAGAACAACGGGATGATTGTACATCCCGACCTACAGTCCCTCAGACTCACGGCGTGGAGGATTCAACCAACTGGCAATCACTCACGTTGCCACCTGGATTAAGGGCCATCTTTGAGGCTTCCATAAAACCCTCCACTAGAGCCTCATATGCTAGCAAATGGATGCGTTTCCGACAATTTGCAGATCAAAACAACTTCAACCCTTTCAAATGCCCTATCTCCGGCATCATTGACTTTTTATATTCCCTGCACTCCAAGGGACTAAAATTATCGTCGCTCAGGGTGTACTTGTCAGCCATTTCCAGATTCCATGAAAAGATTGATGGTTTTTCAATTTTTACTCACCCTGTCGCCAAGACGTTCCTCAAAGGGCTTAGGAATTTGTTTCCCTCACTAAGACCCATTATCCCTCAATGGAGCCTGTCGGTGGTACTAACTGCCCTCACAGGAAAACCCTTTGAACCTATGGCCACAGTTAACCTGCGTTTATTAACTCTGAAAGCCGTCTTCCTCGTTGCCATCACGTCAGCTCGACGGGCATCGGAGCTGGCGGCATTGATGTTAAATCCCCCGTACACTACTTTCTTTCCGGATAAGGTGGTCTTACGTCCGGGGCCCTCGTTTGTTCCCAAAGTTTGCACTCCTTTTCACGTTAACCAAGATATTGTTCTGCCCACTTTTTTTAAAGTGCCAGCAGACCCTCTCTGTTCAAAGTTACACACCCTCGATGTTCGAAGAGCATTGGCTTTTTATAAGGATAGATCACAATCGTTCCGTAAGTCGGAAAAGTTATTTGTTTGCTACGGGGGCAAAACAAAGGGACTACCTGTCTCTACACAACGTTTATCACATTGGATCGTAGACACTATTGTCCTTGCCTATCAAGTACTACGAAAGGTTCCACCAACCGCACTCTCAGCTCATTCCACAAGGGGACAAGCCACTTCTGCTGCCCTATCTTACGGGTCCTCGATTCCGGACATCTGTAGAGCTGCAACATGGTCTAATGCTTCGACATTTGTAAAGCACTATAGACTGGACACGAGGGCGGTCAAGGACGCTTCCTTTGGGAGAGCTGTCCTCTCATCCATCTGCCATTGACTTCCAGCGTGCACACCCTCCTCCGGTAAGTACTGCTGATCAATCGCCCATATGTGTGATGCACAGAGACCACGAAGAAGAAATGCAGGTTGCTTACCTGTAACTGTAGTTCTTCGAGTGGTCATCTGTGCAGTCACACAACCCACCCACCATCCCCTCTCTGCAACGCTGTTGATGTGCAGAAGGTTGTCCGTTGCCGGCATGCTCACATAGGGGTTGATAACCTTGGTTGCGAGGCCATGCGGTCTCAGGGAACTGAGGTAGGCGGGAACCCGGAGCATGCGCGGTGAGATGGTGGGGGGAGGGGTTCCCGCCAAAAATCGCTAGGCTAGCTATGGAAGTTTCCCGAAGCGGGGCTCGGCGCCAGCGCGAGCCCATATGTGTGACTGCACAGATGACCACTCGAAGAACTACAGTTACAGGTAAGCAACCTGCATTTGCTGGGGAACATGGGTGGGAGGGTGCTGTTGCACCATGTCCTGCTTTGTTGGTCCCTGGTCGACAGCTGGTTGGCCACTGGTCGACAGCTGGTTGGCCCAGACTGAGGGTCCATGCTAGACTAGATGGACCCTCAGTCTGATCTAGCATGGCACTTCTTATGTTCACACATTCGTGTAAATGCATCTTGTAACCTCAACATCTACATTTAAAATTTGTCCCCATGTTGCCAGCCCATGGAAACTTAAAAGGCTGCAATCTGGTGCACACTTCTTTAGGATTAAAAATAAGCCCTTGTGAATTCAATGGAAATTACTTGAGTGATATATTCTTAAGATTGGATGAAAAGATCCTTATTACTTAGGGGAATGCAATTGGATTTACTTCTAAGTGAACATGGATTGGACTGAGTATGTGAGCCTGGCTCCAAAACTCACCCCCAACAAGTACACAAACTGTCCCATGTAGGAACAAAACTATTGATGTTCAGCATTGGAGCACTACACTGGTGTGTGTGTGTGTGTATTGAACTGGCGGTTGGGGGGGGATCCAAGTTGCTGCTGCTGTAGGCAAGCCTTGGTGCACTTGCTTCATGACTGGAATCTAGGGGGGAGGGTAGTTGTAGATGGCCATGCTGCCAACATTACTAAAAACATGACCACGTAAACAATTGGTTCCTAGAGTAAATTAAGAGGCTTCATTCCATGTTCCTGTGTGTCATATATCAATCACTTCCAAGCAATGCATGTGTTAACCTGAGAGAGGATTGTTTTGCAATACTTGGGATAAGAAATTTAGGAAAGTATTGCTTTCGGGAAAGTATTGAACCACATGTTCACTATTTAATGCACATATTTAATATAGTATTGACTATTTCAATTTACAGATTTTTCAACATTTTTTTTAAAAGATCAACTGTTTTAAGGTACATTACAGTATGTTTACCCAGTAAGACCAATACATACATACTGCAACTGAGTAATTCTGTATATGCCACCCACACTAACCCTTGAGGGGTCAGACTTCAGTAGCTGTAATCTGTTTTCTGCAAATGTTAAGGTAAAGTCATTTTCAAGTTAAAATAAAATTCAAATCTTTAAATGTTGGATGGCAATTCTTTAAAAAAATCAGTTGTTTAAATAAAGCATTTTTTGTGGAATAAACTGTATTCAGCAGGAACTCATTTTCATCTGAACCATCTGCTGCTTAAACACTCAAAAAATGGCATTTTAAAACAAAAATAATTCATATACAACTTATTAAAACTTGTTAATATTAATATTGTTTACTGAGGGCAGCCACTTAAAAGTTAGGGCATTTTGTATTCTGAAAATGTTCTGTTCTTAATGGAGTTTTTTAACCAATATACATCCGAAATAGGAAATCGCAGAAAGCTAAAGCCTTTATAATTGCGTTTGCTAGACTTGTAATGATGAGGGTGGTTAGTTGAGTGATCCCGCCTCAGTCCCAGTCACAGAAAGAAAGCAACTGAACAAATCCAACATTTTTATAATAAAAAGCAGCAAAGAGTTTTAACATTGTATTATGCACTACAAGTGTAGCAAAGCTAATCTGTGTCTGTGTCTGTACTGTAACTTTGTTTGGCCTACATTCCACCCCCCCCCCCCACTCACCCTTTAAAAAAAACATGTGCATTTCTTCAGGAATCAACATTTGGAAAATGGAAGAGCATTGAAAGAGCAAATCCTCCACTGAGTTTTGAGGTGGACTTGTGTAAGACAGGAACAAAGAATGTTCTGCCTGGGAGTGGCAAGGGAGAAATAGAGGAGGGAGTTAGCTGGCATCTTGAGGGCATCGTAATCCCGTTCATTTAGCAGCAAGCATGAACTTGGAAATGCTTCCCCCCCCCCCCCCATGTGCATTGTTGTCATCAGTACCCCAAAGCAGAGGCAAAATGTAATGGCAAAAAAACCCTTGATTAAGTGCAGGATTAAGGCATAAGGCTGGGCCATTAAACACACCAGAAATCAGGGAAATGCAAAATTCAGCATATGCTCAGTGGCCAGCATGGGTAGCTTTAACTCTGGGATACGACAGACTGAATTTCTGTAAAACTAGCATTTTATAGGGTAAAATAAGTTGTTCAGTGCAATATGTTTCTATGCATGAGCCAACCTCCTACTTTGGCAGAATATCCAACTGTTGACTAAGCACTGGAAACAATTCAAGAGAAAGCAGTTACTGCTTAGAAGTCTTTCAGTCCAAGTAAGGAGAACAGAAGATAGAGAGAAGAGATCTTGCTCCAATAAATATAATTACTTAGAGAAAATACAAAAGAGTTTAAGATTATGTAGACGTCCAGAAGTGCTTTGATTGAGGACTTGGAAGTGAAAACAAAGTTGACAGTCAGCAGGGAACATGATGTAGCTTTAGTCTAGACATAGGAGGTGACATGGAAGAAGGCATGAGGGCGTAGGGTGACCATGTGAAAAGGAGGACAGGGCTCCGGTATTTTTAACAGTTGCATAGAAAAGGGAATTTCAGCCGGTGTCATTTGTATGCATGCAGCACCTGGTGAAATCCCCTCTTCATCACAACAGTTAAAGCTGCAGCAGCCCTGCCCTCTTTTATATCTGGTCACTCTAGTATAGCTCCTGCTGCATGCATGCAAACGACACCTGCTGAAATTCCTTTTTCTGTGCAACTGTTAAAAGATACAGGAGCCCTGTCCTCCTTTTCATAGGGTTACCCTAATTGAGGGGGAAATGGTGAGGGTAGCAGTAGCTGGGCATATACAAAGATGGGAGGTGGCTAAACAAGACAGCTGTCCTTCTGCAAGGAGTTAACTTTAAGGTCTCCACCTAAAGGCAAATACCTGTGTGGTCTTTCTTTTGAAGCTGGTGCTGATGGCAAACAAGGACAGGTCACACTCACTCCACCTCAGGCAATTGCCTAAAATAAATGAGGTTGTTGGGAAATATTTGTATGAATTTTGTAAGCAGCAAAATGTCTCTAATGATTGCAGAGTGTTGTGGACTATAGTGTGGTCAGTCTAGTCTGTGTGTATGTAGAGTATGGGCCTTTATGTTACGTTGTCTTCTTGGAGTTGAAATGATGTGTTCTTCTTCGTGGTCTCTGTGCATCACACCAATGGGCTTTAGCGCCCCCGTGCGAGCTAGGTCGGTAACTACAATAGCTGAGGAATGATATTTTTTGGGAGGGAACCCTCCCCCACCATCTTAGATGTCCAGTAGTTCCCGCCCATTTCCTGTTCCTTTTCAACCGCCTAGCGAGTCACCTCGTTAACAATCTCCTTGTGGAGAATAGTTCTTACTGCTGAGAGAACATTCGTCATTGTAAATACTTTATTCATCATTGTTATGCTATTTCTACTTTTTTAAAAAAAGAAGTTTTTTCAGTTGCTGTTTTTTGAGCTGCCATTGCGGCTCTGTTTTTTCCCCTCACTGACTGTTCGTATGGCCCTAAAAGCTTCTGTTTATAGTAGGAGGCATGTCGATGATAGACACTATGCCTATGCTGCTAGCTCCCAATCTCCCTGTATGGAGTACTCAGACTATGATTATGCACCAGAGTATGCTTCATCCCGTCACGGTTATGACTGGGAAGATTATCGGTACCGCAGAGCCCATGATCTGTATTATGAACGTGTTCGGTACATAGAAGTTTTCCCTCAGTGGGCACGTCATCTCCCGTATGAGTCACTGTCATGCCCCCCGCTGGTACCGACCCAATCAGCATCTTTGATCCGAGCGCTTCGGGCACAGCCGCCGTCACCGGCTAAGCGTCCTCTGCCGCAGCCCCCTACTGAGGAAGTACATTCAGTTCGACCTCCTTCCTCACCTCAATCTGTGGATGTCTGCCCAGACAACTCCTCAGTTTCTTCAGTCCCTCAATCAGTCTCCTCTCCGGATGACACTGTTGGGTCGAAGGAGGGGCCCTCTCATTTGGGTGATTTGGGTTTCTTTGTAGATCAGGTGACAAGAATGGCTCAATCTTTAGGAACTGACATACAACAACCTGCAGAGCACGTTCAGGACCCGATGTTTGACGCTGTATCCTCTGAAGCTCCAGCTCCAGCGGCAATACCTTTCTTGCCTACTTTGTTGCAGACGGTTCAGCACTCATGGAAGTCTCCATTGACAGCTGTTACTACTTCCAAATGACTTGAATCCTTGTACAAGATACAACAGAAGGATGTTGAATTTTTGTTTACTCACCCCAAACCAAATTCTGTTATTGTTGAATCGACTCAGAGTCGTTCTCAAAAGACACACGTTTCACCTGTGGACAAGGAAGGTCGCAGATTGGCTTTGTTGGGAAGACGTGTCTATTCTTCTGCAGCATTAGGTCTTAAAGTGGCTAATTATCAAGCCATGATGGCGCGTTAACAGCTTTTTTTATGGGAAAAACTAACCTCCTTATGTGATTATCTTCCTGAAGAGCAAAGGGAGCTAGCAAGAATGCTTCAAGCAGAGGCAGTGAAGCTCTCTCATCAACAGATTAATTCTGTTAGACATCAAGCTGACTGTAATGCGAAGTCTATGATAGGCTCAGTTGCATTGAGATGCCATGCATGGCTGAGATCTGCTGATTTGAACCAAGAGGCATGATCTAGAATTGAGGACCTTCCCTTCGATGGGGAGGGTCTCTTTAATTCCAAAACTGATGAACAGATGGATTCTGTCCAAAAAGCTAAGAATACTGCAAAGAAAATTGGGCTAGGTCTCCCTCAACAACCCCAATCTTTCAAATCCCGCAGATGGCAACGACATCCACAACCTTTCTTTCAACCGGCAGTGGATAGAGGGGCGCATTACCATCCTCAACAACAACGGAAGCAGCAAGCCGCATCGCCAGCGTACCATCCAAACCGTGATAAAGTTGAGCAAATGGCTAAATGGCGTTTTTGACTCAATGATGATGTGTTCCCCACAACTGCTGATCCCCCCAGTCTTCAACGGTCATATTTCTCAATTCCTCCCAATTTGGTCAGTCCTAACTTCGGACTCATGAGTCCTCAAAATAATCGCGACAGGATACAGGATAGAATTCAACATCCTTCCTCCCACTGGTACTGTGAAAGTAACACCTCCATCAGAAGTGTTGTCTCAAGAGATAGAAGCTCTGTTAAAGAAGGGTGCCATTTGTCAAGTCCTTCCGCCAATCACATCGGGAGCTTTTTTCTCCCTCTATTTCACGGTGCCAAAGGGGGATGGGGGACGTCGACCTATTCTGGACTTAAAGAACCTAAATTTGTTTATAACACCAAAAAAGTTTCGGATGACAACTTTGGCTGTGATACTTCCTCTACTTCCTCCGGAAGCATGGTTCACTTCTATAGAATTACAGGATGCTTATTTTCAAATAGGCATACATCCTGCCTTTCATCGTTCCCTCAGTTTTATGGTGAGAGAAGAAATGTTCCAATTTCAAGTCCTCCCATTTGGCCTTGCTACAGCGCCAAGAGTCTTCTCAAAGTGTATGGCGACTGTATGTGCCTTCCTTCGCTTGCAGCGGATTCAAGTATACCCTTACCTGGATGATTGGCTCCTAGTGGGTTCTTCACGGCAGTCTCTAGAGAAAACCGTGAATTACATTCTCAGGCTCTTGGCAGCAATAGGATTATACGTCAACGAAAAAAAGTCACATTTGCAACCAACGCAGCACATAACATTCATAGGAGCGGTTCTCAACTTGAGGACGGCTCGGGCTTACCTACCCCTGGACAGAACATGTACCCTCCTCAAGTTGGCAAAACTATTTATTTGCTACCTCACTGTACTGAATGAATAAAGTTCTTCTTTGGCCAGGAGCAATACACTAGTCAGCTACTGTATAGCTGGTAAAATGTTTTCATCCCCAGCTAAGAGGCCTTTAAGAACTGTCATAAGAGACAGAGTGTCATTTGAACTTTATCAGCGATATCTTTATTTATTCTAGAGAGTACATTGGACATGCTAAAAAATGTGTTACTGAAGTGTGTTACTGTATTTTAGAAATATGTTTTGGTTGGGCATTTGATATTTGCTGCTTCTAGTGAATTTTGTCATCACAAATTATTTTTGATATCAAGCACCATTTTATAGTGTCCTTACACTTGTGTTTTTCTGCAACGCCTTTCCTCCTTCCATACCAAAAATGAAGTTATTTTCTGAAAGCATAACAGTAAATTAAAAAATAACCCACCACAATAGGGTTCCAGTGACTGCTTCATATTGTTTTGGCTTTGCTAATATAGTTTGTATTGCGAGAGTTGCATTAGTGGAATCATGGCTTTAGTCTGTATAGTGAGGTGCCCTGATTACTCAGACGTGCCTCCTGGTGAGTCAGTGGGGATCATCATGTAGTGTGATATGGTCCAAAGAGCAAGGCACGGTGCAGGCAAAGACTAGGTGAAGCCAGGCCACTCAAGACACAGGTGAGTCTGTAGTTCAGACCAAAGATTCAGGCCTTACCCTTGAATCTTTTCTAAGGGTCAGAACATATCACATGTCTTTTTATGATCTTTAGATACCCCAAAAGCTCTTAAAGTTCTGGATGGTTTTCATACAGGTTGTTTTTTGCTCAGAAATTCGTGTTGGTGCACCGGCTGAATTCTGGCCAGACAACGTCATGATTCCAAGTTATAGGAGTTGCTGCGTGTTTGAGTCCTGATGCCATTTCTTATTCGTATTAGCATTGGCCACCCTCTAGCACCATTCCTTGAGCTGTGCTAAGGCCAGACTCCCTGTTACATGTAAATATGTGTAATGTTAGCCTAACAGCCCCTTTAAAATGGGAAAAGCTGACCCTAAGAGTGGAGAAGTAGTGGGCAGAAAAATGATGTGTAACCCTTGCCGTGCTTGTGATTCCCCCCCTTAGATTGACCCTTTTGGCATTCCACAGCAACTCTGGATGCCTCCACAACTCCATTTTTGGCACCCACAGGGAGGATTCAGCGCCAAGTGGGGGGGGGGTGTCAAAAATGGCCCTCAGATATCCTGATGTTGTCCACTCCTGGCTTACAGAGTGAGCAGACATGCTTTAAGGTGGATTCCTGCATTGAGCAGGGGGTTGGACTCAATGGCCTTATAGGCCCCTTCCAACTCTACTATTCTATGATTCAATGCAATATTAAAGCTGGGAAGTCAGCTGACCTTCTTCACTCTGGAACCCTTTATCCTTAAAGCTTACCTTCTGGCCTTCTGAGGAACCAGAATGCTAGTAATACAGGCGGAAAGGAGATGTAGATTGGCTGTTGGATGAAGTGGTTCAAGAGCACCACCCCAGAGCCTGATATCTGGTACAGAAACGATGCAGAATTCAGCATCCTGTTCTACAGGGGTTGTTTTCTTTTAGTACAGACTACACATCTTGTGCATTATTTACCTCAAGCCCTTTGACGTTGTCAGCTACAGCTCTGCTGTAAATAAAAGTTGAATGAAGCCAGTTTATATGAAAAATACACAAACCAGTTTTGGGGAATGCCATCTTGTCCCTCAGCCAAGAGAGCTCTTAACATATGAAAAATATTGTAGCCATAATTTGCAAGGAGACTTAAGGCTGCTAGAGGCACCAAGTCAAGCAAAAAATAGTCTGGAACATAACTCTTCCAACACCCTTTGAAATTCCTATCCTCTTTTTATAATCTGAGTTCACAACTTGTGTCAAATACAGCTTTCAAAAGCAGGGATAAAAAATTATTCTCTTAACAAATCCATGAGTCTCTGACCCCGTTTGCATGTAATGACTAACTATTGGCTAAACACATTCTGTGTGCAGAATTTAATGGCTCACATAGTGGAAGGTTCTCAAAAGACTATAAAATCTTCTGTACTTTTGAAGAGACTCAAGCAACAACATATAGCCCAGACCAATCAGAGAACTACACAAAAGAGTTCTGAAACAAAGGCCATTCCAATGTAGAACTTGAAATTTCTCGTTCAAATTTTGGAGCGTGAATCTTAAATACTTGCAGATATTTGTTTTAATTCGAGATCCCCCACCAGCCCAAAAGCTTCCCACAGTTAGGGCTTTGTGTGCTGTGAATAGGGTAACCCCAATTGTAGTCCAAGAAAACCAAATTCCACAACAAGAGTAAATTATTGCATTACTCTGTTTTTATGTTCAAGCTTTGGGGATTTTTGGCAAGAATTAGAAGAATGAAAGAGAGAAAGGGAAAGGAGAAGGAAAAGGTGAACTGCAAGCTCATCAGACAAATAACATACCCCTAACCCTTTCTCTTTAGTCATGAGAACTAGGAGCTTGCTTGAAGTAAAAAAAAAGTAAGCATGGGGCAAGAGAAGAAGGACATCATAGCCAACATAGTGTCAAGGATAAAAATCCACTTTGGTTGTAAGGCAACTCTGTTTTATTGAACGTAATACAGCTATATGGAGAAAGTCGTACACACAAAGAACTTTTCAACTGGCAGTGTGAAAAGCAGGTATATTTCTACATAGTCACATCTTAACCAATTAGCAGTTAGCAAAATTGTAAAGCAAAACAAAGACAGATCAAAGAAAACTTCTTCATTACACCTTATCAACAGATGAGCCATAACTCTTCTGCCAATGTCAGATTGACCTGGATGGTCAGTCCTCCTTATCAAGATAGTTTATTTGTCTTCTATTACATCAAGAGGTTTTGACAGTTAGGAATTTCAATTAAACATTTCCTTGCTGATATAGCAGTTTTAGCAATACAGCACATTCAGGTACATACATCGTTCCAATCTCATCATGCAGTTCACTTGCAAGAACCAAACTATATACAGAGGCTTACATCCAGAGCAGGTATATCAAGGCTTGTGGCCTACTTTTCTCAGCCCCCCCCCTTTGGGCCTACCAAGTCCACCAACCACATTAAACTTGCAATGCTATCAATAGCTCAATTTCTTTTTCTTTCTCTTAAGCATCTTTCTCAGGATAACATTGACCATTTTCTTCAATTCTGTCTTTGTGACAGCATTAGTAGTAGATTTAATACAGCGTTTTTGCAAAACAATGATTACATGGATTATTTTGTAAACCGCCCAGAGAGCTGTGGCTATGGGGCGGTATATAAATGTAATAAATAATAATAATAATAATAATAATAATAATAATAATAATAATACTATGCAAGCAATGATTACACCAAGCATGAGCATAATTATTTGTAAGATTTTAGCACCAGTGGAGCCAAATCTATTGCTAAACCAAGACCAAATGGACCAGGGCTCTACATGGACGGCTTTTGCTATCTCACGGATCTTTGTAGCATGGTCAAATACCTCTTGCGAGTCATCAGGTATGTATACGCAACATTCCTTACCCACAAGGAGACAGACTCCGCCTTGACTGGTTAGAATGTAATCTAAGGCCATGCGATTCTGTAACACCACCTATCTGATCTCTTTTTGTTTAGCAGCTAGACTACCAATGGCTTGTGCAGTTTCATTTGCCATAGTTTCAGTTACAGCTTGCAATCTAAAAACAGCTGAGCCAATTCTACTTGCACCGTACATAGGGAATAATATGCCACCAAGCGCTTGACCGTCAGTGAGTGCACTTCGTGATTTTATTTCTCCTCTGGCATCTCTAACATTCCTGATTTTACCTTCAGGAAGACGGTCAAGACTCTAATAGCAGGTAATAACACAGCCGCATAACACGTGCCTCCCCATCCCGAGGGGAGGTGTTTGTATGCTTTATTCCCACAAACAAAATAATGACCTGCTAAGGCAGTGAACCCATAATTGCACCAAGGACTCATCACCCACTGCATATAATATCCTGGAAAAGAAGGACTCGAGTTAGATAACCATGTCCCATTAGATGTTCGGGCACCATTAACAACAGAGGTAATAACATATTTACTTCTCTCTACCTAAAAGGCAGAACCACTGCAACCCCAACAAATCTTCCCTAGTACTTTGGCATACAATTGGATACATTCAGTCTTATTCCTGCTCATAACGTACAAGTATAATAAGGCAATTGCACACAGGAGGAAGAAAATGGGGATCAGCCAGAACCAGGGAGGCAAGGTGTTTTCAGTTACTGGGCAAAGTCCAGCAGACAGGCAACTTGGAGACTTGTTTGTTGGGTGCATGTAGTATAGTTCAGTTCTAGGGTACGCAGTTTGACTCAGGGACAGAGATTTCCATGTAGTATGATGAGTAGATCTTGGTAGGCAGACTTTGAAACTTCACGTCAATGTTGGCACAACCTGTCTTCATCAATGACCTCTTAGAGTGTCACTTGAGGCAGTCACTAGGAGGGTAGGTTATTATGTACCCTTTCTAGACCTCAGGTTATATGCTGGAGTGATGGTCTCCTCTACCTCAGGCTGAGGGATGTCCTGGGTATCTTTATCCTGGGACCCAGGGTTGTCAGAGATTCTCTCCCTCACCTTCTGAAGTCGTATTTTTAAAAGGATATCACATCTCAGCCATGAAACATGACCCTTAAATGATTACATTATCCTGAGTAACTTTGTTATTTATCAACAGATAGCCAGTTGTATGTGAGCAATTAAATATATATGACTCTGTGGTGCACAGTCTGTTGGATTTCTTTTCTTAAAAAAAAAATCATGAATGTAGCAGAGAGGGAAGTGAAGAGTGGTCTCCTTCCTTAACATGGGTGTCTGATTTGACTTTGAGCATCCTGTTCTTGTAGTTGTATAAAGTATTGAAATGAAAATTCCATTTTAATATCATTAGACTTTTGAGTGACAACCCATTTCCCCTGATATAATAGATTTATTTATTTATTTATTTAAAAACATTTTTATAGCGCCACCTCGCCATTTCTGGCATCGTGGCACTTTACAATAATACATAAAGCAATTTCGATTGTGAACCCTCAACCCACATTAAAATTTAAACCACCTCTCCCTCAAACTCTTGTGAAAATAAAAACCCCTTACAGAGGCGTTTAAAACAATTGACGGTGGGAGCCTGTCTAATCTCCAGTGGCAAATTGTTCCATAATCGGGGGCCAACCACTGAAAAGGTCTTGGCCCCCGCACATTCCAAATTGTAGCGGGGGACGGTCAGGTCACCCTGCCCTTGAGAGCGGGTCTGCCAATGGTGGGACACAGGAGCAAGGCAAGCAGTCAAGTAACCAGGGCCCAAGCAGTGCAGGGCTTTATACATAGTAAATCAAACTTTGTAGCGCACCCTAGCAGCCACCGGCAGCCAGTGGAGCTCTTGAAGCACCGAAATGATAGAGGACCACTTCGGAAGCCCCTTGACCAACCTGGCTGCCACATTTTGTACAGCCTGTAGGCGCTGGTTTTGCTTCAAGGGAAGCCCTGTATAGAGCAAGTTGCAATAGTCAAGCCTGGAGGGGCATGAACTGCAATGGTAAGATCGGCCTCTGACAAAAAGGGGCGAACTTGGCAGAGCATATGTAATTGGTAAAAACAGCTCCGGACAACAGCCCCCACCTGTGATGACATAGTTAGGGACTGGTCAAGAATGACACCCAGGTCTCGCACCTCGGTCACAATCCTTGGTCGGATTCCTGAAAATGAAACATCTGCAAACTCCTGCATTGAACTTGCCAGCCACTGACCTTGACCAACCACCATCAACTCAGTCTTCTCTGGAATAAACTTCCAACTTGCTCCTGGACATGCAGTTACAGATCTCAGACAGGCACTGAGACAGGACAGCAGCTGACCCACAGAGGTCTGAGCCCACCGAGATGTAAAGCTGGGTATCATCGGCATATATATGGTACCTCAGCCCGTAGGCTTTAATTAACTCTGCCAGCGGCCTCACATACACATTGAACATGAAAGGTGAGAGGATAGAACCCTGTGGAACTCCACAGGGGAGGACTGTGGGGGCAGATGAACAAGTGCCCATGGTAACCAACTGAGCCCTTCCATCCAGGTTGGACTGGAACCAGGCAAGAGCCAGGCCTTCCAGTCCCACCTGGGTCCTCAACCATCTAATCAACAATTCATGGTCCACTGTGTCGAAAGCCGCTGAGAGATCCAATAACAGAAAGATGGACAGATGGCCTTTGTCCACCGCTAAAAGAAGATCATCACAGACCGCAGCAAGGGCAGTCTCCGTGCTGTGACCTGGCCTGAAGCCAGATTGAAAAAGATCTAGAAAATCTGATTCATGGAGGAATGTCTAGGTCCAGGGTCAGTAATCCAGTCCATCAGTCAAAAGCCAAAGACACTGTTGAAGTCCAGTTAACAGTCTTGTAAGTGGCATCCTTGAATTACTGCTCCAATGTTGCATTGGTCTGTTCCATCTGCCCATCCGACTGAGGATGATGGGCTGAGGACAGATGGACCCCAACGTCCAAAGATTTAAACAACGCCTGCCAGGACCGGGAGGTAAACTGGGCTCCACGGTCGGAGATCAAGCTGTCCAGAAGGCAATGGAGGCAAAAGACCTGGTTCACGAACATCTTTGCCATCTCCTGAGCTGAGGGGAGACCCACACAAGGGTGGAAGTGGACCATCTTGCTGAGCAGGTCCACCACCAGGATCGAGGTCTTCCCCTGCGAGAGCAGCAGGTCCGTGATAAAGTCCATGGACACAGTTCACCAAAGTCCTGGGGGAGTTGTCAACAGAAGCAAGAGCCCCTGAGGCCAACCTGGCTGTCATTTGGCCTGATGGCAGGTGTCACATGTTGCCACATAACCCTTGACATCAGCCTGGATCCGTGGCCACCAGAACTCCCGCAGTGCCAAATGGAGGGTTTTAAATATCCCAAAATGACCTGCCAGCTGGCTGTCGTGGCACAGATGAAGCACCTCCCCACACATGTCACCTGGAGGAATATACAGCCGGTCCTTATGCGACAAGAGCCCATTCTGCAAGGAAAATGGGGTGTCCATGCCCTGACCGCCGTCCCAGGGCTCCTGTAATCGAGCTCCGTGCCCTGACCACCGTCTCAACTTTTCTGGGGCCCATCTGGATACCTGCTGGGGAAATCTGATGACCCAGAAAGTCCACAGTGGTGAGATCAAACTCACACTTCTCCAGCTTTGCAAATAGCCTGTTGTCCCTTAAGCGCTGCAACACGGCCCTAACATGTTGCTCATGTTCCTGGGAACTCTGAGACTACACTAGAATATCGTCCAAGTAGATGATCATGAAGCGGTCCAAACAGTCCCGGAAGATGTCGTTCATCAGGTGCTGGAAGACGGCTGGAGCGTTCGAGAGCCCGAACAGCATGACCGTATACTCAAAGTGCCCGTACCGGGTTCGAAATGCCATCTTCCATTCGTCCCACTCCTGAATCCAAACTAGATTATATGCCCCGTGAAGATCCAACTTGGTGAAAATCCAGGCCTCCCGGAGACGTTCCATCAGTTCCAGGATCAAGGGTAGGGGGTACCTATTCCGGATTGTGATCTGGTTCAAGGCCCTGTAATTATTGCAGAGGCGGAGCTCCCCACATTTCTTCTTTACAAAGAGTACTAGAGCTGCTCTGGGCGAAGTAGAGGGCCTAATAAACCCTTGGTCCAAATTCTTCTTTATGAAACCCTGCAGCTCTGCCAACTCAGGCTCTGACAATGAGTAAATCTGCCCCATGGGTATCAATGGGGCAATCATATGGATGATGAGGTGGCAGCTGATCTGCTTCCTCCTTCCCAAACACATCCCAATAGTCTTGATATTTGAGGGGCAACCCCTCCAGTCACCCGCTCCTTCGCTGGCCAAGAGAGCCTGTTCTCTTGGACCCCTACAATAGTCCCAACAATGAGGTGAGGGGAAGGAGGTTTGCCCCGTTGACCACTGAATCTCGGGGTCATGACTTCGAAGCCACGCCGTTCCCAGGACTATTGGGAAATGGGGTGCCTTGGCCAGGAAAAAGGAAAGTTTCTCCTGATGGTCCTTTTTTGGTCATGGACAAGTCCTCTGTTTGATGCACCACCAGGCCCGAAGATAAGATCCATCCATCAATGCTTTCTACCAGAATGGGGTGCTTTAGAAGTCACTGGGCCAGTTGGAGATATCCATGAAATTACTAGAGGTCCCTGAATCCACCATTGCCCGTGTCTGGATATTTTCCTGTCCCGGGATCAATAAGGTTACAGGCATTGTTAGGTGTTGGGAGGCTTGAGACTGTGAGCATTGGGCCCCCTTGCATGTAACTTCACCTTGACCTTGGGGCCCACAGGGGTCGAAGTGTGGCCTTTTCCTGGCTCTGCCAGCCTGGCCCTTTGGCTGGGCAGAGACTGGCGAAGTGTCCCTGCTGCCCACAGTATAGACACAAGCCCAACTGCCGCCGCTGTTGCTTTTCTCCCGATGACAGGCGAGGGCAGGTTCCTTCCAACTGCATGGGTTCCTCAGGTGGGAGGGTGCATGCTACTTTTGGAACTTCCTGGGTAGCAGGCTGAGAAGTTAAGACTGCTGGGCTTGCTTTTGCCTTGGCATAGCCTTGACGTGCCTCCACTCTTCCCTCAATCCTGAGGCAGAGCTGAATCATAGCCTGCAGCATTTTAGGTCTATCTACATAGGCCAAGGCATCGAGTATCTCCTCTGAGAGTCCCTCTTGGAACTGATCCAAACACGCCACCTCATTCCACTCCAGGTCCTGCTGCAACAGGTGAAACTCCATGATATATTCTACCAGGGGACAAACGCCTCTTTTCAACTGTCGAATACTCTGGTTTGTTGCTGCAGACTTTGTTGGATTTTCATACATTTCTTTGAGCTGTGTAATGAAATCTGGCAAATTTCCCAACACTGGGCTTTTTCTCAGCAGTAACAGAGTTGCCCACTTGACTGCCTGCCCAGTCAGCAAACTCACCATAAACCCCACTCTACTAGTATCGTCTGGGAATGCCTCCTCAGCTCATAAAGAGCTGGGTTTGAGCCAAGAACACAGGCAGCTGTGCTGGCGAGCCATCAAATTTCTCAGGAGTGGCCATGGGGTATTTTATTTTCTTGACTGCGACCGGTGCCTGGGCAGCATTTTGCAAAGCTTGGATGGCTGTCGCCAAGTGAGTAATTTGCCCTTGCAAAAGCGCATTCGCTTGCATAAGCTCCTCCATGCTTGAAACAAATAAACTCACGGTTCAACCAGCTGCGTTATCTCCAAAAGAATATTGGGCTGAAAGCAAACTGTTCAAGGATGCCACTTAGGAATGTCCAGGTCCAAGGTCGGTAATCCAGTCCATCAGTCAAAAGCCGAAGACGCTGTTGAAGTCCAGATAACAGTCTTGTAATCACAAGGCATTGAAGCATAGTCAGGAAGCCGGTCCACAAGGTCAAGATACGTTCAGGCAAGTCCAAGTTTTCAAGAACACGCAGGAGAATCGTCAAGATACAATCCAATGGTCAGAATCAAGGCTTGAATGAGGAACACGGAGCTGAGGAACACGGAGCAAAGGTACAAACATCCAAAACAGCAGTTGCTTTCAGCACTGGGGCTGAGCTCTGGCCAGACTTTTATGGGACGGGGATTAATGAGCCATTAGTGTCAGCTGGCCTGAAGCCCAGCTGGTCTCCACCAGCTTCTATGGAGTGTCATGCCCCAAACACTCCCCGGCTCAGCTGCTCCTTATCTCTCTCATTAACAGACTCACAACAGTTAGGAACTTGTATCATTCTTAACCCAGCATGACAAATACATCTTGATCCAGGCTTTTCTAAAGCCATTTGGTCTCTGTAACTCACCTTCCATAAATTGGATACTGCCCAGTTATATGCTTTCGGTGAATTTTTCTCTGTCACATTTGAAAGATTCTTAGTTATTTTGCTAAACAAATTGATTGTACAGTAGTGTGTATTTTCCATCTAGTTATCACCATTTAGAAATCTGCCTCCTTGTTAACATTCTGACACACATAAAAACAATAACAAGTGGGTCCTGCAACAAAATGTGTAGCCCCACATCTTAGGAGGGGTGCTCCTGTTCAGGACTCTAAACAGCATTGTAGTGCTTTTCAGACTTCTGAAGAGGGGAAAGGGATAAAGGACACACACACAACCACACCACACATTCTTATGCTGTGCTGTATAGAACTTTATTGTCTATGGTGTGTGTGGAATGGGAGAATGGAAAATATGTATTTTTTTATTTCTTTTCCTTCCTTATGAAACATCTCTGTCTAGTGTAGGGAGTGTGGGTTCTTAACCTGAGAGTATCCCTCCAACCCAAATCCCCCCCACATCATGACACTTGCTATAAGCAGTTAGGAGAACAGGGAAACTACCCACCACCCGCTTCCATTTCCCATCTTTGATTGATGCCCTAGCATTCCATGTCTCAGCTGCTTCCAGCCATAGACATAATTGATAGACTTGCCTAGTTGCCCAACATCTGGTTCCTTTTTCCCCTCCCCTGGGGTAGAAGTGACATTCCCAAATATCTAGCTCATCATGCAATTTTGCACGGTTTGTGCAATTCTTTTTATTATTACAAAGCAGGCAGATCTAGCCAACGGGCCTGGGAAGTACTGTTCGCACTAAGTACTTGGTTGCTTTAATCCCATTCTTAACTTTGATAATAAACTCATTCCTTTGAGATAGCTGCATTTTAGTCCAGTCTTATTTTAGTATCCCTACCATTGTGGGACGGGGGTGGGGGGGGCTTCCAAAACCCAACTTGGAATCACCGTGTTCTGTTGCCTGCACCCACCATTTCCCCTTTTACTAGGAACCTATGCGGTCACTGACATCTAACTGCTTCCACATGTGGAGGAGAATCGAGGTAGGGTGTGTGCACTGCTGGAACAGGCACCTGCTCTAGAGCAGTCCTTACTCACTATCCAGCAAGATTGTCACCAATGATGACACTAGAGTTGCGGATGTCTCCTCCACATGCCAAAAGCCAATCAAGGGGCATGGGGTATTGGAAACAAAAGTGTTGCATCATTGCTTAGGCAGCATGCTGCTGCCTGCCCACTCCCACACTACAGTTCCCAGAGAGCATTGCTAAAATTCACATGACGAGCCAGTTCAGACATCTTGCGGGGAAAAGCATTCATGGAGGAACTCATAATTAGTAACCCAAATATGATTCATGTGGGATGGGGGTAGTGTTCACATATAATTATAAGGCCATTGCATTTGCCTCTCCATTACTCCAGCCCTTGCCGTACCTCTCTTTCCCATCTCCTTCCACCTCCTTACCCTCAACACAGACATATTGGCTTTTGGCTTTTCACTGTTTTGGCTTGGAGCATTCTGTTAAGCTATTCCCACTGCCTTCCCACTTACCCCACCTTGCTAAATCTCTTAAACCACCTTGCTGAACTCACTTCAATGACCCATCTCCCTCTTCCTCAAAACCTACTTCTTGTAAAAGTAACTCTTCATATTTTCTGGTAGAAATACTGCCCTCCCCCTGCACCCCACAACAAACTCTTCTTTTATCAAGTCCTGACTTTTTTTGGTCAATATCAGATGCATGTTCTGTACAGTGCCTAGTACACTGTTGGTATGAAACAAATGTATAGCAGATCTTGTGGCTTTTAAAGCATCAAAGCAATGTAAACAGAAGTAAGTACTACTCTGATTTCAGTGGGAAATGTTAGATGTCCAGTCAAAGGAGCCTGTGAATAGGGGATGAACATTCAGTAGCAATTGGACCATTTCTGACCTTTTCATTTTTCATTCTCTTGTCTCGATATAACATTTGATCAGAGACAAATCTGCTATGAAGTAATGACTGCAGAGTAACTTTTGTCTTTATCAATCCCCCATCCCCCCACAGTAGTTAGAGGCAGTCAAAAAGAGACTGTTAGAATGATTGTTCGCCTCAGCCCTTCTCTGCAATAGTGTCCTGATTGCTCTGGGAAACTGGGAAACTGCCCAGTTTCTCCTTATCAAATTGGTTCTCTCTTTCTGGGCACCATGTGAAATGTGTAATAAAACATTTGGGAATCTCTGTGTCAAATAACCTTCATTGTTTTTACTAAGATAACTTTACTCTGTCCCGATGCAGAAAGATCTTAAACCACTGTCAAAACTGGTGTTACCCTGTTTGGATGTACAGATACCATTTTAAAACAACAAGTATGTTTTGCCTAAATTATGTCTTCTGAGCTCTATCTTACTTCCAAATGACGTTGTTTTTGTCTTTATTTATGTACTGCATTTTTAGACAATTATTGTCTTCCAAAGCAGCTCACATTAATAAAAAAAATTAAGGGGATTCTAGAATCTAAAATGACAAGACATACAAGGGAAAGAGAATGGAAGGGAAAGGAGGGTGGGGTTGAGGCCAGAACAAGGTGGTGAACTGCAAGTGGGCATCTAACTGCCTGTCTGGCCAGGCTGATCTTCCTTTGCAGGTGTTCCTGCTTGAATAGCAATGGGTGGCTCTTCTTCCTTTGGCCGATGGATGGAGCCAGAGTGTACTTTCCCCCTTCTTTCTGCAGTCCCAGGGCAACAGGCAGTTGGAGAATCTAGGTGTTTTCTGGCAGGGAAGAGAGAAGTGTTGTCTTTGAGCCTCTAATATCTATTGGAACCTAGTTGTGTATGATGTTGAATTTCTGCTCAAACCCATTTTCAGGGTGCTTTGATGCATCACACACTGATCACACACTGATCCCCATACATTGTCCATGCAGGTGACAACAGCTCAAATGGATGTGAAAGGCAGAACAGATGTGCACTGGAAATAAATCAGACCAGTGCCAGACCCACAGTGAGCCTTGATTTCAGGCATGCGCTTAAAGACATTCAAAGCCCTTAAAATAGGGTCCCAGCATGCGCCTAATATACATGAGCTATTGTAACAGCAACTTTCTTTCTTTTCCTCCGTCTTTGTTTTCGTTCCCTCCTTTGTTTTTGCTCCCTGTCTTCAGACTGTCACCAAGTCACATTGCCTCTCTTCGTACAAATACTGCCCTTCCTTTCTATGCCTTCAGCATAAACTCTAGTCATCTCTTACTTTGACTACTACAACCTTCTCATCTCTAGCCTTCCATTATCACACCGCACCTTAACCCAGAATTCCCATGCCAAAACCATCCATCTTTTTCAGTGTTCAGACCACAGGACACTGACATTCCGTACATCCATATGTAAGCTTCTTGGGAGCTGCCTTCACGGCAATGAGTTGGTGCCGCTCTGCCACCAAACCTCGCAGTTTTGCTGCTGTGAGGTGGAGGCCAGCAATCTTGAAGGAGGGAGGCAACGCAGGCTTTCCGACAGCCATTAGGCTTGCCGGGCCTACCCTCTTGCCCAGATTCTGGCAGCCAATCTAAGGTCTCCTTCCACCTGGGAATGCTCCCAGCATAGCACTGGAGCAAGGACAGATCGTAGAAGAGCCACGTTGACCTCAGTCCCACAGGAAAATTCTGGGTAAATCCCTGACTTTTTTTCCTATGCATCTTCGACTCTGCCCTGTGATGGCTCCGAATCGATGGCTGCATCACATAACTGAAGGAGCGCCAGTTCGGAGCCACCACAGGGCAAAGGTTACGTTTAGCCCCCCTTTCACGTCTGCGTCCAGCATAAACTCCTTGTCTTTACCTGCATATCCCTTCATGGCTTTGCCCCATTGTACCTCTGCCCTCCTTTGCTCATCCATTTCCATCGCCTTGAATTGTTCAGACATCTCCTGCTCACTTAATGATTCCAGATGTTCTGTCTCTGCCTAGCACTGTTACCTGGAGCACCTTTTTGACGCTGCCTCTGTCTCATTCCCCTAAAGGCCCTAGTTTTCATTCCCAACCCCAAACGAAGCCTAGTGTTGTATAATGGAACTGCATATGCATATTTTTGTCCTTATTTTTCCTCACCTCGATCTTTCTTGCCAATTTCTATTGGCAGGTCTGTGTTGAATTTTATATTATAAACTCTCATGATCTTTTTACTGATGCTACCTACTGTTAATATTGTTATAATATTAATGCTATATAATAACATAATAACAAAAATGTGCTAATTTTTTGGCTATGGGGTTGAACTTGACTAGGAAATACATATTTCCTATTTAGTGTGTGGCCTATTTGATAAGCAGTGATCTCAGGAAGAGGAAAAATATTGATATTAAGTAAAAATATTGACACATCTCAGGCTGTTTGTTGCCACTTTCTAGTCTCCTGCAGAGTATTTTTATAACAGCCTTATTGATGGGCCTCTTTACCCAGCTCTCCTGGTTTAACTGAGCTGAGTCGATTTGCTACCACAGCTTCAAGTAGCTGTTACTGAACAAGCAAGACATCCTAATAAAGCTGTAAATGTGTTTGCTCAAACATTGCATTGAGTTTACTTGGTGAGGGGGAAGCAAGTCCTTAGCATGGTGTCAGGGTGGATGAGGTGAACTGCAGTTTTTCATTGTTTTCTGTCATGGATGTGGAAAGCTAAGATAGCTATAAGGCGATAATTTAGAATTGCCAGAAATTTAGCCTTTAATATCAGGTGTGTGGAATTGTAGTGGTTTAATTAGATTTCAGTTAAATTTTCCTATGGTAGCCAGCAAGGGAAGTGTTCAAATTCATTAAAGATATCGAAGTTGCTGCTTGTTCAACATACCTTTCCAGCACACAGAATTTTGAGAAGAGAGGGTATGCAGATAGGTAATGGTTTTTCACTTGTAATTTGGTATATCCAGGGGCTGTGTCAACTCAGCATCAGAAAGCACTCTGAAAGTTGTACTTGGAATAAACAGTGCAAGCTGAGTAAATTCAATGCACATGAGTTTCCCTAATTAATGTATCTCCCAAGGTCAAATCAGTGACAGGACTTGGGGTTTGCTTGCTTGCTTGCTTGCTTGCTTGCTTGCTTGCTTGCTTGTTTTATAGTCAAGAATTGAACTGGCAGAAGGAGGCAGAGGGGCTGTGGGCTTGCAAGCAATAGGTGAGGGGGCAAGGGAACAGGAACAAGAGAGGAGCAAAGGAGAGGGACTAGAAACTTAACAGGGTGATGAAATCATATATGATCAGATCACTAGCAGCCCTGCTAGTCCCAGATCCCATCCGACTTCTCAGTCTTTACTAACTGAAGAATTTGGGGGGGGGGGGGATGGATTAGTCTATTTAGTCCAGCATTCTGTTACCAGCAGTGACCAGACCGATGCCTCTGAAAACCAAGCAGAGCATGGAGGCGTTCGCTACCCTCCTTTGTTTCTCCCTGGCACCTGAAGGTAGAGGTCCTGTTTAGCTATCACAGCTAGTCGTTGTTAATTAGACCTATCTAATTCCTTTTTAAAGCCATTTAAGTTAGTCCCCATCACCATATCTTGTGCAGTTAATTCCCAAAAGTTAATCACTCTATCCACTGCCCATGTATTCCCACATTTGACTCTGGGGGTTAGGAACCTGTTTTTCTTTTTTCAATAAAACTGTTGTCCTCCGGTTTTGAAATTCTGTAGCAGACACCAGATTGCATGCTTGTGTAATAACAAATCCACAGGTTAAGAGTGTGCAGAACAACAAATGTGAGGGAAAACCACACCTCATTTTATGTACATGTTTAGAGCCACAACATGTGGGTCTCCATGTTAAACGATTACTGAATTTGGTATGTTGGCCACAGGAAATGCTCACAAGTGTGGGCAAATAAAGCCCCTTCAGTGTTAATGGCCAGCGTCATCCATAGTAACTGGAGGGGAAACCCAAATTCATATCCCACCTTTTATGAAAGAATTCATAAACAAAAATGGGGAAAATGTCAAGAAGAACTTCAGTGTCTCCAAGCAAACGTTTGTCCTTCTATAAGAAGATCTATCCCAACTCTTTAAAAATCCAAGATGTTGAAATGTGGCGAATTGCTGGGTATGCTGCAATCCTCAGGCTCTGTACTCAAAAGTTATCCTATTTACTTCAATGGGACTAGTATAGATTGTGTGGTGTTAAGCCTTGATGATACAAAATTAGGTGCTAAGTTTCATCTTTAAAATGCCAATAAGAATATATGTTTCCATTTAAAGTAGCCATCCCTTGATTTAATAGAAGCAAATCTTCCACATTTATTGGCTGCCAGAACTGCCATCTGCTAAGCAATTAAATCATAGCCATTGCATCATATTGATGTTAGTTGGTTGGTTTGCTGATTGTGATGGCGAATTGTCTGGTGTGACATCTGGGTGTCAGTGTTACAAACTACCTCACTTGCAATTGACTGGTCTTGTGGGCCCTCCCGTCACCCACGCCAGCAACTCTGAAAAACTTCTAGAAATCATAGCACTATTAAACAAAGAGCTGGGGAATGATTGAACATCACAGCAGCATCTCCATAAATAACACATGGCTGGCTGTGGTGAGCAGCTGTTTCCACTAAATGCAATATAAAATGCCAATGAGAGCATTAAAAGGTGGTGGCAATGGTTTCCTATTTAGAATATTGTCTGTCTGTCTGTCTTTCTTTTTTTCTTAAGACACCTTTTGCAGCTTAGATTTTTCAGAACTCTTTCATATATGCAAACTAGTGCTCTGGTTCATGAGCCAGTATGGATGTTTCTTGTCTTTTAAGATATATTTGAGGATGCAGAAATATCTTGATCAGCCTGCAATTCGGGGAAAGGTTTATTTATTACAAATTGACAAACACCAGCAGCTATTGCTTGGCTTAAGGCCTTTTTTATTTTAAGAAAATACTTTGCTGTTGCTATTTTGGCCTAAAAGTAAATATCTTTTGACAGCAATGGCAAAACAGTTTCCAGCCCAACAGTCCTGCCAACAGTCAAAGGGTTTTTTTTATTTTAAACTATTAAGTTTCATAATTTGAAACATCTGAACGTTCATATTTAATGTAAAAACAGGAAAATATTGTTTATCGTTTTATAAAATGTATACTGCTTGTTACTAGAACTATCTAACAGATATAGAGATCTTATACAAAAGCTTTCATAATCCCTCACTCATTTGTTACCACAACAAGGCTGTCACTTAGGTCTTAACCTTTTTAATTTTATACGTAAAGCATGGAAGCTTCCCCAGGATTACCTGTTGAGTTCATGGTTGAGCTGGAATTGAATGCCATGGGACTTCTAGATTCAGTTGCTATTCTCTAATGATTTATTGGATTACTTGTAACCATCATCATCCTCAGTATCTATATCGTAATCTGATAGTTCAGTGTTATTATTTCCACGTTGCAGCTGAGGACTGAGGCTGACAGAGAGTGACCTGCCTAAGGCCAGCTAGTGCCTTCATGGCAGAGGCAAGATTCAACCAGGGACATCCTTTATGGTAACTCAGTAGGAGGCTCCGTGTAGGAGCTACTACCTGCATTGGCAGGTCACCACAGTATGGACATTCCTGTAATACCTTGGTCCACTGACGTAAGCAAGAGGCAGGGGCAACGCAAAGCATCAAGAAGCAGAACCAAAACTTTAGACACATCTCATTTTATGTTTACAGTGACAGATTTACTGATCTTAGCCATTTTTATCCTACTAAATTATTTGTTAACCCATGGAAAAAGCAGTTTTATGCATTCTTGCTACCAAACAGATCTCAGATACAGGCGAGATCTACACCTAGCAGGATATAGCACTTTGAAAATGGTTTGAAAACAGTATATGTAATGGTCATGGGTCCCAACAGTTGTCAATACCATTATAAATTGTTTTAAAGCAGTAGTGTAGATCCTGCCACAGGTGGGATACGCAAAACAACTTCCCCATCTGATCTCAGTGGAATAGGCAGGTCCTTTTGGTATCCTGTCCCTTAACCATTTAGGACTTTAAAGCTCAGGACCAGGACTTTGCATTGAGAGAGGCTTCTTCAGTATGTTTATTAGCCATCAAAATGACTTATTTGCAAATATTGATATTCCACCTTTGAAGCAGATAGCACTGCCATTGTTGTGTTCCACAAGATAAATAAAATATTTCTTTAAAAAGCATTACTAGATAGTGGGTAGGTGTTGCAACTGAATCAGCCCTGAACCTTGACTGATTAATGTGTCAGAGGGAAGTTCAGGTACTACAGTCACGAGGTAGCTATGAACCAACTCCAGTGGCACAAAAAACAGGTGCGTGGCCATCATTCACCTGCTACCTGGCAGTGCTTCCCTTTCCTCTCATCGTCTGTGCTCAGGACAGCCAAAAGAAGTTGAATTTGGAAGCCTTTCCAAAGAGTATAAAGAAAGAAGATCTCACTGCCCACAAAGAACCCCCAGCCAGAATAGTGGTCTGTAATATATTATAGTTTATAAATTGCTTTACTGGGCTACTGCTGTGCCAATGTAAATGGTTGGTGGGCTGGAAGTAACCCAAGAAGAGCATCCCAAGAGTCCTATACAGACCTTTTTAGACATATCTATACTTCAACATGGAATACATACCCGTTGCACTGTCATGGCTTCCTCAAAGAATCCTGGGAATTGTAATCTGGTGAAGTACTGAGAATTTTCTTTTAAAGATCCCTAATACTGCCATTCCACCTTTCACAGCACTACAATTCCAACTGTTCCCTGGGAAAGGGATTGCTGTCATGGTCAGTGCATTAAAGAAATGTGGAACAAGAGTGTTATTTCTTGATGTAATGAGCAGTAACTTTTGGTGTCCCCTCCCCCTATTATTTAAGATCTTTCCCATCCCTTGCTATTTTTGTGTCGGTACTTGTGCACTGGCCAAAATGAAAAGGCACACTTTTCATCTTTGTATAAAGCCCCTTTTTGGACTCATGCTCTCTGCCAAACTCGGCGGGGTGAGGATGGGGGTTGGAGATCTGCCCGATACATTATAGACAGACTGACTCAGAATTTGCTGTTTTTAACTGCCTAATTTTTATATGCATACCGATACTACTAGCACTCAGGTTTTAACCACCTATAGTCTCACTGGCAAGTTTCATGCCTGCCAGGCAGTTAAGTTTTAACGTCTGACACTGTTTTTGTGTCCAGGGATTTATCCTGTAAGGATGCATGTTAATTTAATGGATAGCAGGCTGTTTTCACTGTGTTATTCAGAAACCTTATGACTTTTGCCAGACATGCTGCTTCAGTTTTGAAAGTGCAGCCACGCTTGGTAGGTAGAATGTCTGGCCACAACTAGGAGGTGCCTGGCAGTCTTAAGCAGAAGGTTGTGTGTAATTGAGCTTTTTGTGGCATTTGCCCACAAAGTATTTTCCTTCTGTCCTGGGAATTCTTTATTCTGTTCTATTTGTGGTGTGAATGTTTTCCAGTGAAGGCAACTGTCTTCACTAGACACTCTGAATTAAGTATGTCTAAGGATATCTCTCCAATCTGTTCTTTCCTAGATAGAAGAATACTGATAAACCAAACCTATTTAAATCTACCACTTTAGCCCAATTTTATTTATTTCTTCTGTTAGTCACCCAATAACAATAGTGTTTCTGTATAATATATACAATAAAACAGATTAAAATTCACAAGTCCAATCAACAATAATAAATAAAACAGCAAAATAGTACAGCCACAAAGACAAAACAACCCATTTCCCCCATGTTCTTGCTTTTGTGTTTCTCAAGGCTGCAGATTTCTTAACATTAAATTAACAGAAACCAGTAGTTTGTAATATCAACAGGACCAGCCACTTCTACCTTGGATAGAGATCTCCTAAAGTTTGTGCAGGGCTTAATTTGTACTGGGGGCCCAACATTTACTTCCAATGCCAGGTTTCAGCTCTGGACTAAATGAAAGTACCCCTGGGCAAGGTATATTTCCATCACTGCTAAGTAATTACGGACAGCTCATACATAGCAAGAATAAAGTGAATGTAGTTTTGTTTTGTCAATCAGAGAGTGGTGTTACTAGACTTGATCTAGAAGTTACGCGCTAGAGCTTCTGGATGTACTTTGGATGAATATACAAAATGGAAACGTTTAGTTCTGGACAAAAGAGTTCTGGATTTGTTCTAATGTTCCTGTCTTCTAGTAGTGATTATTGTTATGCCCAAGGTTCACTTTATAGCTGAGGTAGTATTAGAACCCAGGTCTCCTAAGGCTAATGCTTACTGACTGGCCCATACTAGTTCTCACAATTCCATGTTCATACTTAGTAACATGTGGAATTAAAATGTTTGAAGGGGTAATCACGTGTATGTTAGAGCTGTCCAGATGTCTCCATCACCTGGATTTTTTTCCTGCTAGCTGTGGCTGAAGCAAGACTAATTGTAGGCTACTAACACATTTTACACTTTACTGATACAGCCTATATTCATGTTCATATTTTACAAAGTTACATATTGATATTTAAGCAAAAAAGCATATCTAGGTTACAATGTTATTAGACTTCTACATCTATCATAAACTCATATTTCAGAAGAAAGGAAAGTCAGTTAGAAAGAAATAATCGTAATGTTGAGGTGGAGTAAAAACAAGCTGTTGACTGGAAAGAGTAACCTAGGTCAATAAATGCAAACATGTTATTACCCACTACACTGTCAAAGAGGACTATGATAATATTCCATAAGACCTACATTCATTCAGTGAAGAAGGTCATTAAAGAGCTCTGACCCCACAGAGCACACCCTACTCTGCAGCACCCTTTCTGACAGAAGTTTGTGCTGCTGGTGGAGATGAAGTGCATTCTAGGACCTGGGCGTGAATGTTACCTACCTCCTTAGCAAAGTTCCAGAAACACTCCGTTTATATGAGTGAGCTTCAGGCTCGTTTGCCCCTTCTATTCCCTACCCCTCGCACCCTCCAATTCATGTACTTATTTCCTGTTTAGCACAAACCATAGATTGCTGCTACATTCAAACCAGCAAACTACAGTTTTGCACTTACACTCTAAATCAGAATTGGAAACTGCAAGGGTTGAAAATGATTTCCAATTCTTATTTGAAGGACAAGTACACAGTGTAGTTTGCTGATTGGGACGTAACAGCAAACTATAGCTTGCGCTAAGCAGGGACCAAAAGTACATGAATTAGAGTGTGTAAGGAGGAGAAGAGACTGTGTGAGTCTAAGTCTTACTCATGCGAGTCAACTCACTATCACCACACCTCAGACTCGTTCTTCTTTCTTTTTTAAATAGGGTTTATGCCTTATGTCGAGTTAATATGTTGTGAGCCCCTTGATGAAAGATACGTTTGCATGTAGAAAAACCTCTGTGAGCTGCTCTAAACCCTATGGGACAGTGCAGGGTATACATTTAATAAATAATAAGGCCCAGAGGCACAAATGTCAACTAAGGCTTTTGCATTCCAAAAGCAGGAATGGAGCTTTCCAAAAGAGTCAGAGAAGTTTCAGATGGCTCCATTGCCTTCCCTCTGCTTAAAACATTTATAGGGGATCTGCTGAAGAAATTCAAACCTCTCTAGGCTCATAGAACTAGTGCCCTGCCCTGACTTTCAGAAGTTGTATGGAGCATGTGCCTAGCTACAGTTGGCTAGCAAAACACAGAAATGCCTGCAGCTACAAAACACAATCCATCAGATTACAAATGACTGCCTTAGAAATTAAATCTAGGCACTTTTACTCAGCAGCCATTCCACTATCTTAAATCTCAGCTTCAAGTTGTCCTCAAACTTCCTATCATATTCGCCCTTGGGTTTTGCTTTGAATTCCTGTATCCAGAACTTTCCCCTCTTAATTTAAAAAGTGCTAAATTATAGTAAGTATTATCATAATTTTAATTATTTAACCACAGGCTTATGTTTTCAAATGGCACGGAATTAAAACAACAACTACCAGAAGCAGAGGAGATGTATACACATAAAATCTACAATAATAAGTAACTCTAACAATTTAGAGCATTAAGCCTAATTAAAGTTCATTGAAGATGGCAAAGTAGCAGTGATGAGATTGCTTTCTTGAAGATAGCATGTTGTTCTTCAGTTTGAAATGTTGAGAAGTAAGGGGAGGTCTCATTTCAGTGGAGCTCTGATTTTGCTTGAAAGAGATGTTAATGCTGGTCTGCTATTGAATGTATCAATTTCCTTGGGCAATGTACCTCAATTTGTAATGACCCCACCCCAGAGAGCTGGCTAGGCTTGTGCCCAGATAGTTGTAAGTGGTTCCAACCTAATGCTTTCTTTCCCTTTCTTTCCCTTCAGGTTTCCTCTCTCAGCTTGTCTATGACCGGCCACTGACAGAATGCATCCGTGCCGGACACTACGCTGCCAGTGTGATCATACAGCGTTCTGGCTGCACTTTCCCAGAGAAGCCTGACTTCCACTGATATTGGGATCAAGAGGAGACACTGCCTACCTTCCCCCCCCCCCCCGCATTTTCCCTCTCCCCAGTTACCCTGCATTGAGGCTTCTGTACTTCAGTTCACTTGTACCTTCCACACATCTCTGTTTTTTGATGCCCCTTTCCTGTTTCCAACACAACAGTGTCTTGCATGTCCTAAATTAGAGACCAGGCTTTTTTCAACTTGGCATTTTGCATCCTTAGTACAGTTTCTAGGAACAATACTGTATGAAACACCCGCAACTATTTAGCTATAGTGTAACACTTCTAGTGTGCCCCTCTAGTATATTCAGCCTTGGCCAATCCTGCTTACCTCAACCAGGTGAAAAATCATTAACAAGTTCAAGACTGAATTAATAGTTTTTCACTGCTATGGAAACTAAGTGTACATAACAAAAAAAACACGTATCCTCCTTGCTCCAATGTGTGCTGGATTCATACACATCTTGGGCTTGCAGTAAATAGGAAATTGCTCAGAATTCATCTTGCTGGCCTTAGGAGATTTGGGAGTAGGCTCTTGGGAGATGGTGGGACATTGATCCTTAATGTGTGTTGGATTTAGGTTTGGGGATCTCATTTCTTCCAGAGAAGGATCAGGATATTCATGTGATATAAAAAAAAACCCATAACAGGACACTTGGCAGTTGTGAGCTTGAGCTTGCATCTCAGAGTACACATACAATATATACGTGTTTTGTGTGTGTGTGTGTGTGTGTGTGTGCGTGAAAACGAAGTACAGAAATATTCATGCAGGTTGTCTCATCAGGATATGCCAAAACAGAATCTTTTATTTCAACGCACAGTTTTAAGATGATAACGTACTTCAAATAAATGAGAAATCTTCTTTATCTGTATTACAGTATTCAAGAGAGACATTCTGAAAATGCCATTCATTTCTTTACTATGTAATTTGATACTGATAAATAAAGCAATTGTGATATAGGCACTCTCTCACTTTTCATTTGTGTATCCAGCCTATGTTGGAATCTATTTCTTACTAAAGGAAATAGAAACTGCCAAACTGTCAGTGTTACTTCATTTTAATTCTTATTGGGCCAGTTCACACAACATGACAGCCCATTGTGAGTTAATTTGCCTTTGAGGAGCTGCGGTGTGTGCCAACTGCCATTATGAATAGGCAAGCCCGAGCTGGGGGTTGCCATGGCTTGTCATGTTGTCTGAACCCAAGCAGTGGGGGTTATTTAAGAGTTAAATTACCCTCACATGACCCTAAAACAGACCATAAATTATGTAAAGGTTGCTTAACCCTCAAATAACTCCACCACCTGGGTTCAGATGACACGAGAAGCCATGACAACTCCTGGATGGGGTTTGCATATTCATAATGGTAGCACCCCAAGACTTAATCAACCCACAATCAGCTGTCGTGTCATCCGAACCAGATCATTGTGTCCCGGTGATGCTGAAAACTGTCTCATTTAGAAAGGAGGGAAGAGATTATGCATTACTTAACAAGGACTACAACCTTTCATAAACCTGATATCATAAAGAAAGATATCAGCAGATAAAGGGTATCCAGTGGAGACAGTTTGACTATATCAATAAGATAATTCAAATCTAGGGATTCTCCCCAGAATAGTGAAATAAAGCTCATAGTGGTCTTATAATGGATTATATTTTGAAGCTAGAAACGTCTCCTGTTAATCCCTCCCTCCCTATTCACACACGAAGAATCAGAGAAACTGGATGTGGAACATTATTCAGTGGGGAAACCTCCTAGAGGCAGAGTTAAAAGGTTACATTTAGGAAGATAACTCTTGATACCTGCCCATAGAGTTTTGGCTCACAAGCAGTATAACACACAATAAAGAAATCTAACTTTTGCTGGAGTTTTCAACTCCCATTTATACCCAAAGTTTAGTTTAAAGTGTCAAGAACAAAGATTTCAAAATTAAATATACATAATGTTGCTGCTGCCTCTAATTCATTGTCTTATTCTGTCTCTCCCTTTGGAGCAGTTGAAACAATATTTGACCTAGTGGGGATCAACATCCATGACACAAGATTATGTGTTCTACACACTACACACACACACACACAGGTAACCCAAATTCTGTGCCAAGTAAAGCTGAATTCTCTGATTTGTATAAATTGATACAAATTAAATTAATTTGCATTGGTTCACCCATTGTGTATTTGTTTGTTTGTTTTTGCATGCTGTTTTTGCATAAATCTGCTTCCGCTATATATGAACATGCGAGAGAAGCACTGGACACTCCACTGTATTCTGAACAATGGAAATCGCATTAAGCAATAATCCCTCTAGGCTTCAGAGAGTAAAATCATGCCAGACTGCTAGATGAGAGAACGTATGGCTTGTTACTGTCAAAGAGCTGATCATTTTTATGCAGGTGTGGGAGGAGACAAAAGCTCTTCAGGGCAGAGTATTGGGGTAAGCGCTCAGAAAATGACAGTTGGCTGGGGCAAGGGAAGGTTTGCACATTTTGTGTAAGAAAATGTTCACTTAGGACATTGTGCTCCTGACATGTTGAGGATTGGGGAAAAAATCGTCCTGCAGTGGACTGATGACAGGCAAAGCACAGGCGTATTAAGCCAACATGTCTTTGCACTGTTCCTATTCAGTAACCGTGTGATTGGCCCGTCCTTAAATATAGCTGCTGTGTAATGAACTCAAGGCAGGCATTGGAAAGGTAGGGCTGTTCCCATTTAGCTTGCAGGATTTCTGAGGTTTTGGGGATTATACAATTCATTAGTCTGACAGAAGATCAAAAAAGGCCTGAGGATTCTTAATTTCAGGTACTGACTGATGCTATTTGAGCCTCTCATGGATTAAACAAACAATGAGTACTGGCCGGGAGAAGGGCACATGTTCAGCTTGCCTGTTCCTATGGTTTTATTTCTTTCTAGGTTGCCTGCTTACTTCCTGGTGATAATATGTACATTTTAACACCTTTTGAGAGTGGTTAAAACCTTATTGTGAGTACCTCAATAGCAAAAACAATCACAAGCTTCTTTCCTAAGTATTTTTCCCTTGCTCATAATCCTCTGAAAGGACAGTTTCTCTGAGCTACATTCTCAATCTGTGATAAGTGCTAAGTGGCTACTGTGTCAAACATTCTTTTTTACCTTCTCAACTTCCATGGAGAGGCCAAGAAAGCTTGCTTTCTTAAAAGCACAGGGCCTGGTTTCCTCTTTGCCTAGTGGTAACCACAGTGGAAGGCGGCGGAGATTTTACAAAGACGCACCTCATGTGAAGCCAATGGCTAAGGAGAATGTGCCCAGGAAGGAGCAGGAACGGCAATACCCTGCTCATCAACTGGACTACTACTTACACGACAGCCAGTTCCAACGAAATGGGTCTAAAGCTGAAGCCCGGTGGGAATGCTTTTGCAGGTAGCTACATCGAGAACTGCTCACCATGTCAACTAAGGTGCCTCTACAAGAGCGATTTAAAGCTCTTTCAAAGTGCATTACCGATTTTACCTCCACATGAACGGAGCGCAAATTGGGGGTTGAGGCGCTTTTTCTGTCCGATTGTGCGCATTATTGAATGAGCGTTAAATAGTGAGTTTTAATTTACCACAGGAGTTAAAGCGCCTTATGGCCATGTAAACAAGCAATGCTGCGCATGAAACAACTTTAACACGCGTTTCATGCAACCGGTAATGTGCTTCACCGCCTCCCGTGTATAGGGATTAGGCGTAAAAGCGATTGGGAGAAGATGCGCATAATCGGCCAACCGGGTGTCAAACCAAAATCTTGTAGAGGGGACCCTAGTCCGTGGACATTCCGTAGGTCAGCACTTCACATGCCTGGCTGTCTTAATGTAACACCTGGGCCTTTCGTTTTCTTTAATGATGAATACTGCACAAGAGTGTCCCTTGCCCCCCCCTTTTTTTTTTGCTAAGCCTTCCTTTAGACAATCAGTCCTCTAAAGCAGTTCTGTTCATCTACCACAGATTAGGAAATCCTGCCTCTCATTGTGGTTAGTAAATCCAGAATAAGTTATGCAAAATAGTCAAAATTGCAGAATAAATGGTAGAAGGGAAATTATGCGAACTTTCCCATTTGTATAAATTGCAAAATTTGGATGGTGATGGTTATTTATTAAATGTATGTGTTGCTTCCAACCACAATCCTCAGTCTTGAAGTGACTTACACACACGCATAAATACAAATATCCGTAATCAATATAACGGGGGGAAAAACCAACACATAAACCACAATCAGTACAACAATACAAATAAAAATAAGCACCATATAAACAATAGAATACCTGAGCAGAGTTAAAAAGGGGGGGGGGGAAAGCATGCCGTCTACAAAGCCCTGTTTGTGGTGCGGGTACCCTGTCATACAACATGGTGGCTGCAGTTGGCCAGACAAGCACCAGCTTTCTCCCCCAACATGTTACTGCTGCTTGGGTATTTTCTCCACACACACACACACCTTTTGCACACCAGACTACTTGCGCTTGTCAGGCATCCCTTATGGACAATACCTGTAAAACACCCTCAGTATCTCAAGTTTGGAAATTCAATACTCTCTATGTAGCAATTTAGTGTTTAGGGGAAGCAATTAAAGCCAGTTCTCTAAGAAAGCAGCCAGAATAGAGGTTTGTTGGTTTTGGTTATTCATGTGTCACTGGACTGGCATAAAGGTGCCAATGGAGTTGACAGATTCCACATGCCTAGTGAAAAGGAGAGGGATCAGCATAGCAATAAGGTGGGTCTCCTTCACGTGCTGTGCAGCCCGGGGGTTCCAAGATGAAGTACGGCCTCTCTGCACCGTGCAAATATTTAATGCTGCTCTAACTATCCCCTGGTTACTGGAGTGTGACAGTTAATAGCCCTCAGCTGCCAAAGCTGCTGCACAGTCAGGTTCCTTAGAGAGAGAATGAGTAGTAAAAATGGAGCCAAGTCCGTCTAGAAACCTGCAAATAATAAATGTGCTGAAGCTCGGCATGCAGGTCATTGCCCAGGTTCACTGTGTGGCTGACCTGAGCTGCCTTTCAAAACAGAAGCTATTGACTAAGGCTTGAGGCTGGTGTGCTGCATACTGTAGTCAGTTGTGTGTACTTTACCTCGATGGCTGTCTGCATGGATGTCAGGAAGCAGGACGTGGTCATTACATTCCGTGTTGCAGCAAGTAGAAGCCAAAGGTTTCCTTTTGCAGTGCTACTGTTGCAAAGGGAAGGGGACTTTGCTAGAGTCCAATATGTACCAGCTAGAAACATAAAGGGCATACCACGAACACCTAATGTGAAGTGGAGCATTTATATTAATGCTCTTTTAAAAATAGTAAATGAAATGCAATCGTGAGGGGGGGGACACAAAACAAATACATATCAAAGCATTTCAATGAGTTGTATTATTAAAATATTGAATTAATCCTCTAAAATACTTGAAGTAGTGTTCTTGATGATCGCTTCAGAATTCAGTGGCTTGTATTTTGTAGTGTTTAAATTACAGCATAAATACTTCACTACATTTGCTTTTCTGATTGTTATGTTTGTGGGTGGGCTTTTGGTATACTAATGCTACATATAAATAGGGATGCAAGTATCAAAAGTATATATTCTGGATGCTCTACCTTCCTCACCACAGTGACAGAAGACCACCCACATCCTCTTTGTTCTTTGTAGTACTGACCTGGGATTTTTCCCTTGTTTCAACCACATGGGCTCATCTGTTGTGAGTCAGTTAATGAGAGAGATAAGGAGCAGCTGAGCAGGGGAGTGTTTGGGGCATTACACTCCATAGAAGCTGGTGGAGACCGGCTGTGCTTCAGGTCAGCTGATGCTAATTGCTCATTAATCCCCATCCCATAAAAGTCTAGCCAGAGCTCAGCCCCAGTGCTGAAAGCACTTATTGTCTTGGATGTCTGTACCTTGCTTTGTGCATTTCAGCTCTGTGCCTTTGATTCAAGCTTGGATTCTGACCCCTGGATTGTGACCCAACTATTTTCTTGTGTGTTCCTGAAACCTTGGACTTGCCTGGACGTATCCTGACCCTGTGGACCGGCTTCCTGACTATGGTTCAACGACTTGCGATTCTACTACTGTTATCTAGACTTCAACAGTGTCTTTGGCTTTTGACTGATGGACTGGATTACTGACCTTGGACCTGGAATTCCTAAGTGGCATCCTTGAATTATGACATCATCTACCTGTCCATCATCACCTTCCTCCACCTAGCATCCCTCTCTTCTGATGTAAGTTTTCTGTGGTCTGGTGCAGAATCCTAGAATATCTAACTATGGAAACTCCAAAAAGCTTCAATGTTTTACTACATAACATTAATAGGTAATGTTTTACTTACAAGTGTACTACATTGGCTTGTGTCTCCAGATGTTGTTTGACTACAACTCCATTCAACTACAATCTTGTATCCCCAGATATAATTCAACTACAGTTCTATGATTCCATCATATCTCACCATTGGCCATGCTGCCTGGGAATGATGGCAGTTGTACTTCAACAACATGAAGGTCCAGGTTACAAGGTTGGGAATCACAGGCTTAGATGGCTTTAAAAGAGGATTAGACAAATTCATGAAGGACACAGAAGTCCCAGGATCAATCCTTGGCATTTCCATTTAAAAGCATAACAGAGCCCTATTTTGCCTGAGAAGTTGCAAAGCTGACACAGTAACTTCGTACACTTACCAGTGAATCTTGAAAATTTCAAAGGGCTTTCAACAAAAGGACCCACTTGACAAAGGGCCCCTTTCCTTTCCACAACTCCTGACCACCTCCCCATCAGCCCCAAATAGCACTACAAGGCTCCTGTTCTGGGGTGATGAGAGCTTTCATCTAGAGCCCTCAAGGAGCCATAGGTCTTTCTACACTGGACTTCATCAGGCATGTGTATGCAAATAAATCTTCACATATGTTGTGTACTCTGGAAGACAAACATGGAAGACAAAATCAATTTAATTGCTGAGTTAATTATTCCACTGAAGTCTAAGTGTTGTTTTCCAGCATTTCTCCTGCCCCACCTCAGTTGCCTACTTCTATCAGGGAGAAAATAAAATAAAAAATCTATGTCATGGAAAGCATAATTATATGCCCACTAATCTGAAGTGCTGTCTCATTTTGAGTGCTGCAGGCTGGTTCATTTTATCACTTTCCATCAGATGATCACACTAGAAATTGCTAGCTAAAAGCAATAACTTTTGGAGCAAAGAGAGGAAGCACGGAGGGAGGAAATCCCCAAGCCAATCATGTCTGATTCCTAATGATGGTGCTTCACAGATTTCCTTGTTAGACAATACATGAACAGTGAGTGAATAATTGGTTCAACGGGAGCTTCATTAGAGTCCAAGCGAGAAAACAGGATCTTTCATGTGAATAATTTGGGATGATTGAGAAAAGATGAAGCATTTATTACAGGATTGCCTTCTGCTCCACAGTCAGAAAAATTCAAGTTCTGTTGCACTGAAGTGTGAAAACGTAGTAGAACCAGTTCTGGTGACTCCAAATTATCAGCCAATGGAGCCATTTGGTGATGTGACTTTTAGTCACTATTGTTTTCAGACTGAATTTATTCTCCTCCTCCTCCTCCATAGACATATTGATAGACAGCATGCAGGTTGTGCTTTGTATCACTCAATCCAGGAAAATAAATCCATACACAGAGCTAATGGGAAGCACAATCCCATCTGTACCATGATCCTAATCCAACCCCATTGAACATGCCAGATGTGCCTTTCGAAGAAGAATGGCATCCTTACTTGGAGCTGCCAGCTGCTACACATGGCAAGTTATTCATGACTAGAAGTGGATTGCAGCCAGTGTGTTTATTTTGTCTGATCCTTCAAGTGCTCTGGTATCTAATAAGCATCTAACTTTTCCCATATTGAGGAAATGACAATAGGCCAACAAATTGACCATGGCATAAGCGCTTGTATGTCAGAGTCCACCTTTGATGATTTTAGTACAACATTACAATCCCTACTGAATTTTCCATGGGATACTCAATTATCAATCTTGGATCAGCCTTAATGGAAATAGTCCCACAAGCATATGGTGGTACCTAGAATGGACCACAGAAAACTGGATTCAAATCACTGCTCAACCATGAGGTTTGCTAGATGGCCTTGGATGTCTCATGGGCATGGTGTGATGATAAAACTGGATAACTAATTGGATAACCCCATGTATGCTGCTTCTGAGTTTATAGACAAAAAAACGATACAGAAACAAGAGAAATAAAATAAAATAAATCTTAGAATAAATTATAGAATTAAATGAAGAGGAGACATACAAATTGGTTTAAGCAAAGCAAAGGTGGGAATAAGTGGGACACAATCGCACATGCTTGACCAACTGTACTAGCAGAGGGCAGGTTCCTTCTGTCCACCTATGAGCAGGGGCAGCCTCACAACTGGAGCATGCCTGACTGGGCCTCAGCTCTGTGCCTCTTCCAACTTCATCCAACCCTGATCTCCACTCCCTCTGCAGTGGCGTTCTTCCTCCTCTTCTTCCCTGGGCCTCAGCATCATACTTACCAAGAACATGATAGAGGCCCCCAAGTGCTGTCTGCTCAGCATTCTCTTCAGGTCCGATGCCTGTGACAAAATGCCATTATTCCAATGGCAAAGAGAGCCCTCATTATAACCAGCATAGGGACTACAGAGCCTAGCATTTCCCCCTTCCATCTCTAAGCATCTCTATTCGACTTCTACAAGAAGGGCACCCTCTGTTTTAAGTGGCCCAGGGCACACACTGACACCACCCGGGGCAGCTTAAAACAAAATACAAGTGCCTGTGAGTCTGCAGAGAAGTGAGTCAGGCAAACTGTCAACGCTGCCATGGCATTCCACCTGCTGTGGCTACTCCATCAGCTGGTTATAGCAGGATGTTTAAGTACCAAAGCCACCATTCTAAAAAGTATGGAAGATCTAGGATTGTTTTATATTGTTGTTTTATCCTAACTGAAAAAGAGAGTGGACAGGAGTAGAATATCGTATGGAGAAATTACTACTACTGCTATTAAAGTACCCCCTACATAGAAATATAATAAAATAAATAAATATAATGCAACTGAATGCAATGCCGGACCACATTCCTCATTGAGTTCCAAAAGCCTTTTCTATGGGACCACCTCTTCCCTTACTTCCTCTCAAGAGTCTCTAAGGTAGCCTTCCCCAACCTAGTACCTTCCAAACGTTTGGGTCTTCAGTGCCCATCAGCTTCATCCAAGTTGGGCAATGGTCAGGAATCTTGGGAATTGAAGTCCAAAGCATTTAGAAGGCACTAGGGGTTTGCATACTCAGAATCATTGTCTCTTCCAGCTTTCTGTTGGTCCTGCAGTCATGGTAGTAACAAAGCAGGCTTTTCATGCCCTTTCAGCGCAATCGTATGGGTGAACTTTACCGCCACATCCATTGGCAGATGAGCATGGAACATCACATACCAAGGGATGCTAGGCTCAGTTCTGTCAACTTTATCTTGACTTAACATGAAAACATAATGTGGCCTATCTTCTAAACCAAACTAAAATGACAACCCTACCCAGCCAATTTACAGGAATCCTGGGAGTTGTGATCCAAAACTTCTTGAGAGTACCAGGTTGAGGAAGATTGATGTAATGTGATTGTCACCCACCTGTCCACATTCTCATTCATTCGAAAGTGGCCTCACCGCACACAAAATTCTCTTACAACTATTGCTGACAACAGCTTATTATTTTGTTCATTGCCACACTAGTGGATGGGTTCCTGTCTTGTTCTGACTCTAGAAGCAGTTTGGATTGGGAAAGACAGGTCAGATAGAATCAAAGATTTAGCACAACATACAGGAACAGCATTAAAAGCAAAATTAGTATGCCAAGCCCCTCCCCATCTGGCCTATGAAGGGCCCCCACAGAGGCTCCTCCACCTCCCCAAAATTCCCACACACCCGTTAGAGGAGGTAGTGAGGCAGGAGAATGGTTCCCATTGAGTTGACTTTGCTTGCCCTGGCCTTTCCCATTGCGAAAGGTGAGGGGTGGGCAAGACTAGCTCAGTTGGTAGCTAGCTGCTACCATATATGCCACTTTGGGAGCTGCTGCCTTGCTCACTCCTCTCTTTGCCCGATATGCATGTTATCGGGTCTGGGCAAGGCAAGCACCTGGGGAGCGACAGTAGCCTTACCCACCGGGTTTTGGCTCCACCCACCCCTGGCATGTGGCACCAATGTGCTTGTCTGGAGGCAGTTTAGCCTTTGCCTCAAAAAAGTTTCTCCATCCCTGATATAGAATAAGAGGAAGAGGAGTTTCTTCCACTGCTCCATGCTTGCAACCCAGAAGTTCCAGCTCCCGCCTGGCCTTTAGAAAGAGGGTAAATACTTCCATATTCCAGGAGGTTTCTTCTCTCTACCCCTCCTCCCGCATGGAGAAGTAATTGCAGGAAACCTGGTTAGTGCCTTTTCTTCCACATAGATGGACGTCTGCTGTCCTTTGAGACATCTGCACCTGGATTTTGTAGCTGACGGTGGCCAAGGTTTCAGAGGTACAGTCCATGATCGGTGGGAACAGGGCCTGTAGTGGCGTGGCAACTATGACCCTTCTGCTTTCTGGTGCCGATTGAAAAGATACTTTTTCCAACAAGCATTCCCAGGAAGGTAACCTTATTTTAGTGTAAAATAATCCTATACAGTATTTAATCATTCTCTGGGCCTCCCCTTATTTCAATAGTTGTATACAGACCACGGCACTGCCAAACGGATGGTAAGACAAAGATTGGCAGATATAGATCTACAGGAGCAGAGGACCTTAGCTTGTGGCCCTTGCTCAACCTTTTCATTGGGTCTCCCAGAACAAGTAGGAAGAGAGGGAATGGCCTATTTAAGCTGGCTCACAGTTCCTAAATATAGGAGAGCTTTCTTCTTGGCAAGACTCAATGCCCTTCCATCTAATCTAATGACTGGAAGATATAAGAAAACCCCAGTCGAGGCCAGATTATGTCCGTGTGATGACGCCAAGGTAGAGTCGGTCGAACACATGCTATTGGAATGCAGATTCTATAGAAATACTAGGATCAACCTGATCTATCCAATTATTAGAGATCACAGGGAGAAAAGCCACCGTGCTACGGTGAGCTTTCTATTACAGTCCAAAGACCAGCAAATTACCATCCAGGTTGCCAAATTTTTGTATAATGTAATCAGTTGTAGAAACCAATTAAGTTTATAGGTAATTGTATTTTGTTGTGATGATATTAGTTTATGTAAACAGTGCGGATCCTATCGCTCTGTATAAATTGTATCTCTTTTTATTGGCCTTTTGGCTGCAAATAAATTTCATTCATTCAGTATTTAATTATGATCTTATACCGCATTTTTGTACATTGCTTAGAAATTTCTTTTAATATAAGTGATTCTTGTGTAGCATTAAATGGGTAATGCATCATTCAAGGAGCGTATGGCCTGTGAAAAGGAGTCTTTACTAGTCTAGGGACGCCTGGGCGTGAGGGCTTTGGGAATGCATGTGTGAGGGCCCTATTCTTTTCCCTGCCCTCCCGTGCCCCTCTTCTTCTATAAGTGAGTGCCATTTAGGAGCAAGGCCACTCCCTTGGGGGAGAAGGACTTGTCCCATCGTATCTTTCCTGGCAGCCAAAGGAAGAGACCCCTTGAGGAAGCCAACTAGACATGTTAGGAGCTGCTGTTGTTTCCACCGCTTTGCTTTTTCCCGTGGGTGGCCAAGGATGGTGGGAGGTGGTCCAAAAACAAGGGAGGCCAGAACAGGTGGCAAGAAACAGCTCAGGCTCTGATAACCCTGGAGTGTTGGGGTGGGGTGGGAGGGAAAGGTTGAGTGGGGCCGGCTGGGGTGGGGGCGGAAACGACAAGAGGACTCTTTCCCCTGTTGCTTAATTAATGGAAAGAGCCCCGTGCATCTGTCAGCAGCTCCACTGCAAGGCAAATTCTTCCATAAAGGGCCTCATTCACGAGTTGCCAGGAGATCCATGACCTATTCGTGAATTCACACAAAAATTAAAAGAACCAACAGCAATAACAACAGATCGGCTAATTTTGTGGCGTGTGGGATGCAGCTGGTGCTACTGTTTGTACTGGGGTGAGGGGGCGATTTCTTCTCTCCCTCTGATTTATTCCCCCCCCCCTGCCCTTCGTGCTTATTTTGTATCTTATGAGATAATAACACACATGGGAGGGAGTAGCATCATTTTCCTGCTGCCTGGGTTTCTGAAGACACTCACACACAGAGAGAGAATTCCCGCTTTTTAGTAAATAAAATGTAATTTACTGACCTTTTACCTGAAAGGGGATGGTGTCTAGGCAAAGACTGTTCTCTTCCGGCAGGCATATCCAGTGGAATTTTAGAATGTGTTTAGGATGTTTTTAGAGTGTTTTTTATGATGTTTTAATGCAGTTTTAATAATGTGCGTCAAACAGTTTTATGTATTTTATCATATTTTATATTTACTGTTGTTCCCCGCCTCGATCCAAATGGAGAGGCGGGTAAGAAATAAATGTATTATTATTATTATTATTATTATTAATTATTATTACAGGATTGGCAGTTGGCTTCCAGCACCAGATAGTTACCATGACCTAACTCCCGGTGATGGTGATTGTCAGCTGGTGAGACATGCAACTAAAGAACCACCACATCCAATGTTTCTTGAGGCCTCGTCTATACATGCAGAAGAATGAAGTGGTAGAATCCAGACATAGTACAGTGGACTTTACTACTTCAGATTGCAGGTGGACATGTTTTATATGTTCCTCTGTGTTAAAACACACCCACACACCTCGTTTCAAACAGAAAATGGCAGCATGGGGCGGCAAGGGGATGGGCTAGAGGCTGTACCCTCAATGTACAAGTTTTCTGTTTATAGGGATTTTTTGCTGTTGTTTTAAATGTGGGGAACCATCCAGATTTGGTATTCTCCACTTGTAGTCTGACATTCCATAGGTCCAGTCTACCATCTCATTCCCATAACATTGTTCTACAGGTGGCGCCTGAGCCTGAGATGGACTCTCAAGTGGAAATCCAGTATATCTTTCAGAGGAGGAGGAGGTAATGAAGTGGCTCTCAACCCTTGAGCCTGAGAAAACTCCCTCAAGCAAGGGGCCTAGAGCCCTTTGCTACACGGGCCCACCAACCACTAAGGGGTTCTGTTCCTGACTGAGAAGACCTCCATGAAGGTAATGTTAGAAGTATCATGTGGCTCCTCACAATGTGAATATTGCTTCCATTTCTGGGTAAAGTGGGCTCCACCCACATGGCATGTGGGACTTCTGGCTTTATCTTTATGGTGTGGATTTACTTCTGTGTCACAAATGTAACATGAGAATGGTCTCTTTGTTTTCCCTTTGGGGATTAGACTACAAAATAGTAGTCTGCAAGATAGATACAGTTCTAATAAATATATATGTTTCAGGCAGCTGAGGAAAAATGTCTAAAGCAAGAACAAAGTCCAAAGAAACAAATATAACCTGAAAGGCTAGGCAAAGAAACTTTTCTTTTCTTGGGCAAGATTGATTTGCTTATGCACAGGGGCCTTTAAGATCCCGTAGATAAGGAAGGTCCTGCGAGTAGCAAAAAAATGCCTGATTTGATCCTCTTGCTTTGTTTTAGAATTCAAACTTCTTTAGAGCCCTGGAGCTCTCAACTTCTGCTTCAAGTATATGAGTCATTACTTTGACTTGAAAGGGTCTTATTGCTACAAAACTAGGAGATTCAGGGAAGGTTTTGAAGTGTGTATTTTACAAGCAACTTGCTTTTGTTCTTATCCGTTCACACTGTTGCTGTTCTGTGCGTTTGAAACAAAGAGAAGTGCCCTGCAATGGTTAGCGTTGCCTAGGCCATTGCAGTCAAAAAATACTTTTGTACTAAATTATCCTGCAGGATAATATTGCTTTATTTTTCATTTTTCTTTACAGGACATGTAAACTGTATTTACTACTGTAATGCACTCTACCTTCAGCTACACTTGATGATTGTTTGGGAGCTCCAGGGGATAAATGAATGTTCTACCAGGAACATAATATCTGCACTGTATTCCAGACACATTTCAAGGTGCTGTTTTACCTTTAAAACTCCAGGTATGCATATCCGAGTACTGGCAAACTCCGGCCTTTTCTACACCATAAGGGTGTAGAGGGAGGGAGGGAGGGCGATCCTGGAAGAACCTAATACACACCATCGGCACACAGGGACCAGCCGGGGGCCATTCCAGGCAAACAGCCTGGTGTAGAAATGGCCTCCAGCTCCCTTGGCTGGAGCAGTGGCAAGTACCTGGAGCAGAAGAGGTGGCAGGTAGTACAGATAGATTGCAACGGCAGCTGGGCAAGAGAATGATGGTGATGGAAGAGAAGAGAAGAGAAAGATGTGTGTGTGTGGGGGGGTCCTTCTTAAGAAACAACTTTCTAATATCCTGGTAGCTAACTCCATGCATCGGCTAGACCTACACTACTGCTTTATAGTGGTACTGAAGTGCACTGTTGGGGCACAATCCACATTCCATATACCACTTCCATAGTGTTATATCCTGCTTTTTATTCCACATTCGTAATGATTTAACACAAGGTGTAGATCTGGCCATCGTTGTACACAGCTGCCTGCACATGGCTGCCATGAGGATCTCTCTCTACACATTCATCTACTGAAAGATGGTTGGTCCTTGGCTAGAAAATAAAGTAGGTTTTGGAATAGGGATTCCAAAGAGTTTCATGGTCTCTTCTCATACTACATTTTTAGGTATACACCTAAGATATTTAAAGTCTGTACATTTAACAAATAGATGTTTGAAAAGATATGCATCATGCAGGGGGAATCCACACAGTCCTTTGGAACTTTTTAAATAGTATTTTAAAACGTTCCAAATAGGTGCGTTCTAAAACGTCTTAGGCCACATTACTGAGTACTCAGGTTACAGGAGAAACAGTCTTCAGTCTTTAAAGCGGTGTGTACGATCACACATTGTTCTGCCCTGTCTCTTTCTCTTTCGTTTTTCAGTGAATTTAGGGCAAGGCATTGTGGGGGTTGTAGTTCAGTTACACACTTCCTTCTTAGTTCCTCTGTCATTCCCTAGCGAGTATAGGGCTAAGAATTGTGGGTGTTGTAGTTCACTGGTCCACTTCCTGTTTCTTCCCCACCAATCAACTGCTCAGCATTTGGGCACCAGTAAAGGAAGCACTGCCCCCGTGAATCAGAAACGGTAATGAAGGACACTTAAAACGATGTATTAAAAGTGAAACCGTTGTATATAACTGAAGGGAGTTTTAAAAAACCTCAGATATACAACATTATAGGGAGTGCGTCATGTGGCCCAAAGAGTTTTCATAACCCTTATAAAACGTCAAAAAACTCGTGTGTAGATCCGCCCGCAGATAGATACATCAGAGTGCCAGTACTGGCTGATGTTCACCATTACGAATACACTTGGTGGTTAACCTGACTTTGTTGCTGTACGAAGGGAAGAACTACATGTTATACTTTACATAGGACTATTGTTGAAAATGCTATGCATTTCCCCAGCCCTGCAAACCAATGATGTGGAGCAGTGGCAGAGAAATAACAGGGTGAAGTCATGACATGGGTAAGCATGCCTAAAGATTACCGGGGAAGGGGAAGACCTTGACAAGTGCCATTTTCTGAGAATCATAGAATAGTAGAGTTGGAAGGGGCCTATAAGGCCATTGAGTCCAACCCCCTGCTCAATGCAGGAATCCACCTTAAAGTATACATACCTGACAGGTGGCTGTCCAGCTGCATCTTAAATGCCTCTAGTGTGGGAGAGCCCACCACCTCCCTAGGTAATTAGTTCCATTGTCTTACAGCTCTAACAGTCAGGATTTTTTTCCTGATGTCCAGCCGGAATCTGGCTTCCTGTAACTTGACCCCCATATTCCATATCCTGCATTCTGGGATGGTCAGTGTTTCTGTAGACCTCTTTGTAGCCAAGCAGGATGAAATCAGTTCAGTATTCTGCAGTGCAGTTTTGAGTTCCTTGTTTTTATTAGTACTAGTAATATTATATTTTAGGCACCTTTATCAAAGATACTGAAGGCCACACAACAAAATTAAAACATGCGAACTTTGAAACAGCAAAAGCAATTATCCACTAAAATACAGTCACCCCATAAAAAACCCTAAAACTTCAGTGACAGCCATAACTAACTCAATTGATGCATTAAACAGCTCATCATATGCCATTAAATGCCTGGGAATAGAGGAAAGTCTTGACCTGGCACCCAAAAGTTTGTATTGTTGGTGTCATGCAGGACTCGCTGGAGAGAGCATTACAAAATTGGAGGATCACTACTAAAACAACATTGCAAACATATCACAGTGGGCATCTGATGGATCACTACCTCCTTAGGGCCAGCATATAATAAGCCCTGAACAACCCCCAAAAGCTCCACTGGATGGCATAGAGAGGGTGCAGTGGAAATGGAAAAGTTTCTTTGCTGCCTTCTTCATCCTTGAACAAGATTGAACATGGACACACACCAGTGTTCGATTGCATTTGTTAGCCACCTAATTCAATTTTATGCTCCTGCTGGCACATGGGGAATGCCGGGATTTGTAGGACTTTTCTTCTGTCTAAATGTCCGTACGATTGTACCCTAAGTAAGTCTTTGTGGCCACTTTTTCAAACGTAATGAGATCTTCACTCCTAGAGGTGGCCTGGGCAATGTTGCCCTGTCTTCTGAGAACACACTGCAGCTCCAGGGAAGAAACTGTTACCCTTTAGGCTGCAGCCCTATATGCACTTACCTGGGAGTACACCCCACTGGACCTAAGAGTCTTGGCTGTCCATTCCAGGATCTGAGGGGCCAACTCAGCTCAGAGAGCTGATTTGACGCGTCATGAAAAGGCAGGATCTTTTTAGTTATTTATTATTTTTGCTGCCAGTGAGAGTAGAAAGTGTTTGTACCTTTTCTGTCTCATGTGCCAAAATAACTGGACCAGCCTTGGGTATTTACTAGCACCTTAAGTTTTGGGAGGGGGAGCCCTTTGTGCTCTGCCTCAAGCAGCAAAATGTCTTGGAGGCTGGAGCAACATTCGTCCACAAGAGACACAATGGAAAAGAAACAAGACAATTCACAGGGTAAGGTGAATTGGGCCATACAACTTCATTCTATAGGTGTCATAAAATAATGCTTTTGATCTTGAAAGGTTCTGTTAGAAGATCTCTTGTAAGCAAAGGACATTTCAGCCTCAAATGTCTAGACATCCCTGTGTATTCCAGCTTGCTTTAAAAGCAGATATGGTTATGCAGATTAATCAGCCTGGCAGCAAAAGAGAAGTTGAATATTCTTACTTTAACTTAGTTCTTTCAGAATGTAATAGGAGTTTGATGGTTTCCAGATTCCCCCCCCCCCTATCAAATATTAATTAGTATAGTTTTTAAAAATGTGAATAAAGCTCATGGGGTAGTGTGCTAGTTCTCTTTTTGTACAAATTCCTAGAAGAGTTGAAAGGGGATGCGTGGCACTGTCCTGTCATGGGCAAAGCCCCACCATGAAGGGTTCCTCTAGATGATCGATTTACAGCTCCTTTAAGGCGCATTACAGATTTTACCTCTTTACGAAAGACGCTTACATCAGGCGTGCAGGCGATTTTTATCCTCGTAAATGCGCATTTTCGATTTCACATTAAGTAGCGACTTTTAATTTACTTCGCTGGTTCCCCGTTCGAGCATCGATATTTGCAATTGATAACACGATTAACCTCATGTAAACAACTTTAAAGCGCATTGTATGGAGCCCGTAATTCGCCTCCACGCCTCTCATATAAAGGTATTAGGCGTAAATTCAACTGCAAGCTAAAGCACATATTTGGAAAATCAGGCGTAAAACCGACCTCTTCTAGAGGGAGCCAAATATGGAAGTCATCTCGCCAAAGCTAACCACTTTGAAATCACTGATTTCTGTCAAGAGTGTGCAGGATTCCACCCTACGTTTGCATATATCATGGAATGAAATTTAAAATGAATGTTTTCTTTGGTTAAGAACTTGCCCTAGCTCAAAATGTGTTGGATTTCTCGTCTATTTAATTCTGGTTTTCTTTCTTTCTTTCTTTCTTTCTTTCTTTCTTTCTTTCTTTCTTAGTAGGCCTACCTACTCAATTGGCCCACCTTCTATCCCACCATTTCCCATGGGTCTGGAGCAACCAGCAATCACATCAGGATGAAGAAGACACAATAACAACAGACTACCCAAATAATACTTAAATTATACAGACATTAGCATTAAGCCTGTGTCTGTTTCCCCTTGGCAGGGAACTCATGGCAGGGAAGTGCTTTCAGGCTCAGACTTTCATCAACTTCTGGGTGGTGTAGAAATATAGTCCTGTTCAGCTTCCATATTAACTATTTCATTGCACCAGCTTCCTACCTCCTGACGTAACATGCTGCTTTTCTCCCTGTACATAAGGGAACAATTGCATGTATCTTGTGGATAGTTTAGTGGTGTGTTTCCACATTAAACTACACTGTTTTATTTTAAAAAACTCCTTTTCCCCTAAGGTCATTAGGACCTAGGGATGGACGGACTCACCTCTGTCCATGTCACCAGGCACTCTCTGAATCCATGCTGGCCCCCACCCCCGCTTGGCGTGCTGTGTAGCCTGCCAGATGGCCCCGGGGAACATCCAGGGAGTGCTATGCGGCTGCCCGTCCCCTTAGGGAGCTGCTTTTTTGAGTAAAAATGGTGGCTCGTTATTCTGCATAAAAGGTCTTTTACATAAATGGCAGCCATAAAGCCACCATTTATGCAAGATTAAAGGCATGGCTGGTCCATTTTGTGGATTCTTTCTTGTTGCTCTGCATACAAGGAAAGCCACCTTAAATTTCTTATTGGGGGACAAAAGAAAATAGTTCCTTTTCTGAGGCTGTCTTTGCTGGAACCCTAGTACAAAATGATCCCACATCCTTCACCTCCCTTGTTGCTTGGACCATGTGATGCTCTCCCTTAATTCATGACAGTGGCTTCATTTCAATTCCTTGGACAACTCATTTTTACCTTGAAAGCTCTGCCAGGCCTGGCCTGGCCTCTCTGCTCTCCTAACCTGAGGACATCTCCTTGTCCAGGGCCTTCCCTCCTTCAGCTCCATCACCCTCAGCTGTTCTTAAAGAAACCTTCCCTTTCTCCCTTCTTGCCTGTTATATTCATAAGCTTCCCCAGCCTCCTCTGGTGTGGCCATATAGAGAAGGTCAAAAGCTTTTGATTCCATTTTCATCTAGCCTTGTACTTGTTATGTTCAAATCCAGATAAACTGTGGTCAGCCTTAACTATTTACAGGGGTGGGGATTTTAGGGCAGGGCTGGGGATTTCTTTTTTTAAAAAATGTCTAACACTTCGTACTGCCAATTTGAATGAATGGATGATTTACTGCACTCACAGATCAGCAGATGTTAATACGACAAAACTAAGAGAAGCTAGTACAAGAAATTAATATCCAATGATGTTACACAAATAATCTCACAGAGAAGCCAAAAGGGAGTTCTTCATCATTTGTATTGAGGATAAAAAGGTACTGCCAATTTGGTTCTCAGTCATTATCATGTGCAGTGAAGAATCTCATTTTGGCTGCAGAGAAGACAAACAATATGTCATCTCTATGCAAGCACAGGACACAAATTACATTTTTCTTGACAGTGACTTGCACAAAACAACCCAATGAGTACTGTAGCTGAGCAGCAATTTTAATCCCAGCCTTCCAAACTAAATGCCAAATTATCTGTCCATCAGAGACCATATTTTTTAATTCTCAGGTGCACCTTTGAAAAATGTTGCAGAAGTATCTAAAGTTACCATGGATATCCAAAATGTACTGAATGTTGGCAATCTCAGGCAGGCCTTGTGAATGTTGAATCCATCTCCCCTTGTTGGAAATACAGTGTTGACAATTTAGGTGTCTGCCCACGCTCATCAGAGTATTACTGGGCTTTTGGATATTCACAAAATCCATAGACACAGCACAAAAAACTGCAATTTCTGACTCTCCCAAACTGTGTTATGACTCACGTCAAGCTGCAATGTACTGATTTTCAATACTTTATAATGGCTCTCCAGCAAATAATGCGAATGATGATCGGTGGACTCCTTCACAATTTTGATACATTACTTGTGATGCATGCTTGTGATATTTATTGCTTTTGTGGAGACTTAAGATGGAGGGGGAGGTAGGATCTTCGATCAGTAGATGCTTGACTTCTAATCCTGCTGTGTCTATGTAAGGAGTCTGCTCAATTTTACACTGTATTAGTGTGTGTGTGTGTGTCTTTTAGTTAGAGTTGCAGCAGAAAAACAGCAATCAGGGAATGGTTTAAGCACATTGCTCCTAGTTTTCCAAAGCTGCATCTATTCCTGTTTGCCTGAGAGTAAACCCCATTAAACTCAATGAGTTGATTCTGAGACATGCATTTATCAAACATGGAATGTTTAATGTTTTCTGATGTTTAGGGCCAAACTATACGATACACAGAAGTGCATGCATTTAAACCCCAGTGGCTGTTTGAGGGACAGGAAGCTTCAGGAGGAGGTGATGTTCAGCAGAGAAGCGGTAGGAGGAGAGCAGGTGCGTTCCTTTTCCATTGAAAATTGTCCTCTTCCCTAGAAGATTCCGCTTTCAGAATTTAAAAACATGTACTTGGGCATAAAGTTTTGCTTTGTTCTCCTGTGTTTTGTCTTAAAAAAAATTGCTTTTTGTTAGTTTATTATTGTAACCTGCATAGTGGTGCTCTTGTGAATCTCCTGTTCACTTCAATGAGGTTTGTGCAGGAGACATTTCTTTCTGGTTTATAAGGAAAGCCATATATAAATAATTTTTAAAAACTTAAAACCATCATTTGTTCTTCTCTGCAGCATGGGCAGCTTGCCAACAGCTCTGTTTCACGTTGCATTTTCAGCCTCATGCTTGCTTTAGAATCCATGTCACATTTTGACGTGGTCTGTTATCCTATCTATTTATTTATTCAAAAATAAAAATAAAATTTCTGCCCGTCTAGTATTTATGCACCACTTAGGGCACCTAACAACAATTAAAACCAATCACACTATACTATATATAAATACAATATAATAAAAATAGAGACAGGTACAGCAGATGAAACAGAGATATCAGATACCTATGTAATAAACTAAACGCCTGTCTATTCAGGAAGGGTTCGCCATACTGCAACACACCTTAAGAGAGGTGGCCAACCAATTGCCTGGAGCAAAGAATTCTACAATTTAGATTTGGCCACAGACAAGGCGCTTTCTTTTTTACCCCTTCAGCTGAGCCTCCATTGCAGTTGGGATATAGAGAAGAGCCTTTCTGTCAGATCAGGGTTCCTGATCATGCAAAGGCTTTTAATGTTAAAATAAATGTACATCTCCCTGCTCGAGATGGGCAGGTCAAAGACCTAGAGAGTGAGACAGCATGCGCAGAGATAGCGCATGGGGCCCTGTCCCTCTTACATATGTGAGTGTACCACAGAGATCCCCAACATTTTTGAGGCACTGATGACATCTGAAGTTTTGATAAAAGTGTTGTGGGTGCTCTCACAAAATGGCTGCCATGATGGGCCTGGCCAGTCACAAATACCCATTTCCCAGAAAGCAACATGGTGAAACTAATAGAAAAGTAACTTGCTCAGGAAACTGAGTAAAAGGCAGAGGTGGGATTTGAGCTCTGAAACACAGTAATACTTTTTTTTTAAATCATGAAATTTAATTTTATTTCAAAATAAAGTTCACAAAATAAAGGCAACAAAAAGAATAAAAACACACACAATAATACATCAAGATCACCAAAGAAATAAAGGAATTAACTAATTATAATCCTTAGGTTACAAGTGATATGCTTATGGAACATATACAGTAGAACTGACCAAATAAGATCTCAATATTTAATGAAATAAGAAAAATACAATTTATACAACAGTTTTCAGCTCCAACACCCATCTCACAGAAGAAACACTGATCAGGCTCAGAGACAAATATCTTGGCCAACAAAATTGAGTACAAAGCAGAGGTAGGGTCTGAGGCACATATGCCAAATCATAGATTTCCCCTTGTAAACACAACAAAATATCAATTTCACGGACACAAACTGGTAATCGAAACACACACAAACACGGCAAAACACATGCACACCACACACAAAAATGCAGGCAAAACACACTCTCTTACCCACCCACCCAGGAAAAACTACACCCTCATAGTGCAGCTGTATATGGAGCCCCAACTGTATATGGAGCCCCAACAGTTGTCAAAACTGTTATAAACCGTTTTAAAGCAGTAGTGTAGATCCTGCCCTGGTGACTGTTTATTAAAGCTTGAGTGCAGGGAGAGTGAGACCTCCATCACACCTAATTTCTCCCCCTGGTTTGCCTCCGCGTTTTGCAGAAGCACGTCAAGCTTAAGATCCCTTAAACCTGAATAGTTGCTCCTTTGCTCTTCCACTCCACTCCACTCCACCCCTCCCCTTCTCTTTCTCTCTCCAGTCAGGTCCTGGCAGATGAGTACAGTTTAAGTTGAGGTTTTTAACTGAATTTTTGGCCAGGCTTAAAGTGTAAAATGTTTTAAATATTAGTTGTTTTTATGTTTTATGATTTTAAATTTTGCATATTGACCTTTTTAAGGTTTAATCTTTTAATTTTTGTAAACTGCCCAGAGAGCTTCGGTTATGGGACAGTATATAAATGTAATAAATAATAATAAATAATAAATAATAATAATACTTAAACCAGACCGCCTTTCTCCCGGGCAAAAATGGAACGACCTGGCTCTTTGGAGGCCTCAAGGGAGCACAATCCTGTCTCTGCAGAGATTCAGGTGTTGTATGATTTTAAAAAACGCTTTCGAGCCTGGGATGCAAGGTTTGGGTTTTATATTGAGGCTTGGAGCCAGCGGCTGGGAGAGATTGCTTGTCCCTACCAGGACCTGATGCAATCCATTCAAGCCCCCAGTTCCTTTAAAACTACACGGAGGTTTAGGGCACATTAAATGCGCTTAGGGAAAATAATCCAGACTGTTAGCATTCTAGGAAAGGCTGGGGAAGAGGCAGGGTGTCAGTAGGACAGGCACAGCATCATCTGAGTACTGTGCTGCAAATCCACAGACTAGGCATGGCGAGAGTGCACTAAATCACTGGTGTGATGGGGCTCTGAATCACCAATCCCGGAATGGCTTGCTGAGGCCTCATTGCCTAAGCAGATGAGTGGCATCTGCTCATTCACCATAGGCAGTGTTTCGAAATGACCTCAAGTGAAGCCCAGAAGTGAAGCTCTTCCTTCAGGTATTTCTAGGGTCCCCTCTACAAGGATTCGCTTTTGCGCCTGGTTAGGTGATTATGCGCATAATCGCTGAAGCGCATTTACGCCTAATACCTCTGCATGAGAGGCGGCGACAGGCGGCGAAGCGCATTAACGGATGACCAAAATGCGCTTTACAAGAAGTTAATGCGCATAAGCGCTTGTTCACATAGTCAAAATGCGCTTTAACGGCCGGAGCAAAATAAAACTCGCTGTTTAACGCGCATTCGATAATGCGCATAATCGGAGAGATAACGCGCCTCTACACCCGATTTGCACTCTGTTCTTGTAGAGGTAATTTTTTTAAAGCGCCTTGAAAGAGCTTTAAACCTCTCTTGTAGAGGCAGCCCAAGCTCAGCTGCAAAATGCTCTAGGTGGGAGGGATGGACTGGTAGCTCATCATTCTGCGTGTCAGGCACATCTGGAAAAAGGGCTCCCATGAACGAATGTTTGCATATGTATGGTTCCCAGTTCAACCTCTGGTAGTTCAAGTGAAAAGGGTCTCAAGAGCCTCTGTTTGAGGATCTGGAGAGGTGCTACCACGTTGAGTAAATGGTCCTGGGGTTGGATGGAGTCAATAAAAAGGCAGCTCCTGAAGTCCAGGTTAATTTCACCTGTCCCAAGATTGACTGAACCTTGGTTCCATTGGAGCCCTGATTCCTTCAGTCAGTTGAATAATGGGGCACTTCAAAAAGCCCCTTCCAGTGACATGGTGGATTCCCTCCCACGCCTTCTTTGCGAGTGTATTCTTGCCTTCATGGAGGCTGCTGTTTTATGGCAATTGGGACGAAGTGTCACTAAAATTATTGACACTTACATTTGAGTAAGCATGCGCAGCATTGGGTTTCATAAGTGTCCTGGAGATGTTAACAATATCGTTTCAATAAAAATAAGGATTCCTGCCTCATCTAGACACCGAACGTGTGAACCATCTAACCGGGCTGGTGGGCTCGTCAGAAGCAACCCGCTCGCGTCACCCCCCTTTTTTCTAAGAAGCTCAATTTCCCACTTGCCAGTAGCAGATTAAAAAAAAATCAGAAACGGGGAGGGACCTCTTCTGTCAGAGCCTATGTAGATTAACCTTTCAATTAGCTGTTATCAAGTCCTGTGTTTTAGTACCAGTCCTTGCGATCTGCGGCCATTTAGCATCAAGAAAGGTTTGAGGATTGTAATTTTTTACTACATTTTTTTTGGGGGGGGAGGTAGGCTGGGGGGTGGGAGGAGGAGGAGAGGACGGAATGAATACCAATTCTACGCTCTGGTGTGTGTGTGTGTGTGTGTGTGTGTCCCCCTGCCGATTCTCCCCCCTCCCCATCTGATCTGAATGTTTTGCAACCTTTTTGTGTTTGTGTTTCTGTACGGTTCTGCATCTCCCCTCCTATTTATTTTTGGGTGGGGGTGGGGAGGGAAGAATAAGAACAGAAGCCTCGAAAGGGACAAAAAGGTATTTGTCTAATATCATTGCGCTTGATTTTGCAAAAAGAAAAAGAAAAAAAGAAAGCAGCTTTGATGCGAAACCCCAAATCCGCTATTTTGGAATTCTTCCCTGCCTTCGCTCCCCCCCCCCCATTTCCTTGTATGTTTCTCCTGGCTGGATTTCCTTCTCCGTGTATTTGGGGAAAGGGGGGTGGCGGAGGAGAAAGGGGTTGTGAGTGTTGTTGTGTTCCTGGCTCGGGTTGCTGCGGCCAGGAGGGAAAAGCCAGAGAGACGAGCTGGAGCTGCTGCTGCTGCTGTTGCTGCTGCTGCGATCGCCTTTTCTGGAGCAGCAGCAGCAGCAACAACAACATTCCGCAGGAACCGCTTCTGCAGAAACATCCCCAGGCAGAGAAAAGGAAAGAGGAGGTCAATTTGCAAGCTCAAAAGGGGGGAAAAAAGCCTGCAGCGACGAGGTTAGAGTTGCAGGAGTGTGTGCGTGTGCGAGAGCGCGAAGTGAGCATGCGATGGATGGTGTTGGCTGCTGCATGACAAGCCTCCCATGTCCTGTAATAATACACCCTCTGCTCCCTTTTCTCTGTTTAAAGGGGGGTTGTTGTTGTTGTTATTATCCGTTTGGGGGACTTTTTTTATTTTTCTGCAACCCGGAGGCCCATGCACGTGTGTTTACATACACTTCTGTCGGACCCGTGCGTTGCAGCGGCCCGATGCAATTTGAGGCTCGGGGGGGGGGGGAGGTTGAAATGAGAAGTGGGAGAAATAATAGCAGCAGCAGCAGGCTTGGCTAGAAGAGCGACAGGGTGGCTGCTAATCTTTTCTTCTGGGGCGTGTGTGTGTGTGTGTGTGTGTGCGCGCGCATGTGTGTGCATTGCATACTCCCACCCTGTGTCTTTAGGCTGTAATTGTTTTCTGCAGAAAATGGGCGGGTTAGGGGAGCCCCATATGCATAGAGCTGGGAGACCTGCGTGAGTATGCGCGCAGATCATAGACTTGCAAGGCGCTGCATATGGGGATCATTGTCTTCCCATAGCGTTGCAGCTGCTGGTGCCAGGGCGCCTCCGGGCAGGAGGGTTTCATGAATCAGGATGAGAGCACGTTTGTTTCAAATCTCGCCCGACCGGACGGATGGCAAATGGGCCCATGGCACGTGGCGTGAAACTCAAAATACTTAAGTGCCGCTGATTAGTGTGTGTCGCGCGCCCCTCCGCTCCAGGCACGCTTAAGCGGTCCCCCCTCCCCTTCCCTTTCGTGATCGGCCACCGCTGCTGCTCTGCCAGCTAACAAACTTCAGCGGCAGGAGGGAGGTTAAATGGGAAGGGAAGGGAGTGGGAATTACTGTTTGATCGACGGCTCTGGCAGCCTATCGGAAACCTAAGTTTGCCATTCTCCCCTCCTATCCTATCCCATTTGTAATAGTCTACCAATGAGTATCGAAAGGCTTTGCCAGAAGAGCATTTTTTTCCTGAAGGGGGGGGGAGAGGTGTGATTGACACAGCTCAGCCTCCAATGGCCTGGCCCAGCGGGCGTGTTGGAAAAGGGGGGGTGGCTGAGGGTGATGAAGATAGACAGGGGACATTTACCAATGAGCAGAGCTGGCTGACCGGTAGGCGGGGTTTCGCTGAGCCGCACAACAGGGGAGGGTACGTGCAGGGGGGGGGGTGAGGCTTTAATGAGCCTACATGGGTCTGTCATCTAGTGTCATGTCGGATGCGCTGTGACTGCGAGAGGGCGAAACAAAATGGCGGCGGCTTAAAAGGCGAGAACGGCGGCGGCGGCAGGAGAATAAGAAGCGCTGCCTGAGGAGAAAAGTTCGGCGCCGGAGCTGCCGGCAGGGGGCGCCGCTGCTGCAGCACCACTAGGCGGTGGCTCCTCCTCCTCCTCTCTGCCGCCCTCCTCCCAGCGGCGGGGGCGGGTTGCGAGTGCCGCCCGCTGGTGAGGTGAGGCTACAGCCGAGTCGAGGGAGTCGGAAACCCTCCGTGCGCGGAGCCGCAGATCCTGTAGGGACGGTGGACGCGGGGACGATCCAGGCGGAACAGCAGCAGCCGGGAGTTAACTAGGGAGAGGCAGCCGAGTGCCTTCAACGGGATTTAGTGGCATTCGATATAAATACACCATCGCCTGAAGTCTGAAGGGGCCCATTCTGCCCCTAAGGAGTTTGCAGCCTGAAATAGATGGAGTGGGGTTAGAGATGTGAAAATCCGGGGGGGAACGTTTTTTCCCCTCCCCCCCAAATTTCCGGGTTTTTTCGGGAAAAAACGAAAATTTTCAGGGGGGGAAACGCCCCCCCGGAATCTTCCCGGGTTTTTTTCGGGCCTTCACATCCCTAGATGGGGTAGGAGACACCAGCGTGGCAAGGGATGGATGTGGGACAAGGCACGGGTTACCTCCAGGGAGCTCCATCTCTGGGTGGTGACATCCAGGAGAAGGAACTCCTCATCCCGAGGAAGCTTCAGTGTCCTATTTGACACCGTGGGTTTTAAGAAGGCATTTGAGGTGGAGGAGGAGAGAAAAGACATTGGCTGAATTCTGACCACACAATAAGCAACTGGGGGGGGGGGGGGAACAATCATCAGTTGTATTGACTATCGCGTCATCTGAATGCTGCCATAGTCAACTCAGCGTTGATCCTAATCCACACCACAGTTGATTATTTATTACCATGTTGTGTGGGGAGTACCCCCTAGATGAACAACTGTAAAGTTGATTATTACGCCACCATTGACTAATGTGTTGTCCGAATGCAGCCATTGTGGAGGTGGCCCAGCAGCACTCTTTCACCTTAAGCTTCTCTGAAAACAAAGCCCTATGTGGAGAGACTGAAGGAACTGGACATTTTTAGTTTGGAGAAGAGAAGACTGAGGGGAGATATGATAGCACTCTGCAAACACTTGAAAGGTTGTCACATAGAAGAGGGCCAGGATCTCTCCTCGATCATCCCAGAATGCAGGACACGGAATAATGAGCTCAAGTTACAGGAAGCCAGATTCCAGCTGGACATTAGGAAAAGCTTCCTGACTGTTAGAGCAGTATGACAATGGAACCAATGACCTAGGGAGGTGGTGGGCTCTCCCACATTAGAGGCCTTCAAGAGGCAGCTGGACAACCGTTTGTCAGGGATGCTTTAAGGTGGATTCCTGCATTGAGCAGGGGGTTGGACTCGATGGCCTTATAGGCCCCTTCCAACTCTGCCATTCAGTGATTCTATGATTCTCGGTGGTTTCTCGTTCTCCAACGACTGCTGTTGGCTCGTCTCTTGTTCCCATCCTTGTCCTTGGTCTGATGCCCTTTTTTATTCTTTTATTCCGCCCTGCCTTCAAGAAACTTAGAGCGTCATCACACTGGAGGCTTAATGCACATCTGCCTTGACTTTGATCCACTTTTTTCAGAGCTGGACTCGCTCAGGGCGAGAGAACACCACGACGGAGATGACGTCATGCTAGTCCAGCACTGAAAAAGTGGATAAAAGTCGCATACATTAAACCTCCAGTGTGATGATGTTCTCAGAGTGGTGGGTATAATTCTACCCTTCTCCCTTGTTAGCCTCACAACAGGCTTGTGAGATATGTTAAGTTAGGCATAAAGTTGTTGTGTGAACATAACTGTGCTAGGCTCTTCGCTATATCATACGTTGGCTCACGTGTACATGTATATTGTTTGAGTTATTTTATGGAATAGTTAGGGTTCATTCTTTGTTTGATCACTGTACATTTTATAAATTGGGAACTGAATGTTTGAATGGGGCCCAAAGGGAAGAATTTTCCGAGACATTAACCTTATGCCTGTTAACATTTGTGTGCCATCATCCCCGCGCTTCAGTCATATTCCCAGCGTGGCTTATTAAGGGGGGGAAAGTAAAATGTAAATATAGAAACATATACTAAAAGCAATCTCCCCCAGCCTGATGCCTTCTAAATGTTTTGGAATACATTTGCTGCCATCCCTTGCGAGCACAGCCCTCTATGATACTGGCTGGGGATGATGGGTGTGTGCGTAGTTAAATGCATTCAGAGGGCAGTAGGTTGAGGAAGGCTGACTAAAAGTCACAAAATCATAAAACTACATAAAACTTTGGTAGGATTATTTTTTTTATCAAAAAGGTCCAGTGTTAAGTGGAGCAATAAATTAGGTGCCAAGGAAACCTCTCTGGGAAGTGTTCCACAACTACATTGCCTTCACCATGAAGGCCCTCTCTTTGGTACCCAGCCACTTAACCTTAGATGGGGGGAGGCACCTGTAGGAGGCATTCACATAATGTAGGTACAGATAGAGACAGAAGTATCCACACCTTGACATCTCTGCACTTAATTACTGTATATTTGAAGATTGGCAGCCAAATGAATTGACTTTGTTGAAAAACAGTCCATCTGAAGTCATATGGTAATTCTATCTCTGAAGTTAAATGTGTGAAGCTCACTCACACATGCAATTTATCACTTGATTTAATGTAGACATGAAACTACTGGACGAGATTGTCCAGAGTTTTGAGGTTTGGCGAATCACCAGTATGCTGATAACTCTTACTTCCATTTTCCGTCTAAATCCAAGGAAGCAGTTCTAGTTGTAAATGAGTGTCTGATGTTGGTAATGGACTTAATCCAGACAAGAAGGAGGTGTTCCTGGTTTGTCGAAAGACATATCTGGGAATAGGGATTCAACCTGTGCTGGATGGGGTTACACCCCCCAGAAGACTCAGGCTCACAGTTTGGGTATACTCCTGGATTAATTCCTGAACCTTGATGCTCAGGTTTCAGCAGTGACTCAGAGTTTAAATAAATAATAAAATAATATTATTTTTAAACAAAACTGGATTTTATTGTTAGCCACTTTGAGTGTCATTTTCTGGCGGAAAGGCAGGATATTAAATAAATAAATGTTGTCATTGTGAAATGGCAAATCTAAACATGTGAACTAGTTCCTTGGTTGGTTCATAATTTAGAGTGCAATCGTATGCATCTTTAGACAAAAATAAAATCCTACAACTCCCAGAATTCCTCAGCCAGTCATGCTGGTTGGGGAATGCTGGTAATTGTAAGATTCTTTTCTGTCTAAATATGCTTAGGATTGTGCCCTTAGTTTCTCATCTATTGATCATTGATTTAGCTGTGAAAGTCCTTATCTATGTGATGGAAGTGCTCCCTGCTACCTCCAAGTACCAAATAATGCATCCTGCGGGTGTTGCATATATGAGCGCAATATCTTTCTTCGCTCCTCTCTCTTGTTTAAGTGAGATGGATCCGTGAGAATTGGGCCCATGTCCATCATACCTTCATCTATGATTAGCTTGGGAAGGTGTATGTGCCTATTGCTCTTCTGTCATGTTCTAATTAGTGTCTCTTGCTGGGAAAAGTTTATAAGCAGGGCCTTCATTACTCAGTTGAGTGTTTGAACTAACTCCATTGAAAAGAATTGTCTCTTCAGTCAGTTGGACGATAATGAGTCTTTTCACTGTGTGAATCATTCGCATATGCAAGCCATTACTTGATTTTTCAGTAATGTATCCTCTCCTTTTGCACTTGAAATTTCCTTTCAGAAAAGTTAGAAAAAAATTAGCACTGTGGATGACTGATGTATAACAAATTTCCCTTTTGTGGTTTTAGGAATGAAACTTTATAAACTGGACCCCCCCCCCCACACACACACACACACCTGTAATTGCAACACGCACATCCACCCACCCACTCGGGGAGGATATATCCAAGGAAGATAGAGATACCCAATACTAGAGAAAAATCTCTTCTAACCTAACTTTTTTGTCTTTAGACGTGGCTTTTGATTATGTTGTCTTTTATACATGTACAGACCAATCCTAAGCATGTCTACTTAGAAGCAAGGGAGATTAGTGGGGCTTATTCCACTGCCTCAACAGGTCTTAGTGCTACATTTGGCTGTTTATCTTCTTGTTCTTTTCCATTGCTGAATTCATTGGGACTCATTCCCAGATAGCATAAATCAGATCCTACTATAAACCTACTGATACACAAAAGATGGAGCAGTTAAAGTATCATTTCTCTTTGTCAGCCTCTACCCACTTCAGTATTTGCTAAAAAAATCTTTATAGGTACATCCCCTTGTAAAATGTAAATAAATGTACAATGTACAAAGGAATAAAAATGTGGGCTGCAAATTTATAAAAATGTTCTAGCACCAGTTAGCATGTATGGAACATATTATTTTAAACAAAACCTATCAACGTAGGTGTTCACATAGGTAATAGTTACGATTCTTTGTAATATGAAGTGCTGGCATCAGTGAAAGGCGCATGGGATGTACTCTATGCAGTGTTAGTTCCTTTGCTCTTTTCTTCCTACTGCAATAAAGGTCTGTCTTGTCAATGCCTTTGCTTTCTACCTGACAAGACAGAGGAAGGCTCTAATTGTGACAGTGGGCTGCACAGGTCGCAAATGGAATGCAGAAGAGGCTGTTTCACTTAACTCTAACTGTAACAAAGTTTGGTTTAATTTTGTGTTAATGTAGATGGGTAAATAATGAGCCAAACTCTCACGTGAATTGCCACACAACTAATACACACTGCAGTGAATATAGGTGATCCTCCATGTAATTAGCTAAACAATTGCCGTTGGGTTTATAGTTATCTTGCAAATAGCTCCAGAGATGTTTCTTAACTCAGTAATAGTGTAATCCTATCAATTGTGTCCTCGATGATTGGGAGCTTTCCAACTCGGGGGCTTCCAATTATCCATTGTAGGGCAGGAGGAGCAGAGAAGTTAGTCTTCGCCTCCTCATCCTCCCACCTTGCATTTTTCACTAGCCAGGCTTTTTTGCCTATCTAGCTGGGGCACTTTGGAGGTGGAGGGAAGGAGGCTGGAGAGGCCTCAGGATAGCTCGTATCCTGGCCTCCCCAGTCTCCTTCCCTCCCTGCCCATCAAAATGGCCCTTTTTCCTTCCTCTCGAAGGTCGTTTTTCCAATCATGGCGAGCAGCCAGTACAGTTCTTTTTGCGTTCTCTGCAAGGGGATGGATCTCCGACTCCCCCTTCCGAGGTCAGAGCACTGTCTCCAACCTCAGAAGAGGGAATTGAAACAATCCTATGACCCCTAGAAGGGCCATAGGATTGTTCGCTAACAGTCTTACTATCTTTCCAGCCCTAATGTAAAAAGAACCAACTTTTATAAAGAGTCCTTCTTGGTATGGAGGAAATTCTTACTTGCTACAAGTGATCAGAGAAGAGGCCATCTACAATCCTATGTATAAGCAGCAAGGTGAACTGCTTTGCTTCGGACTAGTCTTCCTGGAGGGTGCCTGGTAAACGCTTCCAAAAGCAAGATTGATTCTTTTAATGAGGACCACTGGCCAGGACTTAACTTGTGCAAGGATTTAGTTATGGCACCTTTTAAATACTAGGGCTTGACTCAGGGTTAATATGAGTAGGAGTACATGAAAATGGCCCTGAGTGCATTTTCTTTACTACTGAGAAACTAGAGAAACTTTGCCCATCTGGATTCAGGTAAATAGCCTTTGTATCTGAGGGTAGCATTTCTAGAGGGACTTGAGCCCTGGCATCTCTCCTGTTTGGGTGTGCATGTCTGTGTAGAAATTAAGTATTTGACTGGGTAGGATCTGAAGCCCAGTCCCTCTTCCTATTCTCCAAAGACCTTTGGTAATCTGTTGCATTTTAATGTTAATGGAGTAATAGGCAGGACCTATTTCCAGTAGTCCCCCTCTCATCATTGTCTAATTGACAATCCTGAACATCACTAGACAGGAAAACATGGAATGCACTGGCCATATATTTACAGGTTTCTTCACAGGAGAGTTGTATTTGTGGGTATCCCCAGAACTTGAAAGAACTATTTTTCACATTTTTTGCGATAGTAGTTGCTTTTATTGATTCTACAAATTTAATTCTATTTATAGTTAACAGCTAAAGTAGTTTATATATTAAAATCCCTTCATCAGTGTTGTGCCTTGAAGAATAAGATATGTGATAGTAATTATCAACATTGAGAGCCACTTGGAATTAATAGTCTCTAACGCTAGTTCTGTGTCTACTTAGAAGTAAGTCCCAGTGAGGTCTGATAAGTGGGTGGAGGATTGAAGACTTAAACTCGCCCCCTTTGGATTTTTTTCAATAAATGAGACAAATGTAAGTTTCTGAACGATGCACAACTACTTCAGGTACCAGGTGGTCAGACCAAAATTCAAAATTCAGATATTCTCCAAGTTTAACCCCAGTAGAATAGCCAATGTCAATGTTAAATGTCTGTGGGATGAAGACAGCAATGACATTCTGGTCAAAAATTTGATCCAGATATTGTGTAAGAGCCTTTCATAAGAACATAAGAAGAGCCATGCTGAATTAGCCAAGAGTCCATCTAGTACACCATTTTGTTCACATAATGGTCAACCAGCGGTCAATCAGCGGTCAACCAGGGACCCACAAGCAGGACACGAGTACAACAGTACTGTCCAAACCCTGTTCTCCAGGAACTGGTCTACATAGATATATTGAAAAGATTAATCATAGGAAAATTTAATTTGTATTCTTAAGCATCTGGAATTATTTCTCAAAAGTTGAACATAAAGGAATTTCAGGATTAGTCAAAGGGCAGAATCCAATGGGGTGGTTATGCCTCCATGGATTCTCTTATGCCCACCAATTCCTCTGACCATAACCAGTGGCCACTTCTTGCGGAATGAAGATTTAGCACTTCTGGGGCAAATGCAAATGAGTGATAACGCTAGTTTCTGAAACAGCAGGGCGGCAGAGGTTACATAAAGGAGCCCCACCGACCTGTCCCAATCATAGAATCACAGAATAGTAGAGTTGGAAGGGGCCTATAAGGCCATCGACTCCAACCCCCTGCTCAATGCAGGAATCTGCCTTAAAGCATACCTGACAGATGGCTGTCCAGCTGCCTCTTGAAGGCCTCAAGTGTGGGACAGCCCACATTAGAAACAAGTGTTTCTGCCTGTTTCGGGGCTTCCTGTGGGAAGCACTAAATCTCTGTTGCACAAGTGGTGGGTCTCACTCACGCAACGGAATCAGTGGGACCCACCACTTGCACAACAGACTCTTTGAGAATTAGCAGGGGAATAAGTGCCCCGTTGGACTCTGCCCAAGGAATCCAATTTTTGTCTTTGGTCTTCTATAAATGTCTTAACACATTATTGCTGCTTGCTTTTGTCCTAGACATGTTAGGAATAATTTGTTTTGGCTCTAGTAAAACATTTATCTTGACACTAAAATGACTTAAGGTGCAAACCGATGCATGTTTAGACAGAAAAAAGTCCTACAACTCCAAGCATTCCCCAGCTGGCCAAATAGATGTTTGTCAATTAAAAAAACAACAAAGTTTCCACACAGTATACAGATAGTGCAAGCCAGAAGTGTCGGGATTGTGGCCTGAATGTTTCATTTTTATTTAATATTAATATTGGAAGACAGATCAGGGGTTGGATCCAAAATCTGCCTTTTGTTGATGGAAGGGCTCCACTCACAGAAGATGCCTCTGCCCAATTTTGATGGATCCCCCTTTTCCTGTACCACAGCTCACCTTATTCAGGAAGGCTCCTGACTCTGTGTAGCATTTTGGGGGGACTGGAGGAGCTGCTGTGGAGAGGAAAGGGTGGGAAGTCTTCCACAAGCCCAGTGGCCCGTGCCTAAATCTGGATCCAAGAGCTTCACTACAGCAGTTAGTTGATTTACCTTCAAGGCTAACGAAGATGTCCCTCATTGGTTAAGGTTTTACATGTTCTTATTCTGTGGATCAACATAGCTACTAAGACTGGGTTTGGAGGTCATGTAACCCATGTTGGGTTATGGTATCATCTGGTGGGAGTATTTTTTAACTCACAATAGTTTATTTGGCCAAAATAACATACTTTGATAACCTACAGTCTGTAGAGTGGGTTATTGTGTTGTGTGGCTGTCACCATGGGTTATTTTGGCTGGCTACAGAGCTGTGCAGCAAGAGTGGTCAGAACGGCTTAGTGCATAGGATATGTTAACGTGACCAAGCCAACAGTGCAGAGGATGTAGGGTATGAGTTTTAGTTCTGATCCTGCAAATCCCCAAGGTGTTATAGGCATTTCCCACTTTCTGGTACACTCTGGATTTTTGCTTCTCTGGAGTAAATGTGCAGAGGTTTGATAATGAATTGATTAAGAGAGGCTGTATGTGGAGTTTGGTCCCAATCCTGCATTCCCCAAGGATTTCTAGCCACTTCCTCCTTTTGGGGGGCACTCAGGATTTTCCCTCCTTGGTGAGTGATCGCGCAAGGGTTTGATGGTGGATCGGGCACCTCCTGACTGGGGGAAGTTGTGTATGAAGTTTTGTCCCATTCCCGAAAACTTCCAGTGTTTCAGAGGTGCAACAGCGCCACTGCTTGGGCAGGAGGACTGCAGCAGGGCAGAGGCCAGGGGATGGTCAATCAAATTACACCCAGTAACTTAATAAGCTACTCACAATAGCATATTAGCCCACTCATGTGGTGGGCCATTGTAGGCTATTTAAAAAATAAGCTGCTGTGAGTAGATTATTAACCCATCGTAAACTATTGTGATGTCCGAATATGACCTAAGACTAATCATGGTTGATAGTAGCTAAAATTTATTCTTTGAAAAGTTGAAACAGTTGCACACTGAATGAAACAGCTAAACAAAATACCAGGCCTCCAGAATTCCTTAATCGCTCCCATAATTTCAGTTGCAGTCAATAGATTTTTTTTCCATTATGTTTTTTACTTTGTGTAGTGGTCATCATGAATATTACAACTTATAATATGCTAGAGAACTCAGTGCACAGTTCTTCCAAAGAGTTTGCTAGATAATGCAAAATTTGATAGGTACTTTGGTAGTTAAGGTTTACACAGAGGTTCAGAAATATTGTGGGGCCTGGTAGCCAACAAGAAGCTTTAGTTGCCAGGAAATGGCCTCTCTGAAGAGGCTAGGCCTTGTTCCTGACCTTGCACTGAGCAAATCCAAAGACTTGAGAGTAAGTGTGCATAGAACACAGTGGGATTTATGTCTGAGCAATCTTACTTAGTTCTGGATTAATGAAAAAGTGGACATTCTGTGCATATGATGACACACTATTTCAACTCCGCAAGTTGGAAGGATGTCTGATTTAAAATTAACCGATCTGTGTATCTTCTAAGTGGGTTTTGAACTGTGTTGCTTGATATCAAATCTGGAGCGTAAATTTAAAAGAAGAATGTAACCTTTTTTCCTGTGCAGCATATGCCTTCATAAATTTAATTAGCATTCACTATGGCTGGCTGGGGAATGCTGGGGAATGTTGGCCTTTTTCTATCTAAACATGCAGAGGATTGCATTCTTAACGTACTGGCTAGGCATGGAGAGGTGTATTTTCTTTAATAAAATGGTATACATGTGTATTCTTAAAAAATGAAAAGACCTCTGTTGTGTAATGAGACTAACCACATGCTTTTTTTATCTTTAGACTTCTGTGAAGATCTGGAGATGCTACCCAGAAACAGATCCATCAAACTGTAGAGATGTCTTCCATCTGGTATAATAGAATGGTTCCAACTTTCTGTGTTGGTTGATTAAAGTTTTTTAAAAACAATGTTTGAATCGTCCCTGGTTTTTCTGGTATCCCAAGGATTGATTCTAGAGTTGGTGTTACAGAGCATGCAGAGAAGTCTGTTCTTCCTGTGGTGAATACTTCTTGAAAGGATCACTAATAGGATTAGAGAGAAACTCTATGGGTAACACTTGTTCTTGGGAAATTATTGGTCAACCATGGTAAAACTTGCTAACCCACTTTACACTGAGTGGATTCTTGAAGCGATACAAAAAGTTAAAAGGCAGAAGCAGAGGCCATCTGAAGAGAGAATTTGTCATGCTGTCTGTGCATCCCATGGATTAGATAAGAAGACTGTTTCTGAGCAGTTGGAGCTAAGTGTCCAAGATGGTTCTATTCTCAAAGTTACCAACAAAGGCCTTGCTTCCTACAAGGACCCAGATAATCCCGGGCGGTTTTCATCTGTTAAATCAGGTGACCTTCCTAAACCTACTAAAGGGTCTAAGGTAACTTGTAATGAACTTCGGAATGTGGATTGGAATAAACTTCTGCGGAGAGGAATTGAAGGGCTTCAGGAACCAAATGGCTCTTCCCTCAGAAACATAGAAAAATACCTGAGAAGTCAACATGATCTTGCAGGTATTTTCAACAACCCTGTGTTTCAACGGAGATTACGACTGGGGGCCAAACGTGCTGTAAATAATGGGAGATTATTAAAAGAAGGACCTCAGTATAGGCTGAACTATGGTAGTCCGGAAGGCAAAGGGACATCTAAATACAGTTCATTGCCAATGTCCCTCCCACCTGTGAGTCTTTTGCCGCATGAAAAAGACCAGGTAAGTGCTAAATATATCAGCGCACACATGTCCATCTTTGTTTTAGGAAATTTTCTTAGTACGTGTTGTGTTTGAATGAGTCTCAGTTCATACTAATAAGCATCTTACATTCAGAGAGGTTTTATTTAACGTTTAGGATTTTCTTTGGAGGTATGTAGCAGGCCCACAGTTTGAGAAAATAACAGTATTGCAGAGCGAGAGAGAGGCTCAATTCGGACGACACGATAGTCAGTGGTGGGTTGACTAACCCTAACCCTAGAGGGTACTCTCCACACAACATGGTAATAAATAATCAACTGTGGTATGGATGAGGATCAGCGCTGAGTTGACTATGGCAGCATTCGGATGACACAATAGTCAAAACAACTGACGATTGTTTCCCCCACACCAGTTGTTTATTGTGTCGTCCGAATTAAGCCAGAGAAAGAGAGAGGGAGGGAGGGAGGGAGGGAGAGAGAGAGAGAGAGAGAGAGAGAGAGGGAGGTAGTAGTACTGAAGTTCTTCAAGATTGGTATGCATTGAAGCTAATATATAAAGTTTTGGAAATCTAAAAAACCATAATCTTCTAATACGTGCTCACCTCCTCTAAAATAAAAACATGGGTCTGCAGACAAACTATACTTGTCCTAGCGTAATTGGAAGGAGATCAGAATTCTGGTATGTAATCTTGTATAAATAGCTGCTTGTATTGAAGGATACAATGGTTTAAACATGGGAGCTCAGGTTAGGAAGATTTTTTATTTTTTTTTAAAGAACAAGCATTTTCGATTCAGTTTGTGTTTTAAGAAGTATAAGAGGAAATAATCCCTTTTAGCCTTTGAAGCCTTGAAGGATCTTCTCACATTCTCATTGTACTGTGTATTCTAGATGATCCATTTCTCTTTCTGCAATATTGCACTTGCTTCCAGCTGCGGGATTTAATGGAATATTGAATCCTTTAATACTGATCAAAGTTGCTGATCTTTCTCCCTTTGACATTAAAGTATGCATTAGACGAAAGCAGCAGTGGCATGAAGAAATACAATAATAGGCACCCTTTAAGTATCTTCCTGTGGTCTGTTCCTATTTTTTAAAGTGATAACTAATTGCCAGGTAATTGCCATGTAGTGGATGGTGGGATTCCCATTCCAGTTTTTGTCAGGATAAGGTGGTTCATTCTTCCTCTCCTCAGGTTGACGCCTCAAGGCAGGTTCATTTATTGAAGCCTGCACTCATCATAGGAATGCTTCATGAAGGTGGTAGTGCCGCCTAACTAATTCCTCAGCACCCTTCTGGACAGCTATGGTTAGACCACAACTGCTCGCTTATTGGGTCTCTCATCTTGCTGCAAGGCTTCCCTGGAGCCTATTGCAGTATCTGCTGTTTGTGAACTCATGTTATAGCAGTACAAGAGGAAACTTAGATACTATTACTGTTTAACCTAAAGTTGTATGTGTGCATGCAGTCCCCACCTCCTCCATCCAATAAAGAATGATGAAAACTGAGCGACCTTAGAATGCAACCTTATTCTTGAGCATATGATAACATTAAATGAACTCGGCTGATTGCATTGTTCTTGCAGGAAGAAGACACATGTGGTTTATTATCCCTTTGTTATAACAAGAGGACAGGTTGCATACACAGTCGGATGTGAACTAGAAAGGACCTACCATATCCTTGTAAATATTAGATGTAGGAAAATGTGTGTAACCTGGTACATTGTGTACATTACGGTGTTTAGAGTACCCTTTTATTGTTTCTGAGGCTAAATAGATAAGGACCTAGAGACCAGTATGAATTGGCCAGGTTCTCTTGGTTGAGCTAATTCTAAAGCATGAAATGTGTGACCTTAGGCAAAGATGCATAGGTCAATTAACTCTTGGAATCTACCAGAGCTGCAGGGGAAAGAGAGAGTTGAATTCTCAACTTAAATTGTCTTTACCCCTAAAGCTGCTATTGGCCATGGAAGGGAAAACATGCACCATTTTTTCTCAAAGTACTTTATTCTGGAATTATAGTAGCCTATCCTCATTATAGAACTAATTAATTAAAACATGGATATCAAAGAAGTAGTCTTGATGTTTTTCTTCCTGTTTTTTGCCTGATCCTTTTTGTATTTTATTCCAACCTGGGAAAGTTCCTGCCTTATAAGGCAAGTGAGTTTATAAAAGTCCTTTTTGCTGTGGAAGTTAGGTGTGGTAAGCCATATCCCATGGAACAGCCTTCCCCATCCTGGTGCTCCCTCCTTAGATGTGGTGGAAGGGCTTAAACTGAGGTCAGGGATGTGCACTCTGTTCCCATCCCCTGCACCTCAGTGTGCATTGCTCCCTCAGCTTCCTGACCTTGCTATGTTGAATGACAAGATCTGCAGGAGAGTTCTACTCACATTAGCCTGAATGCACATAGAACTTCATGCACATAGAACTTCATGCACAATCAGGAATCCTGTTTCGTCAGGATTCTCCATCATACTGGGAATTCTGTTTGTGTTGAAATGAACACATGAATAGAACGCCCCTGTCTAGGTACAGCCATACTTGGGTTGAGTGAATGCACATATAGTAATGGGAATTGATGAATGTATGTTCACTTTATGTAACCATGCAAAGTGTAGCTCCCTGCAGGATTCCTGGAACACAAGCCATTTTGGCCCTGAATAGCTGCCATAGGAGTTTCTGGGGAGTTTTTAAGAGGCAATTCTGAGGAAAAGTAGAACATTTGAGAGAGGGAAGAGACTGGGGAGACCACATGGAGATTTGCACAAATTATGCACATTTAGGCTGCAATTTCTGCAAATTTCTATTTATGCAAATTTAAAAAACAAACCCGGAAAATCTGTGATCTGGCCTGACTCAATGCAGATGAAGTTGAGCCAGCTTGCGGGGAAACGAGGCAAAGTTCTGGGGCTGAGTCTGGTGAGCTCTACCTCCCAGATGGGTTTCTCTAACTTCCCTGCCATTATCATCAGCTGCTATTGCTCCTCAGTCTCTTTCCCATTATTGCTATCACTTGCTTGATAGACAGGGAGCCGATGACACTGGCTGTGAGCAAGAGTATATTTATGATTTATCCTATCTCCCTTACGTCCGCCAGTGAAAGTGCAACAGGGGAATAATCCATCAGGAATCTCTTTTCTCGTGATACTATATGGAACTCATTGATTATAATGTGGTTTATGCAAGAGAACTTCCTAGAAATTTGTGCTCTCAATGTTTGGCAGGAATCCTTAATAGGCCATAGCTAAGAGCAAAGAACACAGTGATAAGTCCAATTAGGCTGTGAACTTACTGACCCAAAGGTGCTCATCCTACCACATAACACCTTGAGGCTCCCTTTGGTTTCCAAAGCTGACATGATATGAGGTGGGGATTCTACTGTCCAAACAAAACGTCAAAATTCAACTGAGCAAACTTAAAGCAGCTGTTTGGTTCCCAGCCAATATTTTATAAGGGCAAGTTAGAAATCTTCCTAAAGAACAAATTTAAATGTGTAATATTGGAGTCTAACATATTGTGAAAACATTAATTTTATAAACTTGTTAGATATAAGTATCTTTGGCATATAATAATAATAATAATAATAATAATAATAATAATAATAATACATGCTAAACAGATAAAATCACTCAGAATTCTTTCACACTAAAAACACCCCCATTCGAAAAGTCATAGTAAAAGCTGCAAAAATAATTCACGAACAATTGGCCATCAAATTCAACTTCATCAAACAACCTACACCATACTATACATACTCACTCAAAACAATATTGGAAAATGCAGGTGATAAAATATACTGGGACAGAACAATTCATATGGACAAGACAATACCTTGCAATCGTCCAGACATAACAGTTACAGACAAATAAGAAAAACATTCTTATATCATCAACACAGCAATACCCAATGACAAAAATGTTGTAGAAAAGGAAGAGGAAAAGAGAGAAAAACATACACCACTGACCATGGAAGTCAAAGAACTATGGCAACAGGAAACGGTCACAGGTATTCTATTAGTCACAGCAGTCACCGGCATCACATCAAAAAACTATCCAGAAAACCTTCAGAAAGTGGGCCTATCAAAATATATCCATATCAACATCCAGAAAGCAGTCATACTTAAAATATGTTCAATAGTCAGGAAATGTCTGAATCAGTAAAAGACAGCATGACTTGGCAAAGCCTGTCATGTTCATCTAGAAAAAACTCCACGAGCGAGAAAAGAGAGAGAATAAATTTACTGAAAATTCCTAGTACTAATCACAAGCAATTTTGCAATCTGTTGAACTGGACTCTAATCCATGATTGCTTACGTCATAATGAATTTGTTAGTCTTTAAAATGCCACAGAACACTCCTATTTTGCTGCAACAGACTAATATTGCTACCTCTCTGGAAATTCTTACAGTACTCTTGAGTCTTTCTTTTTTCTATTCATTATTAAGTTTCACCTTTGCCAGTCCATATACTCAAGTGGGCAAAAGGTAGACCAGGGGCAAACTGTCGTTGGACCATGTGACTCCAGCTTGTTTGTTGCTAGGATTCTTAGAAAGGATACTGGACTTGACTAGATTTATAAAAAAATGTTCATAATGTGAGCAACCTGCAATCTTGCAGCTTCATCGCTCCACTTGTCCCCTAACCTCCCACCCTCCTATTGGTTTCTTTAAAAACAAACACATTATTAGGCTCAAGGTGACCGCATATTAATAACGTTTGCTAGAGTGGGTACAGCTCAAAATCTTATGAAGGAAGTAGCTGTAATCATCCTTGGAAACATCCTCCCATAATCAATTGTAATAGCACTGGCTCCCTTGTAGAAAGATAAAATATCTGGAAATGTCTGAAGTCATTTTGTGTGTGTGCGCATGTGTGTGTATGTATGTAGTATGTGAAATTTGTCAGTACTGACTTTCTGACCATACTTAAACTTCACTACATTAAGCAATGTAATGTTTTTTTTATATTTTAACTGGCTCATAAAATTGTACTGTTTGGTATTGCTATCTTTATGAAATACACCGCAATGCTATACACATGGGAAAATACGAAACAAGAAATAAAAGTTGAAGCTATGTAGTAAATGTTTTTTAGATTTTATGAAATGGGCTTCAAACAGCATTTAAACTTCAGCATTATCATGCAAAAAATTTTTAAAAATCCAAAGTTTTTGAAAGGAAAAGTTCAGAAAACAAATTATAATTCAGGAGCAGCAATAAACCTGGATATTAGTGTATCTTAATTATGCACAGCAAGGCTGCACTTCTCTGCACACTTAATTGGTGAAGAGAGTCCCTTCGAACTTAGAAGGATTGCTTCTGAATAAACATAAATAGGAACAGGTTGCAACTGTCACAATACCAGTAGAGAAAATTACCTGTTTTGCAACCATATTTTTTAATGTATATCGCACTCTATCTCAGTAAACATATCCTTGAAAACACTAGTATAATTCAAGTTAATTTCTTGAATTGGTATTTGACAGATCCATACTTTCTGATTCTGAATTTATGTACTGAGCTTCATGGACTTTAGTTTTGTATCAACTGAAAGGAGATTCTGCACTCTTTTACATCTTTGTTCACTGATTATGGACTTTCAATTGTACAAAGGATTAGCCACTGTGTTGCAAGCTCCAGGTTTGACCAGATACTTTGAAGATGCCTTCTGTTCGGCAACCTTTGAAAGAACATTATCAGCAACATCCTATGAATATTGCTTGTTTAGTAATCCAGACAAACACAACAGTTGTGTAATCATGAACATTGCTACCTTCCGAATCTAGGACAGAAACAGGCAACCCAGATGGTTTGGACAACAATTGCCATAATCCTTTCTCGTTGGCCATGCTAGCTCGGGCTTATTGCAGTTGTAGTCACAAACCTATGAGGGAAGCCAGATTGCCTAACCCTAGTGAAGGAGTCTTGAAGCAATGTAATTGGTTGTAATGTTTGGATTATTAAAGGAGTCATAGTTTAATTTTTATAACTTTATAAATGTCTTAGGGTGTAATCATATGGCAATGCCTGTATGCCTCTGAAAGCAGAAGCTTAGGGGCATCCTATGGAGAGGAGGAGGAGCAAAGGAGATGATCTTCGCATCTGTGTTCTTCATTTTAGCTAGATGGGCTTTTCATGCATCTACCTGGATCACATAGGAGCAGGAGAGAAGGAGGTTGGGGAGGCCTCCGGATACGTCATTTCCTGACCTCTACAGTCCCCTCCCCTCCCCACTTCCAGAGGCAGCCAGCATGGTTCTCTCCATGCTGGCTGTGAGGGGGAGGGGAGTGCGGATTCCTGGATCTGTAGTTGGAGCACTGTCTCCAACCTCAGATTCAGGAATCCAAATTATCATATGCCCCTCCACCCCCGACTTTGTCTAGAGGCCATAGGATTGCTCCCTCTGTCACTTTAGAATTAAAAAAAAAAGCTCTCCAAGCAACTTACAAGGAAAGAAAGACTTGAACAGAACCTGTAATAATGGAACTTTATTCATTCAGTGAGTATTATACAGGAACTTGGCTTTTACAGCAATGTTTGCAGCTGCCAAAGCATAACATATACTTGAATATATCAATGAAAGTTATGGACTTATATAACTTTGCACACATTTCAATTTTGTTGTGTAATTTTGACATGTAGTTTTTAGTTTGTAGTACTAAAGCAATGGGGTTTTTTTTTAGTTTATAGTACATGATTATGTGAACAAAATGTTATCTTTTCCCAGTAACTATAAATTCAAGGCTTTAAAAAAGAAAGAAAGAAGGACAGACTACATCTTATTTTGCCAGCTTTCAATATAACTTTGTTTTTTATAAAAGTAGCCATTGATGTGGCTTGGCAGAGGGAGAGCAATCTAAACCTTTCTCTCCCTTTGCAGTAGTCCTGCTCTAAAGTGTCCCCCTGAAGCTACTATTTTAAAGGGGGAAACTTGGAGGCGTAGCTTTTTCTGTTCTGTGGCTAATAGCAGCTCGGGAGAGGTTGGGGTTAACTGGCTTGAAGCCATTATGTGCGGAGATCTAACCTAGGCTGACCAGATTTTAAAAGTCAAAATCCCGGTCCCCCCCGCCCCCCCACCCAAAACAACACCCCCACCAAGCCACCCCCCCAAAAAAAAACCCAGCCTGGACCTACCGCCGGGTTCCTCCGTCGCCCGCGCGGCCGCGCGGGGTCCTCTGTCACTGCCCGCGCGGCTGCGCCGGGTCCTCCGTCGCCCGCGCAGCCGCGCAGGGTCCTCCGCTGCCGCCCGCGCGGGGTCCTCCGTCGCCGCCCGTGCGGAAGAGGCGGGAGAGGGCCGGATCCGGAAGTGACGTAACCGGCCCTCTCCCGTCTCTTCCGCGCGGCCTCTGGCCTTTCTGGGGCTCGTCGCAATGGCGACGAGCCTCGAGGAGCCCGGACGCCCGCGCGGAAGAGGCGGGCGTGGGCGTCCGGGCTCCTCAGGGCTCATCGCCATCGCGATTGAGCCCCAAGGAGGCCAGAGGCTGCGCGGAAGAGGCGGGAGAGGGCCGGTTACATCACTTCCGGATCCGGCCCTCTCCTGCCTGTTCCGCGCGGCCTCTGGCCTTACGACCCCGGCAGCGGCGGCAAAGGCGGCGGAGGAGCCCGGGAAGCGGCCGCCCCAGCAGGTAAGAGCCCCCCTTTGTGCTTACCTGCAGGGGCGTCTGCTTCCCGGGCTCCTCCACCGCCTCCGGGTCTCGCTGCCACCGCCGCGTGACCCCCCGCCACCCCGGTTTTCCCCCGGTTGGCCCGGTTGGCCCGGTTGGCCTCTGGATTCCCGGTTAGGACCGGGAAATCCCGAGCCACCTGGTCAGCCTAATCTAACCTGTTAAGAAATAATGTTATGCACCCGCAAAATAATAATAATAAAATCTGCCTTGGTTAGTAAATTTTGAAAATGGGAAAGCTATTGTGTAAAAATAGATAACGTGGCTAAAATGTCTCAATTGAATTTATTATTGTTGTTATTATTATTATTATTATTATTAAAGTATAAACTTTTGCTCTGCATGCAGATTTTACCAGGGCATCTCTTTGGTAAACAGGAGCCATCAAAGCTGCTTAATAAGTCATCAGATCATGATGCTTTAAAGATTTCTGTGAAATTCAGCTTTTTCTTTTTTCTTTTTCTTTAAAGCTGTTGCTAAGATATAAATGTACGCTGACATGAGGGCATGTCAGCATGCTTCTAATTGTTTTAGAAGCAGTTAGGCCTGTCGCTTTGCAGATGGTTAGAAAACTCTCTTCATAGTGGGTAAGATGTGTGCTGATTATCTCATTGAATTAAGGTAACCTTTTGTAATTCATTGAGTTTCTCAGTTCAGGCACTGAGCAGCTGCTCTAGGGTCTCTCACCCCCCTCCCCATTGCTACAGACAAAGATTATTCTAAAGAGTGCCTTGGCTAGTGCCAGGTATTCAGCCTTGCCCAAAATAAAGGATTTGCTGAAAACTGCTGTGGTGTATATATGTATAATTGATAGAAATGATTTGAGGGTGGGGGCATTGTGCTAAATGTTAGCATTTGATGGTTCTTGTTCAAAGTAACTTGCAAGCCAAGTAAACTAAGCCTCCGAATCCAAGGCAATTTGGAAAGAAAAGATTAAAGGCTGAAATTTCTCTCATTTGTGTAGCTTTAATAATAATAATAATAATAATAATAATAATTTATAAACTGCCTCTCCCTATGGATGAGTACTGGTGAGATTTCCTGTACTTGCTATATCTCGATCTTTGTAAATATTTGTGACTCATAATATGGAACATACTAGGACTACTTTTTAAAATGTATAGCTGTGTGCAAGAACCCAGTAATTTTTGTAAATAAAAATGAATCAGAAGTCACAGCTTTATTATGAAAGTTTCCCTGTTTAATAGTTTTTAACTCACATCTACATCTGGGACAACAACTTTGACACATCATCTAAATGTGTACCATAAACGTTTCCAACTTTTGTATTCTTTAGGAATACTGTAACCTCCTGGTTGCAACAAACAAGCCAACTTGTCAAGCTCTATAATATATATTTTATAGGTGTAGCCATTTCAGTCTGTTGCAGCAAAATCAACAGAATCTTGTGGCACTTTAAACACAAATGTGATGAAGTAGACAATTTCCACAGAAATTTATGCCAGAATAACTTGTTAGCCTTCAAAGTACCACAAGACTCTTTGTTGTTAAAATAAAATTGGCATGTCTGATGGGAAAGGCTTCACTGATATAGAGTATGGGAAGGCATAAAGTCATTGACCAGGTTCAGACAACAAACCCATTTAATCTACAATGAGCCATGGTGCCCATGGGTGCCAGGTTGCATATGCACCCCTTGTTTGGAGATTGTTGTGTGAACCCAGTGAATGAGGATTAAACAACCCTTACAGAATCCTAAAACAGACCATTATATTTATTTATTTTATTACATTTTTATACCTCCCCCCCAATAGCTGGAGCAATCTGGGCGGTTGGGTTCAGGCGACACAGCAACCCTTGTGCAGGGGCTGTATATTCAAAATGGCAGACACACACACCACAGACTCACCATGGGTTAAAGAACCCATGGTGGGCTGTTGTGTCATGCAAATAGCCCCATGGATAAATACACATTGTGAAAAATCTCCGCAAAAAGCAAATTGGCAGTGAAAATCAGAATGTCCTACCAGTGTGTAAGTGTGTAAGGGATTGCAGCCTAGGTAAACTTGAGGCTATTTACATTTAGGGGCCAGGCAAGCATTTCACAATTGAAGGTGTCAGATCTGCCTGTATGAACCACCAATGTTTCTGAGATGGATGCAGCAGATGGATTAGGTGTGCAAAAAGGAGCAAGATTTTTTAAAGCAGTACTGGTTAAATAAAGTATGGGGACATACTTCTCTGTGAGCCCCTGCCAAAGGAAGTGAGGCAGGTGGCTACTAGGAGGAGGGCCTTCTCTGCTGTGGTGCCCCGGCTGTGGAATGAGCTCCGTAGAGAGGTTCACCTCACCCCTTCATTATACTCCTTTCGACGCCAGATGAAGACCTTATTTTCACAATATTTAACAGTTTATTATCGTAGTCTTTTAACTCAGCTGTTTTAAATCTGTATTTTAAATTTGTACTTTAAATCTGCATTGCTGCGTGGTTTTTTTTACCCTAGTTGTGTTTTTATATTGTATTTTTATATCGTGTTTTTATGCTGTTTTGTTGATAGTTTTAATTTTTGTGAACTGCCCAAAGAACTATTGGGTGGTATATAAATGAAATAAATATGCATTTACTCTTTCCCCCCTCTCGATACTGGACAGATGGCTGCCCCAGAACTGTATGTGCAAGAGAAGGAAACATAGAGCCTATCTACACTACCACTTTAAAATGGTTTATAACAGTTTTAAACAGGTTAATAAACGTTATTGACAGATTTAAAACTGTTATAAACCGTTTTAAAGCAGTAGTGTAGATAGGCTCATAGTAGCTCAAAACTACTAGGGTGACTATATGAAAAGGAGGACAGTTGTATATAACTGGTGAAATTCCCTCTTCATCACAACAGTTAAAGCTGCAGGAGCCCTGCCCTCTTTTGTATCTGCTCATTCTAGTATTGTTTCTGCAGCTTTAACTGTTGTGATGAAGAGGGAATTTCACCAGGTGCTGCATGCATACAAATGACACCTGCTGAAATTCCCTTTTATATACTACTGTTAAAGATACAGGAGCCCTGTCTGACTTTTCATATGGTGACCCTAACTTTGGCATGTTTGCTAACTCCCCCCCCCCCCAAGTTAAAAAAAAGGTTGTATTTTGCAAAATCTTGGGCCGAAACATTTCAATTTAGGCTTGTTGTCAGTTTTAAGAACTTGTACTTCTGCTGGATACAAATTGTGCAGCCTTTTTACAAACACAAGAAACAAGCACTTCATTGTATTCTGACACTCTCCATGAATATGGTGTGTCGGGTTAGTTTAATCACATCCTGAAAATTAGAACATCCAAGTATACTCTGTCAGATTATGATCGATGTTTACGTTTCTCTTGTCATTTATTTGCATTGAAGTATTAGTGTTCTGTGATACAAACATTGTGCAGAAATCGGGGTGGATTGATTTAAATCAATACATATCATAAAAAAGACTGATTTAAATCAAGTTTCCTATTTTGAAATTTATATTTCCTGAAGAAGTATGCATTGGAACTGGTTGCTTTAACAATGGAAACTCACTAGTTTGCAACTAAATAGAGTTTAGTTAAAGTGTAATTAAATGCCTTTAGTCCTGCAACTTATATGCCTTTTGTACTGTAGGCTTATGTCTGCTTCTGGACAATAGGTGATGTCTAACAAGATATGTAAAATGTTGAGCCATTGAAAAAAGCTTTTTTCCACAGACCTGCCTCCTCTCCCAGAAATTTTGGAGGAAATTGATAAATATACAATAATTATTTTAGCACTCTTTACAGGTCTAACATCACTTTCTTATTTTAGGAATATAAAATGTATTATGCCTTTAAATAGGAAATTGAAATTTCTTATGACCCAATTTGCTAGTTCCCCATCAACACAGTTGTATCAGGAGATGCAAAAAGTTAAATGCGAGTTAAATAATATTCTTTCTCAGCAGGCGGAATTTGCTTTAATTTGTATGCATCAGACATATTGGGAAAGTGGGGACTGGGTAAAATTTTGGCACATCGTCTTAAACACCAAAAACACTGAAATGTTATTTCTGCCATTAAAGATGAGAATAATACAATGCATACTTCTCCTACAGATATAAACCTACAATTTTTAAGATTTTACCTGAAGCTGTATAGTAAGGGTAGCGAGATATCGGAGCAGGATATGAATACTTTTTTTGCTCAGATTAGATTCTTTGCTGCAAAGGCAACATCTTATAGCTCCTATAAGACTTGAAGAGATCACAAAAGTAATTTTGAGTATGAAAAATGGTAAATCCCCAGGCCCTGATGGGTTTCCAGTTGAGTGGTACAAAGCCTTTTCTACTTTTCTAGCTCCAAAACTTTATCAACTTTACAAATATATATTTGAACGGGGTTCACTTTCTTCAGCATTAAACGATGCTTACATTACAGACATTCCTAAAGCTGGCAAAGACCGTACCAATTGTGCTAACTACCGCCCAATTTCATTAATAAATGTTGATAGCAAAATATTAACGGCAATTTTAGCTGATAGAGTACAAGAAGTTATTACAACATTGGTCAGACCAGAACAGGTGGGATTTATTAAAAACAGACTGGGGGTGATAACTTGAGATTAGTTGTCAATTTGATAACTTTAAATAGAGAAAGAACTGACCAGGTGGCCATTGTCTCTTTGGATGCTGAGAAGGCCTTCGATAAAATTCATTGGAAGTTTTTGCTTGTCACTTTGAGTAATTTGGGTTTTCCAGTGGAATTTTTAAAGTGGGTTAGAATTTTATATTCGACCCCAAGAGCAAGAGTCATGCCCAATGGTTGGCTGTTGGATTTTTTCCTGCTTGGGCGAGGTACTAGGCAAGGATGCCCTCTCTCCCCACTGATATTTGATTTACGCTTGGAATCCCTGGCTTGTGCAATTAGACAGAGTTGTAGTATTCATGGGTTTATGCATGCAGACTTAGAATATAAAATTATTGTTTATGCTGATGATCTTTTATTGTTTATTTCTAAACTCCAGGCATCTATTCCTGCTTTGATGGCTCTGATAAATACCTTCGGTGATCTGTCCGGTTACTCAATTAATTGGTCAAAGTCTGAATTGATGCCGATTAGAGATAGCATATCTTCCAGTGTGTTGGCTTATGGACAATTTCGATGGTGTCCTGATTTTATTACTTATCTGGGAATGCTTATTCCCAGAGATATATCCCAATTGATTAAAATAAATTTGAATGAGTTAATCAAGGAGATTGTACGTGATATAGACAGATGGGTACCATTAAAACTGAGTTTGTGGGGTAAAGTCAACACCCTTAAGATTTTTTAAGGATGTTTTTAGGATGTTTTTTAGGATGTTTTAATGCGGTTTTAATAATGTGTGTAATGTTTTATTCAGTTTTATGTATTTTATTATATTGTTGTTCCCTGCCTCGATCCAAGCGGAGAGGCGGGTAAGAAATAAATTATTATTATTATTATTATTATTAAGATGAATATTGTACCTTGAATTCTCTACATTATACATGGGATTCCTTTACTTATACCTGGCAAATATTTTCAACAGCTTAATGCTCTGTTTTGTAAATTGTTCTGGGGTTCTTCCCCACCTCGAATATCTTTGAAAAGCATACAGCTTCCGATTAAAAAAGATGGGTTTGGACTTCCAGACCTCGCTTTGTATCATCAGGCCTATCTATTTTGGTCAATTTTGGAATCCTTGTGGTTGGAACCACTTCCTAAATGGATGGCACTTGGTTCTCGACATGTTAGATTAAATAATCCTCCCCCTACAATCTTGGCTGCTAGGGAGGCATGGTGCATAATATTGCGTCAATTGCAGTTTGATCCATTTTCTCATGCAAAATTGACTTAATAGGGAAATCCAGATTTAAAAAATGGAAAAAAATGTCTTTGTGGAGGACATGGACGGATAAGTCAATTGTTACTGTGGATCAATTAATAGGTTTAAGATTATGAGTTTTTGCCGTTTTCTGATTTACGTGCTAAATATAATTTACCTGCTACGGCTGAATGGCAATTCTTGCAATTGCAACACTTGCTGAAATCTAGGTTTGGTCCAGCTGCTTTTACGGCTTCAGAGCCTCTATTACTGTTAGAAACACTTATAGCAGCTGAACAGACACGTCGACCCACAATATATATATATATATATATATATATTTAGTAGTAGTAAATAAATATGATACTGAAGGTTTAAGACAGGATTGAAATCGAGAGTTGGAGTGTCCTGTTTTGCCCAACCAATAGATTGTTGTCTTAGAGTCTGTATCTGAAGCTTCTGTGGATCTTAGGCTACGTCTTATTCAGCAAAAAATCCTGTTTCAAGGCTACTGAACCCCACAACGCCTCTTCAGCAATGGCCTATCCAATCTCCATAATTGTTGGAGATGTAATGCACCTAATGCTTCTTTAATTCATATGTTTTGGCAATGCTCAGTAGTCTCCTCCTTTTGGGAGGAGGTTAAAATAAGGATAAATCTTGTCCTGAATCAATCATTAATATGGAAGGATGTACATGCCCTTCTAAACTACCTGCCGGTTTCTTGGAAACTAACACAGCGTCTTTGCAAGGGCTTTTCAGAGCGCTTATGATAGCTAAAAGTCTTATACTATCATATTGGAAGGATAAATGCTCACCTCCCATAATGCAATGGGTTGAAGACTTAATAACCTTATCAACATTTGAACTAGTGATATACAAGTGCAACTTGTATATAGAAGCAAGTTATATAGAATTCATTTTAGGTTCCTATTTTGTATCTGACTAGAGGGAAGAAGCTAGTAGTTCCTATAACATCTGAATCATCCTAGAAGCTAGACAAGGCAGGAAAAGCTGGAGACAGAGGAAGAGTGGTATACAGCTTCTGCTGCTGTTTCTGAGGAATTGTTTGGATTGGGGTTTAGGGAAATCTGATCTGAAGGAAAAGCTGTGGAGAGCTTATTCAGTTAGGGAATACTCTCTTACCTATTAGGAATGGTAACCAAATGTATTTAATTTAAGAACTATTAAGCAATTTCTACTTATTGTTTGAAGAATGTCATTTTATTCTCTTTTGTAAACAAGTCCCCCTACTAACCATCTCCATTTTTGTTAATTTTGAAAGGTTGTCTCTAGTGGTGGTATAAATTCGATGCCTACTCCATAGGGGTCACTTATTTTTTTTTGATAGGGAGGGTTTATTTTGGTGACAACTGTTAAAGCAAGGGAAGGCAACCTCTAGTCTGTGGGCCTAATCCAACCTGCAGAGGGTTGGGCACCCTCCATGGGTCCCTTCCCAAGCCCCTCTCCCTGGCCCGAATCCCTTGTGCAATGCCAGCTGAGTCCCTTCCTGCTCTACTCATGCCCTGATTGGGATGTGAGCAGGGCAGGAAAGAGCCGCTCGACTCAGCTGGTGCTTGCAGGATTCTGCAAGTGTCAGCTGAGTTGCTTTTCATGCAGAAAGAGGCACAGAGCTCCATGCCTTTCTGTGCATGGGGAAAACTGGCCAGGGCTCTGGCCTCCTTGATCCAGGCTTGGTCTGGGGGTTCATTCTGGCACATCCTGGATTAAAGGTTGGGTAGCTGAGGCATTTCTTTTAAATTCATTAGTAAAGTTAATGGCATAAGCTTTAATTTAAAAGTACAATGATGTGGATTCAAATATTTGAAGGGCTGTCACATAGATAATGGGAGCTGATTTGTTTTCTGTTGCACCAGAGGTTAAGACCTAAACCAAGAGATCCAAATATAAGGAGATTTCAACTAAACATTAGGAACTTCCTGTGGGTATTAGCTGTTTGTCTGTGGCTCAGAAGGTGGTAAACTCTCATTTTAAAAATATTTCTTAAGTGGAGGCTGGACGATCCCCTGTCACAGAAAATGTAGTGGAAAATGTTCTGCATTCTAGAAATTGTTGGACTAAATGACTTTTGATGCAGCTTCCCACTCTATGAAGCACTTTCCATCCTTATTGGCAGAGATAAAGTGAAAACCATTTAGTGTTTAACTGCCTTTCTGTTCTCTCTCTTTTAAAATATACAGTTTTCTATGCATACAGCAGCTATATTTCAAAACAGAAAGTAATGTTATCAGTATGGGGCTTTTTAAATGGCCTGTCTTTAATATTTTGGGAGTGATCTAATAAACAAGCATTGTGTATTTGTAGATGTCATGGTGGTTGCCCTATCTATCCTTTAGCCTTCATAGCCTGTGGTGACTATAAGTGTTGGAGAAACAGCTATTTAAGAAGCCATTCCAGAAGCCTGAAGCAGAGGGAGATGAGATGCGAAGCTGTGACCATTACGAATGTGGAATATAAAGCAGGATATAACACGATGAAAGTGTTACATTCCCCCCCCCCCTTTTTTTACCTCCATTTCAGAAGTGTTGCAAGCGTGTCTCCCTTTCACTATCGTAGCTATACCGGTGAACTCTTTTTTTGCTCTCCCATTGCTATTGCGCCTGCCCAACCCCGCCCCTTCTCCTTCCCCCTCCAGTTCATTGGTTCTTGTCACTGATGAACATTGTGATGGATACAGCAGCCTTCCCCCCTTGCTCACTGGAGCTCCTATTAGGATGTACAAAAATCTGTGTAATTCTTAAAGCGAAAGAGATGAAACTTGGGATCTCGAGAGCTCTTAAGTAGAGCTTTCCACATGCCAAGTTTGAATCAGATAGGTCCATGCCTTGATTTTTAGGAATTTTTAAAATGCAAATTAACCAAAATGCTTACATCTGTGTAATTTATATAGATAAAGGGATGAAACTTGGCATAGTGATAGGTTTCCAGGAGAGCTTTCGGCACGCTAAGTTTGGATCAGATCGGTTCATCCGTTGGTTTTTAAAGATTTTTTTAAAATTTCCCTGCTCTTTAAACCTTTTGCTGACAGTTCACGAGTGTGCTCTTCCACCTCTTTGCATTTGTGAAGGATTGCTTTTCCTTTCCTTTGATCATGCAAAGCTGAGCAGCTCCAGTTCATAAAATAGAGATGGCTGGTTCCCTTACTCCAAAGTAAATCCCATTGTCTTTAATTGTATTTACATCCAAGTCATACTACATTCGCAACCCCCCCCCCCCCCAATAGCTCCATTTTGTCTTCAAAGTTACATTGCGGTCTCTTCCTGACAGATCGAAAGATCACTCCTGTGTTCTTTCTAGTCATGACTCACTGGAAAGGATAGCCTTTGTCTTGCAAATTGGGTCTCCTTGGAAACATCCTGCGGGCTCGGTTTTGTATTAAACTGCTTTGCAGAAGAAGATTTCAGGCAGTAAAAGGAACTAGAACACGAAATTCACTAGCACCAGGAAATGTTTTCTCCAGCCCTATAGGATAATATAATATAGGACAACATAGGAGGAAGAATAATTACACAAAACAGAAGAGAACCACTACGAAGATTTATAAGGTACGTGGAGAGGTAATGGAAGCGGACAGAAATGGATGTATGAGGAAGGATCCGAGTGGTTTGAAAGGTTAAGGTGGATCGGCGCCAAAGTGAAGTTCTGCGATTCCAACAGCACGGGTTCAGCAAAACAAGGAAGGAAGCCCTAAAAAAGAGGGAGTTGGGGTACTGAAACCTTCCATCCAACTCCTAACGTGTCCAAAGATGAAAAGGAAGAAGTGAGTTGTAAAACTGCCCTGGCCGATTAGAAGCATGCCCTATTCTTTCGTCACTGAAAATGGCCTTCAAGACACACACCCAAACACAGAAGCAGATTTACTGGTTTATATTTGGGTTTTTAAAGCGCACTTCCAAGATGAAACAGATTTTCTCAGGTGCAAAATAAGCCACGAGAACGGAGGAAAAAAGCAAGAATAGTGCAGGACAAGGACGACGTCATGCGAGTCCATAGCACCAAAAACGGAAAGGACAGACTACGAGAGTGCCATAACCCTAAATGTGATGGAGCCCGGAGTGTGCCCCAACAGTTATCACTGCATTTTAGTACCGCTATAAAGCAGTAGTGTAGATCTACCCACACTTCACCAGCCCTGAGGAAAGACCAGTTCCATCTGGCTCCTCCTCCCTCAGCTGTCATCACCAGCAGCCATTTCAGCAGGCTGAAGCAGAAGGGGATGAGATGGGAGGTGGGGCTATTCCACCAACCCTGCTGAAAAGCCATTTGCTTTTTACGCTTTCCATCCTTTTTTCCTGTTATATCATGGAATAATACTAATACTAATACTACTAATAATAATAATGTATTTTTTATTGTAAGCCTGTGGGCGGGGACTGTCTTTTTATTAATTATATGTAAACTGCTCTGGGAGCCTTTCTGGTGGAGGAGTGTGGGATAAAAATGATTTAAATAAGTCATGTACCAAAGAATTTTTCCAAGTTTCAATTACAAAATGTAGCAAATACCCAACGATTGCTTATTGGATCACTCGGAATTATTGAAGATAGGCCATTTTTACACACGTGCGCGCGCGCACACAAACACACACACACACTGCCTTCTGTTTGGAAATACATCTGTGTCCTCTCTACCTAAAAGTGTGGCTGGCCTTGGCCTGCCTGCATGTGAGGCAAACTGGTCCCCACTCTTGGCAGGGAAGAGCATTGGAGAAATGCAGTTCAATAAGATACAGTATTCTGATATAGAAACAGTGTGGGGAGAGACAGTTGTAGTAGTTAGACATTATATTCTGTGTTTCCCTTGCTTACATGTGTTGGGTCTACTCTGGCATCCTTAATTGTTGGAGTGGACTGAGGGTTGCTGTTGGGGGTGTGTGGCTGGGTCCTAAGGTGAGATACCTCTTAGGGTTCTAGGAGGAGAAGTGTTAGCAATGTATACAAGTTCCCATTTGTGTAGGCTGACCATATGAAAAGGAGGACAGGGCTCCTGTAACTTTAACAGTTGTAGAGAAAAGGGAATTTCAGCCAGTGTCATTTGTATGCAATTAGTTCCTGGTGAAATTCCCTCTTCATCACAACAGTTAAAGGTGCAGGGGCCCTGCCTTCTTTTGTATATGGTCCCTCTAGTATAGTGCCTACAACTTTAACTGTTGTGATGAAGAGGGAATTTCACCAGGAACTAATTGCATACAAATGACGCTGGCTGAAATTCCCTTTTCTCTACAACTGTTAAAGTTACATGAGCCCTGTCCTCCTTTTCATATGGTCAGCCTAGTTAAAAAAAATTAAGGCATAGATACATAAGTCCTGATTGTGTTCTCTCTCTCTGTGTCTCTGTCTCTGTCTCTGTCTCTCACACACACACACACACACACACCAATAATGCTTTTTCTCTACAACTGTTAAAGTAACAGGAGCCCTGTCCTCCTTTTCATATGGTCAGCCTACATTTGTGTGTTAGCAGGCCATCTTTTTGCAGTCCTGTCTCTCCATAGTATCCCATCTCCAGGGTTTCCCCTTGTGAATTCTATGTGTATGTGACCTGACTGAGAGAATGCCATGTCCCCTCCCAGTTGATGTGATCTGTTTTTAGGGGGTTTATATGCTGCTTATGATACACTGTGGTAGGGTTAAGGGTTACATCCCATCGTAACCTCAGTAATTCCAGGGTGGTGGCGGCAGCGGCTGTGATGGAGATCCATGTTTGATTGCTTAAATGGCAGCGTCCTTCTGAAAATATTCCAGGATAGATATAAATAGACAGCTAGATAGCTAGATAGATAGCTAGATAGCTAGATAGATTTAGTTTGTGTGTGTGTGTGTGTGTGTGTGTGTGTTTCCCTACAGGCATTTTGTTCTACAGCAGAATGGCACCTGTCATTCCCAAAGGCTCCTCAGCTGGCAGATCACTGGGATAGAACTGTGGACTTATTCTCCCTGCCCCCCCCCCCCCCCCGCCCCCTGTTTGAGTATTGTAATTCTACTTTCTTTGTCATTGTCAGTTTCACCTCTTTTCTGTTCAGTATCCTGATGCTTGGTTGACTTTTTAATATTGTGTTCTGCCACATTTCTGCCACGTTTTTGCACTCTGTTTAATTTGGGGGAACTGTGATGGTTTGGGAGAGGGGTTGTTTTATGTTGCTTTTGATCGTTGCTTTTAATTTATGTTTTGCATTTAAATTGTTTTTATTTTTATTTATTGTAAATTCTCCCTTGGTTAACCTTCTCTATTTTACATCTTTATCTTGCTGGCCTGTGTCTAAGGACTCATTGCCTAGTTTTCTTCCTTCCAATTGTTTACATGATGTCTCAAAATGTATCACTTCTTCCTTCTGACCTCTAATCTTGGCTTCTCTTTTTCCTTTGTCCCGTCTCTTTTTCTTTACATTTTTCTAGATTATAAACCTGTAGGCAGTGGATGTTTGTTCGTTCTTAACATTATTATACACTATGCTTTTGAAGCACTTCATAAATATTTTCATGCTATAAATGAGATGGAAATTTGATTTTGATAAAAAATACTTGAATGGTGTGTGTGCATGCATTGGTGAATTAGGCAAATTTAGTTTCTACAAGAATAAATCTGGCATGTCTGTTGTATCAGGTTGTTCTGGCAATTAGTTGTTACTGGCAGACCTATGAGGCTGATGCATGTGTTCCTATAGACGGTAGCCATAAGAGCTACATATATTAATTTTTGGTACTTGAAGGTAAATGAAGCTCATGATGCTCTTCAGCTTAATCTATTACAGTAAAAGCTCTACTACTCAGTGCGTTGCTCTAAGTAATTTTGTTGCTTAAATCCAATTACTGTACAATGCTTTTGAAATCAAGCTTGTGTTGGCTGCAGGGCAAAGCATTTTAAGCCTTGTCAGGATTCCCTTATACGCACCGGTGTATATTATTAAGATTGTTTTAAGAGTGATTACTGTAATTCTAGAGCACTTAGTATGCTGTATTTCTTTTAAAGAATAATAGAGCGAGATGGATTGCTTTGAGAAGCAAGAATAGTCTCTCATAACTGAAGAGTGTATTTCATTGTGCTGTGACTTGATGTCACAGGAGTCCTTTGCAAAGATTTTGTGAAACATATACTAATTTGGATTCCTGGTAGAACGTAGAAATGTGAAGACCTGGAAAAAGAATTAAAAAATGAAGGAGGAAATTGTGTGTGTGCATGTGTATATGCGTGTTTAATCTCCCTCCCCTCCCCACCGATTCCATTTTTTCCCCCCAGTGGAAAAGTGAGATAAATTATTGTGAAATACTTTCTGTTTAAAAGTAAGTGAAATGCTTTCTTAGGTAGTATTTGAAATATTATTTTAGCTGCCCTTTAATTCCTTAAAATATTTTTCTACTATCTATGTAAGACAACCTAAAGTTTTGGATAATTACATTTTCTGTCCACTATACACATGTACAGCTATCAAATTTCCTGCCCTTCATAATACTTCTGTTTATGTACCATGAGAAATAAAGTGGTCTATGTTTACACATGCCAATTTAAGAAACAATTCAACATGTGAAAGAATAGAGCAACTTCTTTCAATCTCAACCCAAGGAGATGAAAGGAAAGTTCAGAATTGGAGGCATCTTTCATAAATGTATCCTGATTAATGAAAGAAACAAGATGTAATATTGGAAGGATATATTGTTGATTTTTTAAATTCAGTATTCAGATAGTCCTGTTGGATTGGAGGCAGAAACTTTAACATGTTTTTTTCAAGGAAGTTGGAAGCAGTTTTGAAATGGATTGTTGCTTGTGGTGCATATCCATCCTCATTCTGCTGTTACTTCTGGTAAAGAGCTGCTGGAAGTTTTTTTTCTCTCTCTCTCTTGCACTTTCTGAATAATGCTGACTATGGGGCTGTCTAAACGGCTTTGCCCTGCGGTGGCTGTGAATTGGCGCTGTGTCGGTTATGTGATGCAGCCGGCAATTCGTTGCCACCACGGGGCAAAGGGACAAAGATGTGCAGGAGAAAAGTCAGGGACTTACCCCAACTTTTCCTGCCGGATGAAGGTCATCATGGCTCTTCTGCAGGTCATCATGGCTCTTCTGCTCTCTGTCCTCGCTCCGGCACTGTGCTGGGGGTGTTCTCGGATGGAAGGTGACCTCCTGTTGGTCGCTGGAAGCCAGATGAGGTTGAGGCGGCGGGCCCAGAGAACTGAATGGCCGCCACAAAACCCACGCTGCCTCCTGCACCAGGATTACCCAATGCCACCCCTCAGGAGCAAAAATGTGAGGTTTCTCTAAAAGTGGGGTCAACCTGGTGCTGTCAAGACAGACCCTATATGGAGAGAATACCATTTCTAAGTATTTACTGCAATATTGATGGCTTTATACTCTCCATTGTAGTTTAGGCATCTTTCCAATTCAGCAGATTGCTTCTCTGTCTCTGACAATGGGTATATTTGTAATTGGTGGTTTTATGGAATCTAAAAATATTAATGATTTTGAATAAAACTGGCAACTAACATTTGGCGCCATCATAAATTGAATAAATAAATAAATGGTACAATTATATGTGTTGCTAAGTTATACATTGTGAATTGTAGCTATGCAACCTTGTGAAAGGCCACATGTGCAAAGGGAACGATCCATCCCTCTTCTCCCCCCTCCTCTAAATGACCTCTCCTTTTGGAAGGTGGGGTGTAGGAAGCGTCAGTGAGGGGTAGGGAATTCCCCTTATGCAAGTGAGGTTTGAATGGGGAACTGTTGTACACACACGTTAGGCCACATCTGTGCTTTGCTTTGAATGGGGGAATGATGCAGAAGTAAGTGTATGTATGCAATACCCCACAATGATGCCAAACACGAATTGGGAATTGGGAAGATTGCCCCAATATGCAATATCAGAAAAGGGAGATGTGGAGGGAAATGGTAAAGGCTTCTTGCTTGAACAGGATTTGCTAACAAAGTTCAAACAGTGGTTAAGATAACCTGGTTTGTTTTAAATGTGATTATTGGTATCAACTCTTTACTCCATCACAGTTGAGGAGGAAAACTTTATAGGGAGGGAGCCTGCTCTCCTGTGGCCAGTTACTGGTCATTTAACTGGGGTTAGTTGGTTCATGGCTGGCAGACATAACAGCCCCAAATGAAGTGAAGTGAATTCCCAAAACTATGTGCTGAAGCACCCTGGATATATCCTTACACCGGATGCATTTTGAGAGAGATAATAATCATTTCATGTCTCCCATAGGAGAAGTTTTCTTCTCGAAAGAGTGCCTCTCATGCAGGGGGCTGTCTTGACATCTTCTTTGCCCTGAGGTGGATCCAAATCTGTGCAGCATCAGTTAAATGATGCAGCTGCAGATTCAAAGCCACCGGGGCAAAGAGCTGAAAATACACGGCTGAAAAATTGGGGACTTACCCCGACTTTTACAGCCATAGTAAGGGCAGCCCAACACTTCCGCTGGTCTGTCCTCTCTCAGGAGCTGTTCTGGGGGCATTCCCGATGGATGGCAACCCCTAATTGGTCGCTGTCCGCCTGGGCAGAGGGCGGCGGGTGGGGCCGGGGAGCAGAATGGACAACAGAACACCCCGCGCTGCCTTGCTGTGGGGAGAAGAGTTTATTTTCTTCCTCCAAGCTGCCACCACCATTGTCTCCTCCTCCTCAAACAAATTATCCCCCCGAGTTGCTGCCTCCTCCTCCTAATCTTTCTACAATATTTTCTACCCCCACAGCTGCTGCCTCCTCCTCCTCCTCCTCCTCCTCCTCTTATCTCAGGGAAGGACGGGTGAGGGAGCAGATGCCAACCATAAACCTCATGCTTGCTCCTGGGCTTGGGGATTATCTGGCGCAACCCCATAGGAGTGAAAGCGCAGGGTTTTGGGGGAATGTGGAGCCAACTCAGCGCCATGAAGATAACCCCGTAGAGATATGAAATGACTTTTCTTTTTTTCTTTTTTTTTTACAACAAACTTTCGGAAGTGCTTCATTAAATTAAGTATGTTCACACTTTTTTTTGAGATTCACTTTAAATTTGTATATTTATTTATTTGACTTGTACCCCACCTTTCTGTCATAAATGGCACTCTGGTTGGTCTTTGGGAGTTCATACTGCCCACCTCCCTCTTCTCCTCCAACCGCCTCTACTTGCTGTATATCTGATAACCTTTCTCTCTCTCTCTATTTCCCACCCAAGGTTGCAAGCTTTTTGAGGACAAGACCTTGTTCTCCCCTACTATTTTTTTCCTGCCTATGAACTTGTATATTTATGGCATTATATTAATGTGTATTAGGCCATACATATTGCAGTCAAATGCTTTGTTGTCTTTCCATTGTTAGGGAATGAAAGTATCATTAAAAATGCCTGGCGTTTTAAATATATGATCCTAAGCTGATTGAAAACTATGCCTTGCAAATTAAAACAAAAAGCAATTTAAGATTTCTATTTGAACATGACAGCTGTTCACTTTAATTACTGTTGGATCAAAATCTTTTTGTTATTGGATCAAAATCTTTTTGTTGAATACTTGTTATCTCATGATCTACCTAAGGAAATTACATGAATGATGAAAAGATTCCTATCAAAAGAAATTGGTTATTTTCACTAGAGGTTTCTTCTTTTTAACTTAAAGTGTAGCTAAGTCTGATTATCTCTTGCATTAATAAAGAATATCTGTGCTGAAGTATGCAATGACCTCTGTTTTAGCTGTGTAGGTTTCATGACAAGATGCTTCTGAAAGCATTGGTATTCCTATAACCTTTGAGAGAGATGTGTGGAGTATATTAATGAGCTTCTTCAAGTGATGTACAGTAACTTTATTCTTGCATAAAAACAGATATGAAAGATTCTGTTTTAATATTTAATCAGGCTCTAGGCCTCTGTTGGCTTGTTTTAAGCTGACCTGACAGCATTATACCTAGAAATACTTCAAATTAAATGTTGAGGGCTTCACCTTGTTCAAATAGTTGTAATTTAATAAGGCTTCAGTCTTTGTGGAGGTACCAAGGGTAATGGACAACTGTTCCATGGTCGAGTTTGCTTTCTGTTGCAGGAAGAATTTGCATGTCCCTTTTTAAAATTTGTAATCCAAAATGTTCATGAGTTGTAGAGTTAAGGATAAGCCTAGTTTCTTTTGGTTTCTGTGCAGTTAGTTATACACATGCACAAAGCCTTTTTTGAAGCACTCTGTTTTAGAATTTTAGCTAGGAAGCTAGTGTTCATTCCCGTTCCCTCGAAAACAAAATTCTTTAAAGTTTGGGTACATTATTAAACAACGAGAGGATGGGATAAGCATCTATCTTCCTGCTCAGTTCTCCTATTGGCCAAGTCTGCATAAAATGGTAAGGAATTTCCACAGTATAGAGAAGATAAGAGAGGGCAGGAGAGAGAATCTTGCTTCCCCCCCCTTCTCCAAACTGCATCGCACGCATGGGGAAACTTTTGTTCCAATTCCTGAAGGGTTGAGGGAGAGGCAGAGCCTTGTTTCACTTATGCAGAGGATTGAATAAGAAACAACTTGATTGATTCTTCTCCCTTGAACCTTCAGACAACTGCAAAGGCCTTGGTAGAAAGACAGGGTTTTCTCTTGCTTATGATGGAATTTGGAGAAGGGAAGAAACTCCTGCTTCTTCCTTTTTCCAAATTGTAATGCAAAGAGTCTTTTGGAGGCCACAGCTGGAGTCCTTACCAGGGTCACTTTCACCTGTCGAGTGGAATTGTGGAATCCTGCCCATACAGAACTTGCATTTTAGTTATGTGTAGTTGAGTGGAATTGGAGGCAGCAATGCCTGAGAGTGGCTTTAAATGCTACATTGAGAGGCTATGACAAATTATTGGAGAGGCTGTGCAACCCCCTCTTACCATGTGAAAGGAAGTTATAGAGAGGAGAACGTGCAAACCATGACTGCACTGAGACTTGCGCAGTTTCATTTACAAATATTTCCACAGAGGCATATTAAATGGATTTGTGTAATCTCTCTCTCTCTCTCTCTCTCTCTCTCTCTCTCCCTCCCTCCCTCTCTCTCTCTCTCAGCTTTCACACCCTTCACTGTAATCTGAAGCAGTTAATTCTCTTGAAGGGAGATTGAGAGAGGCTTTGCCTGGAAATAAGGCCCCTTGGGTTGCTTCAGACTTCATGGGAAGGGGAATGTTGCACCCCAGCTGTGGAATGATCTCCCTAGAGAGGTTCGCCTGGCACCTATGTTATACTCTTTTTATTTTCCCAGTATTTTAATATATTGCCATCTTAGTCTTTTAATTTTGCTGTTTTAAATCTTTATTTTAAATCTCTTCATCGCTGCTTGGTTTTATTCTGGTTGTACTTTTATGTTGTGTTTTTATATTGTGGTTTAAGTTTTTTAGTTTAAAATGTACTCTATGGTTTTAATTTTTGTGAACTGTTCAGAGGGCTTTGGCTATTGGGCTGTATAGAAATGCAATAAATAAAATAATAAAAAGAAATAAAAGAAATATTCTGGTATGAAATTAAGGCCTGGTCTAGATGGCTTTTATCAAGTGGGTCTTACTTGAAACATCCTGCAAACAGTTTTGTGCTGTTCATGCTGTCATAACACTTAGTGCCATTCTCTATGCACTTCTTGAACTTGACTGCAGAATTTCCATGCTAGCATCAGCCATTGCTGGAAATGGGTCATCCTGAGACTGAACTTTTCGTGTCACGCAGAAGAGCTATGTAGAGAGAGACTAGTGTTGCATGTGGCAGCACAGTGAGGATTAGGTACCACATGGAGGCTTTTTTTGAAGTGACTTCTCATCTTGTGGTAATACAAACCAAAACTACGTTATGCCAGACTTATGTTTCTCTCTGTGTGAAGTTCAGATTTGACACCCAGAGATGTCTGCTGTTCATTAGCTGCAACTGAGAGGATTTTTGATTGCAGTCCCAAAGAGCACAGAGTATTTCATACATGCATTGACCGGTTGCATAGCTGGTGAATAGGAGGCAGTTTGAGAATATACTCCTGTGAACAGTGATTTAACATTAGCATGCATTATGTTAAGAGGGACAAGGATAACTTCCCTTCCATCTCCCAAGCTTGAAGTTGCATGCTCATGATTAAATCCCATGTGCCTATTACTGACCAATCATGGCTTTGGAGTTTTACCCTATTGTTCTAGTTGTCCTGAGAAGTAATCCACTTATGACAATACGTGAAATGTTTAAACTCTACTCAATATATATTTACCTTTTGTGCTAGGTAATACAAATAACATCCGTCAAAGTCAATTAAAATGGTGGAGGGCTTTCCTTAAAAGATGGAATAACATTTGTGTGGTTTAGCTTGGCTGTGCCTAGAGAGTGGCCAGTGTTATAATGAACATTACATGAGGTGCGATCTATTTAACATGGTTCAGTAATGCAAAACCCCTGTGTCAAGGGATGCTGTAGGCATCAGTGGCATCAAAAGCAGTTTGCTTTTGACAGCAGAATGGCCTTGTTCCTATTGATTGGGTTGTTCAGTCAAGTGAAAACACATTGACCCAGCCTTAAGCTGGTAGTTGTATGAAAATCCTGGAGATGAATATATCAGATCTTGTGGGGGAGGGGAGTTCATGATTACGTCCTTTATATAGACTTATCCTTCTTAGTAAATCTAGCCAAATTGGACACCCAGCATATGTATCCTTCTTAATTGTTTTGGGTTCTATGTACTCATTCCCTTACCATAAACAAATTCTGCTAATTTGGGACCTTTACATAATTTGCAAAGTGGATGTAACTTGTGATGACCTAGCAATGATTTGCTGCCCTTGATGATAACAAGGTAACCAGAATGGTGGGGACTGGGAAGGGACTGTTGTGGACCCTTCATATTGAAGATACTTAAGTACATCTGTTAAAGTATTGGGTGAGTGAGTAGTTTTCTATAATGAGACACTCTGAGTTTGAAGCCCAACCAGAGTGTTTTACCATGTGTAGGTATTTATTCTGGTTTCTCAAAAGTGAATGAAAGCACTTAAAAACAAAAACAAAGAATGCACACACATTGACTGGGTTTGGATGACACAATAGTCAACGGTACTCCACAGTTGACTATTGTGTCGTCTCTCAAGCATTTTACACACAATGGTTGGTTACTTCCCAGAAATAACCAACACAAATAATCAATGGTATGAAGAGTTGACTATCTGCACAACTGTTGATTATTGTGTTGTGTAATCAGGCTCCATCGACTATTGTCCAGCGTGCTCTATAGGCATGTGTCAGCCATCCCAGGATGCATGTGAGGAGTCGTGGATTAGGACGTGCACATGCTGTCCCCATGTGTGCCCAGGGATGTGCATGTCCCTTCACCTGCTCCATGCCCCGTGATCCATTTGGATATCAGCTTTCTGGCAAACGAGGGTGGGGCGCCAATCATCTCTGGCAGAAGATGCTTGCATGCCCTTCTATCCCCTTGAGCTGATATCCAAATAGATTACGTGGCAGTGGAGCAAAGGATGTCTCCCACGGTTTGATGTGTTACATGAAATGGCGGGAGATATCCTCCCACTGATATCAGAGAGGGGTACGCAAGCATCTCCTGCTGGAGATTATTGGCACCTCACCCTCGTTCGCCAGAAAGTGGTGGTGAATGGGAACAAGGACAGGGGACACTAAGATCACCTGCTGCTTCAGGGCGGCAGGAGATCCTAGCGTCCCCTATCCCTGTCCCCATTTGCCACCACTTTCTGGTGAACGAGGGCGAGGTGGAGGAGGACGTTCTCCTGACACGCTTTTCTTTGTGTTTAACGTTCTTTGTGCTGAAGGGGCGGGCAACTCTCCTGCATCTTTCTTTATGCTGCCATTTGATGGGGAGGGCAGAGAGGGGGTGGGGGAGAGCAATACTTAATGAAGTGTTTAATAGTCAGCTCCACGGTTGACTGTTACCATGTCTTGTCGGTGGTACCCCCAAATAGTCATCCGTGGAGTTGACTATTAACACATAGTTGACTATTCTATCGTCTGAACATGGCCATTCTCTTCGAGTGCAAATTTGTGCTTACTGGTTCATCAGATGAAGTGTGTTAGTATGAGGTACAAGGCTGCTGATGCCACTGGAACTGTAGATCCCCTTTCAAAGATTGTGTAAATGTTCTGCTAGCTAAGCTGCTCCACCAGTAGGGTTCTACCCACAGATCCCTGAAACGGGGTGGAATTGTGGATGGCACAGGGGAAAAGCACACCTACACTATGGCTATAAATATACCAGCTCTCTACCCTGCAGCAGAAATCTGACTACAGGATTGCTTTGTTAACCCATTACAGAGTTGACACCCCTGGTTGAAAACAGTTGTTGATGTTAAGCCACAGTGAGTCATGTGTCAAACTAAGCACAGGGCTTTTTGCTGATCTTCTATAAACCTGCTTATGGCTGTGAAATGAACAATCGAATGGCTCTTTGGTGATCTCCTGGAGAATTTCATTTTGAACTATTTCATATTGGGCGGGTTGGCACGTTATGCTAAGCTGTCCTGCAATTAAGCCACCATGGCCATGGGTTGGTTTTTCACTGAACAACCACAGTACTCAACAATACTCCCCACAAACAATCGGGCTTGTTGTTGTTTGTTTCCCTCCTCATTCACCCTCAGTTCTCCCACCGTCTCCAGCATGTATCCCACATGCATCCGCGGCAGAACTCTACATTCCCTTGGTCTGTAGATCAGCATCTTTCTTGCAATTGGTCCGCTAGGGTTGCCAGCTACCGAGGAAACCACTCCACCATATATTATTACAGGAGACAGTTATCGTGCTAGAGGAAATTCTGCAGACACTATCTTCTAACAACCTCCTGAGGCCGAAACGCGTTGAGCTATGTGTAAAATTGTTTTTTGCATTCTGAGTAGGGCTGTGACCAGATCCGGATCCCGAATCTGGAGCGGATCAGGGTGATTTGGACATCCGGATCCCGGATCCGAATCGGATTGGGCCAGATCGGATCCGGTCACAGCACTCCCTCCCGCTCTCCCCACTCTCTCCCTCCCTCCCCCCACTCTCCCTGCTTACCTGCTGCCTCCTCCGCATCGTCCCCCGTCGTCCTTCCCGTCGTCCTGCCTCCTCAATGTCGGCTGGCTGCTTTCCCGCTTGCGGTGGGTGACGTCATCACCCGGTGCGAGTGGGAAAGCAGCTGGTCCACAGTGAGGAGGGAGAACGATGGCAATAAAAAAATAGACATAACTGGACCTCTGTTGGTCCAATTCAATTCTAATGCATGTCAGACTAAAAGTGTGCACATCTCTCAAAGTGATTTACTGTAGAACAGTGGAAGGCAAGATTTGCGGGCTCGTGGGCACGTTTGGGTTTTGAATGAAGTGTTGAAGGAACCACCACAAAATTGGCTGCCGTTGGGGCAATCATCGATACGGTGCAGAAAAACAAAGGATATCAAAATTGCCAAAGTTTAGAAGAATTTATTCAAAATACCTTTATTTTTATATTCTTAAATATATTAAGGTCAAATAAAAGTTCATGAAGACAGGCACATGCATAACACACACACAAAGTAATGTGCTTTACAAACAATGGGGGTTGCTGAAACTTGGAACCTGCTGCACACAAAGCATAAGCTTAGTCGTTTTATGAGTGAATACACCTACACCTACGCTTCTTGGGGGGGGGTGAGGCCAAGGAGAGCACCAGTGATTCCTCCACTTACTCAGACAGGCAACCACACAACCCCTGTCATGCTCACCCAGGAATAATGTGAACGCCGCTCACAGGACTCACTTCTGTAGCAAGCAGCCCAGCAGAAGGACCACCCTTAAACTGTCCCATTTGCCTTTCCCCCTGCCATATTCACCCACCCAGCGTGGCTGCTTTCCAGTCGATTCTGTCTGAGCTGCACTTGCACAGCTGGACTCTTATCCTCGTCACTTCTTCCTGTCTCCCCTTTGCAGCAAGCGTTCCTGCTGCTGTTGCTACTCTCAGCTGCCCTGCTTTCAGTAACCGCCTCCCACAGCCAAAATGGCCTTCTTGGTGTCCACTTCCTTAAGGCCCTTAAGGTTCTCAGACTCTGGGCAGCTCACAGCCCAGTGAGACGGGGAGAGAGTGTGGGGAAGGAGGAGGCGAGGCGAGGAGAGAGGAGCAGGTCGTGAGGAGTCTAGCGGGCACATTGGAGGTGCAAGTATGCCCATGGGTGCTGCATTGCTGACCTGTGCTCTAGAAATACGTAGAAATCCTACAAAAGTAGTTGTATAATAGTTGTGAACTTGGTTTTCTTCATTATAACTTTAAATCCACTGCAGATAGTAGAAAAATGAATGGACATAACTGATCTTTTCACTATCTCCAATCCTACATACAGTTCAATTGAATTGGTCCCACAGGGGTTATTTTAAAGTAATTTGGAAGAACAAAGAGACTTGAATAAGCATGTTTTATTCAAAGTTTATAGTAAAGTTCCTGTGGGTTTGCTTTAGTTAAGTAAGCAAATGAGGAGTTGTATTCACACAGGAATGATAACATGCATCTGGAAATCTGAAACGAGTTTAGAGAAAAATTATCACTCACTCCCAATTCTTGTTAACTTCAACCATTTAAGCTGAAGCATTCAACTTTGATGAATTAAAATACATCAATGAATGGTTTAGACAGTTATGGCACATTATGTGTTGATAACATGTTGATCTCATTTGTGTTTGTATCATGAATTGAGGGTGCTTGTATTTATTAATTAAGAAAGCATTCCTATGGCCCCTAGACAGAGCTACGAGCAGGGCAGGAGAGGGGGGGGCAGTGGGGCCAGTTGGCCTGGGGCCCACGATTTTGAGGGGGCACTCCCAACGAGGAAGTCCCCCCTAGCTTACGCTACTGCTTCCGTAGCGTAAGCGGCCCATCGAGAATAGAGGGGCTTGCCTTGTGGAAACAGCGCAGAAGCCGTCCGTTGTGAATACCATGGTCAGACTACAAGCTCCAGAGGGCCATGCCACATGTCAAGCGGGGATATATGTGCCTAAGTTGTGATGGTTGTCCTTACTGCGTCTCTTTCCTCAATCTTCTCCAGGGCATATAATCTCTGGAGTGGAGGGTGAGGTAATGATGGTGATAGTTATTAATGATAATAATGATGATGATACCGTGAGGGTGATGATGATAATGTTTGATAATGATGAAGGACTGTCCTATTGTTGTTGCTTCTATTTGTACAGCAACTAAATATAAGTGTTAATTTCCGATCCAACATTGAGGTGTTGTAGAACAGGTTTAATATGAAGGCGTCATGTAGAACGGACATGTTGGTGGGCACGCCCCCTTGGGGTGGCCATGTTGTCCTTTTTTGGTTTCCATGGTCAGCCTAAAAGAGAGTCTGAATGTGAAGAAGTGACATCTTACATCTTGAATAAAAGTACTTCCCATTACCTTTTTAAATAAATCGTTCTAGTTCATATATGTATTTAGCACTGAATCAGTGTCACTTATTTAAAAATACTTAATGAACAGTTTGAAATGGGGGGGGGGCACGCACTTCCCATCTGGCATGGGCATATTACCAGCTCTGCACAGCCCTGGCTAAGAGCATGCTGGAGGACATCTGATTGTGGTCACAACTGCAACTTTTCTAAGAGAGATTGGAGAGGGAGAAAAGGGGGCATGCTGGTGTGGGGGGAGGGGAGAAGCTAGGATATGCCGTATCCTATGGCCTCTCAAGTACCTTCCCCGTCCACTGAAAGGTTAGGCAGCTAGATGTGCTCAGAGGCCCGTCTAGATGCCTTTTGTATTTTAAATGGAGGAACAAAGCATAGAATAGGCAAGCACAGAATAGGAAAAGGGCTACGACCTCAGGGTCATCTGTCTTTCGGGAGTGCTATCCACAGGATGTATTTAGATAAATGGCATCTAACTTTCTGACTGTTAGAGCAGTATGACAATGGAAGCAATTACCTAGGGAGGTCATGGGCTCTCCCACACTAGAGGCATTCAAGATACAGCTGGACAACCATCTGTCAGGTATGCTTTAAGGTGGATTCCTGCATTGAGCAGGGGGTTGGACTCGTTCCCCTTCCAACTCTACTAGTCTATGAAAAGAAAAGTGCTATCTGAGATATACAATATTATTGTAGGCCTAAAAAGGCTGTGTCAGAAAACATACATGGCAAAATGGAATAGAGAGTCAGAAATGTTAATACCTGGAGAAGTCTGGCTTTTCGTGTTTGCAAAAGGCTCACACTTTCTCCAGAAAATTGTTATAGACTGGTCTTGAAAAATACTTAAACCAAAGAAGTGCAGGTACAAATAAGATCCCCCCATCTGTTGTGGCTTTGTCATCATCTTCATCAAAATTTATTTGCCATCCAACCTTAGGACAATTAATAGAACAGAAAGAGTGGTCAGTTTCGATGGTGCCCTGATTTTACTACCTATCTGGGAATACTCATTCCCAGAGATATATCTCAATTGATTAAAATAAATCTAAATTAACTGATTAATGGGATTGTACGAGATATAGATAGATGGGCACCATTAAAGCTGAGTTTGTGGGGTAAAGTCAACACACCTAAGATGAACCTTATACCTCGAGTTCTCTATGTTATGCGTGGGATTCCTTTACTTATACCTGGCAAATATTTTCAACAACTTAACACTTTGTTTCATAAATTCTTCTGGGGTTCTTCCCCACCTCAGATATCTTTGAAACAGATGCAGCTTCCAATTAAAGAAGGTGGGTTTGGTTTTCCAGGCCTTGTTTTGTACCATCGGACCTATCTATTGGCTTGTACTAAGTTTTGGTCTTCTCCTGTTTGCTCAGATCTGCCACCATGGTCAGTTCTGGAAGACTTATGGTTAGGACCTCTCCCAAATGGATAGCACTCGGCTCTCGTCATATTAGAATAAGTAACCCCCCTCTTACAATTTTGGCTGCCAGAGAGGTTTGGCGTATAGTATCACGTCAATTGCAGTTTGATCCATTCTCTCATGCAAAATTGACTTTATGGGGAAATCCAGATTTAAGAATTGGAAAGAAAGCATTCTTGTGGAGGACATGGATGGACAAGAAGATTTTTACTTTGGATCAATGAATAGGCCCAGACGACGAGTTTTTGTCCTTTTCCGATTTGTGTGTTAAATATAACTTACCTACTATGGCTGAATGGCAGTACTTGCAATTGCAACACCTGCTGGAATCTAGGTTTGGTCTGGCTGCTTTTACAGCCTCAGAACCTCCAGCACTGTTAGAAACACTTATAGCAGCTGAACAGACATGTCGATCCATGACCCATATATATTAGTATTTAGTAGTAGTAAAAAAATATGATACCCATAGTTTAAGACAGGATTGGAATAGCAAATTAGACTGTCCTATTTTGCCTAATCAATGGATTGTTGCCCTAGCATCTGTACCTGAACCTTCTATGGAACTTAGGCTATGTCTTATTCAGCAAAAAAAATTGTTTCAGGTTTATTGGGCTCCTCAAGGCCTTTTCAATAAGGGTCTGTCTAACTTGCACAATTGTTGGAGATGTAATGTACTTAATGCTAACTTAATTCATATGTTTTGACAATGCTTTATAGTTGCCCCCTTTTGCGAGGAGGTTATAATACGGATGAACTTTGTACTGAAACAAGCTATAATATGAAACAATGTGCATGTCCTCCTAAATTACCTACCGACTTCATAGACGTTAACACATCATCAGCAGAGGACTTAACAAAACTATCAACATTTGAATGGGTGTTATATAGGCGCAACTTGCAAGTGGATAAATACATGGCTATATGGTCTGCTTTTCTTGAAACCTACGTATAATTCTCCCTCCCCTTCCCCCCCTCGAACGGTACATTTGATGAAAAAAAAATGATGATATTCTTACATATGTAAGGTTTTTTTGCTTTTCTTTTTCACAATTTATTTTCTGTTCTGTTGTGTTGATATTCACAATAAAAAGGGAGGAAGGAACACAAAGAGTGTGAGTGTAGTTTAATTTGCCACTATTAGAGATCTGGTGTGGGAAAAATGTGATGTCTTCAGACTGGTAATAAAGTTGCATTGAGAATCTGCAGTGGAGTAATTATGAATTGTAACAGTAAGTGGTGAATATTTTAATTTGATTTACAGTGCATTTTAATATTTTGTACTCCTTAAGATTATGGGCAGCATCCATTGATGTTGTTCCACTAGCGCAGGTGATGTTGCACTAGCGAAAACTAAATGTGCAACTGTGTGCAATGGGAGAATTCAACTAAAGTGAACAACTACTTGCACAGCTGTCCCACTAATGGAACTTGGTTCTGCTTGCACATCCCTTAGGACTTGTGCAACCTCAGCTAATGCATTGTGCAACTGCTTGGGAATGCATTGCACTATGGCATGCTCTGCTTGCACAATATACTCTGTGCAGAGTGCTCCTCTCACATGTTTTGGCGGAGCTGCACAAGCGTAATTTGATTTGGCGTAATGGTTTCGTTGGATACTGCTCAATGTCTAATTCCTGATTTTTAAAGTTTTGTACTCTTTGGCTGAATTTGGACGACACATTAAGCAACTGGGGGGGGGGGGAACAATCGTCGTTGTATTGACTATTGCGTCGTCCGAATGCTGCCATAGTCAACTCAGCGCTGATCCTAATCCACACCACAGTTGATTATTTATTACCATGTTGTGTGGGGAGTGCCCCCTAGATGAACAACTGTAAAGGTTTATTATTACCCCACCACTGACTAATGTGTTGTCCGAATTCAGCCTTTGAGTATTTGCAAAGTAAATGTTAACAGTACTTAAAAAAAAAGTTTAACAACTTACTTTTTAATTCTTTTGGGCTTTCTTACTATATATTTGCACTTGGAATACCAGAATTTCTACTTTTGTTTTATTATTCTATAATCTGTGTGTGCAAACTGCAACCATGTGGGTGGGGACAGATCATATGGGGCTTTCCCCCTTGATTAGCACCCCATGGCTGCCAGTCTGGTCAGAAAGCCCCATATTGCTGTTGGCCCCAACCACATGGTTTCAGTAGTGGAACAAACCACAGCCAAGTGAGAGAGCACCCCTAGCGGTGTGAGTCGTGCTTCTGTATTCACTTTCTGTGGCTGTTAGTGTTGGAGCACTTAGTAAAAGCTCTACTTGTTGATCGTTCCACCTCATGTTCACAGTATCATGAACTCCATCCACAAGTTGCAAATATTATTATATGATATTGTATTGTATAGGTATTGGTTGACCTATGACTTGTGACAGGCCTGCTATACTGTAGTTTCCCTATGGTAGCTGAGGAACTATTCAAAAAGATGAGACTGTGTGTACAATGTTTCAGATATGTGGTGGATTTGAAATATTGTTTCCTTTTTTCATTTGGAACATTATCATATCACCTCTCCTCTTGATTCATCATTGCAAAAGTGCTATGTGTAGTAAAAGTAATTGCTTAGATGTTAAAATAGTGGTGTTATTGTCTCTGCTCCCCCGGGTATTTTGTTGATATTACTTTTCAGGTATAGACTTGTGCCTGGTATACATTGCTTTCTTGGCGAGGCTGGAAACAAGTCTGTAAAATTATGTAATGTCTGAAGCTTTGTGTTCACGATTAATTAGGTTATCATAAAATGTGTTTTGTGTGTGGAATAACTGAGTCATACTCTTTGTGTTTGGCTGCATACTAAGGCTTTCAGACTGTATCTAATTACTGTACACTGTTTTCTTATTAAAATACTTTTCCTTATTGGTTTTTAGAACACAGCATTTAGTGTGTTAGTTTAATAGGATCAAAACTAATGTAGTTGCAGCTATATTGATATTAGTAAATAAATGGTGACTACAGAATTTTTAAAGAGATGTAGTAGGTTTAGCTTCTGTATTGCTAAGTAATGAAAATATTTTATAGTTGTACCCTAGTTGTTGTAGTTTAGATCTACACAATTCCTTCCTTCTGTATGCATTGCAGCTATTCCAAGGCGACATCTTTTGTACTCAGAGGTTTAGGGCGCAATCTTAAACATGTTTGGTAGAATAAAGTCCTACAACTCCCAGCATTCCTTAGCCAACCATGTTGGCTGGGAAATGCTGGAGGTTGTAGGATTTCCCCCCCTGCCTAAACATGCGTAGGATCACACTCTTACTAAATCATGTATAAGATGGATTAACCAAGATAAGATAACCATAAAATGGCTGGCTGTATGTAGAGTTAGATTGGTTTTTCAGAAGGTAACTTTATTGCTTTCTTAGAACAGACCACACTTTCAAAAGGCCACCAAAAAGTACTCATAGGTCTTTCATCTGGAATGTGTTTTAGGATAGCAGCAAATCTTACTGAAAACCAAAGAGAATCTGGATGTACTTGATGTATGTGTGGATTAGAAAAAATGCCAAATACTGAGCTAAACAAGTTGTGGGAGTCTGCTCAGACAAAATAACTTAGGCCAATAACTGAAAAGGTACAGTGCACAATTGCTAGAAAAAAATCAGCTTTCGGCTTTTCTACTCCCTTGAGAATGTCTCTTAGCATTGTTCTGGAAAAAAAGCTGTATTTAGGATCCCATAAAATTCTGGATTTCTGTACCATACTGAATCTGGGGGTATAATTTGGCCTCTAAGAATTTGTAGAACAGGGGCAACAGTCTTACCCCCATGACTAGGGGGTCTACAAATTCTGTCTGGCATTGGTAGCCAGTAATTATATTCTACAGGTCAGCTGTGAAGTCTAATTCCACCATGATACTGCAGCATTTTTAGAATGGATATCAGTTTCTGTCAGATTGAATGAATTTATATGTTAGTAACTCAAGATTTGTCTAGTTAAAGGACCATGTGAAATTACTTTCATTTTAACTTATAAACTGTTACTTCATTCCATCGCTTTTGACAGGTTTCCCCCCTCCTAGCCTTTTAGGTGAATCCCCCCCATATCCCTTCAAATATATAATTTTATTAAAGCCTCAAATATCATACAACATTTACATTTTAGTACAAAACCCCACATTGCAGGGAAAGTATGTTTTTTGATCAATAAGCGTGCAATCCTAAGGGATCGACGCTCTATAGACAGAACCCTCCAATCTTGGAGCCTTCTGTGTATCCTAAGCTCTGCTGGCCTGATAAGTAAGTTTGGCAGCAGAGCAGGCTCTGTCTTTGGCCTGTGTTTCAACCAGAAATTAAAGAGCATGATATATAACTTCAATTCTGGCACAACACAAGCTTAGATTGGTTGGCCAGGACCCTTATGAGAGGCTATGGGCACATTGGGCAGAGCAGATTACCTGTGGTAAGCATGTGAGTGCTTTAGAATGCAAGATATTGGTCAATGAACCAGTATCTTGATTGATGGATTTGGGATCCTTGAGCATTCTGGTAAACTTCTAGAAAATTTGTTTGTGCTATAAAAACTGGAGTAGTCAAGATTCTTTAAATTCTTTGTAAAATGTCAGTCATCATAGTACTTATTGTTCTTTGTGGCCTCTGTGCAGTCCCATATGTGGGTTCTTCCCTTGCACAGAGCTCTGTTCAGGAAACATCTTTATGTATGTTACAGTTTTGGCAGGTGCTCCATCTCCACTTTCCCAGTGCATGCTCTATGGGTGTGTGTGACTTGATGACTTTCAAATTTAGAAAAAGGTTTTTCTCAAAGTAAACATTGAGAAATTAAATACATCTGTAAGCTATAAATTTATCATTTGAATGAAGAACAGAAGAACAGTACTGTCCTGCCCCCTGTAAGAGACACTGGCTCAGTTCCGACAACATATTAAGTAACTGAGGGGTAAATAACGTACTAACCGTGCGTTAGGCAGGAGGAGCTCCACAGATGACACACTGCAGCCGGCACTGCTCGGAACCGGCAAACGCCCTAGCTGCAAGAAACTTGCAGCGGCCATTTTGGTTGCAGCTTCTCCTCCGTGTGTCCCCCAGCCATATCCCAGCATGCACCGTGAGTTCTGCCAGCTGCATAGAGCGGCTGGTTTTTTTGGCTGCTCTAGGCAGCAGAACTCTATTCCAAAACGGAATAGTCCATGGAGAGAGGGGGGGCTGAATTCGGACGACACTTTAAACAATGGGGCTTTGGGCTAAACAATGTTTAGCCCATTGTTTCGCTCCATTGTTTAAAGTGCCTGATTAACGTACTGTCACTTGTGTGTGCGTTGTGTGCTGCCCTCCAGATGACACAATAAGCAACACAATTGACGATTGTTCCCCCCCTCCTCCGTTGCCTAATGTGTCGTCCGAACTGAGCCAATGAGACCTTTACAGTTACAGAAATGTTAGCCAAATTTGAGAAATAGTATCTCTCTTTATACCAGGAGTAGGCAACTTATTTCCCTCCAAGTACTTTGGCCCACAGTTCCCATTAGCCTTAGCCAGCATAGTTAGTGAAGGGAATCGTATGCCAAAACATAGAATCATAGAATAGTAGAGTTGGAAGGGGCCTATAAGGCCATGGAGTCCAACTGCCTGTTCAATGTAGGAATCCTGGCGGGACACGAGTTTTCCATCCCTTCATGCCTTAAACAACCAAAGGTAGAAGAGGTTTAAAACTTCTGTGTATTCTGTAAGACTGCCTAAAATAAAAATAGTTTGGAAAACATATTAGTAGAGAAGAAGGAAATACAACAATACAGAAGTTAAAACAAAATAAAGCACTTGGCCTTGATGGTTTGACTGTTAATCATTATGAAAGCTTTTAAAATAATGTTGATGCATAATCTTACTGAGGCAATGGATGTAATCTTCCACGCAAATACAATGTTTCCAACATGGAATAAGGCAACTGTTAAAGTAATCCCTAAATTGGATAAAGATCTATTATATGTAATATCATGTAGACTAGTTTTCTCACCTAATATTGATTATTAAAATATTTGCTTCCAGATTGGTGGTACTCTTAAGTGCAGTTGCACACAAATATATCAGTTGTATTAAGAGGACAAAAGTTCTCCTGGTTCAAATGTATACAGTTGGAACAACGGAAGCAGGATTGGAAAAAGAAAAATAAGGACTGTAGAGATAATACAAGATTTGAGAAATTAATAGAATCAAGAGAAAAGGAGGGGGAAAATAAAAGTAAAATAGGTATGTTAAGTGAAATTTATAAAGTATTGATAGAGGATGGAGATCAATAGGATTCTCTTAAAAATTATGGGAAGATGATTTAACAAAATAAATTAGTGATTATAACTGGGGGAGGATATGGGAATCAAGAATGTTAAAGTTACTATCAGTAAGGATAAAAGAGAATTATTATAAACTAATTTGGAGGTGGTACTTAACACCAGTAAGATTACATCAGATAGACAAGAAAATTTCGATGTTATGTTGGAGGAGTTGTCAGGAGGTTGGAACATACTTTCATATGTGGTGGACAAGTGAACATGTACAAAAATTCTGGAAAAGAGTTTTTAAAGAAATATGTGAAATAATGGGAAGCAGAGTGGAAGTAAGTCCAAATTTGCCTTTACTTTCAATTTTTGATAAGGCATATGGGAATCAAAATATGAAGGATTTGATTAACAACCTCCTGACACCTGTTAGATTAATGATAGCGAAGAATTGGAAAATACAAGGAAATTATACAATAGAAGAATGGTATAAAGAGATATGGGATATCGCGATTAATGATAAATTAACATGTAACATAGAAGTAAAGAGGGGACTATCTAAGAAGAATGATTTTGAAAATATATGGGGGCCATTTTTAGAGTTTGTTTTAATTAAGGGGAAAGGTTGTACACCTTTAAAAGATTCTTTACAATTTTGGAAGAATGTATAATATAATAGAATAAAAGAAGGTCTCAATGGGTTAGGGGAGCACTGGGGGTTGTCAAGGTTATGTTATATATTATTTGTATGTTTGTCTTATATGTTGAAAATAATAAAAATATTATATAAAAATATATCAGTTAAAATCAAAAGGGTTTCCTATTTAAAGTCAGCTGAAAAGCAATGTCAGCCAGTGGGACTTATAGTTAGTGCAACAGGGAGGTTGTGGTAGCAGTCAGAAAGTACCTGAAATGCTTGTTTCTGGAATGGGGCAGGTTAGCGGAAGTTCCACCTGACCTCAAGTACATTTGGTAAAGGGACTATTCAAGGACACTCACTGCTAGCTCTTCCATTTGTTGCTAGTTTTCAGAGCCACAGGCTATGATAGTTAAGGAAAACTATGCCATAAATTGAGTAACTTGTAAAGTTAGCCTTTATGTGGATGACAGCACTCTGATACAGATCGGTGCACTCATTATTTGAATTAGGAAAAAATATTAACAATTTGCTATGGTTTAGCAGGTCTTAAGATGTGTAAAGCTAAAACAGAAATAATGGAAGTAAATCTGAAAGCAGAAATGAAATGATATATTGACCCCGTTCACATGTAATGGTAATCCTGGGTTATTGTGAATGAGACAATGTGCTTGTGAACAAATGCTGTCCATTTGTGTGTGCTGCCGAAGTGCTTACACTGCAAGCAGGAGTGGATAAGTGAACCATGGACCTGATGTTAGATCAATAAGCATTGTTTCCTTAGTCTTTCCCCTTTGGAGGTTCCGTTCAATTGCTAGCACAGAGATCTTCACTAAAGTTGCTCTGCCAGCATGTTCCTCCCTCATATGAAGGAGCCATGGTCTAGCATGTGGTTCATTATGCTGAATATCAGCCAAATGTTCCTTATATGTTTTCAAGAGAGGTCTTCCAATGTAAAAATAATTACTTTACAAACCCTCATAACCGTACACTCCCCCTTACCTTCCACGCAGATAGGGCATTCTCATGTTGAGCATTTGTTATCATACAGCCAAGACATCACAAGATGTTATTTCAATGTTACCGGGGCAGTGCAAACAACATTAGCCTTGATGTTACGGCGATCAGGGATATTTTGGGCTGCCCACACAAACTACCAGACACAAATGGAATGTTCAGAACAGACATATACCTCACACTCCTAACTGCTGAAACTAATAACCTATAACCATTAACTTCTGCCAGTTTTACTCCCTTTTGTTTTGGTTAATTGGAATCATGTTCTTTACCACCTGTCTTTTCACTAGCACAGGTTGGTGCAAAATTACAATTCAGTGATAATATCCCAGGGGCACCCCATTTTTAATTTTTTTATTCCCCCCCATTTTTAAATATATATATATATATATATATATATATATATACATGGATTTGTATGAAATGCATACAACTTTCTAGAAATTATACATGGTCTGCAACAAAAGTGGACCAAATATCCATATAAGTATCCATTTGAAAATGACGTCTATATGCAACTCTCCCAAATATTGAAAGTGTTGTAAGGTCCTCAATCCATTGCATTAAAGGAGGTGAGTGTTTATCCTTCCAATGTTGTAATATTAGTCTTTTAGCTGTCAAAAAGGTGCAGAGAATCTATTTATGCCGACCATTTGTTAATTTCCATGAAGCAGGTAAATAATTTTAAAGAGCGTGTACATCAGTGAATATCAAAGACTGTACCAATACAACTTTTTTCTGTGTGTAATAACCTCCCCACAAAAAGAAGTAACTACTGAACTTCACCAAAACATATGTTTAAAAGAAGCATTAGCAGTATGCACTGCCAGCAATTAGCTGAAGTAGGCAATTCCTTATGAAAGAAATATTGTGCTGTCAAATAGGGTTTTGCTGAGTAAGACACAACCTAAGATCTGTAGACGCGAAAGCATCGATCCACTGATTAGACATTTTGTGGTGGTGCCCACAGCAGTATCTCAAATTCCCAAAATGTGCCTACTGGTCAGAAAAGGTTGGGAATCCCTGAAAAAGGCAAAGCCTTCAAAGGAGAAAGATCAAGGAGGCAATGGTCATTGATCAGCTGAAACCCGATATCAATGTGAAAGATGAGATGAAACAAACCATGATGTGGTTTAATTGGCTGTGGAATACAGATTATTAATCTTCGTTCCCCCCCCCCTTTGAGGCTTGGTCTGTTCCTAATTGGTTCTGGTGTGGTTTATAAGTGGTGTTGTAACATGTTCTTACTTGTGCCTGAGGCTGGCGTTTTATGCTGAAATGTTTCACATTTTTAAAATCTGTTTCTAATTTCTTAAAAATCTATAAATTTATTAACTGGATGTGCTATCGTTGGTTGTTGATTTTGGTTTTAAAGTGTAAATTGTAATTAATGTGGGTTTGGATGTTTCATACCACTTTATAAGGGCAATGTGCCCTGAAAGAACAGTTAAAAGATCTTTTAAATAACACACTATGTGAAAATTAAAGTAGAAAAGACCGTGTGGAAACGCATTCTTAAACTGGCAGTTTTCGATTGATGATAGGAAAACAAATGTATCTAAATTTGAGCATACGTTTTCTTTATTTTCTTTATATGATTTTTGAATTTTCTATGTCTTGTAAAGCAAATACATTTTTATGAAAACAAAAAAGAAAGTTTTTTCTGCAGTTTGAGTATTTTAAAGTTCTGTTCCAAGTGTTAGTCTGATAATGCAAACCTGTGCATGTCTACTTTGAAGTAAGCCCCTTGAGTGCAGTGAGACTTTCTCTCTCTGTGTCATTTGTATGCATGCAGCACCTGTTGAAATCTCCTCTCCATCACAACAGTACAGTGACCAGATACAAAACAGAGGCAGGATTCCAGCAGCTTTAACTGTTGTGATGGAGAGGGGATTTCACCAGGTGCTGCATGCATACAAATGACACCTGCTGAAACTCCCTTTTGTGTACAACTGTTAAAGATACAGGAGCCCTGTCCTCTACTCAAGTCTTTAAAAGGCAATGTGATGAGCAGCTTTACCTGTATGAGAGGTGGTTTCTTAATTTCAGCTCCCACAGGTATTTCTTAATACTCACAAGATTTTAAAAGAATAATTAAATGTTGACAAATTGACTTTTACATTTTACTGCATGATCAATACTGTTCTAAGAATAAAAAGAGCTAAATTGGCATTAATATATTAGTAAAATATAAAGGATGCATTGGGAAATGTTAATTTCTGCTAGTAAACTGTATTGCAGATCAAGATCCTAACATTCTGTATTAAAATGGAATATAGCTTTGAGGTAAAGAAAACAGGAAACATGATGCTATATGGAAGAAAATTAACAATTGATTTGACTATTTCTTTCCATAGCCACGAGCTGATCCCATTCCAATATGTAGCTTCTGTTTGGGGACAAAAGAATCAAACCGTGAGAAGAAGCCAGAAGAACTTCTCTCCTGCGCTGACTGTGGCAGCAGTGGTAAGTCTTTCAATCTGGCCAAACTAGAGAGGTGTGTCTGTGTGCGCTTGCAAACTAATGGTGCTGTATGGGCACCTAGGAAGAGCTTCAGTTTACAGAAGGAGAGATGCACTCATAGAAAGGTGTGTATTTTTGTGAGTGGAAGGGTTCCTTCCATGGGCACAACAGAAGCTCTTTCCATTCATGAAATGAAAAGTCTAGATTCAATTAAATTCTACTGTTTTGGAGCATTCACTAGTGTAATAAAATAAAATAAATAATGTAATATGTGGTTTACAGCTACATCTGCTGGAGGAGATTGAGATTTCAGTGACGTTTACACTCAGTTCAGAACTACCACAAATATACAGAAAATGTTAAGTCAATAATTTAAATACATTCTGATCGGTTTAACTTTGCCATCCTGGATATTTTGACACTGAGGAGCTAACTACAAGTGACACACAAAGATATGCAAGAGGGCCTCAACACTTTGGATTAATGCATTCATGAATGAATGGATAAGAAAAGCAGTTTTAGAATGGGGGAATTTGGAGTGGCGAAGCAGCAGATTGTGTGTTTAGCCTTGTCTCCATATGAAAGCCACATCTCCCCCCCCCCCCCAAGTGGGGTTCAAAATATGTTTCCTAAACAGGTAATTAAAGTTACATAAAATTGCAATAAAATGTTTATTTCTTTCCCAGTATTTCTAATCTATACCAGAATATATACTATTGATAATACTGTGTAAAGGTCTCTGCCTCTATGGGCAATATCCAACAGGGTGTATGCCCCCACTTATTCCGTTGTCCCCCGACAGTTCTGTTGCACAAGCGGCAGGACCTACCACTTGCACAACAGAGATTTAATGTTTTCTAGAGGAGATCTCGAAATGAGCAACCTCCACTGACCTGTACCTTTCCAGAAATAAAGTGCCAAATCTCCATTCCACAAGCGGTGGGTGCTGCTTGTGGAAGAGAATTGGTAGCCACCAGGAAGAGGCGTGTTCTTTCTGGTAAGCATTTACCAAACAGGCTAGATGCAATTGCCTTAGAGTGGGCCTTAGAGACAGTTGAGCCTTCAGTGGGCAGGACATTGCCAGCTATATCTAACATTTGAAGGGACCCACACACGCCCCTTTGAGGTGTCAAAGACTATTCCCCACTTGTCTGGACAACTTGTGGGATTAAAATCTCCAGGAATGGAATTCCAGCCTTCTTAACTTGTGTTCTGATTGAGGGGGCAGTGAGAGATTTATGGTACCTTCTTTCGCTCCCTAAATGACACCTATCCACAGAATGAGAGAAAGAAGTCGATGTTACCAATTTAAAACTAGCTTCAAGATTGTAATTGAGTATAATGAAAGGAGACTGAAATGATCAGTGATTTTTAATATGCAATATCAATTCTGATTCATACTCACCCCCTCATATTAACAGTGCCTGACTATAAATGCAGAAAGGGTGAATAGAACTACAGGAAGATCACAAATGTGTGTTCTTTGCTTGTTGTTATGTGTTGAAATGCACATGGAGTGATAAGATGCAACTAAGAGGTGCTGTGTGGTTACTGGTATAGCAGTAGAGATGGCTAATTTTATTTATTTTAAATATGCTCTTGTGTTATAGGACTCTCAGTTGTCAAAACTCATATACTTCACAAAGCCGCCTTGAGTCCCAGTATTGGGAAAAAGGTGGAATAATAATAATAATAATAATAATAATAATAATAATAATAGAACATTCATTGCAGTATTCTAAATTATGCTCTTCAGCCAAAAAGAGACTCCTAGACTGGCTTACCAAGATTAACAATGAGACAATCCCTGCCCTGAGGCTTACGATTTAAAAGACTTGACACAAAAGGAAAAAGGATTGGAAGGGAGAAGGGGAAAAAAGTAAAACTCAGGCACCAGTTATTAGTTTCAGTTTTTTTTTTTATAGTTGTTCTTTCTGGCAGGGAGGGGTGAAGTGAGCTCCCTGCAGCTGTTCCCTCTCTGGGTGATGTATGAATCCAAGTTAGTTTCCCCCTTGCCCTTTGTTCTCTGGTAGTTGAAAGGCTACTTTCCCATTTTTTATTGTCTATTTAAATACAACGCATGCATGTGATTGGAAATGTGTCTTATCTATGTAAACTTGGCAAACATAGTTATTTTTGCTGTTTGTAGCCTGTGAAGTAGCCATAAACTTCGGAATGAAATGGGTTTGCAGACCTTAAAGGATCTAAGAGTGAAAACTTTGGAAAGAGCAAGACATGCTTTGCCTCTGTACTACATTGCTTAATGTCATCTTGAGATGGGATCCATCCAAGGGATTGGAAAAGCCTTGGCCATGAAGATGTCTTTGTGTCAGTTATGTAGCACATGGGCCTCACAGTCCTTATTCTATGCATCATTATAATTGCTCTGTGGGAAACAGAGCTGCCCAATGATGCACTTGGTCTCACATTTGCCTGGTAGATTCACCTGGCTTCACAATTCATCTATGAAAATAAAATTTGATTTGATATCTATTAAATCTGTGTAAGATGTTCTTTGGTTGTTATGCTCTGACTTTCTAAAAATATGGCTTTTCATCATTAGTGTTTAATGGAATCAGCTTTATTATTTTGCATGGTAACAATTGATTGACAGTTCCAAGGGACGTCAGAATTGGAGGCTGCAGCTTTCATAGTTCAACTTCAGTTTGAATTAACACTGATGCATTCTCTCTGCCTCATCAAAGATAAATTATATTTAATTAGTTACTTAGATGTATTTAACTATAGAATATGAAATGTTGTGATTGGCAGTCAAATTGCCAAATGGCTAAATCTTAGTTAAATATGTAATTATCTTCATGCTGTTCAGAGGTCTACCATAAACATGACTTTTGGGCTTAGTACTGTATTGAAGAGTAAGTTCTTAATTGTGCAAATTTTGTGTATGTGGCAAAATTATATTTTCTAATAGGATCCAGTTAGGGATTACTCATTCCTGAGTAATGAGGGCATAAATGTTCCAGGTCATTCAAACTGGGATTGAATAGAACTTGTAAACGAACCTACAGAAGTATGCACCTGGTTAAGAAGGTTAAGGGCTGAAGGGGAAAATCCATATATTAAAAGCATTTGGAGAGGGACAGAATGTATAATTATTTATATGCTGTTGCTAGAAAACCCAAAGCTGAGATGGGAGAGCTTGGAGTAGTTGGTGTCTCCCTCTCCTGCTCTAGAAGAAGTCCACAACTACATAAGGAGGTACTGGTCCTTTGAGCTGGCCAGATCCTGCAGTTTGCGGGTGGGTAACTTTCAAATTGATTCTCTTGACTTGGAATAGTGTTAGGCTGGTGCTGAGGTCTTATTGCTTTAACTCCATGATCGCTAGCCTCGGTACTGAAACCTAGCTACAGGTCTCTGGAACCACACCTTCAGTCCTGTCCAGGGTGCTGACTGTGCCCTCTCATCAGGTCACCTCCAACTCACAGCTTTGCCTCCTGCCATCTTCTCTGGCCATTGCCTTCCTGTGATGGTGAGGTCCATAATAGATGAGGATGTTCTCTGACCGCTGCTAATTTCCCCAACTTCTCCACACAGCTCTGAACATAGTTTGTTTTGTTATTTCTCTCCCACTAGCCTCTCAGTTTGAAGACTCCCTATGTAGGTTCCCAGGTTTCTCTAGATACCCCCCATTTCTCTTCCACATTGGATTTTTTTGCAATTGTGCCTTTAAAACCTTTTAAGACATTTCCACCCATCATGAACACCTTTCTCCTTGAGGATTCCTATGTGGGATCCCACCCAATATTTCTTTAAACTTGTTGAAATCAGCTTTCCTAAACTTCAGGGTGCACATCTGACTATAAAGAGATTCCCCTTTCTTCAGTATCATAATTCCAAAGATGACATGGACACTTCCATTCAAGGTTTCTTCTGCTTTTACTTTGTGAAGTAGTTCATCCCTATTGGTGAGGATCAGGTGTAGGACTGCTGTTCCTCGTGTCTTTTCTTGCTAGATAATGAAATTAACAGTAATTCAGGAATTTATTAGACATTTCATTCTTAATAGAGTTTGATGAAAGTTTGGCAATCCGATCTTGGAAGGCATCATCAAAGTCTTCTGTCTAGCATGGCAGACTGTAGCAGACTCCCACATTGATATGGCTATTATTTCTTTCTCCTTTTATTTGTACTCATACACTCTCAACTGACCTTCCATGCTCAGATTCATGGTTTTTTTCACAGGTGCGTACATCCTTTCAATCAAATGTGGGGAACCTGTTGTCCTCCAGATTTTGTTGGACTCCATCTCCTATCAGCTCCAGCCAGCATCATCAGTGGTCAGGTGTGATGAGAGTTGCAGTCCCAGCAACACCTGGAGGGGCACAGTTTCCCACCCATGCTTTACATATAATGCTACTCCTTCATTTTTTCCAGTCTGTTTCTTTTGAATGAGTTTTACTCTTCAGTTCCTACCTTCCAGTCAAAAGTCTCATCCTCCACCCCCCAGGTTTCAGTATCTCCCTTTATAAAGGTTTTAAGTTCATCTTGTTTATTTCTCATACTCTTTGCGTTGATGTGGAGCAGCCTTCCCTAACGTCCAGGTGTTTTGGATGCCAACTCCCAGCATGCCTGACCATTGTCCATGCTGGCTAGGGCTGATGAGAGTAGAAGTCTAAAATATTTGGAGGGCACCAGGTTAGGGAGGGCTGCTGTAGAGTCACAGGAAAACATAGGTTGTGCACTTTGACTGTTTCCCTACCATTTTCCTTGAAGATTAGTGGGCATCCTCAATGTCTTCCCAGCTTCACTTATGGTGCTATTCCTAGTATTTGACACCATGTTGTCTTCTGCATATTATCACCTTCCCCTGCAAGATTTGGTTTAAAGCCCTCCTGATCAGGTTTGTGAAACTCCTGGCAAACATTCCAATCCAAGTGAGGTGTAACCCATATGCTGCCAAAAATCCTTTCTTATGGAAGCACAGATCATGGTCCAAAGAAACCAAACATTTCCCGACAGCACTATCTGTGTAGTCTGTCATTTCCAGTATTCTTTTCCTAGGCCACCGACGTCTAAAGGAAAGACTGATGAAAATACCACCTCCCTACTTGGAGTCTTAAGAACTGTGCCTTGCATTATTATGTGTTACCATGTGGATCAGTAGGGATAATGGTCAGTGGGTTTGATTAGTCTTGGCAAAGCTCTCTATCATATTCTAGATACAGGCATAGGGATATAACAAACCTCCTGGAGTCTGGGGTTGCTGTCCTTTCAGAGTCTATAAGCGTTGTCCTTGAGGAGGCCTTGGAATCAATTGCATTGCTCTAATGTCACAGTGTGCAGTGAAGAAACTTGATGGAATGGAGAGAATCCATGGGATACAGTTATCCCTGGAAACAAATCATAAAGAAACATATAGACTAATAAACTTAGGGTGACCATATTTTGGAAACCAAAAAGGAAGACAACATGGCTGGCCCACAAGGGGGCATGCCCACCAACATGTCCAGCCTCCAAGGGGGCGGGCCTAGCCCCCAAGGGGGCGGGACCACCTGAACATGGCCTTGGTTACATGCCTGATTTTACAGCACACAATTAAGACAAACCTGTTCTACATAACATCTTAATGTTAAAATCACTGAAATAAAGAACAGTGAGACATTCAATGTATCTGAAATTCACTCACTTCTACTTTTGCAGCTTTTGCTGTGCTTTGAAGCTTTTGCTATACTATGTGTGATACAGTCTTCCCTACTGGATGACCATAGTCTCACCTTTCCTAACATTTAACACTCTTTCCCCATCACCTTTCTCATATCCATACTCACGGATTCAGCATACTGCTACCACTGAACAAACGAAACAGTTGTCAAGTGCAGAAAATTCTAGTAAAACAAACTAACAACCTAGCATTCAGAAAGAATATAAAATACTATTACCCTGCAAACATTAGCTACGGAACAAGGCTTGTTGCAGTCACTTCTCACTAGCACCTCTAAACTTGTTTCAACTTCTGGTTTATCAATGAGAAGCTAATCTAAAAATTTGTCAATATACCTCTGGTTCTTTAGCCGTGTAAACAAGACCATGGTCAGTAGCAATACAAAGAAAGGCCAGAACAGATGCCCATTATCACAATGCCAGACAAGAATCTTTCCCTCTTTTTATCCAAATATCTCCTGAATTTACACTGCCTCCGTGTGCCCAAAGAAACCTCAGAAATAAGTCCCATTGATTTCAATAAAGCTTACTCCCAGGTAGATGAATATAGGATTGCAACTTCCTCACATCTGTTCACCTTACTCTAGCAAGTGCAAGTCCTGACAAGGAAAACTATGCACTCACTAGAACCTAGTCTTGTGGATCGTGCAATGAGCAGGTGCTCTCAAGAAAGATGCTTTCAATGCCTAGGAGATCCAGACGCACTCAGGCAAGTCAAGAAAAGCCATACTATGCACTCACATATTATCTGTCTGGGACAGAACAATTCTGGAACAAGACAACACTTTGCAATCAACTAGCTGTAACAGTCATAAACAAAAAGAAAAACATAACTACCTCATTGACATAGCAATACCTAATGACAAAAATGTTGCAGAAAAGGAAGAGGAAAAGAGAGAAAAATATACACCACAGGCTATGGAAGTTAAAGAACTATGGCAACAGGAAAATAATAATAATAATAATAATAATAATAATAATAATAATAATAATTTATTTCTTACTCGCCTTTCCGTCTGGATCGAGGCGGGGAACAACAACATGATAAAATACCTAAAACTGATTAAAACATGACACATTTTATTAAAACTGCATAAAAAATCCTAAAACATCCTAAAAATTATTCTGTTAGTCACTTCAGTCACTGACATCACATTAATTATAATTTATTTATTACAGAAAACCTTCAGAAACTAGGCCTACCAAAATACATTTGCACCAACATCCAGAAAGCAGTCATACTTAAAACACGTTCAGTAGTCAGGAAATTTCTGAATCAGTAAAATACAGCATGACTTGGCGAGGCCCATCATGTTCATCTTTAAAAACCACCATGAGCTAGAAAAGAGAGATAATAATAATAATAATAACAACAACAAAAACAACAATGCCAACCCTGTTAATCTTTTTTAAAGGGTTTTTAAGAAGGATGAACAATTATCAGCAATTCTGACAAAATATACATCATGCCAATTATATCAAAGCAAATTGGAGACGAAGGTCTATGGGTCAAAATGCATTATTAAAAAACGAATTTCTATCTTCTAGCACCAGCTAGTGATCCACTTCTTTCTTTGCACTATGGAGCAAGTAGGTACAAATAACTCAAGCAAGTGAGCCAAACCACATACCACAGAGGATGGCTAAAAACAACTATCTATGTTGGGAAAGAATTTCGTTCATGACTCTTAAGTCCTGATCCCAAGTATGACGTCCCAGCAAAGGTTTTAGGAAATCTCTCTCATTTTGGCATAGGTTGAGATATTTTGCTGGTCAGAATTTTCATCAGTAGAACTCCAATGGAAATACCTTAATGGGAGACTTGCCAGTGAGATACTGTGGCAAGGCAGTGGTAAAGTTCCACTCTCCCTTCAAAAACCCTGGAGTGATGTTGTGCAGCCTAGGCCATGCATATTTACTCAGAATTAAGTCTCACAGAGTTCAATGGGATTTCCTCCAAGGGTTCCAACTAAGTGTACATAGGATTGCTGCCACTTCTTGTTATCACCACTCAACCCCAGTTTCCATTTGCAAAAGAATATTAATGACTCCCATTCCAGACAGAAGATTCCTGACATGTGAGACTAATAGTGCAAAAGGATGCGTTGGCAGAGGTTAACATTTCAATAGGACAGTTGGGCTGCAATCCAATTATACTTTCCTGGGCGTAAGCCTCACTGAACATAGGTGGGACTTACATCTGAGTAAACATACATAGGATGGTACTGTTAAAACATCTGAATCAGCAGGACATACAAATGCTTAGTTTCAACAGTATTGCGCCCACAGTATTTAATGGGAAGTAAAAGTTTTAAATCCCTCTACACTTCCAATTAGGAACTAAACTTCTTTTTCCAAGTGTTTCCCCTTTCCTTCTGTTCCCCAAAACAGGTGTGCCCCTTATTCACAAATTTTCTAAATCCAGGGCTTGGGCAACAAAACCAAACTATTATGGCTACTTATTTTAGGAGATACAGAGCCCAGGTCTCTTTCCTACCATTTTCCTTGCTCCTCGGACTCCCCTCCTCCTCTTTTTGCTAAGCCCTATTCAGTCAGGCCAGCCTAGTTTCAAAATGCATTGGACGTCGGCCTCCTCTTCCTCCCACAAGAAGCACCCACCCACCCACTCACCCACTCACTCACCCCTTGCTCTTTCAGAAAGCCCTTACAATGAGGTGTGTGAGGGGGACAGATGAGTGTGCGTGCGTGCAAGCAGGCACAAGCAGCACCAGCCGTATTTCCCCAGGCCTATGAAGTTAAGGTCATGGCAGCTCTGTTTTTACTATATCTGTGGTTGAAAACTACGGCAGCCATAAAGGGCCGATCCTCTTTATGGCCACTGTAGCTTGCGGCCATAGATATAGATATAGAAAAAATTGAGAGCTGCCAAGACCTTAACTTCATAGGCCCTTTGGGTGAGGAGGGTGGAAACAATCCAGATTTTTCTTCAAATTTCACAAATCTCCCCTCCCGGATTTGTTAGCAAAAATCCTAACAAATCTGTTTCCCCCCCCTGTCATTTGGTCACTCTAAATTAGGTAACGTAAGAGAACACTCTTAAAAAGGGCATGGAATCCAATAAATTAGTTAATATAACAAACGTCTTCACAGAATTACTGTAGATAGTAATACAAAATCCAAATAGTAATATTGTACTTGGGACATTCTGTCTTCTTCTTAACCAAACCACTGAGAGTGCTTTTGAGATGAAAGAAAAATAGCACTGGAGTTCATCCTAAGTTGCACCCAAGACATGGGCTCAATTCGAACGACATATTAGGCAACGGAGGGGTAAATAACATACTGACCGTGCATTAGGCAGGAGGAGCTTCACAGACGACATGCTGCAGCCAGCACTGCTTGGCACCGGCAAACGCACTGGCTGCTATGAACTTGCGGTGGCCATTTTGGTTGCAGCTTCTCCTCCCTGTGTCTTCCAGCCGTATCCCAGCAGGCACCGTGAGTTCTGCCAGCTGCATAGAGCGGCTGGGTTTTTTTGGCTGCTCTAGGCAGCAGAACTCTATTCCGAAACAGAATAGTCCACGGGGGGGGGGGGGCTGAATTCGGACGACACTTTAAACAACGGGACTTCGGGCTAAACAACGTGCAAGCCCGGTGTTTTGCTCTGTTGTTTAAAGTGCCTGATTAACATACTGTCACTTGTGTGTGCGTTGTGTGCTGCCCTCCAGACGACACAATAAGCAACACAACTGATGATTGTTCCCCCCCTCCTCTGTTGCCTAATGTGTCGTCTGAATTGAGCCATGGTGTAAGATGTAAGTGCTGCCAAACAGATTAGGAACAGTGGCCACAGCGCTATCAAATTTAACATATATGTCAGTGAAAAGTTCAGCACAGTTACATTTAATTTGGGGAAGTATAACTGAAAAGGTGCAGAACACACAATAAGGAGTTGAAGAAGCTGCAGTGGTTTTGTAATAATCTTTGGCCTAATTCCTAGCACACTGTGTTTCTATTGCATCTGCAGACAACGGAGAACAGTGGCATTTTGGATGCACAGGATAGTTCTAAGAACTAATTTTATATGTGCTAGGTTCCATTTTCCTTTTCCATTTCATAAAAGTTCCATAGGAATAGAAGATGAAGAATTGGGAAAAGTCCTTGCCTCCCTCTGCTTCCAGACACAAATACTGCCATTGAATAATGTGTCGAGTTCAATCCCACCCCCCTGCCCCCCCCTTCCACACATAGATCACAGGTATGTTAGTCTTTACATCGGTGAAGTTTGTGTTGGTTGGAATGTGGGACAAACCTGAGCAGTGTTATTACATGCGCTAGGACGACTGGAAAGCTAAAGAAATACAAGGAGAGATTAGCTTTCCATAGGAAAAAGTGACCATATGATCTGGAAAATGGAAAAAAATAAAGAACAGTGCTTAATATTTACTGGACAGAGTGCTTTGTGGTTATGTGATGAGAAGAATGGATCAAAATGAACAAAAGGATATATTTTCAAAGGCAACTGTCGTTTTTAAAGGGTTGGATCCAGATTTACGCTGGATCAACTGTGCTGATGGCAATGGACTTCCCTGCCCCCTCTTTCCCATGGCAGCCCTTCCAGACCCTTGAAAATGTTGCACAGAAAGACCCTGTTCAATGAGAAGAGTTGTGGTGTGGGGCGGGGAGAGGGATCCCTGCAAATCAGGCAGAGGGACTCTTCCTTTCGCAGAAGTTCCTTTCCTCTTACAGAAGGCAGATCCTGGATCCAGCCCAAAACTTTTTTCAAATAAATAGGTCAAATATGTTTGTGAGCTTTGCTATGCATGCAGTATGAATAACTGAACACACATTTGCTGGATTGTACGATAACAAAATAGTTTAAGCAACTGCCACTCATCCTGTCCATGGGATGGAAGAGAAGTGATCTCATAATAGCCACCACTGGTGCAATTCTACTGTGAGAAGAAGATGTCATGGAGCTTCAGCTGTTCTAGAATACTCAAACCTCATGAATAAATGTTGCCTGTTTGTAGGACACCCATCCTGTTTGAAATTTTGTCTCGAGTTGACGACAAATGTGAAGGCCTTAAGGTGGCAGTGTATTGAATGCAAGACATGCAGCGCTTGTAGAATCCAAGGCAAAAATGCAGTAAGTTTTATTCTTTTATTATAGTGCAATGTACAGTATAATGTTCAGTCTACTTTTATAGGGTCAATTCAATCAAATGTATTGTTGAAAGCTGCCTTGTGAGGGCTTTTGCCCTGAAAGGTGGCCCAGGAATGTTTTCAATCAATCAATCATAAATAAATAATATAGACCTGACCCAATAGGAACTCTTTTAAAATGGGTGGAAATAATGGCATGGGATTATTTGGGTTGAAATGTATTTTTTTATTATATTTAAGGTATTTATATACCATCCTTCACACAAATATATCAGGACTCTCCACAATAAGAATTTTAATAAAATACAATTATATAATTAAAGTAGTACAAAAAAAAACATTGTAAAACGAAAGTGCTTTCCAGATTCATCATGACATCAAAACCAAGTCAGACAGTGTTTAATCATGAAAATACAAAGTGGTGATGTACAATTATTTTGTGTCTTTCCCCCATCCCACACCCTATTTCAATTTCAGGATAATATGCTTTTCTGTGATTCTTGCGATAGAGGATTCCACATGGAGTGCTGTGATCCACCGCTTTCCCGAATGCCAAAAGGTGATCTTTGAAAATCCCTTGAAATGCGTATGACCTAATGCTTTCTTTTCTTGCACTGTCTGTATGCATCTCGCTTTTCAGTGCAGTGTCTCTAAACATGGATCCAACCCATTATTTTTAATGTATTATTTATTGCTTATATATAACACATTCAAAGTGTAGGAGTGCTGTTATAAGCCATTTTTGTCCTTGGTTGTGTTTGGACATCATGCTAAACTATAGTTTAGTGCAGCCTTTCCCAAACTGGTATCCTTTAGGTTGGCCACAGCATAACTCCCATCATGCCCTGCCAACATGATGGCTGGGCATGATGGGATGTATGCTCATTAAGATGGTTATGAGACTCTATCCCTATTCAGCCATTCTCATCCTTTGTGAGCTCTACCCATGAGGAAGTGGGGATGACCTCACTAACTCCACCTCCTCCCTCATCATTCTCCTTGCTTTCTGCATGTGGACGGCAACTGTAGAGGACAGTCTCCTTTGTCTGTGGAAGTTCTCCCCGAGATTTTAGAAACCTGATTATTGAAATGAAATCATGACTTATAATCCCATTTATCATAGAGATATACTTGAAAGAAAGCAGATTCAAATACTTTGAGGAGAGGGTAGGATTGTTAATACTTCAATTATAAATTTCCTTTTTAACAAACAGAGGAATTCAGTGATACAAGGACCTGTCAGCTTAAGTCCAGAGTTAAGACTATCTTATGTTGGCACAAAGCCAAACTCCACAAAGCCAGAAAATTGGAAGCTATGGCTTATCTGTTGACTGGTGGGCCTCAAGAGCAGAGATGATGTTGTGCAACGTCACAAATTCTGCTTGCAGCCAAGATGCCCCACATTGTCCTGGTCCTGTATGGTCTTATGATGTATCTAGCCTTACTGCTAGTAGAGGGCTCCCTCTCACTGCTTAAGCCATCCTGCCAACTACTGAAATAAGCAACAAGCTGGCATGGGTCAGCTAGCAAAACAGTAAGGCTCAGATGCTTCAAAAGGCAATGCAGGACAAAGTAGGGTATCTAATCCCAGGCATTCTATCCTTCCTAATAATAATAATAATAAATTTATTTCTTACCCGCCTCTCTGTTTGGATTGAGGCGGGGAACAACAGTAAATATAAAACACGATAAAATACATAAAACTGATTAAAAACATGGCAAACATTATTAAAAGAGCAATAAAACATCATAAAAACATCCTAATAATAATAAATTTATCCCATCTATATTTGGGCCTGAAAGACCAAGGAAAAGCATGGGCGCGTAGACAGTAAGTTACAAGCAAGCACAATTTCTGACATTGCATGGCATCATCACTAATCACGGGACACATCAGCATTGGAAGCTAAGGCTGATGTCTTAGCTTCCCATTTCCTGGCTTTGTGGAGCTTGAGATAACATGAGATAGCCTTAACTCTTGTCTAATTGGCAGATTTTTAGATAATTGAATATATTTAAATATTGGAGATCACTGAGAGTTCCAAATAGGAATAGGAAGTTGAGGCTGAACGATTTGATGACCGGAGAGAAATGTAAAGAACAACCTGTATATATTGTAATTTTTTATTTATAAATAAAGCCTTTCTTTAAGAAGTGACTGTGTTTACAAAAGTTATACTTGAATGATGACACAAACTGGAAGCCAATGTGGCTGATGCAAAATTAGAATAATCTGGTCTGAGAGGCAGCTCCAGTTAACACACTCTTGCTGTTGCATTCTGGGGCAGTTCTAGATCCTAACCACTGTTCAGAGCCAAACCCATACTTGACATTAGGCTAATATGTATGTTGCCAGGGCTTATGTCAAATTGCCAAAACTTCTCCTTTGTGGTCCCTGTGTAGGCAAGCGTGTTCTGTGCCTGCACAGAATGAGAGTTTACTTGGAATATTTATTCCCTGTCTACTAACCACAGTTCTCAAGGCAGCTTACAACATATTTTAAATACAATAAAATAGGCAATTGGAATGTTAGACTCCTTAGGTGGGGATTCGTCAATAATCCCCTGTAATGCTAGGATCTTGACAACAAGGCACAGGGATGATTAAAGAGGGGCAAAGGTCTTTGCAAACTTCCTTCTGATCCTCAGACATTCCAGCTGTCACTGTGCTGATGATTCTCTGGGCCACAGCAGATCTCATAGGAAATAACCCAGTCTGGAAATGGCTGCCAAATCAGCCAGATGTTAGTCACACACAGAATTAGTCTCTTACCCAGGCTGCTGCTGCTGTGCCTGTTTCTTGCAGCTCCTGGCAGCAGATGCAAGAGTCACTGCAGTGGCAGCAGGGAGTGGGGAGACAAAGGTGTTTATAAGCCTTCCCCCAGTCCTTAGATGCTCCAGTGCGACCCGACTGTTCATTAGGAAAAGTATATACCGTATTTCACCGAATCTAAGACACCATCGAGTCTAAGACACACCTTAATTTTAGGGCCACCGTCAGGAAAAAAGTGTTGCATCGATTCTAAGACGCACCCCATTTTCAGACACCTAATATTGGGGATCAGTACATCTTAGAATCGAAAAAATAAGTTAGGGCTGTGCATGCCCCGCCTCAATCCACCACCCAGGGACCTGCTGGGCTGGGCGGGCCCGGCCACGATTCTCCCTCCTCCCTTCCCCACTCATCGCCAGCGCTGCCCTGGTCTGCATTGCCAGCGCTGCCCCGGTCCTCGCCTCCAGCGCCACTTGCAGCGGCCTCCCCGACCTGGAAATGTGTTGTTACTACAAAGGAGGCCACGATCCTGCGAGAGATCTCGTAAGATCGTGGCTTACTTTGTAGTAACGCTGCATTTCCAGGCTGGGGTGCAAGCAGCGCTGGAGGCGAGGACCAGGGCAGCGATGAAAGTGAGTCGGGAAGGCTGTTCCTTGTGCCGCTGGCGGCAAGGACCATGGCAGCGCTGGAGGCCAAGGAGGTTGGTGCCAGTGGCGCGGAGGCGAGTAGGGAAGGCTGAGTCGCTGGGGGAGGCATGCAGAGCACCTTTGTGAAGGCGCTGGGGGTGAGGGGGTGGGGGGTATATCTTTCGGCGATTCTTAGACCCCATCAATTCTAAGACGCACTCCATTTTTACAGATGTAAATATGGGGGGAAAAGTGCATCTTAGAATCGAGAAAATATGGTAGTTAAAGCCTGAAAGCTGGTGCTCTTGCTTGTTCACCTCAGGGGAATCTTTTTGAGATATGCATATGTCTCAAGGGGATTTCCCCCTTTCTCCTTCTGAAGAGAACGGCACCCTGATATGAGTAACTCTTCCATTGGACTCTGTTGACAGGGCTAATTAAGCAGACTTCTTGTTTCCTTCAGCAGTGGAAGTACCCTTCCAGTACTTGTTCCACCTTTGACAGAATAAATAGCAAGGTGTTTTTTTTCCTTGCTCTGTAACAGAGTAGTAAATGGCCTTTAGGCCTATCTTCTTTTACTTTTATTGCCTGGACCACTTTTCTGTGAGGAGCGCAAGATCATGTTGTACCCTCACTGCCTCAATTCTACCAAGCAAACTTGCAGGAACCGCTTCTTGTATCTGCAAGCTTTGTTGTGGGAGCATGCTTTCAGGCCTAGAAAATTATGTCCACAGAGACTTCCACTACTGTATTGGCACTTTGTCAGCCTTAGTTTCTTTTTGTGGTTTCTTCCAACCCTGTTGCTGTAATGCTGCAACAATTTCCATGGACTCCGTGTCCTTGAGCACTTTGGTCCTGTCATATATCCTATGGAACACATCCTCAGGACAGGATTCTTTCTTTCCATCCAGAGAAAGCATGCCTCCAAAATGAGGAAGTAATAGCTTATGTTGACCCCTTCTCTACTGTAAAAGTACCGCCAACTGTATGAGATACTCCCATAGTACTTATTTCAACCAGGTGGTGCCACTACTGCACTTCTCTTTTCTCTCACAGTTTCTGCACATGTCTTGCTAACCGTATGGTATCTAAGTTGCATGAACCCTACACATCCACTGCCCCTAGGATCAACAGCCATTCTCTCCTGAGCCGGTCTTTGTTAGAGTTATCAAAAAGGACACCCCCCAGGTCATAGCATCTCTTCCTATGTCCAGTTTGTGGCTTCCTTCTCTAAAAGAAATATTGAGGATATCACCACCATTTCACACCCAGAAACTGAAACATTGGGTGTCAACTGGCTTTCCCCTGATCTCATTGTTTTTTGGGACAGATTCTATCCTACCTGGGATCTTATTTGGGATTAGTATACTGATTGGAATATGATTCCTGGGATTAGTGATGACGATTCTTCCTAAGAGACCATTATTCCTATTCTGCCTAACATAACCCTTATGATACAGATTTCTCTCCATGGCTCAGTATTCAGTACTCAGTTCTCCATGGAGGGATCTGGACAGATCCTGCTATTATAGTGCTGACAGAGATTAAAAGCCTCTACTTTCAACCCACTTCCATGCCTAGGATCTGACAATTGCAGAGGCTCAACATCCCTTCCACCACTATATACCATGTAGGCTATGTTGAAATTCACCATTCATCAGGCACTACCTTCATTATAGAATGTCTGTTCCAAGATCTTTATATTGGTATTTTAATAATGTATTGGTTTTATGTGCTTTTAATCAGTTTTGTGTATTTTATATTTGATGTTGTTCCCCACCTCAATCTGCAGGGAGAAGCGGGTAATAAATAAATAAATATATTATCATTATTATTATTATAATTATTATTATTATTGATTACTGTGCCTTTGCTGCTGCCTATTGCTCCACTGTTTTCAGTCTCATTACCACCCACTGCTCTGACAACTATTTCTGTGCCTGTTGACACTTTTAAATGCATACCCTGCCAATTCTTATCAAGACATACCAAAATAAGCAAACATCCCTCTCAGATTCATGTTCAAACTCAGAATGCTCTGACTCAGTTATGTCAGATAAGATCTTTGATTTGACACCTAATCACATCGTCAGTGATCTCAAATAATCTCAGAGGACCTTAGATCCTCAGCAGATCCCTAGTACAGGCAAGCACCTAGGGATAGAAATTTAGCATCCTTTACTGCTGGTTTATGATCTCATCTTTTGTACAGTCCAAAAGACCCCAATAACCTTGCCCATGCTTTTAAATGGCTAAAGACAACCCTCGGATCCATAAACTGGGGTGTGGGGCAGGTAGAAGACATGTATTGCTTCTAACAATAGAATTGCAACTTTTTGTTCCAAACCATTCCTCAGGAGTGGAGACCTCCCTGAGTATGAGCTGTCAAAATTTCACTCTATCCCAACAGACTAGGTGAGAAGGAGGCTTGATGTGATTGGTTGCAAGTTCTCTACACCGAGATGTTATCTCTCTGAATTGTCATGCCCAGGTACCTGCATGTGCTGGCCCCAGGAACAGTACTATTTTGGGGAGAAGTTAACTTCTACTTTTTAAGCACCTCTCAAAGAATCAACAACAGCTGGCTCAGATATTTCAGGCAAATGCTCTTCAAGGTACTTAACAGCAGGTTAGCACTTCCTGCCATTTTACAGAATGCGGCGTCAAGGCACTTTTACTATTATTGTTAGTATTTTTGTTGTTCTTCTTATTTCAACTAATGCTTTGTAGATATTATACAAATGTTAAAAGCAACAACACAGTCCCTGCCTATAGACTTAAAATCTAATAGACATGATACAAAAGGGAAAGAGGATGGAACAACAAGACAAATTCCATTGGTAAAAGGTTTCATCACATAATGCCCATCTCGCTACCCTACTGCTGTCTATTACCATAACTCATATTGAAGACCTTCCTTATGATGGACAGGGCTTTTGGTAACCCTGAGTGGATACATAGCACTTATGCACAGCTTGATAATTGGGACATTTCACAATGACATCCCTTTTGTTCCACTCACTACTTCTTCTCAGCTGATCCTGCAAGTCCTTCACAAAGTATATCTCAGGCAAACCTACTACATAATGCCATGACAGGTATTTATGAAACCCTCTGTTCTAATGTGCAAGGCATTTATATAATGAAACTATATGTCATGGAAGATTTGATCCTGTTGAGAGTTTGGGAGCCCTGTGAAATGTTATTGAATTTTAGAAAAAGTTTCACAAAAAATCCCCTATCTTTCTAAGTAGCCCTGCTTTGTCAACTATGCCATATCCTTCCACTTCAGTAATTTCCTTATTACGTTGCACAAACTTTTGAATTGTATCCTGCCCCTTCATTTTCAGAGTTTCAGTATCTCCTTTCTGCAGGTATATTTATTCCCCTTCTTGGTGTATCAGCCTCCCCTTGAGCTATGTGTTGTTGTTTTTCCTGACTCCTTGGTGAAGCATTTCTTCATGGTCCTTCTCAATCTGCACCCACTGGTTCAACTGCCCACACCTTTTTGGTGTCTCTGTCTAGTACTTTTGCAATGGATTAGACCCCCATTTGAACCTTTGACGATCTGTGATCAGTATTTATGATGATTCATGGGAGCCACCTTAATAGTTATTACTTCAGCAAGGAAGATCAGTGACTTATTTGCTCTATGCTCTGACACTCTGTCCCTTTGAATTCATAAAGATTAGGTTGTTTTGCAGCTGGACATCTCATTTGTCCTTAACATTATTTCCAGATTTAATCTCAACCAGAGCCACATTCTCATGGTATTCTTCATGGATCCATACTCTGAATCTTAGGAGGAGGGCTCTTGCCTTCTGCATTGATTGATTATTTTCATTTGCGATGGCAGATCCCAACAAAGGTTTCTTATTTCCTCTCAAATTCTGTCATGGTGGATTACTGCTACAATAAGACTCTGTTTCGAGCTGATGAAACACCTCCTCCTAGGCCTCTTCAAGGACATCCTACTAAAGCTATAGTCACTTCTTCTACTCTCCTTGAACTCTTCAAAACAGCAAGCTGTTTTGTTAAACTGTTAAACTCTATACTCTGGATGTGAGAGGTAGGTCAGATACAACCTTCAGCAAAGTGTGGTCCTTCACACTTTGTTTTCTTAAGGACACACAAAGGAGAAGAAAAGATTGCTTATAACAGAATGGTAATCTCTGCAGCGCCACAACCTCCTCCCACCTGTCCATAAAAATGTATAGGTCAGTTTCTGTGGTGGTCATAAACGAAATGATTGAGAAGGCACACGCATCCCACCACATAGACATGTGCAAAGCACAAAAAGATTTCTCTTTGGTAAGGGGGAGAGGGTGTAAGTGCCAGCTCCCAGGCTTTAATTTTACAAGGTTTCTAATGATTGTTCTATGCAAGCGCAGAATTCATATGTGTGGCTTCACAGAAGACAATTCAAAGAACGTTCATTACAAGTAAGCAGCCTGCTTCAGCTTGCCTAAGGAATGGCGCAACTGCCGTACCAAGCTAAGCAGTGAAATGGCATTCCCATTCATGTGGACATCCTAGAGAAACGCTGCAGAGCACTCTAAACACTGGACATCAGCCTTAAGGGGAGTGCAGCCCCATGCAGAACACCCGGGCACCAACCATCAACACCTCCATTTGTTTGAGTTAAGTTTCAGTTTGCCCTCATGTAGTTCATCACCAAACCTGAACAGAGGTCACAAACCCATCTTCTATTCCAGGACTTGCTTAAGAGGAAAAATAGACTTGGGTATCATTCGCGTATTGATGACAACATGTCTTAGTCCTCAGATGACCACATTCAGTGGTTTAATATAGATGGTAAGAACATGAAGGACAAGATGGAACCTTTCAGCATCATGCATACCAATGGATATAACCCAATACTAGATCCACTAATCTGTGTGAATCCTCTATCCATATCTGGATCTAAAGGAAAATGGACAACTTATTCAGGGGATCCTGGGTACAGATAAAACTGCTGTTGCAGTGTCATACATTTATTTTTCTGCCAAAAGAGAGGGAATCAGGAAAAAGAGGGTGGACAATCTGGTGAGGTTTTGTGAAAGCCAGAAACTCATCTTCCTCTCTCTCTGGATACCAGATATTTATACATATAGGGTTAGTATTCCTCATCTTGCATGCCAGTTGGGGACATAGCTAACTTGAACAGTTAGCACAATTAACCTGTTTTATTTTTAACATCAATGCAGGGATGTGGATTTGCCAGGTCTGCAGACCAAAGAAAAAAGGAAGAAAGTTGCTTCATGAGAGAGCATCACAGATAAGGCGGCGATACACAAAACCTATTGGACGACCAAAAAATAAGCTAAAGCAACGAATGTTGTAAGTATTCTTGTGTCTAGGTGGTATTTCCCATTGTAGCAGTCTTGAGATTATTATCAAATTCATATGGGGAAACATGGGAGTTCCTTTACCCTTTTTGCTAGTGGGTTGTTTGATGCTGCACATCTTCCTGATGCTAAACATTTTGCTATTTGGCTTTGTTCTCCTTTAGAGAAATGCACAGGAAGCAAGATTTAAAATCAAGCTTTTTTTTTTTAATGCATTAAAACACTTTTGGTTTGATGGTGTTAAGGCAGCAGAAGTTTTATATCAATTAGAAGTCATCTAACTAATTCAGTAATTCATATTAATGAAAAGAGTGATATAAATAATTCAGGTTGCAGTGTCTCCCCTAGCCGCTGCCACCACCTCACTGTCTACTAGTACTAAAAGTTGTGGCAACTGTGTGTGCCCTCATTGCAAAGAAACATTTGTTGGTTGCTCACTTGGGGCAAGAAGAAAAAAAATGAGCAGGCAAGTTCATTTTTATGTGGTGGTGTTTATGTGTTCAGCATTGGACCATCACATGATGAGACAAGTGAATTGGCCCTCATTGCAATGTTAAGGGGTCAATATCTGCACTTGCACCAGTCTCAGAATTTACTTATTTGTATCTGTCTTCTTCATAAGTAGGTGTACGTCTGTAACCCTTCCTGTTGTCATGTTTCCCAACACCCCTCACTTTATTGGGAGACAACAAAGAGGTCTGCCATGTAATCCACAAAGTTTTATTCAGGCAATAAATATCTCCTCCCACCTGAAGGGATGCTATAGGTCTGGGAACTTTTCTCTAGACAAGATTATGCAAACTAAGTGAGACAATAGTCCTTTCAAGAAAAAGGGAAACTCCTTTTCCAATATGCTTTAACTTCAGGGAGGCTGGTTGTGAAGAAGCCTTTGGCGAGACGCTAGCCGGGCTGACCTTCTCTCCCCTGCGGTGGATTCTAGAATCTGCTAGGCTTTCAGTGCCCTCCCCCTCAGAAGAACACTGATTCCCAGCTTGTGGGTTGTTTACACCCTCAGAGTTAAGGGCTGGCGAAAGTTCATTCCCAGCTGGTGAAGAGCCCTTGAGAGCCACCTCTCCCACTCCCCGTACAGGCTGGTATGTTTCTGGCGCCATCTCTTCTGCATCAGAATCTGACTCTGATTGATCGCCTGAAAATCCTTCTCCCAGCTCAAAGGGAACAGGCTTAGTCACAACACCCATTTCATATTTATGGAAATGTCAGACATTGGGTGGGGGTGGGGAGATAGATAGATGTGGAACTATTACCGTAATGCGTACATTTAGGAGAAAGTAGCAACCCTTGGCATTTTCAATCTGTTCCAAAATAAGTTCTGCTCTGGGAGGTGTTAGTAGGTATAAAGTCAAGAATGGATTTAATTTTTTTAATGGAATGTAATAGGACGGCAAGAATATAATATATTGCTAAATTAATTTGAACTACTTCATAAAAGAGTCAATAGTGGAATAGCACTGCTTAATGGACCTGTGTTTGTAGCATTGAGCAGTGGTTGTGAAAGCAGCTGGTTGACCTGTGTAGGCGGATGCTTATTAGTCTTCGTGGCACCGAGCAATAGGTTTTATAGCTACAGAGCTGAACTTCTGGTATGGAAATATTCAGGCAATTTGTTGGAAAAGGTCAGAAGATGTTAACCAGATTGTGAATGTTAACCACTCACCATACTCAGTTATGTATTGCATTGGGGTATGGGATGTGGTTCAGATGTAAAGCTGTTTGGCTGTTGGAGTTCTGCAAACCACATAATTGCCCCAGGCTGCTCCACCTCTAATGTTTTGGTATTAATTCCTTCAGTTTCACCATTAAGAAACAAATCTATGCTAGGAAGCATCCTCTGAGAAATATATAATATTTAAAATTAATAAGATGAAAAAGGAATAGAATTATTTGACATAATTATGCAACTTTGTGTTGGTTTTCAGTTTGATAAACCTTACAGGTATGTGTGTGTGTCTATGTGAGTGATTGGTTCTCCTTTTCATCTCTACTTATAAAGTGGAAAGTATGTGTACGTCACGTATGTCCAGAAATGTTTACCCACTTCCAGATGAATTAGAAACTTGACACAGTGATAGGTCTGGCTGTACAATGTACCAGAAAAATCTAAAAACATGAATTTTGGGGGTTTAAATATTTTTAAAGAATTTAATAAAAACCTAGGTTTATGCCTACAGCTCCCAGCATGCCTTGGGCAGAACTCCCAGCATGCCTTGGGCAGGAGGCCAGACTTACTGGCCTTTGGTGGCCATTGTGAGTGCACAGGTTGGTGGCTGCTGCATGTCTTTTATAACCCCGACACCTAAGGTTGGTCTCGAGCAGTCAACCCAATTCCACATAAAAGGAAACAACCCACATAAATGGGCTGCATCCATTTGCAGTGCCTCCTCCCACCCTCTGTGTGGTTTTAAAATGTAACTGGATACAACAGCATGACTTTGAGGGTCCAAACATGCTCAAAGGCACTCTGTCCTGATATCGCTGTTTTCTCAGAATCTGGGGGAAGCAAGTGTGTAGCTTTTGCCCTTAAGAGGGAGGGAGGAAGGGGAGGCACTCTGCGCATGCCCAGAAACAGACCCGACAAAGGGGGGGAAATGCCTGCCCCAGCCCTGGCCCTTCAGTACAGGCTCCTGTTGTAGCACTTGGTGGGTGAGAAGCACAGGCCAAGGCAGTCCCAGCAGGATTGGCTGGAGCTGGGTGCGTCCACTGCTAGCCGCTTACCTCCCCTCGTTGGGGATGCTACTTCTCGATGATCTATCGAGGAGCAGCATCGGCAACAAGAGGATGTCTCAGAGGATGTGGGCACCTGCGGGCTGCCAAAGGCATGCTGGGAGGTGTAGTACTGGCATGTAGAGCGGCCGACTTAAAATAAAGTATGGGTGAGCACACCCTGACCGCTCACAAATTGTCTTTGCTCTCCTGCCTGACTTTCTCCAACTGCCACTAACCCTGCCCACCATTCCATTCTAGCCTCAGCTATATCAGTCAATCCTCCATTCATTCTTCTGTCTCAATGGTATAGTCAGGCTGTTACATAAAAATCATAAACATTATTCAGAAATCCACAAGCAGGATGCCACAACCAAGATGGCCTGCTCTCCAGTTGTCTTCCGCCACATCTCAGATGGTGTTAAAAGATTAACACATTATTCAGGGACCTAGGTTTATGCCTACAACTCCCAGCATGCCTTGGGCAGGAGGGAAGACTTATGAGGCTTTGGCATCCATTATCTGGTAATGGCTCACCCTCCTGGGCCTAAAGGGAGAATGTCTGGGGCCAGCTGCCTCAGTTGCTAGGCCCCATCGGGAGCAGTCCTGTTGCCAACAGCAACCAAGTGAACTGTCAGTCAGCCAGCCAGCTCCCTCACGGCCTTCCTATGAGCACTGATTGCACAGTGTAGTGTGGACTGGCTCAGCCAGACTTCACTTCCTATGAGCTTCAGCAGCAGGACTCCCATTGGGCAAGTCGGGCACCACAGCAAAGGGCATGCCGGGAATTGTAGTTTTTGTTTTCTGTGGGGACAAGGAAAATTATGGCGACAGCAATGCATTGAAGGTAAGAGAGAGCAGTGGGGGGAAGAAACTAATTTAATTTATTTTAAAGTTACCTCACAGGCCTAGGACGCCAAGGCATGATGGGAGGTGTAGGCATTTCAGGTAAAACAAAAAATGTGGTTTATCATGAAGCTCTAATTTAAAATACAGTTCTTATTAACACAATTTTCCATTGATTTTAACAAAACAATTTACGAACTCAACCAAACTAAAAACAACCAACCAACCTGAAGATCAATAAGTTGCAGAGAAATTTATTATCAAATAAATGTTTTAAACATTATTCATTGACCCGAGCAATGTCAGGCATATCAGCTAGTCCAGCATAAAGGTCAAAGAAACCATTGATGTTAGTGAGGTTGAAATGTATTTAATTGTATGTTGCATTGGCCAGTATATTGCTAATATTGGTTAACAAATTGGGGATGGGCTCAGGAATGCATGCTCCCTCCCTGCCCCATCAGTTGATAGCCTGTCTTTAACAGGACAGGTTGTTTACTTGAAGTGGTGTTCTTCATGATCATCTGAGCAGACCTACATATAGATTCTGTACTGATGCAAAACCAACTCCAGGAACATTCTAGAACACTAGGGCAGGTAGTGGAACATATGTCCATCCCCTTGAAGGAACATTTTGGCTCGCTGCACATGCCTTGAGGGATGGAATGAGCACCTACTTGTTTTTAAATACCATAGCAGCTTAGAGAGATTTTTCTGTGGCGTTTCTCTTCACTGCGAGGTTTAGTTATTGTCTTTTTTATTTCCCATGAAGAAACAAAAGTTCCCCTTAACTCTGGTTAATGTCAGTGCAGACAAGCTGCTTAACTGTGGTTAAAGGAGGGGACAGGTGCAAGCATTAGGAGGGGGTCTGGGAAGACAGGAATTTGGCATTACATGCATGAGCAGGAATGTGTCCATGTGAAGTGCCAGGCTGGAGCACAACCCCACTCCCCTCTTCTTCTCCCACATGGCTGGGAGCAGGAATAAGCTAGAATTTAATTTTACATTATTAGATTTCACATTATTAGGAATTGTGGTTAAAAGAAACTTCAGTCGGTTTCTGAACAAACAAACAAACAAACAAACAAACCTCAAATCTTGGCTTGTTCTTCTGGTTCTTTTAGCAAACTAGAGTTTGTTTTAAACTAGGGATGTGCACTGGATCGGACCCGATCCACGATCCGAGTCCGGTCCAGTGGGAAATCGGATAAATTATCCGATTTCCGATCCCGCAGCTGGATCGGCCGATCCAATCCGAACCGGTCCGAAAAAGCTCCGAACCGGTTCGGCGGATCGGCGGATCGGCGGGCGCCCACTGGCGCCCACCGCCGCTTCCATTGGCGGGCGCCAGCGGGCGCCCGCCGATGAAAGTGAACAGCGGGGGGGGGGAGGAGGGGGGCACTTACCTTCTCGGCCCGGTGGCTCCCGTCCGGCGCCGGCGCCTACTACTACTAGCAGGCTCCGCGGCCTGCTCTAGGGTGGCGCGCCGGGTGATGTCATCACCCGGCGCGCTACTCTAGAGCAGGCCGCGGAGCCTGCTGGTAGTAGTAGGCGCCGGCGCTGGACGGGAGCCACCGGGCCGGGAAGGTAAGGAGGGGGTGCGTGGAGGGGAGGAGGGGGCGCGCGGAGGGGGGAGGGGGGCCCTTACCTTTCCGGCCCGGCGGCTCCCGTCCGGCGCCGGCGCCTACTATTCCCAGCAGGCTCCGCGGCCTGCTCTAGGATGGCGCGCCGGGTGATATCATCACCCGGCGCGCTACTCTAGAGCAGGCCGCGGAGCCTGCTGGAAGTAGTAGGCGCCGGCGCCGGACGGGAGCCGCCGGGCCGGAAAGGTAAGGAGGGGGTGCGTGGAGGGGAGGAGGGGGCGCGCGGAGGGGGGAGGGGGGCCCTTACCTTTCCGGCCCGGCGGCTCCCGTCCGGCGCCGGCGCCTACTATTCCCAGCAGGCTCCGCGGCCTGCTCTAGGATGGCGCGCCGGGTGATGTCATCACCCGGCGCGCTACTCTAGAGCAGGCCGCGGAGCCTGCTGGAAGTAGTAGGCGCCGGCGCCGGACGGGAGCCGCCGGGCCGGAAAGGTAAGGAGGGGGTGCGTGGAGGGGAGGAGGGGGCGCGCGGAGGGGGGAGGGGGGCCCTTACCTTTCCGGCCCGGCGGCTCCCGTCCGGCGCCGGCGCCTACTACTCCCAGCAGGCTCCGCGGCCTGCTCTAGGATGGCGCGCCGGGTGATGTCATCACCCGGCGCGCTACTCTAGAGCAGGCCGCGGAGCCTGCTGGAAGTAGTAGGCGCCGGCGCCGGACGGGAGCCGCCGGGCCGGAAAGGTAAGGAGGGGGTGCGTGGAGGGGAGGAGGGGGCGCGCGGAGGGGGGAGGGGGGAGGGGGGCCCTTACCTGCCCGGCCCGGCGGCTCCCGTCCGGCGCCGGCGCCTACTACTACCAGCAGGCTCCGCGGCCTGCTCCAGGGTGGCGCGCCGGGTGATGTCATCACCCGGCGCGCTACTCGAGAGTAGGCCGCGGAGCCCGCTGGTAGTAGCCGCCGGCGCCGGACGTGCCGAGAAGGTAAGTGGCGGGGAAGGGGGCTTACCCCCCCCCGGAGCCGTCCGCTTCTATCCGCTGGCGCCCGCGGGCGCCAGCGGATGGAAGCAGGCGGCCCCAGGGGGGGTAGGGAGCGCGGGGGAGGGGGTTTACCTGCCGGGGCCGTCCACAGCGGACGGCCCCGGGGGGGGGAGGGAGTTAGGCCCCCCCTTACCCACCCGCCGCCATTTTTTCCTCATAGACTTGCATTGCAATGCAAGTCTATGGGGAAAAAAATGGCGGCCGATCCAAAAATGTACGATTTTTGGGTCGGGATCGGACTCGATCCGGTCCGGGGGGCCTCCGATTTTGTCCGAACTGGTCCGGGACAAAATTGGAGGTCCCGATCCGGGTCCCGATCCGATCCGGGGGGTCCGTGCACACCCCTATTTTAAACCACAATTTCTAGCTCATGTGTAATGACATACCAGTAATCTGCTCAAGCTAAACTAAACTCTGGTTTGCTCCTTCTCCCAGTTGTGTGGGAGGAGTGCACTGGCCCAGTGCTTCATGCAGGCTCATTCCTTTTCATGCATGTAATGCTAAATTATGGTTTAATGTTATGTGTACTTGTGAGTGATTCCTTATTTGTTAATTCTGCTTAGCGGTGTGTGTTGTGTGTGTGTTACATTTGCACTGGTCCATTGCACCCATAACAGCCTCTATTTAATATGCAGAGTGGTTTACAACATTTTCATTTTCTGTTCTCACAAGAAGTCTGTGGGGCATCTAGTTGTATTATTGTTTTATGACTGATAAACTAAAGTTGAGAGAGGTTGGCTTGCTTGAAAACATCCAGGAAGTTGTTGGCTGAGTTGCATTTGAATTCATGATCCCCTTGAATGCTCTGACATTCACCATTTAATCAGTCTTTACTCTCTCAAGAATAAGTCTCTTTTAACAATAGATTTAGCATAGTGTATAATCCCATGGAGAATTGCTATTTTGAAACAATATGAGTGCTTACCTTTATTTGGTGAGGAGGGTTCATCAGCAGTGCTTTTAGACAGTCAAGTGTTCCTCAACTTGTAAGCTAAGTAGCCTGAGTTATTTGTATGCAGTACTGGTGCTCTTTGTTTTGAGTGTGGTTCCTTAATGCTGAATTTAAATTTCTCTCTCTCCACATTTCTTTGTTAGGTCTGTACCCAGTGATGAAGGATCCATGAATGCATTCACAGGAAGGGGGTCACCTGGTAGGGGTCAAAAGACTAAAGTCTGTACCACACCTTCATCTGGTCATGCTGCATCTGTGAAGGATTCAAGCAGCAGATTGGCTGTTACAGACCCCACCCGGCCCGGTGCCATCGCCACCAAAATCACCACCACCACCTCCACCTACATACCTGCCTCTACACTTAACGTTCACAAGAAAACCAAAGGGCTTATTGATGGCCTTACTAAGTTTTTCACACCGTCACCCGATGGTCGCAGATCACGAGGTGAAATAATAGACTTTTCAAAGCATTATCGTCCAAGGAAAATGGCCTCTCAGAAACAATCATGTGCTTCTCATGTGTTGGCTACAGGTACCACACAAAAGCTAAAACCTTCTTCACTTCCACCCCCAACCCCCATCTCTGGTCAGAGCCCCAGTTCACAAAAATCCGGCACTTCCATCTCTTCTAATTCTCCCCAAAGCTCCTCCAGTCAGTCAAGTGCACCCTCCTTTAGCAGCCTTCCTAATAACAGTCAGCTAAAGGGACTCTTTGATGGACTTTCTCATATTTATACCACTCAGGGACAGTCTCGAAAAAAGGGGCACCCAAGTTATGCACCGCCCAAGCGTTTGCGTCGTAAAGCAGCGTTCTCTTCCACATCCAAGTCTAATGCCACTTTCTATGGAAAGAAAGAGATTAGAAATAGGTTTATTTCTCGTTCCTCCACCTCTGGATGGGGTATGTCTAGAGGACGTGCTTTTAAAGCAATTGCTCACTTCAAGCAAACAACTTTCCTTAAAAAGCGCATGATTCTAGGCAGATTAAAGTATAAAGTGACCCCTCAGATGGGGACCCCCTCACCAGGGAAGGGGAGCTTGGCAGACGGAAGGATTAAACCTGATCAGGATGATGGTAAGCAACAGGTCAAAGCGCCAACCAAACCTACGTCCCGTCCAAATCCAAATTCTTATTTTGTCACATAGGTCTCAGCTATTTCTCTTGTTCTTACTTCACTCTCATACAAAAGCAGTGAGCTTTGACCTTGTAACTAATGCTGACTAAACTCTCCAAAAATGCTTTTCTAACTAACACTGTGCCATCTTGTTGTTTGTCAGCTTTTTGCATATGTAGTGGCAGTCACGCGCCCCCGCCTCCCCCGTGTCTTCATGGTGTTGCTTATGCCTTTCGTAGTAGCATATTGGTAGCCGCTCCACGTTTTCCCTTGCCTTTCCTCTGGCCGTAGTGCTGTCGGCGTTGATTAGGATGACCATTTCAACTTTTCATTTCCCTCTCATCCATTGCTTTTCCATGACAAATTCCATCTTGCTACACAACACTGGATGTGTACTGCTGTGAAATTTATTCTTCCCGTTATTTATTTTTCAGATAAATCTTTTTTGTAAGAAAAATAAATCTGCATTCCTAGCCTTAGTCTGTTCTAATCTGCTTTAAATAGTTTTTGTCTAAGAATCGTTTAGTGCTGAAAAGATTTTTTTGAAATGTAGAGGTTGGACGGGAAATTTGCTAGAATACATGAAATCTGTGCTGCTGTCTTAATTGTTTGATACAGTTTTGTATTCGTTTTTTTCCCCATGTAGGAGTAGAGCGTGAAAGCCTAGTGAATATGTGTGAAAGCAAATGACTGGCAGCAACTATTTAAAATAAATATGCCATTATTAAAGTATTGTTAAAGGCTTGCTGACTCAATGGGAAAGACCAATAAGAAGCACGGTTTTAGAGCTGTAGCTCCCCAGGAAGTGGACTGAGAGTACCATCCTGATAGTGTAAGGCACTTTTCACCATCATGTTGGTGAATAAATTCTCTGCTGGTTTTAAACAACAGGTACAGAAATCAAAATAAGCATCAAACAAGAAAACTCAGATCTATTTCTGGTGGGAAGCAAGGACATTGTTACAGAAGACGATTTGGAAATGTTTAAGCAGGCCCAAGAACTTGCAATGGAGGTAAGGTTCCCAGGTGCCAGGTGTAGTTTAGTAGTTAACAATACCGTGACAGTAATTTCAGTTGCTTGAAGTAAGGGGGGAAATGTGTTGGCTTCTTAATTTTGTCATATACTGTTTAATGGTCCATTTATTAAGGATGGGTTGTAGATAACAGTATTGTTCTAATGTGGATGAACCTAGACAGCTCAATGAGATGAATCAGAAGTGATGATCGGAAGTAAACTTCAGGTATCCTTAGACACGATGCAGAGCAGAAATGCGAGTGAATCACACTTTCTCTCCTCTTTCTCTCATAGTACTTTTATGTCTTATCTGAAGTGTAGAGAGGTGTGTGTACTTTCCACCAAAAACATGCATATTTTTTACCTGCATCCACGCTTTACTCCGTGTCATATCTGATGTCAGCCACTCAAAAAAGTGTGTTTGGGGATTACAACCTACCATCTTGTTCTAATAATAATAATAATAATAATATATTTATTTATTACCCGCCTCTCCCTCAGGATCGAGGCAGGGAACAACATTGATACAAATGACATAAATACATAAAACTGATTAAAAACATATAAAATTAATACATTATTAAAATACAGATAAAACTCTTAAAATTCGACTGGGTAGGTCTGCGGGATGAGATCGGTTTTTATGGCTTTCTTAAAGTCCAAAAGACTATTAAGTTGACGAATCTCCTCCGGCAGGCCATTCTACAGTCTGGGAGCTGCAGAAGAGATGGTCCTCTGGGAAACAGTTGTCAGCTTGGTTTTGGCTGACAGGAGCAATATAGAATAGTCCTGGGGATATGTGGTATAAGCCGGCCACCGAGTCCTAATTTTTATGCCTTTCCCTTTTTATAAAAGCTGTAAGGGAAAAACTTAGATTGCTAAATTTCATAATACAGCCACATGCAAATGTGAATTATTTTGTTATTACAAGATCTGTAAAATTATCATGGATTTTATTTAAGTTTTTTGGATTTAGATTTTAGTTTATGTACCTCTTTCCCACAAAAATGTTACATTTAAAGCAGCTCACAACCCCCTCCCAGCAAAAATAAGAATTCATTCAAAAAGAACACAGCTAGAACACACCAATAAAGAATCCCGTTTTATAAGTACAACAATATATCAGAAACAATTCTATAACAATACATTGAGTAAATGTAATAAATATTTAATTATGAATATGCTAATATCAAAAACTCAACAACATAATGTCGATAGTACTGCTAATAAAACAAATTACAAAAAGCAGCCTAAATCCAGTCATCTGAAAATAAAAACAAAGTGCAAAAATAAATTCATGCACTGCACACAAGGCCAAATCTCAGATTTTCACTCCTAAAACAGTGTGGAGGGATTTAAGAAAAAATCACACATGTTAGCAAGGTATCATGTTTCTCACTTATGGTAGCCCTTTTCCCAGGTCTCCTGACCTTCTCTCAATCCTTTCTCCTTGAGAACTCATGCCCTCCCCCCTGGCCAGAAAATTACTAAAACAGAGCAGCTCAGAGGAAACGATTCAAATGCTAACTCCAGGAAATAAAAAAAAGTTAGTAAGAATATTTAAAAGAGGTTACGTAGCTACAAAACCAACAACTGCCATCTTCCCTCCATACTCTTTTGGAGATGCTCAGAATGTAATTTTTGCCAAATGACTGGGTTGATAGTCTGAGATTATTTTCCAGGTGTGGAGCCTAGGCCAGAAAAGGGGTTGTACACCGATATGATACACACCATAGGTATGTTGTGCAGTCAGCCCTACTCTCTATGCTGCTTTGATCTGGTACTCACTATTTTCTTTTCATTCTTTCTGAAACGTAGCTTATATATTGACTGGGTTTTGTGAGTTTAGTTTGTAAGCCTGAGGGAAGGGCCTGTCTCTCTTTTTTATTGATGTGAGCCACTTTCGACGAAAATAATTGCCAGGAAAGAAGGATAAAACTGTAGTAAATAAATAACAGATTTCTTCTTTTGTTGGAGAGCCCTAGATATAAGCTAGGTGTTTCTACTTTTTGTATCTCTATTGTATTTTGCAAACTTCTGCAAACTTTTGGTTTGCAGAAGTTAAGGCAGAGCTGAAAGGGTTTGTTGAATGGAGAATTGCGCTCGAATATGACTCTACCTCAGTAATTAAAGATTCTAGTTGTTTTCTAACAGTGATTTCTCTTGTTTTCTGTTTTCTTTTTTACTCAAATTCTAGATGCCCATTTCTCCTCTTATGTTTTTGTTTTGTCCAAAATAATTTTTCCTCACACTTTGTCTTATAATACTCTTGATCTTTACTGTTCAAGATGTCGTTGCCTATTCACCCTTATTTATTTCAGTTCAAATAGTTGTTTCCTAATCTGCAAATTTGAGGTCGAAAATTAGGAGCAAGCCTGGCTACTTGCAAAAGGGCTCAGCAATATTGCTAGATGGCATGTTCTAGAGCTAAATTTTTTGGGTTGGCCTAATTGTTTGCTTACCATATTTGTTTTTTGTGGACATTAGCAAAGATGTAAAGTTTTCCAATGGTGTGACAATAGTGGACAGCTTTTCTAATTTGTTAATCCTCTGCAAATAGATATCTACAATGTAACATCTAGTATATCTTTAACATTCAAGAAAAATTGTCTAATGGTGAGATGTAGCAGTGGAAAAGGAATTTCTCTTGCACACTCATAATTTTTTCCTAAACCTGTAATTAATAGAAGATCGGTTATAAATATGGTGGAGAAACAAATGGACGGTACCCTTCTGTTATAGAGTTTGGGAAATATGAGATCCAGACTTGGTACTCCTCACCTTACCCACAGGAATACGCAAGGTAAGGAGACAATTTCTACATTTTTATAGAGGTTGGAAAGAAACTTTAACCCAAACCATGACAGATTAAACTTAATTAAGACTCCCATCGCTCCAAAAATGGTTGCTACCATTTATTTACAAAGACTCTCACATTCAAATACAAAGCGAAGCTGGAATTTAAAATTATAAAACCTCTATTTCATTACTTCCCACACTTTTCTATTCTAGCTCACATATTGGGACAGCTCTAAAATGAATTTGGCTCTGCCAGAATGAAAGGGCATCAGAAATTCTGTGCCCACAGGCTCAAATAATGGATATTAACCATTTCTTCATTAGTGAGGAGTTGGGGCCCAATTCCATTAAAATCAAATCTACATGATGAGCTTGGGCTGTCACTTGAAATGGGAACCTGATTATCCTCAACATTAATGTTGCTAGAGCTTGTCAATATTCCCTCTGTTGAAAAAAATCCTCAAAATGTTGAACTATGAAAAGTGGATACCTAGAAAATAATATGAATTGCATTATGCAAATAGTCTACAGCTTTTCTAATTGTGAACACATTGAACATTGTTGAACGTTGTTACAGAGTGAATTATGATAATGTGTCGACATCTGTTGCGTTCACACATCACAATCATTCTAAGGATTTCTGGCTTGTTGTGAAAGAGCCAGCATGCCTGATTGTTCCCTTCTGACCATGATTTGTTTATCATGACATGCTTATATCTCTCCAGACAAACTAGAAGGCTGTTTTGCACAATTACCTCAACCCACCATGACTTACTTCAGCCATGGTGGGTTGTGTTGTGGGTGGATGGCCCTTTTAAATATTTTGTTTTGTCGTCCAAACCTGGGATGCACTGGGTGCTTGTGGGTTAAACAACTCTTAAATCAGCCTACAACAGACCATGGGTTATTTTGAAGTTGTTTAACCCTGAAACAACCCCTGCTGCTCGGGTTTGGAAGACATGGGGCTTAAATTGGCACCCACAGTCACTATGACTCATCATGTTCTTTACTTATGACTCTGGCTTGTCTGGGGAGAGATAAGCTAGAGTTCCTGGTTCGCACATTATAATAAACAAACTATGGATGGAAGGTCTGCAGTTTGTTTAGCTGCTCCTGCTTGCAAGAGGAGCCAAGTGGGAGCGATCGAGCCGTTGCACCAGCACGCTGGCTTATTCATAATAGCCAGAATTCTTTAGAATTCGTGAAAATTCTGATTTATTGTGACATGCAAATGCGGCCATAATGTTTCATGACATTGAACTGAAGTATTGAAAGTGAGCAAGCAAAATCAACTATTGTGTTCAAAAGAAACAATTCAAATTATTACAATATATGAGTCAATGTGAATTGGTGGCTGGAAGCTTGCGCAATTTTGTGGAATTTTGGTTGGTCCTAATAAAGATGTTGCCCAACTGTGAATTTTGCACATAAAAAAGGGGGCCTGACAGCATCAAATAACAAATCCTGTACAAGACTTGGGCACGAGGTCTCCCAAGATAGTTAGACCTGGCCTTTGAGAAATCTGTATATCAGGTCTACATCTGTTGTTTCTCAGTAGGTGGACATGGTGTCCAGGCGATCTCCAATTCTTTTCTGGGCTCCCTTCATCCCTGTAATGGCTTTTGGGCCAAGGGCATTACAAGCGCGAAGGGCATGGTTAAAAAGTGGGGTGGGATCTGTTCAGCTTGCAGTTTACTCCTAGGCTCTGCTGCAATGCATGAGAAAACACTAACTTCTGAAGAGCTGCGTGGCACATTGCCTCAGCTTCCGGGCCTGCACTAATAGAGAGAGGGAAGGGCCTCACCCGGATGTCTTGGAGAGGACTAGAACGTGCATGTCTTCTTAAAGCTATATACCCATGCACCATATATCCCAACAACCCCCTCTAGACGTTTAATAAATTGCACAGATGCCACCATCAGTTTCACAGCCTCATCCCCAACTCGTTCCCCTAAATCAACCGACCCACAAGGAATTCGATAACAACACTGGGCTACACTGCCGAGTTGTCATACACTATTCTGCCCTCCCCCCCCCCCCCACCACCACCCTGTACAATGGAAATAACCACACTGGGCTACTTTGCAGGGCTGCTGCAACCCACACACTTTCAGCCCAAGCCCTGACTCCTGCAATGGAGATAGAATTGTTATGAACTTTATCTGCATGCATTATCAGAACAATTTGAAATGTCGACAAACTGAAAAACAAAATCAATAAGATGTGAGTTAGAAAGATAATCTTTGCTCCTCCTTTTTCTTTTTGGATAGACACACGATTGTCCAATCTGAGCTACGCTAACATTCTGGATTTCTGAATTGATTTTTTGAGGCAGTAGTCACTTCCCACCAGGGAAGATCTCACTTCCAAGACTTTGAGATAAACCAGGAATTTCTTTCTCCAGAAGTGCATGTTTCAAATATTGCTGTGACTTCATTCACTGGCTAAAACCCATGAAAGGCGGGAGCAGACAAATTTTGCTTACAAAAAAGACGGGCAGAACACTGGCTGTGCATTTTGCCTCATATCTCTGGAGGTTCCAGAGATTTGGTTTTTAAAAAAATGAAAGTTGGGACTTTGGGGATTATAGCTCATCTTGGGGTGTGTGGCAGCTGACCCCCTTACCACTTCCTGCAGACCCCATGAGCCTGAGGTTGCTACATAGCATCATTCCTAATATCGCTCAGTCTGATGAAATGTATGTTTTGAAAATACATATAGTTTCAATATTATGATGACATTGGACTTTACAATTACCTAGTAGAAAAAACGACTTCCTATCAAGTCCAGCTAGAATGTATGGACTCCTGGGGGAATATATATATATATATATATATATATATATATATATATATATATTCCTTTAACAGAATTGTTAATGATCTCAACCTTTTAATGATTAGCTTATCTCTGTTTTAATTGACTTGTTTGCTTGTTTAATGTGTATTATAGAAACCAGGCTGAATAACAATGTTGGTGTTTTTATAATAAAAAAAAGCATTTGATACTGATGGTTCTGATTTTTAAACTTCAACAGACTATCAAAGCTTTTCCTTTGTGAATTCTGTCTAAAATATATGAAAAGTAAAAATATTTTGCTAAGGCATGCAAAGAAGTGTGGCTGGTTTCATCCTCCAGCCAATGAAATCTACAGGAGGAAGGACCTTTCAGTGTTTGAGGTAGGCAACATTTCATTTGTCTGAGTAGCATTTCAGTTGTCTTAGTAGGGCAGTTGGGCTTTAGGGAGGGGTGAATGGGGAGCCACCACCTCAAGAAGTGCTCCTTGAGGCCACGACTCAGTTGGGAGTTGGGCAATTCACCTTCAGCTGTTTAATCTTCGTAGTTAGTATATCTGCTAAGCAGTTTATAAACCATAAGCATGTTTCCAGAATTTTGTAGAGTCACTATAATGTTGAAACTACCAGAATATGAAAAACAACAATATCCATTTGATAGCTTTAAGGGGGGGAAATGTCAGCTAAATTGTTAAATTATTAAAGTCAAAATCATGGGCCAGTATCCTGTTTGTTACTAGTGCTAATGTAAATTGTTACAATAGTGTAAGCTACCTTTAGAGCAATGCCAATAGTGTTTGCTGGCATGATGTAATGTAATTTATGTTAGCCCTAATGCTAATTTTACATCTCTATCTTCCCAAGTGAAAATATCCCATTATGCTAAAACAATAGAAGGACCACAGTTGAACCTGATATGAGAAACTATGTAGAATCCCACTGGAGTTCTGTACTTTAGGGGAATTTGGCAGGAACTTCAGAGCAGAAGTGTGTAAAATAGGCTGGCCGGATAAAATCCAGGTCAGGGCTCATGTAACTTTAACAGTTGTAGAGAAAAGGGAATTTCAGCCAGTGTCATTTGTACGCAATTAGTTCCTGGTGAAATTCCCTCTTCATCACAACTGTTAAAGTTGCAGGGGCCCTGCCTTCTTTTGTATATGGTCACTCTAGTATAGTGCATGCACCTTTAACTGTTGTGATGAAGTGGGAATATCACCAGGAACTAATTGCATACAAATGACACTGGCTGAAATTCCCTTTTGTCTGCAACTGTTAAAGTTACATGAGCCCCGACCTGGATTTTATCTGGTCACCCTAGTGTAAAAGGAAACTCATGCTGCTGTCCTGTAAACTTTTGCTATATAGATTAGGCTATGTGGTAGGATACAATAATCTGTACTCACATACATCCTCTGTGTTGTGGTCCCCTTTTTGCTTTAACTTACTGTTGTCTTGTTGGGATTGGTCTAGCATACAGTTAAGAGGGAAGTGATAATAGTGTACTGCTGGTTGACCCCATGGTCTTTGGCTTGTCGGGTACCTCAAGAATCATAGAATAGTAGAGTTGGAAGGGGTCTATAAGGCCATCAAGTCCAACTCCCTGCTCAATGCAGGAAATCCATCACCCAGAGAGCTTTGGCTGTTGGGTGGTATAGAAATGAAATGGAATGGAATGGAATGAATCAATCAATCAATCAAATTGTCCTTTATGATGTTCAATAACTACATAACCCCTCTTGGAAAGGGAATTTGGAAATTTGGGGTGCAATGTCATTAGTATGCTCATGATAGGCAGCTTTGATTTGTTTTCCCATGAAATCCTAGGTAAGCAGTAGAAGTTCTGGATTTGTGTCTAGGATCAGTGATTGACTGAATCACTGGGTGAACAAACTGAAATTAAATAGACCTATAGGTTGGGAATTCATCTGAACCAGACATAGGAATGCAACCTGTGTTGGATATGGTTGCCCTCTCCCAGAAAGACCCAGGATCACAGCTTAGGTTTGCTTCTGGACTCTGCTGCTCCTTGATGTGCATGTGTTGCTCATTGTTCCATGACCTGCAGATTGCCATCTTGCAGCACACAGAAGCGGGTCTTCTCCATGGTGGCACAGACCTTATGGAATTACCTCCTCCCTGACATTCAGGAGGCACCAACTGTAGAGTGCTTTAGGTGCCAATTAAATGCCCATCTCTTTACCCAGGAGTACCCTGAGTGAGTGTCCTGCCCAGTTTGTTAATTATGGTGTTGAATTTCCATGTTTTTTTTAAAAATCAATTACTACTTTTTTGTATTTTAATGTATATTACAATATATTTGTAATATTTTTTAAAATATTGTGCCATCAAGGGTGAGCTACTCCACCAGCTCCCCTCCCTCTCCCCCACCGGGAGACTTTAAAAGCAAAGCTGGAGCTGCAATTTGGGAGGTGCTGCTTCAGCAGGAGAAATGCTATTCCAACCAAGTTATCTTTTCTTATCTGTTTTGTTTTGCTGTAAACTTAGATTTAGTATTTCATTTGAATATTGTTGTGCTATTGTTATTTAGTATATTGTTGAACATTGTTGTGATATTCCTGCTGCGAACTTGCATTTAGTAGAGTCAAATGGATTATTGTATTTATTCTATTGTAAATTGCTGACTTTATTTTATGTACAGCGCTTTGTAATGAAACGCTATATAAATAAATTATTATTATTATTATTTACCTGTATTTAAAGTGATACTTTTAAATATGGTGAGTGGCATATAAATCTATTGAATTATCATCATCATCATCATGATCAAATAATGGTGTGGTGGTTTTGCCCAGAGGGTGTTTTGCCAGGTGTTCTCAGTCCTGGAAATAATAACTTGGTCAAAATAATGTGTGCCTTGGTAGCACCTGGACTACTGTAACGCATTCTGTGAGGCTACTTTTGAAAAGTATTGAGAAATCAGTTCTTTACTGGATTTGGCCACTTGGAGCATAATAGGTAACAACTATATTAGCTCCCCATTAGTTTCCCAGCCTAATTCAAAGTGCTGGTACTGATGTTTAAAGCCCTGAATGGTCTAAATACCAGATACCTCCGAACTACAACCTCCTATATGAATCTACACATTTTATAATCTTCCTCAGAAGCCTTGTTCCATCGTGCTGCATTATCTGAGATATGGTGGGTGCCCAAGTGGAGTGAAACCTTTTGAACCGAGATACTTATCACGGTGGAAGTCCCTCCCTAGGGATGTGCACCTTCCTTCCTCCATGTTGTCCTTTAGACAGCTGTCCATGGCTGTGTGTTTCGGGATACTTTAAGATTTGCCTGATACCTCATGTGGATTTATATTAATTGCTGCTATTAATGTTTGTTTGGTTTGCATGTTGTGATTTTGTATGGGATTTTAATTATTATTAGCAGTGTTGTGTGCTTTTTAAATGGAAAGGCAGGATACAAATGTTTTAATAATTTATTATCCATTCGTCTATATATTAATTTGATGGATAAATAAATGATGAAGACCAAATGCGAAAATTTGGGGAGCAAAATGAAAAGCACATACTTGAAAGCATGTGCAAATAAGGGGAGCAGCTATTTACATTTCCTTTGAACTGTCATATAACAATTTATTTAGGGTCAAATAAACCTTAAAGAAACCAGAGAGCTTCGGCTATGGGGTGGTATATAAGTGTAATAAATAATAATAATAATAATAATAATAATAATAATAATAAATCTGTTAAGAACTCATCTGAAAGTGTCAGTGTTTTGAATTTCGCTTGGAAACATTCTTTTTCACAGAAGATAATCTTAGTTTATGTAATTAAATCTAATAATGGCTATGCATAATACCAAACAGACTTCATGTTTGCAGACTTAATACGTAAGAGACTTGGAATAATGTTAGTCACTTCATCCTTCTTCTAGTATGACCCTTTCAGTAATCATCAATTTACATATCTATTTAACTAGAGGGAATGAAAAAAATGTAGCAAATTGAAATTACTTTGTATAAGTGAAGATTTTTCTGAAGCTGTTTGGAAAAAATGGCACTTACAACATCTTATTTATTTATTTATTGCATTTTTTATACCGCCCAATAGCCAAAGCTCTCTGGGCGGTTTACAAAAGTTAAACCATAACAATTATTCAAAATATAAAATAACAACAGTATAAAAAAGTAGCATAAAAATACAACATAAGAACACAAGCAGGAAAAAACCAAGCAGCAATACAGATTTAAAATACAAGTTTAAAACAGCAAAGTTAAACATTAGACTACAAAAATGGTTGTCTATAACCTAGGGATTTTTGAGCAAAATCAGTTTTGTATGTGTTCCCTGTAAACAATTACATGCAGTGACCCACTACAGTGCTGAAATACTGATACGGAAAATTCTCTCCTCTATAGGTTGATGGGAATATGAGCAAAATTTACTGCCAAAATCTTTGCTTGTTAGCAAAGCTCTTTCTGGACCATAAAACCTTATATTATGATGTTGAGCCATTCCTTTTCTATGTTCTCACAAAGAATGATGCGAAAGGGTGCCACTTAATTGGATACTTCTCTAAGGTAAAAATATGCTCTTAACATTATAATAATGTCTTGCTTTTGTGCTAAAGCTTCAATACATGCCATTCTAGTATGCATAATTTGAACTGGAAATGAACACAGTTTTCTGATTACAAATAAGTACAATATCATAATCAATTTACCATTTACTCTGAATGCAAATTATTCTCCTTGTGTCAAAAATACAATGCTGCTATCTTTTTAGTTCCCCAAATCTTGGCGAGACCTACACCTTGTGTTAGATCATTACAAATGTGGAATAAAAAGCAGGATATAACACTATGAAAGCAGTATATGAAATGTGGATTGTGCCCCAACAGTTATCAGTGCACTTCAATATCGATATAAAGCAGTAGTATAGATCTAGCCCTTGTTGACTAAGAGCCTATCTACACAGTACCTTGGAACGTTTTAAATAGTATTTTAAACGTTCCAAATAGCTGCATTCCAAAACGTCTTAGGCCACATTAAGGAGTACTCACGTTACAGGAGAAAAATTCTTCAGTCTTCAAAGCGGTGTGTGCTGTCTCACAGCCTTCTGCCCGTCTCTTTCTGTTTTGTTTTACAATGAGTTTAGGGCTAAGCATTGTGGGTGTTGTAGTTCACTTGCCCACTTCCTCCTTAGCCCCTCTTTCTTCCCCACCAATCAACGGCTAAGCATTTGGGTGCTGGTAAACGAAGCACTGCCCCCACGAATCACAAATGGTAAAGAAGGACACATTATTTTACTTAAAACGATTTATTAAAAGTAAAAACCGTTGTATATAGCTGAAGTGAATTTTAAAAAACCTCGGGTATACAATGTTCAAGGGAGTGCGTCATGTGGCCCAAAGAGTTTTCGTAACCCTTATAAAACGTTATAAAGCTAGTGGGTAGATTGGCTCTAAGAGACTGCATTTGGAGCATTTGCTGTTGTTGATCTGTTTATTTAGTTCATTAATTTGTTGAACTGTTTTTTTAACTTAATTTATTTGGTTTGTATATGATTGTTTTAATAATATTGCTACATATCCTTGAGTGCTTAGCAGAAAAGTAGTAAGTTTTTAAAATAAAATATACTTACGATGGATTCAGAAGTTAGTTATCCTGAGATACGCATTAAGAACAGAGTTGTGGGGTTGATCATATTGTTGACCAAACCCCATTTCAGAAGGGAAAGATGGTGGATCAGCCTGAATGTACGTGGGCCTTCTGTGGATACCATACCTATTGGAGAGATACACAAGGAAGCAGTTCAGGTGCTTAAACCCCCCACTGCCTCTACTTTGCTTTTCTAATATTCTGCCTGTCCCTGGTTTCCCTCATAAAGCACACTGCCAACTCACACCCCACTGACATGTATGTAAAGTTAGGATTGCTTAAATCAAACTGTATTCGCCATTTTATTCCCCATTCCCCCAGCTTGGAGAGACCTTTTGGAACTCTTCACTATTCCCCCCTTTTTTTTAAAAAAACCCCACCAAAACAAAACCAGCAGACTTCACCACCTCACTGCTCACCCTTAATTCTAGATCATTTATGAACAGGTTAAAAAGCACTGGTCTCAGTACAGAGCCTTGGGGGATCTTGCTGTTTATATCCCTCCATTGAGATTATGGATGTCAGAGAAATCCACAACTAATTCAAATTAGATTGGATTTCTGTAATTCCAAACATGCAGATTCCACAGCGGAGTAGCTTTTTCTGAGTGGACCATTTGTTTACTTCGTGTGTGTGTGTGTGCAAATGCATATTAGCTCAAGTGTGCATTTGCAAATGATATTCATGTACAAAAAAATCTGATTCCATCAATGAGCAGACAATGGAACAAGAGACACTTGACAATCTGCAAAACACAGGCGGTACATCCCTAATTGGGAGGACCATGCAAGTGATGCACCTGGCCCCAGTTTCAAGGAGAGTACTCGGGATATCACTTCGCCTCCAGCTTGTCCCCGTTCCCCTGTCCCCAGGCTGTGCTGCCAGGCACAAATGGGCCCCTGCATGATTGCAGAAACTATCCTAGAGATCCTGCTGCAAGAGTGGCTTCCTAGATTAGCCTTTGTCTTAAGCAGCCAGTTTAATCTTCCCCTCTGCAGTGTTTTTAGCCATGGAATTATTTTTCTTCCTCGTCTGTACCAGATTCTGATGTTCTGAGGACCAAGAATTACTTTATATTCAAAAGTGGATGCATGTGGCTACGAAAGCTATACTGCAAATGTAACTTCAGATAAACAGTTCCACCAGTTAGCAGTATTTACTCAGAAGCAGATGAAATGTAGGTGAAAAGCAATGTTATTTTAATGAGGCCATTATGAGAGTCATCCCGTGGGGGGAAATTGTGTTTCCTTACCGTTGCTTCTCCACCCCCGCTTTTGTCCCTCATTAGTTCCTCTTTCTGCCTTGAGGGGAAAGAGGAAGTAAACAAAGACCATGTGGCCCATCCCAGGGCCATTTTAACCGTGCTGCTTTTCCTGCACACAGCAGGAGATCGCAGCACATTCCATTTTTTTAAAAAAAGTCGGGTTAAAAGGGGTCTATTTTGTGATGAAAAACGAGTGAAAGGAGCGGGAGGCGGACAGCGTCATCTAAAGACTGCGCGTACATCCATAAGTGGGCAATAGAAGGCGTGCAATAAAAAACTCGTCTGATGAACCTCAAAGTTGTGAATAAAACTGTAGTTATTATTTCCCTTTTGTATATTCCTGACAGAAAAGGCAGGGAAGCATAAACAAAAATCTCTTTACAGCCTGTTCGTTATAATTTGGGATTTTTCTGTTGCCAATTTCTAAGGTGCCCATCTCATAAAATACCAACTCTTTTTAGAAGATAGGTTTCATTTGCTGTTACATCTGGCTAGTGGTGTTACTTTCTATGGGATTATTCTATTTTTGTATTGACGTGCTGCCTGCTGCTGTACTGGACTATTCTACAAAGACAGAGGCAGGTGCATGCAATTGCCCACTTAAGTATTATTTGGACATCCTTGATCAGTTTCTCCTTCTTTTAGGAAAAGCTGTGCCAACAGAAGTACAATGTCTCCTGCATAATGATCATGCCCCAGTACCAAAGACAAGGATTTGGAAGGTTTCTCATCGATTTCAGTAAGTCAAGGGCTTTATTTACAATCATGATCCTCGGAGCTGACAATTGTTATGGGGATACAACAACATAAAAACATTATTTAACCTGTTTCATTGTTTGTGCGTTTTTCCCCCCAATAGTTAATAGGATTTCTATTTCTATTTGCATAGTGACAGAAATGCTCTCTCAAGTGAAAAATCTGCTCCCTCTGTTGTACTCCAGGAAACTAAGAATATCTTTCTCTGCAGTAATATAAGCTCTCAAAGCTATTACACTGAATGAATTGTCTAAATTGCATTCATTTTGTGCTGCTCATTAGTTCAAAGAGAGGCAATTATTTGTGATTAAAGCAAAGGAAAGATGTTAGTCCTGGGCATTCTCTAGTTGCCAAATCTCTCTTAATGTGGAATATATTTTAGCTGAACAGTTCTTATGCTGAGAAAGCATAACGTTTCGATTTTCTGTTCCTTTCTTTAAAGACTGTAATTACCTCACTTCTGAAATAAAAGCTACTTTTTTTGGTGCAGTGTATAAATTGGTGTATCTTGGATTCTTCATCATACAGTTGCATATTTTGAACAACTCAAATAATATTTCATATATATGTAGATAGATAGATAATATGATGTCACAATAAAGCATAAAATATAATTTAGTAAGCTAGTGATGGAACTAAATACTTTGACTACTGAACTGAATTATAATTATGAGAGGGGTTATGAAAGGCAGCTTTTGGGGGGCATTTGTTACTGCACCAAATTATAGCTTCATAGGGAGCATATAGCACTATTACGAATTGGATGACCACCATGCAAAAAAAAAAAAAGGATCAAATATAAAACGTCAGCATTGATTTAATGGCCTTCTTGGTTCCTGTGAGTGCCCTTTCTGAATTATCTCTGGTGATGCTCCATACTTATGGGTTATGCTTCTAGCTCTGGATAGGAGGCCAACTTTTAGAAAGAATAAAAGACTGCCTCTGTAAGCACCCTGTTCCTACTTGCACCCTCTGTCAGCTTCTACCTCAGCAGTTGTTGGTAGGTTGTTGCAGCAGCAGGAGCAGGCACCCTTTTGCACGGAGATTCCCCAGCAAATTCAGCCTGCAATCTCTCCCCTCCTTAAGGAAACACTAAGGGACAAGCTCCTCCAAGGGAATTCTGGCCTCTAAGAATTACATCAATAAGCAAAGCAGAGGAATCCAGTTCTCCCTGCGCTCTAGCTGAGGTGGCTGATGGCTATGTCAGTGGGGTAGTGAATCCGCTCCAGGTTTCAGTCAGAACTGTCTCACTGACATCGGAACAACCAGTATATCATCATATCAGCAGCAAGAACAATGTCAGAGCCTAGCTTTATTGGTTTACTTGTGAGTTCATTTTTCATTGACTAGATATAATGTTCCTGAACGTATTCTAGCAACATAAGCATTGTGTGCACAGGGTTCGTGTTTTTTTTATCACTTCACCCACAGATGTTTTGTTCACTTCACCCACAAATGTATCAGGATAAAACTTTGATAGTATCTCCAGCCCTCATTACCAAACAATGACAATCTTGTCCATTGGAGCAACTTACCTCCCCACCACCAATAACTCAACATAGCCTACCTCATTGCTATCACATTGCTAATACACACAAGTATTATTGAATTTTAGGATGTGCGATCAGTAGTTCTTTGTGGACTACAGTCAAAATCTGCATTTATTGCTTGCTTTTAAAAGAGTGTATTTCATGCTTTGGACTGCTTTGCCATTCTTGTGAAACTGTCTTATCATTGTGTATTTTATTCGTTTCTTTCCTTGTAATTTTGAACTGTAGCTGTATTGGCATTTGGGAGATATAGACCATCTCAAGATTAAGTGAAGGAAACTGCTGCACTCCCTACTTTATCCCTTGGTTTCTCCTTTTCTCGTATGAAAGAAAGGGATGTAGTGAGATGTACTACCTGCTACTGTGTGCCTCTGACAAAATCAGATCTAGCGCATACCAGTTTATGGCACAATCATTTTTTGAACTCATTGATGTACTATGGAGGAGCTTTTCAACTCATAATTTCAATGTAATATGCATGGCTAATTGGCATTTAGAAAAAAAAAACCATCCAAAATACTCAGTTGGCAATACTTTTATCAGGACAGACCAAATAAAAGTATTGCCCAACTGCAGATTTTGGATTTTCTTTTTCTCATGGACCATTTTTTTTTGTGAATTGGAAAAAAACGTTATGAAAATTCTTTTGATCCTTATATCTGCTATCATGATTTTCTGGGGAACTTCCACAGGAATATTTGGAGTCAGTGGTCAAAAAAGCATCCCATTCAAACTTCCTTCATTAATATTCCTATTCACAAAGCTAGGTATCTGTAAATATTGGAATCGATAAGGCAAGTCATTTCCTTATTTAGAACCAATCTCAGCTCTCTAGTTGAACAATTCCCTTCATGGAGAATATCTTTGAATCTTAATACACTGTATCATTTCCATTTGTTCAGATTTCCTCCAACTTTAAACTGTTTATTATACAGAAAACATTAATGATTAAATCTCTGAGCTAATAGTCTTCTACATACCAAGAAGTAAAACATAATGGAACCATAATACAATTTAATATAGAAAACACGGAACTGGACAATTACAGAATAATTAGGGCAAGGAGCCCTATCGACAGAGCACTCTTGTGGTCAGGGCGAGAGAAACAGCAGAGGCATTTTTGCCTTTCTTTCCGCCAAAAAGGAAATTTCTATTAGACTAGCCTTAGAGCCTGCCTGATTTTCCCTCAAAACCGGAAAAGTCAGAAACTATAGGATTCCCCTGTTAGAGATTTTATAAGAGTTACCAACTGTTTTCAGCCGTACCACAAAATAGTAAGATTTGGAACCTCATTCCTCTTTAATATCTTTTTTTTGAAGCATTGACGTAGTCATTCATGGTTTTTGATTTCCCCCAAAGAAATATTATTTAATAATTTCTGCCAACTTTTAGGTACCCCAACAGGGTCATGTATCACAAAATTTTCAATAGCAAATAGTAATGTAGGCAATATATTAACCTTCAGTGACAATTATTCTTCCAAGACTTCTTTGTTTATTCTGTTATTTAGTATTTTGGTTCATCAGCATTTTGTATATTTGCTTAGAGGGGGGAATACGTCATGGGTATCCAGACAATGATGATTTTATATTTAAAAAGCTTGGATTGTGTTAGTACTGTAACCACTGGCTATCTAGAGTGTTTTGACGGGGGTGTCTGCCACTATGAAGTTATATCAATAGCTGAATGCTCTTTTGGAATGTGGTTAGGAGATAGGGATACTTGAAGAATTCAACTTTTGTGAATCCTGATACAAATTGACCTAATCTACACTTGTGGAAATTGGATTTTGCACTTCTTTGAATGATGCAAGTCAGTTCTTAGCTCTCACTCTCTCGCTTTCTCTCTCTCTCTCTATATGCCAAAAAGCATTTAGGTTTTAGGGTAATATATATATTTTAAGGTAAAATAAATATAGAAGTGTGTACATTTGGAAAAGTACCAGAAAATATGTTCAGATAAACAGATTTAAATATCTATTTTTATCTGCATTTTCATGCAGACGTTTTTTAAAAAGAAACATCCTGACATTAATGTAGAAACAGGTCAGAACAGATTTATGAATGAATTGTCATGTACTAGAAATAGGCTGATCAGTATTGCTCTTATTTTGAGGTTTTTTGTTTGTTTGGTTGTTGTTGTTGTTCTTTGTGCTACTATAATTGCATGGAGCATGTGTCTTATTGTCGGAAATATAAGGCAAAATGTAAAGCCAATAATATAAGTGAGATGTGGAAAGTGCAGTGTTCTATACAGCAATATTAGGATACAACTGAACTGAGCATAATCTCATTGGGGAATAATGTACAGATACTGAAAAGTTAATTACACACACATACACATTAGCACCTCTTCAATGCTTATGTAAGCAAGCTATAAACGGGAGTAACATAAGTGAAGTACTCAGAGAAGTAAGCAGTTAATCTGAAATATGAGCCAAAACTTTACATAAGATGTCATTCCTCCCCTTTTTTGTTGTTGAAGTTTTCTCCAATTCCAAGAAATGCTATAGGATGTCTCTTAGGAGTGGAGAGAATATGATGTATAGAGGATGTCAGATTTGTGAATTCACCAAACAGATGACAGGCGACTTTCCTTTTTGAGGGGGAATAATGTGGCAAAAGATTTGGGTAGAAACACTGGATTTTTTTTAAAAGTGATAGCCTGTTGTTAAAATAGATTGCATTCTCTGAATAAAAGAATAAGTATGTATTCTGTCAAACTGAGATTTAGATGAGGAGCTTCTTAAAAGGATGGCTTCTGAATTGATTTGTGGCAACTGAAGGAAAAATGACCTTTAAAGAGGTCTACAGCCTTCTTAGGTGGGTCCCAGAAATGCATGCTCTTGGGAATGAAAGAAATCCTTCATGTTTCTTCAGACTGCATTTTTCAAGCATAAAACTATCAATATTTCAAATCATACATGATTTTCCTTTTATGAATGACAATGCTAACAATTAATGCTGCATATATGCTGGATAATTTTTAATAACAGTGTGTTTTAGCATCCAAATTCTAAACATATTTTCTTGGGAGCCCCCATTGATTTTCAGTGCAACACACATCCTAGTAAGTGTATTTGGAATGGCATTCAAAAAACAGGGTGTAATTGCAAAAGTGTAATGAAATGCAATGACAAAAGGTTATGAATTCCAGACCAACCAACTTTAGTTATTTTGAGGATAATATGGGGAACATGGAGAGACCCGAGCTCTTTCAAGGGAAGACTGGATGGATACACATGTAATGAAGAAGTACAGAACACAACATTTAGTCTGGGTCTCTCTTTTGTCTCTATAGCCTTCTGCGGGTTCCCCCTCCGTTTCCTATGCAAGTGTAGCCCTTTGATCACACGTGGTCGGTTTTGCTCCGATACCTCAGCTAAGCCTGAGGAGGAGGGGGAGCAAACGGACAGGGATACTTCGAAAGAGAAAGGAAAAAAGGAGCACTCAGGGTGCGAGAGCAGCGTGAGGGGGGACAACGTCATGTGAAAGAATTGGATCAAAGTTGTGGCAGGTGTGGATCAAACCGCCTGTGTGATAAAGGTCTTAGTCTCAAAACCATCTCAGGCTTTGTTATGATACAGACTACCAGATCTTCTTTTTTTACTTTTGCTCTCTGCCTTACAAAAGTTGACTTCAAATTAGAAAGAGAGAGAGATCTGAATAACTGGTTTTATATCTTTGAAGAGAGAGTAACCATTGCTTGCTTGTTATAATATGCTCTGGTACAACTTGAGGCACAAACTAAATCACCATCTTAAGGTAATTATGTATTGCAGACAGGGTTTCCACTAGGGATGTGCATTGGATCGGACCCGATCCACGATCCGAGTCCAGTCCAGTGGGAAATCGGATAAATTATCCGATTTCCGATCCAACAGCTGGATCGGCCGATCCAGTCCGAACCGATCCAAAAAGGCTCCGAACCGGTTCGGCGGATCGGCGGATCGGCTGGCGCCCACCGCCGCTTCCATTGCCGGGCGCCAGCAGGCGCCCACCGATGAAAGTGGACAGCGGGGGGGAGGAGGGGGGCACTTACCTTTCTGGCCCGTCCGCTCCCGTCCGGCGCCGGCGGCTACTACCAGCGGGCTCCGCGGCCTGCTCCAGGGTGGCACGCCGGGTGATGTCATCACCTGGCGCGCTACTCTAGAGCAGGCCGCGGAGCCCGCTGGTAGTAGCCGCCGGCGCCGGACGGGAGCGGACGGGCCGGGAAGGTAAGCAGGGGGCGCGCGGAGGGGAGGAGGGGGCGCGCGGAGGGGAGGAGGGGGGCCCTTACCTTTCCGGCCCATCCGCTCCCGTCCGGCACCGGCGGCTACTACCAGCGGGCTCCGCGGCCTGCTCCAGGGTGGCGCGCCGGGTGATCACCCGGCGCGCTACTCTAGAGCAAGCCGCAAAGCCGGCTGGCGGTAGCTGCCGGCGCCGGACGGGAGCGAACGGCCCTAAAAGGTAAGCAGTGGCGGGGAAGGGGGCTTACCCCCCCCGGAGCCGTGCGCTTCTATCCGCGGGCGCCCGCGGGCGCCAGCGGATGGAAGCGGATGGCCCCAGGGGGGGTAGGGAGCACGGGGGAGGGGGCTTACCTGCCGGGGCCGTCCACAGCGGACGGCCCCGGGGGGGAGGGAGTTAGGCCCCCCCTCACCCACCCGCCGCCATTTTTTCCTCATAGACTTGCATTGCAATGCAAGTCTATGGGGGAAAAAATGGTGGGCGATCCAAAAATTTACGATTTTTGGATCGGGATCGGACTCGATCCGGTCCGGGGGGCCTCCGATTTTGTCCGAACCGATCCATGACAAAATTGGAGGTCCCGATCCGGGTCCCGATCCGATCCGGGGGGTCCATGCACATCCCTAGTTTCTACCATCTTTATCGGTAACATCTTTTTCTTTTCTCTTATTGTTCTATGTGTTCTGGCCTTGAAGGATTAAATTTTGTAATCAATTTTACTCTCAACCACTTAGCAATAGGATTTAGAAATAAAGAGGTAGAGATAGAATCTTTATGCTAAAGAATGGGTATTTACTTTTCATGTGGGAGAGCGATGTGAGATAGCAAGGTCTCTGGTATACCCCCTCCAACAGCTGCCTCTGTCAGCAGGTTATACCAGTAGTCTTCAATCTCTTCAGATCCAGGACCCACCTTTTAGCCTGCCCAAGAAAGAAGAGGAGATGATTGTGAACTTACAGCTTAGTTTTCACTGTATACAGCATATCTGCATTGCATGCCCTTTTCTGGTGCTGTTTAGAATTCACAAAGTGAGCATTATCTCCTCCACACACAGTCCATAGGCAATCACCACTTGAGAGTTCAATCATGGGGAGCAAGCAATTAACTATGGGATTTAGACATTTCAGAAGTTTGTAGAGCTGAAGCAATAGACAAAATTGGTTTTGATATTGCTATCGTATTACTGAGAAAATGGTGTATATCATACATCTCTGCAGCTTGTATTTGAAAAGTTTTAAATAAGTAGTTTCTCCTTTATTTATTATTTATTTATTATTGCATTTATATCCTGCCTTTTTTCCCTCTGAGGAACTCCTCCTCTCTATTTTATCCTCCCAACAACAACCCTATGAGGTAGGTTGGGTTGAGAGTCTTTGACTGGCCCAAAGTCACCCGGTGGGTTTCCATGGCCAAGTGGGGACTAGAACCTGGATCTCCCGACTCCCAGTCCAACACTTTAGCCACTGCACCACACTGGCTCCTTGGCTTTGAGAACCCAGTTTGTAATGTATTTGTGAACTGGAATATAGTTGTACATGGCTATATTGTTACACGAGCTTTTTTTCCGGATCAGAAATAAATCCTGGGCTGCTTACTATCAATAAATATAATATTGATCAGTTATCTCATGCTAACAACTGTTATGCCAGCAAATGTGTGTATGGTGTATCAATTGCTGCAGTTGATCAGCATCCCACTGCATCCTATGACGGGCCTTTCCTGGCAGATATGTTGGTTAAATGATTATATTGTAGATTATATTTGTAGCCTACCCTCTTCATGGGTGCAGAATGGTTTACAGAAAATTCACCAAAGCAATCACTAAATGATTTCCCCAAATGAGTTCAGAATTTAAATAATGAAAACTAATGGTTTTAATGATCAAACTAAGGGCAACCAGATTAATTGAAATATTTAATTTCTATGGATCATAAAGTTTGATTAGAAATTGTTGTTGTTGTGTATCCTCAAGCATATCTGTGACAACTACTATGTCACTAATTGTCAAAAAGTCCTTGTAAATCTCCAGGTATATCAGATGCATGGTTCCTCTCATCAGGAGAAACAGCAGTTACAATGTGTAGCACTGGAGACATGATAAAGCCCTGTGTTGCAGGAGGGTGACATTTAAATCCAACAGCCTATTCAAATAATAAAATAGGTGTTTATGAGCTTAAGTTTTGTGTAAACTATTTCATATTGTAGGTTGTTCAAATGTTTCTTGAGCCTGGGGCCATTATCACACGCACGGTTTTAAGCACACTCATCGCTTCTTTGATCCACTTCTTCAGCGTGGGACTCGCATGACGTCGTCCCCCTCGTGCTGTTCTCGCGCCCCGAGTGCTCCTTTTTTAGTTTCTGTTTCGATTTAACCTTGAACAGGTAAAGTCCGTTTCAGGCAAGTGCAACAGGCTGAGCTGAGGTATTGGAGCAAAACCAACCACGTGTGATTCAAAACGCTAGATTCGCATAGGAAACGGAGGGGGAACCCGCAGAAGCAATCCGGGGGAGGGGGAATGGTACATGTGATAAAGGTCTGGGATTCTGCCTAAAACTGAGATTGGGAACAGACCCCTTCCATCCAGATCCTATTTTTCAGAGGCAAGAAGATCTCATATTTAAATAAATGTGTGATTTCCCAGATTACAATGTTGATGGTAGCCTGAGAACCTGAGGCCCACTATCTTTGTTGCCCCAGTTAGAATCCATGGGTCCAACTAATGTTATTGTGCAGGGCCATGGCTCAGTGACAGAGTACAGGCTTCGCTCCCTGGCATCTCCAGGTAGACCTGGAGAGAAAGTTGCTGCCATTCAGTGTTGACAATACTGGACTAGATGGACCAATGTACAAGGCAGCTTCCTATGCAATATATGACAATCTCCAGTTTCATTTCTTAACTTTTATTTCACTCAATAAAGGTAATGCTTATATTTTCTAATGGCTGTTTTCACCACACTTCTCAGTGATATAAAACTGTGCTTTCCACTTCCTGATTTTTGGACTTGCAACTTCAGTGGTACACAGACTGAACACTGTAGGATTTCAATGCATGTCGTTAGGCTGTATAATGAAGCGAAGTAAAGCGGCAATCCTTGTTGTGGTTTGCATATGTTGCCCTAATAGCTCAATTTCTAACTATGCACATTAATTGACTACCAAATTGAGCTCCATATGTTACTCTTCACGGTCCTGGATGTGTGATCAGCTGGAATGAGATTCTGCCTAATCAAGGTACGCAAACAGCTTTCAGTATGTATAGACAACATTTCAGCTCCCAGTATGAATACTGTATGTCTACAGATGGTGGAGAAAAAATCCTGGGGCCACAAGAGTGGCCATTGAGTGACACCTCCGAAAAAGACAAATGAATACAGCAGGGCAAGTTGAAACACTGTTAGACGTTGGAGTCAAGTTTTAAAAGCAGCTATGTGAAGGAGATCAGGAGATTTGGAGCAAGATGTCACCAGTATGCTGATGACACCCAGCTCTATCTCTCGGTAACGTCTGAATCGGGAGAGGCTGTGCACGTTCTGAACTCGTACCTGGATACAGTTATGGCTTGGATGAGGGCCAACAAACTGAGGCTGAATCCCGATAAGACAGAGGCCTTGTGGGTTGGTGGTTCCCAGGTCCGGGAATTGGGGTGTTTGCCTGTTCTGGATGGGGGTTGCACTCCCTCCGAAGGAGCAGGTCCATATTTTGGGGGTGCTTCTGCATCCATCTTTGTCACTGGAGGCCCAGGTGACCTCGGTGGCCTGGAGCACCCATTATCAACTTCGGTTGGTACGCCAACTATGCCCATTCCTGGATAGGGATAGCCTTGCCACGGTCATTCATGCACTGGTAACCTCACAACTAGACTACTGTAATTTGCTCTATGTAGGGCTACCCATGTGTGTGGTTCAGAGGCTGCAGCTAGTGCAGAATGCAGCAGCTAGGGTACTCACGGGAACACCTAGCTCTGCTCATATACAACCTGTATTAAAAGAACTGCACTGGCTGCCTGGTAGCTACCAAGCCACATGCAAAGGTTATGCTGTTATCCTACAAAGCCCTAAACAACTTGGGACCAGCATACCTGGCAGACTGCTTTCCCCTGGACGACAACTGCAATCCTCAGAGGAGATCCTACTGGTCATTCCGAGACAAATGGAATACCGCCATGAAGAACCTCGGCGGCGGGCCTTCTCTTTAGTGGCACCCACCCTCTGGAAAACCCACCCTCGTGCAGTTCGGGAGGCAGAAAACGTTACAACTTTTAAACACCTCCTAAAGACATACCTTTTTACACAGGCTTTCCCTGGTTTTTAATATAGCTCGTTTTATACTGCCTTTTATAACTTTTTGGTGTTGAAATTTATATTATTGTTCTTATGGATTTTAACTGTGCACTGCCCAGAGAGCTTAGGCTGATGGGCAGTATAAACATGTAAATAAATAAATAGTTTGGTATGAAAATTCTTGAGTTTTATTTTTTGTCCTAAGAATAGAAACAAGTGAGAATGGGGTAACTAGTTTGCATTGGAGTGGGTGACTATGAGAGTGTATTGCAGTATAATAAACTAGATCTCAAATGTTGTTTAAAAGTAACTATTTGGCAGAATAGTTTTTCTGTTTGTATAGATTTCAGAAGGACTTAAAGTATTACTAGTTAAGAAGCCAATGATGGTCCATCTATAATTATTTCTATATGAATGAGTCATTTTCTACTTAGTGTTGCCTGTTTAAAATTGGTGATTCTATATTGTGATTGGAATGAAATGCAATGTCTTGGAGGATATGATGTTCAATAGCAAAAGTGCATGCTTTGTGAATATGGAAGGCCTAGGTCTTATTCCTGCACTATCAAAGGATTTTGGATGATAGGAGAGGGAGATGTCTGTGTCTGAGACCAGGGAGAGCTGTAAACCCCTCCCTGTTCCTTCAGACATTTTTGATATTAATGAGCTTAATGGTTTTTGGTTTGATGAAATACCTTAGATTTGCAAGACTAGTTTGACAAAACTAGGAACCCCATATTGATCTAGATCAAAATTTCTAATTGATATAGGTGTTTGTGTTTCTCTACGTTTGTTTCTCAGGCTAATAGCTTGACTACTGACTTTAAAAATGCATGGGCTAGGTAGTCTTGATCTAATGTCATTTAGGCCTTGAAGAGAAGGTGGAAAACTTTTCTTATCCTTACTCCAGTTTCATTATGTCTCATAACATACAATTTTCACTAACAGTTGTGCGCTGCAGACATAATGCTTTGCTCATTAAAATACAGCTGGCTTTGCTATTTTCCAGTTAGATCCTTAGGGAATCTTGTATGTTTAAGGATATCCACTGTTTAGACAAGATGGATATTACAACACTGGGGTAATCTATTTAACAGGGCCATGTTGTACTCATTTCAGATGCGTCAGGATAAATACACGAGCAGCCAAGAGCAATGTTTTTTATTTACCTGCACCTTAGATCAATTATTTGGAATCTTTTTGGTAAGTTTAATTTAATGGATGTAACTTAACCGCAACCAATTAACGAATGTTTGCTGTAAGTAAAATGAGCCTTGCAGTTAATGTGTACAACAGGGATAGGGAATTTGTGGCCCTCCAGATGTTGTTGGACTCCAGCTCCCATCAGCACCAGCTAACATAGCAAATGGTCAGGAATGATGGGACTTGTGTCTTTCCTGATATTGTTGGACTACATATTCCTCACAGCTGGTGTTACTTTCCATCTGTTTAGGTTGACATTTATGAATGCAAATGCTAGAGGACAAAACCTGTTCCTTGGGAACAATAGAAAGTCACAAAGTGTTGTGTCACTTCATTGCAATGTGAGCTCCTCTAATCTCCTTCATAGGTGCCAAACTCTTGGTATCTTGAAACAGTTTAGATACCTTTTAAGCAGGGTCTTCACTATTTTCTAGTAACTCTTTTAACTTTGTTGTATCTCTAGAAGTCAACAACATGAGCCAATAAAAATACGGAATATATCGATTGTATGTAATGTGGTGCTGTCAGCTGTGATATCCTTCTGTGTTGCTGGAAACTAGTGTAACTTGGTGACTGAGTGACTGAGCTACAAATCAAGTTTGAATCTGGCCTATGCCATGAGCTCACTAAGGCAACCCACCATCTTGGTGTTATTCCACCATCTGTCATATTGGGGAAATAATACAGACTTACCTTACAAGGTTGTATAAGGATTGCAACAATTTAGTGATTTGCACACTATGAAGTGCTATATGAAGGCTAAGTATAACAAGTCAATCTGTTGAGAGATTCCAAATCTCATGTTCAAGCATTGTTTTGTTTGCTAAATTGAACCAAGCCTCTGTTAGTCTAGCTACTTGGTGAGATATATATGGAGGTATTTCTGATGTACTTCTTTACACTAGTTTACAAACTGAGCTTTGCTTTGTATTGTACTTTAAGTCCCCGTTTGTTGGAAATACAGAAGAGTTCCTAGTTCAGGAAGCCATGTGACTATATTAGAGGCCTAAATTATGCAAAGACTTAATCTACACCATGATGAAGAATTTCCAATATTAGCAGGCTATAATTATCTATTAGCTCTTTTATTGACAACTCAACATAGCTAGGGGAAAAATTGGTTACTTTTAGTGTTAAATAGCTATGTTATTAACAAATGCACCAGCTAGAAGTATTTGTGTATGTGTTGAGGAGGCAAGGTTTAGTGAGCCCCTCACAAATCATTCATAGGTTGTCTTGAAGGTTTCCTTCAAGTTTTCAGAGAAATAAAATCCCTTCCTAGAAGAAGAAAAAAATCAGACACTTGAAGGGGTGGAGAGTAGTAAGCCTATTCAATTAAATCTTATGGCTATTTGAATTCCTGGGATACTGTTGTGAAGTTCAGCACTTGGCTGACATTCAAAGTGAAGCTACAGATAAACACAGAGATTCTTTTACCTCTTGAAATATAAGTTGGTTTGATCACCAACCAGTTTTGAAATTGTCATTATCTTCAAGCAGACTTGCTCTATTTTATATTTAGACCTCTTCAGCTTCTAAATGATTTAACAGGTATCTTGGAAAGTACATTTGAAAGGATGTCAGATTGCTGCTTTCTTGTACAGTAAAGTTAACTCATTTATTTGGATTTTTAAAAATAAATGGTGTTTAAAGATGCCTTTAAAAAACATCTTTTCAGAGCTGCAATTATGAAACATTTCTAAGTTGCTTGTTACATTTCATTAAAAGGAACATACAAGATAGGAAATCAAAAGGGTCTTGGATTATCTTGGATTCCTTTTTGAGACCCTGCATGTGGGTTCACATGTATTAAACATGATGTTTGCAACACAGTGATACTGTAACTTTTTATGTTGAGTTATCCTTCTAAAATTATTTTCCTGTTTAGTTAAAAGGTTCACTCAGGCTTGAAATGTTGAGATCCTGTTTCTATGTACGTGTCTATTTTGTGTAGTAAGGGTGGCAAATTTTGCAATTGGGTGAGTTCAAAATACAAATTCCTCCAATTCAAAAATCCTCACTCCCTTATTAGAGTGTGCCAGTCCCCTTTGAGTTTGAATTTGGCTTGAAGTGAGCTTTGCTTCTACCACTGAATAATCCTCCCTGTCAGTTCACTCACTCCTTTCCAAGCAAAAACACATCTGAAAAAAGGGAGAAGTAATGGTTGGTGAAAAGGGTTTGCCAGGTAGAGGAAATAAATTATGGTCAGGGAGCATGGGGCATGTAGTTTCTTCTGCATCTGATTCAGTTGGAAAGCAGAAAATTCCAAATTTCATGCTCCCTGGCAGAAAATAATGTTCCTGAGCATCCCCAAGAGCATAATTTCCCTTTTGGAAGAGGCCAATAAGAGGCCTCTCCTGTCTCTAGTGCAGGGGCAGGCAACATGGTGGCCATGATCACCAATGAGCTTCTGGGTACCTTTCTTGGCACCTGCCAAGGTGTCCTACTCTCTCTTTTTTAAAAAAACAAACATTTCCCTGCCAACAGCTGAGATCTATGTGAAAAAGGTGCTGAAAATCATGGGTTCAAAGGAGTTGTTTGGTGTGTTGGGGTTCAGGCCCCATCTTTGCCTTGGACTCAGTCTTTAGGGCAAGTTTCTTGTCCCTTGCCATGTCTCCCATGGTAGCCATTTTGTGATGGTGTCCAGGATAGTTTCTCAAATTGCCAAATGTGCCCATGGCCCAAGAAAGTTGCCTACTCCTGCTCTCCAGTGAATTATCCCCATTGCCACATATCTCTTCTCCTTCACAAAGGTAGAACTTTTTGCTTCAGAGGGGCTGTGGGAACTGGCAAGGGAAAAGGTCACACACTCTGCCTGTTTTTCTTTTTTTTAATAAAGGTCTCTTGAAGAACCTTGACTTTTTTGAGTCTGAAAAAAATAATGATTTTAAGGCAAGCCCAGATAAATTTGCCCATCACTAGCTTCATGTGAGAAAATAGACCAAAACATGCCTTGCAGTGTTCTTGAATGCAGCTGTTTGTAATGGAATACTCATTTTTTAAAATGTATTTTCTGTGTGGCTTTCTAGAAGGATGGGTTCTAAACCCTCCTGACTGATTGCATTAGTGACACATTTGTGATTTTTGCCCCCACCCATTAGGTTACTTACTTTCTAGAAGAGAGGGACAAGCCGGATCACCTGAAAAGCCACTCTCTGATCTGGGTCGTGTCTCCTATTTGGCCTATTGGAAAAGTGTCGTATTGGAATATCTTTATTGCCATCATGAGAAACAAATCAGCATCAAAGGAATGAGCCGAGCTACTGGAATGTGTCCCCATGACATTGCCTCCACTCTACAGCACCACAGCATGATAGACAGGAGAGAAGAAAAGTCAGTAAACCTTCTGTTTCTTGCATAGACTTGCTGCCTTCTTGATTGTGTTTGCTAGTCCTTTTGCCCATGGTGATTGTTGCACACATTTCCTTAGTTTTAATCTCCCTTTTGTTGTGGAGGAAGGACCCTTAAAAAGGGTAAACATGTCTGCTTCCCCTCACAATTGTCCCTCTGGAGGCAGGAGAGCATTTTGATTTGGGAGAAGTCCCCCCACTGGAACTGCCTAGGCAGGTGCAAACATGGAAGGTACAGAGCAAGAAGGAGCTTTCCCCAGTTGTTCTCCTGCTTTGAAGAAGAATGACAATGTTTTTCTGGCTCCCCCTCAGAGGCATATTCTCTTCCCCCCTTTCAAGCTGAGGGAATGGAAGGGAGGAAATAAGAGGTGAAAATGAAAAACTGCCTTCTTCTTACCTCTAGCTGCTCAACTGAGGGAGGATGAAATGGAAGTGACCGAGGCTGCCCCACAGAACCTGCTCTAAACCCTGAATAAATAAATAAACCTTGAAGAACCAGCTGGCTAACTCACCCTTTCAACCTGAGTAGCTTGCAGAGAGACACAACCTGGTGCTGGAATAACATTTGTATTCTCCCAGGTTTTTAAATGCATTTTAGTGTCGTTATTTTTAACAGGCTGTTTGTTAGTTAGCTATATTTCATTTTTGTATTTTATCTTGTTTTTGTAATCCACCTGGGAAGCTTTTCTGAAGGTGGTATATAAAGCTTTTAAATAAAAAATAAATGCATTTCAAGAGATGCTGTTCTTGTGAGAGAAAACACCCTTCCTCAGATAGTCACAACTTCTGTTGGTAGTTGTTGGGATTGTCAGTGCTTCAGTAAGCAGGCACAGTGAAATCATCACATTCAACTCTCTGCCTCTCTGTAGAAGTGCATCTTGTAGATTTATGGCCTCAGTCTTTTCCTGTAAGGCACTGCAGTTTCTAGATGTCTAGTCCTGTTTTGGCTCCAGCCTTGCATCTGCTAGGTCCTCTGAAGTTCCTTTCTCCAAACATCCTTTCACTGCACTCAAGGCTTATCAAGCATGGAGGTCTTATTTCCACTTTAGTAGGGTTGCTCTCCACCCCTCACAGCTCTAAAAAGATACACTTGGGAGCTTTTCCATACTCCCTCATAGCCTTGTGTGGCGTTACCAGCCTCTGTGACGCCTATTTAAACCTCTCCTTTGCTGCCACCACCCTATTCTTTATCCTCTAAAAGAATAAGGGAACAATAGTTGAACAAAGTATTTTCTAAAGTTTGCTCATGCTCACTCGGTACTTGGCTGATGCAACTTTCTTGTAAGTTACATGTAGTTAACCTTGCTATAAAAACCTCCTCCGCTTCTGCCCAGGCAGAACAGCCTGAACTAGCTTGTTGGGTCTGTTCTCCTGAGCGCTCAGTATCTGATTAAAGCCTTGAGCAAAGACCAACTCTTCAGAAAGAATTTATTTATTACTCCTAACCCTGATTCACTCTCTAACCCTCTTCAACTGCCCAACTTTCACTTCACTCCTCCCTTACTCTCTCTTTCAAATCAACCAACCAATCAGATGACACCATTCACCCTGTTCACCATTCTAACTCCCCCTCCCACTTACTTACCATTTCCTGAAAAAGAAAAGAATTGTCCACAGCAAATCCAAACCTTAAACCACGTACTTAAATATACACATATAAACAATAACTTATAAAACATCATTTCGTCACACCTTGTTTGCAGATTCGGACGCTAGATCTTTGAACTCTGAATCTGTGTGTCAGACAAGCTCTGTGAACCCTCTTCAAACCATGGCTGCTTCTACAAGAGAGGTTTAAAGCTCTTTCAAGGCGCTTTAAAAAATTTACCTCTACAAGAACGGAGCGCAAATCGGGCGTAGAGGCACGTTATCTCTCCGATTATGCGCATTATCGAATGCGCGTTAAACAGCGAGTTTTATTTTGCTCCGGCCGTTAAAGCACATTTTGACTATGTGAACAAGCGCTTATGCGCATTAACTACTTGTAAAGCGCATTTTGGTCATCCGTTAATGCGCTTCGCCGCCTGTCGCCGCCTCTCGTGCAGAGGTATTAGGCGTAAATGCGCTTCAGCGATTATGTGCATAATCGCCTAACCAGGCGCAAAAGCGAATCCTTGTAGAGGGGACCCATGTTACAGGCAATTAATAGCTAGTTTCCTTTAGATAAGGCCTCCATTTGTAAGCTGAACAGATTGGGCATGTGGCACATTTCTTAGGGTTTGAGAACAACCAAAGCTTCTGGTTATGAATCCAATGTTTCACTTGTTATGGATTGGTCCTAACATTTCAGCCACTTTGCCTTTTCTCCCAGTCCTGTTGAGGGTCCTGAAAAAAACTGGCACCAAGCCAGGAGGCTTGAAATCATGTATACATTCTAGCTTTCTGGTTGTTTGTTCCTTGTTAATTTTCTATGTACCGATACCCAATACACTAGGGATAGGTTGAGACTCCCACCCCAAATAGAAGCACAGAGCCCTGATGGACTGAGTAAAGGAAGAGTCACTCAGGTCAACTAGACTAGCAGCACTGGAAGCAGTTGTGCTGGATATTAATCCAGGCCTAACTTCACACCTGAGCCTGTCAGCTAGGAGCTCCTCAAGATGGGAATCCCTGAGTTGGAACCTCCAGAGAAAACATTTGAGCCTTCCTTTCCCAAAGATCATCACACCAGGCACTATGCCTGCTGGTCAGTGTTGTCAACAAGCCTGGAAGAGAGGACATTATGGAGAGGGTGTGGAGTGCAAGTTCTTTGGGCCCCTGGAAGAAGTGATTTGGCCCTGTAGCGATAAAAGTTGCTCAACTGGTGGTCTCTAAAGTTTCACACCTCTGGCCTGCCTTGCTCTGTTGTGTCCTGTAGCCTTCTGTTTGAGGACAGGATACACAGCCTGGTGCCACATCCTTCTCCCATGGGCAAGAAAGGCAGAGAGCTGAATGTGATGGGTAGAAAGAGTGGCTCTCCATCTATATCTGAAATTACAAGGCCTGCATTGCTTTCTCTCAACCATTTCTCTGGAAGCAGTTTATACCCTCTTGGATTGATTCCATGAGGACCCAAACCTGTTAGCACATTTTTAGCAGTTAACATCCCTCTTCCTCGTGAAGCAACATCAAGACATAATGGGGACAGTGTGGCAAAACCGATGGTCTGTGCTATTGCACTTTGGCACCAGGCATCACTATGCTCATCTTCCTTCCTTCCTTCCTGGTGGTCTGTCATGTATTGATCATCTTCCCTTTGATGGGCAAGGGATCTTCTCAGAGAAGACAGGTGATGCAATAGAGCATTCCATAATGGGTTACTTCACTGAGTTCACCATCCTTCCAGCACTGAGAGACTTCCGGGTTATATCTTTTTCTGCCCTGCTCCATCAGTAAGTACAGACTCCACTGGCCAAAGATACCATAGAGTGGGTGCCACTTGCACATATACAAAGAGGTTCTTTCTTCTGCTACTTTTGCTGCACTGAAACAAGACAGCACCTTACAGCCTATCTTGACCTCTGTGGGGTCAACAAGTTGATTGTACCCAGGCAGTTCTAGATAATACTTTCCACCATTTGCCCCTTGATAAATGAAGAAGAATTTATGTCTTTCATTTACTTGAAAGATGCATGTTTCTTGGTCTGCTTTCAACACTGCCAGCTCCTCTTCTTTGCCATCAAAGCTGGCATGTTCTAGGATAGTGACCTCCTGTTTCAGGCTTCCCCCCCAACCAGGTTTTCATGAGGTTATTGTCTGTGATAGCCACTCATCTTGGCAAGCTTCCACTACATAGTCAGTTGGCTTCTTGTTATGTCAATTACACCCACAGCACATTTGGAACTCACTCTTGGCTCCTTTCATTCCATTGGTCTTCATGTCAACTGCAAGAATATCACCCGATGACCATCTGTTGTCTGCAATTTAATGGAGCTGTCATGAACATTCTTGGGGTCCATGCTTTCCTTCTGGCTGAGAGGAATCATACTAACAAGGACCTAATTTGGGCATGCACAAATTCCAGATAGAGGAATGCTGTTCCAGTAGCTCCTCGGTCATATGGCTTTGACCATGTCTGTTTTGAGGTGCATCTGCCTTTTTAAATAAGATCTGTCCAAACGCGGTTCTTCATAATTTCCAGTCATCATTAAGGCTTCCCTTTTTTTCTTCCAGTACAACCCCTCAATTTTACCACTGACATGTCATTCTGGTGGTGGGGAGTCACTCCCTTTTACAAACAGAACTTTGTATTGAAAGAAATGGTCAAATTTCAAGGGATTGTAATTTCTTGCCTGGAATGCATCTTGTGGGCTGCTCCAGTCAATTCTCCTGACTGCTCCAATCAATTCTCCTACAATGCAAGAAAACTGTAGTTGGGAAACAGAACATCCATTGGAAATATCCCAAATATTGTTATGTGATGGACATATCAAGGCATACTTACCATTCGGAATTATCATCACTGCAGATAGCAGTCCTGAAGGGCTGGGGCACGCATTACAAGGGATCTTGACAGGCCCCAGGAAAAGCATACGTTTCCTGGCACTTCGGGGATTTCATCTTGCTTTCAAACATTTTCAGCACCCCCTAGAGACCGGACCTGTTCTCATCAAGGCAGGCCTGCATAAACAGTTAAAAATTCAAGTCCTGTTGACAGAACAATTTCTTCTTCATTAGGTAAGAGGAGCTAATTATTGATCAGGGCACATTGCAAGATGGTGTTGAAGAGCTCATCTCTCCCGCAGCTATTTGTGATTTCCTTTGTGGAATTTAGGTGTAGTTCTGTGAACCTTGCCTAGACATCCATTGGAACTTCTGGACATTGTCTTTTAGACAGCTGTTTTCTGACAGTGGCGACTTCTTTCTTACTTCAGTACCCTTGAGAAAAATGTGTACGGTCATTCTTCACCCTGAGCTGTTCTTTATTCCCAAGACTAGTTCTTCTTTCACATGGCTCAAGAGCTCATACTTCCATCTTTCTATCCTCAGTCTACCTGTCCCAAGGAGAGGGAGCGGCACACCTTAGATGTTTCTATGATGCTAAAGGTACTATATAGATAAGACTGGGCCTATCCCTTAGTACAGCCACTATGGTTAAAAAAAGTACTAGTTGTCTCTACAGTCGGTGGGGGGGAGCTGCAGGAATATATATGCACAGCCTCTTCCTTTTCAGGAGTCTGTGCCCCAGAAGAAACCCAGGCCCAGGAGTGGCTCCTGCTGCAGTCCTTTGGGAAAGAGTATCCTTCTCCCTGCTAGCATATATGCCAGGCAGCAAATTAGGCATGCTTCCACACATCTGTGAGGCATTACAACATGGACTCCACCTTTGGTGGAATTCCTTTTGGAGATTGGTTTTGCAGAGAGTTGTTTGGTCCTGAAAAGTTCAGAACTAAGTAGGTTGCCCATGATTTTGTCCTCCATATTCCCCCGCTCCCAATATATCTGGTTCAAAATGAAGGACTTGTTCTGATCCTCTTGACTTCATAGAGGAGGGGGGAAATACTAGTAGGGTAAATTTTTCCCTCCCTTCCCATAGTTTTACTGTATTAAGAAGGGGCTGATTACGAAAAATCTGGTCATTTTAATATTAGTGTTTCATCAAGCATCATGCTAGTATGTACTAGATGATGGTGAATTAAAATACCTTACCTGCCTTGATCTTTCCTGTCTTCCTAGCATAACTATGTCATGCTTGGATCTGTGGCCGTCTTGCCTGCCTGTGGACTGTTTCAGGAATCTGAGAGAAATGGCTTAGCAAAAATGACTTCTTTTTTTTCAAGATTTCATTAGTTTTTCAAAACAAAATCAACACAGGCCTCATCTACAAGAATTCGGCTTTATGCCTGGTTCTCCGATTATGCGCATCTTCTCGGAAGCACTTTATCATAAATGCTTGTATGCAGGAGGTAATTGAGCACTCAACAAGTGACCTTACCGGTTGTTTCAAATGCACTTTACAGGTAGTTTATGCGGAGAATCGCTTGTTCACATAGTCAAAATGCGCTTTAACGGCCTGAGCAAAATAAAACTCGCTATTAAACGCGCATTCGATAATGCGCATAATCGGAGAGAAAACGCTCCTCTCCGCCCGATTTGCGCTCCGTTCTTGTAGAGGTAAATTTTTTAATGCGCCTTGAAAGAGCTTTAAATGCCTCTTGTAGAGGCAGCCTGAGAAGAAAAAAGAAAAATAAATAAATAAAAAGAAATACATTGCATTTAAATTGACTTATTGTCAGAGGGTAGCATATTTTTTGCAGTTCACTTTACAGTCCAAGATATACGTGGAATCCAAGGGCTGCTTAGACGTTTTCTTTATACTTCTGTATATCAGGCTTATATTTAGTTCCCCCCCCCCCAATAGTCTGAGGAAAGGCTTTGTATATCCCTGATCAGCATACAGAATAAAATCCTGCCATGTTTTATAAAAGTCAGATTATTTGCCTTTGCCTTTAGCTAGTTTCAGTTGGCATGTCAATATTTCTGCTATAGCTATTTGCCATAATTCCATATACCATTATTTCAATGTTAGAAGTTCTGCAGTTTTCCAACTTTTGGCTACAACCCTTTGGGCATAAATGACTTCTGTGCCATATGCTGTTGTTAATTGCCTTGGGTATAAAGGAGGGATATTAATTTAATAAATAAAAATATATACTTCCATCCTGGATCCAAGCCTGCCACAGCTATACGTGCATTCCCATCTGCTTATTTGTATATTTTTCTCCTAATCTCATGTGTTTAAATTGTAGATTTATAGTAATTAGAAGGGAGAAATTGATTTCAAGCCACATGGAGAAACTGAAAACCAGTCCACGCATCAATGAAGTAGATCCAGAAAGCTTGAGGTGGAATCCCCCTTTAGTTCCTAATGCAGCGGTTTCTGAGGAAGAGAGAGAAGCTGAAAAAGAGGTAATAGTGGACACAAGTCGGGCAACCGCATCCTAAACCTTTGTAAAGGTGGATCTGCCAAAGATGACTGGCTTAATATATGACGTGATACTAAGCTGCCCTAGCTGCTCATGCAGCAACCTGGGCCTAGGACAGCATCCTGTTGATTTATGTATACAGCTACATTGGTGTACACAGCACTACATAGGCAGTAACCTAAGCAAAGTCAGGTTCTTTCCCCAAGGGCTTAAACTCTAAATCAAATTGGAGTGGGGGAGAGGATTGAAGAGAGGCAATGGAAACAAACTAGTGATTAATGTGAGCAGATACACTTAGACATTCTTAGGCTTCATTTCAAATGCGGATGAGGACTACCGGTTAAGTCAAAGACCTCATGGAAGAAGTAGGACAGAGAGAAGAAAAGAAATCTTGGCAGCAGGAGCAGCAAGAAGAATGTGCAGAGTAGTTTAAAAGAGCAGAGTGGAAAGAAGGGAGCAAGGTCATATAGAGCTGTATAGAAAAAGACAAGGGATTAATGCTGGATGTAGAAATGAATGGGATGCCTATCCTAGTGGTCTGAACAATGAGAGAGGTGAATGATTTTGTCAGTGGATTCTGGATAAAAGCGAGGGGACCGGAATGTGACTAGGGCGGGCCGAAGAGGAAGAGGGAGAAGATTGTGACTCCGCAAGGTGGCCAAAGGTGCATGTCAGAGTTTTAGCCAAAGGGACAGGGAGAAAGGGCTGGACTTGGTTTGAGATGGGACACTGACAGATTTGTGTTTTGGGGGAAAGGGGAAGGAGAAACCCAAGGTAAAGCCAAGGTTCTGTGTCTTGTTAAGCAGATGTTAGGACTGAACTATTTAGCTTTATATAAAGCTAGGGCTTAAGCTAGTGAGCCCTAGTAGAATCTACTTGTTTGGACAAAATGATTGAGAGATGATTTGCAAACGTAGTTGTTTAGAATTTGTGGTGTAGGTGTAAAAGCTGGGAAGATTGGTGGCTGTGTCCTACTGTTACATGCATGGTCTCCCATGAGGTTGAGTGCAAGGTGGCTCAAAGGCTTTTGGTTCTTTTGCATTTATGAAGTTGTTCAATGTGCTGCATGTTAGAGGGCATGTAATGTAGTACCAGAAGAACTAAAATCAATTTGTTGCCTCATTAATAGTGCTAAATATCCCATGAAATGCAATCTTCTTTGGTTTGTTATCCTGATCGTTTTAGAAGAGCACCAAGATGAATTGCTGAGATGCTTTGGGCAGCCTTCAGCACCAATCAGGGCTGAGTTATTGTAAATTATTTTAAAAGTGAACTTAAAAATAATGGCTAAGTGCTATTTCAGTGACCCATTATTTTAACCTCTCTGCCCCTCAGGCTGAGCGACTGATGGAACAAGCCAGCTGCTGGGAAAAAGAAGAACAAGAGCTGTTCTCCACAAGAGCGAATAGGCCCTTGCCTACAAAAATGCAATCTAAAAACAAGTATTTGCGCCCTACAGAGAATGTCACAGTAGTAGCAGAGCGAGGGCAATCCACAGATCCACCAAAAGAGAGCAGTGGGGAGGAAGAGGAGGAGGGAGAAGAAGAGGAAGAAGAGGAGGAGGAAGATATGGATGGGCATCATCAAAATTCTCCTCCAAGGCTAGCAAAACCCCAGTTGCTCGCTGTCAAGAGAAAGGTCAGTTGTTTACAAATTGGTGCAGACCCTATTGTTATGTAATGATGATTGGCTAAAGATTATCTGTACAACTACACTCAGAGTTTTTGAGCATTTAAAATTTTCCTCCGTTATTATAAATGCCTGCCTTTCCTGTACTTCATAATAGGTTTTATTCCCCTCAGTGTGTTACCATTAAAATCAAGAATTATATTAAAATATTGCCCTCTACTGGTTGCAAATGATGTTAATTGAAATGTATTGGACCCCCTCTAGAAGGATTCGCTTTGGCGCCTGGCTGCCCGATTATGCGCATATTCACGGAAGCGCATTTACTCCTAATACCTCTGTACGAGAGGCAGCGAAGCGCATTACAGGATGACCAAAACGCGCTTTAAACTTGTTGACATGTGGAGAATCGCATGTTTACACAGCGGTAAGGCGCTTTAACTGCCGCCGCAAATTAAAACTCGCTGTTTAACGCGCATTCAATAATGCGCATACTCGGAAGCTTAAAGCGCCTCAGCCCCCAATTTGCGCTCCTCTCTAGTAGAGGTAAAAAATTTAATCAGCCTTGAAAGAGCTTTAAACCTCTCTTGTAGAGGCAGCCTTGGCCAGTACTGTTCTAATTTTTCTTTCTTTTGCAAAAGCTATAGATTCAGAATCTTGGTCTGTAGCTTAGTAGAATGAAGAGATACAAAAATTAGAAGCCAACTAAATTTTCTAAGAGCTAGCCCTGGGATACAACTTTTGTGTCTTATGCCAATCCTAAATTAGCCCTGACCATGAACCACCATCTATTTCTAGTCTGGCTGTTCTTCCCCTTTTTCTTACTAGCTAAAACCCTAGTTCCCAACTCACAGTTGCAAACGGCTTAGAATCTCTATTTTCCAGTAATAGTGTATCGCAGGGTTAGAAAAAATCTTGTGGAAAAACTTAATTCCCGTTGCCATCCTACCGCAGAACATGCATTTTTTTCCGGTGATAATGCACTATTATTTCTTACTTTAATGGAATGTGGTTTAGTAACAGGAAGATCTGAGTGGCTTACAGTGAATACCCTACAAAGAAGCAATTTCCCTTTTCATTTATGTTTGAAAACTGCCATACTTGATGCTTTCCCTTCATAATTTTTGATTCTCATATTATTCTGTTATTATGCAAATATTTTGGTAAATTTTAATTCATGGTTTTGCTAATGAATTTGGCCAGATTGCCAATTAAGCTATTTTAGGAGGCCAGTAGGATTTTTAAAATTAGTTTGATAGTAGTATTTTTTTAATTAAAGTTAAATATACTTTCTGTATTTAGAAAATACTTTTAAATGTAAATGTACTGTGGACTATTGTTATCCTTCTCCTGCATTTAATGTTTCTCACAGAAATGATGTGTGTAAATTAGAAGGGTTGGCCATGTCAACAGGGTGACCATATGAAAAGGAGGACAGGGCTCCTATATCTTTAACACTTGTACAGAAAAGGGAATTTCAGCAGGTGACATTTGTGTGCATGCAGCACCTGGTGAAATTCCCTCTTCATCACAACAGTTAAAACTGCAGGAGCTATGCTAGAGTGACCAGATACAAAAGAGGGCAGGGCTCCTGCTGAAATTCCATTAAACAGTGAAACTGTTAAAGATACAGGAGCCCTGTCTGACTTTTCATATGGTCACCCCACATGTCAATGAAGCTGTCACCATTTTCTTTTAGGGTTTGTTTGTTTTTTTGCAGCTGACTCTCCAGGTATAAGCAGAGGTACAAAGAAAAACGTTACTTCCTATTGCAGGGGCGGGGCAAGATTTAAAAACAGTGCATCTGGACAATTGTACCGCTGGTGGAACTGCGAGGCCGGGATAGGCTGCATGAGGAGGAAAGTAGCAAAGAAGGGAAATGCTAAGCAATTTAAAGTGGGTTCACACAATGTAGGTTGAAGGTGGGTCAGTATGCTAAATCAATGGTTCTCAAACTTTTTCCCCTGGAAACCACTTGAAAATTACTGATTGTCTTAACACACACAGTGCTCATATTTAATAACATTTGTATGTTCTGCAGTGTTAAAACCTGGGCAATGGGCTGTAGACCAGTCCACTGAACAGGGCCCCTTTTAACTGGTAATTTTTAAGTGGGCAATTAATAGACTGCACCAACATTGTATTATGAAAATCACAGCCCCTAGGCCAGGGCTTATTAGCATGTTCAATAACCCAACCTTGATCAAGACAGCCTCAGTCTCTATCACTGAAAAAGAAATAAAATCAAGTGCTGGGTCAAATACAGATATTATTGACCATTCTGCAACTTTTCTATGGACCCCCTCAACTGAGCTCACAGACTGCCAATGTGCGCCACAATTTCAGAACTGCTGTGCTAGATTAAACTGCTACCAGGCCTTTATTTACACAGGTCACTTATAGAGCAATCCTATGGGCCTTGGGGGAGCGTTCCAGGGATGATAGGAGGCAGCGCTCCAACTTCAGGAGGGGGAGTTGGAGATCCTGACGCTGACCCCTCACAGCTGGCATGGAGAGGAGGGGAGAGGGAGCTAGGGTCAGCAGTGAACGTTTGGTTAGAGGCTTGGCTGAAATATAGAAGCTGGATTTTAAAATGATTTTGATATGATGGGTGGGCAATTTTTGTAACTCATTGAACCAAGGATTTCATTACCCATGGCCCTTAGTAAACAAGTGTTCTCCCCAACTTTCAAATAGCTGTCATATAGCTGTAACCTAAGAACCTTAATCAGAACTACAAACTTGAATCGTCAGACAATTGTCAGATTTAAAATGTAATTCAATATCTACTAAACCATGAACATCAAAATACTAAAGGATCTACCTTTAAAGTATAAGTTTAGATGACATTCGGTATTTCTGCCCTGAAAGGCAGCCAAGAAATATTTTAAATAAATAAAATAAAAAATAAATATTTACATTTTAGAGACTGTTAAATTGAGCGTGAACCTTCAAATTATATGCACGTAACAAAAAAGAAAACTAATTGAAATGGTAGCTGTAACTACCGTATTTCTTCAATTCTAAGACGCCATCGATTGTAAGATGCACCTTAGTTTCAGTACCACCAACAGAAAAAAAGCTTTGATTCTAAGTGTGGGAAAATTGCCATCGATTCTAAGACACACCCCATTTTTAGAGACGTTTATATGGGGAAAAAGTGCGTCATAGAATCGAAGAATTGGGTAATTATATGACAGATTGAGGACATGATGATGATGGTGTTTTGGCACCAATAGATGGGGCTGCCTTAATCCAAATAGTTTCTCGATATGGCAAACAGTAGTAATAGAGTTCTCGGGGCATTCAGTGAAGTGTAGGGCAGACATTTAAACATTTTAGAAACAGCTTCCTAAATACATTGGAAACTGCTTCTGAGATCAGTGTGTCAGTGACAGAGAGTTTGGGATTGAGGCACAGTGAAGGGGAATGTATGTAGAAGAGTTGTCTGGAGCAGAGAACCAATAACCAGTCACAGACAAGCAGATGAGACTGCCATGAATATGCATCCCAAAACCTAGCAGGTTTAGCAAAACCAGTGTTAATTCTTCTGCCCAACTTTCACATTTTTCACATTATTTTTAGAGACCTTCCATATTGAAAAAGAAAAGGGGTCGTAAACGCAGAAAGATTAATAGCAGCGTTACAACGGAGACCATTTCTGAGACCACCGAAGTTCTGAATGAGCCCTTTGATAACTCCGAAGAAGAGAGGTCCATTACACAGCTGGAGCCCACTTGTGAGATAGATGGAGAAAATGATGGATTAAAGGGGGGCATTGAAAACATTTTCCAATGTCAGTCTGGAGAGAAGGAAGAAAATGAACAAGAGGAAGCGGAGCAAGAGAAAGACAATCACTGTTACCAAAAGGATGCTCCATGCAGAGGTGAGTGCAATAGGGGTTTAGGCTGCAATTCTGTGTGTGTAGAGCATTGAACTCAGGGGAACTTTCCTCTGAATATACATGCATAGGATTAGACGGTTAGTGTCTCGAATTACTATTCATGGATTGCTTTTATAGGCATTGTAAGGATGCAGATTTGCAGTAACCTTGGTATTATTTGTTGACGTATTCTTTACAGTTTAAATAACCTACAGCTTTGAAGCATTTTCCTGCTTTCTTTTAATTGTGTTTGTTTGTTTGTTTTTTAGCCAAATTAATCTTCGTGGTTCTTTTTAGTATTCTGTAACTGATTTTCCAAATTTTGTTTCAGTTAGGAATGCTTGGCTCTTCCAATTCAGAATAAAACAGTTCTCCATCAGTGGATTGGAGGATATCCTGGAGAGCATAGCTACTACTGCCTACCCTGGGGGATAGGGCTGGTCCAACCATAAATTCCTTCAACTTCCAGTTATCATCCTGTGGTCATCAGGAGAGCTTTTTGTAATTTTTATTTTTTACTCTGCTACGTTCTCCACAAGAGAGTTTGAGTGGAGTCTCTCTCTCTCTCTCTCTCTCTCTCTCTCTCTCTCTCTCTCTCTCTCCCCCTCTCTCCTTCCATTAGTCACTTTCCCCTACCTTCACCAGACTCATTAGTTGGAAAGGTGGGAGGGAGTTACATGCAGGTGAGTAGGTCCTTCATGCCACAAGACTAGCACAGAGAGGGAGCCATATGGCAGCGACTTGCTCTAGTCATGTAAGATAATAGTGTGACTTGGATGCAGCAAGCATGTGAGTCACAGTACATGCAGTGGCCATTTATAACAATGGCCAAGAAAGATCAATGGCGAAGCACATTGGTTCTAATTCAGAGGAGTGTGATACAGCCAAATGCCAGGCACTTCATGCAGAGAATGTTTGTGAGTCACATGATGAGGAATGATAGCTCTCATCATCTAAGTTGAGGCTTGTCCCACACACCTGGAAAAAGCCTAATGTTCAATGCAGTCAGTTCTCTAAGCTCTCCCATTGCTTTGATTCTGAGTGCAGGGCTCATCAAAAGAGAACTTTGTCGTCAACTACCCTTATATGGAGAGATCCATTCTTTTTCCAAATATATTTTGAAGCAGATGTTAGGGGAGAATGGACCAGCTCTCTCTCTGGCAAATCTGTCTCTAGAACTGCCAAAAGATTTTGCTGTCTGTCCAAAGGTGTCGTCCAAACCCCCCCTGGCTAATCTCACAGTGGATTTCTTATTGCCAGATGTGGAGAATGAAGGGACAGCACTTAGTAGGCTAGATGATCTTTTGAAAAATTGCCTTATGCAAGGCCCACAAGATATTTGTTCTTTTCAGCTGCAATCTCCATTTTACCATGGCATCTATCCTGTGGGTTCATGGACTCCTGGAATAGATACTCCCAGGCAACTAGCATCTGAGAGAAGGTCTATACAATTTAGTGAAAAACCAAAAGGAGGAGAGCATCCAAATCAGGACAAAAAAAGGGGGAGAAGCAGATTCTCAGGATGCTAAATTACTTTATTTCAAAGCCCAACACGTGTCGGCCTGTGTTGTTTTTTAAGGCCTTCTTCAGGTTGATAAGAGATGCCTGCAGAAATACTCCTAACAAGATGATAGTCTCCTATGATAATTATTTTAGCATCCTGAGAACCTGCTTCTCCCCTTTTTTTGTCCCTATACAATTCAGCCAAAACAATGATCTTTCAGAGTCACCAGCCTAGACTCCATGAGGTTCTCCACCAGAGCCATGGCATCAGCTATCAATTGTTTGGCTTAAACAGCGGAATGTGGCTGCCAGATCCTAAGCCCAAATAATTGCCTTGTTTCATCAGAGGGGGATACAAATCCTCTAAGCATAATAACAATCCTTTTAGTTCTAATAAATCATTCCCTAGGTCCAGTTGTTAGATAGTACCTTCAGAGGATGAAGGAAAGAATGGAAAGCATAAGCACTGGTACAGAAGTCCAAGGAGAACTCAAAGAAGATATGTGAGCAATATATTAAAGCCCAATACTGACACAGTCTCTTCCAAGGAACAGCTAAATTAGTTGGATAAGTCATCTGATAGAATAGCTACTGTATCAAGCTGCCTCTCCACGAGAGGTTTAAAGCTCTTTCATTAAAGTTTTTACCTCTACATGAGCGGAGCGCAAATCGGGAGTTGAGACGCGTTATCTATCCAATTATGCGCATTATCGAATGCGCGTTAAATAGCGAGTTTTAATTTGCTGCGGCCCGTTAAAGTGCATTTTGACTATGTAAACAAGCAATTCTCCGCATTAACTGCTTCTAAAGCGCATTTCAAACAACCGGTAAGGCCACCAGTTGTGCGCTCAATTACCTCCCGCGTACAGTCATTTACCATAAAGCGCTTCCGAGAAGATGCGCATAATCGGAGAACCAGGCGTCAAACCGAATTCTTGTAGAGGGGGTCTCAGCCTGTTCTAACCATTCCTTGGAAGAGACTGTGTCAGTTGCTCCTGAAGAAGTGTCTTGCAACTTGAAATGTGTTGGGTCTTCACATATTCTTCACAGTGCATCTTTGAGGTCTCCTCTCTTTTGTTCTTAAAAGAAAAGAGTCTCCAGAAATGGAAAAACCCACCCCTCTGGGAACCTATTGAGTGAGCCACAGACAACAGCTCAGTTACCAGGATGCTCATACGGTTATTAGGACTCCTCCTTCAGCCTCATCAGGTACACTTGGGTGCTTATTAAAGTCATGGGGTTGGATCCAGCTGTATGCTGGATCAACTTGGCTGGTGGATGTGGACTTCCTCACCCCATCCCTTCCACAGCAGCCCCTCCAGTCCCCTGAACATGCTACATAGAACATCAGGAGGCCCTGCTAAATACGGTTATCTGGTGTCGTGGGATCCCCCAAAATCAGGCAGACAGACCTTATATGAGCATCTGTGGAAGGCAGATTATGGATTCAACCCTTGTTGCCTCTTGGAGCATATCTGAGGTTTCCAGGAATCCATACATAACAATACCTGGACAGTCTTCTCATTCAGTCTTCCTCTTGGTCCTGGGGTCTTTGGAACATTCAGCTGACAGTGCAATACTGTTTATGCTGCGGTTTCCACCTATGTGGAGACTCCCTTCAGCTGGTACAGTACCTCCCATCCTGGTGCAGCCATTTTCACCTAGGGAAAGTGTTCCTTCCTCAGGATAGTCAATTATCTAAAAATTATGCAGGTACAGAGATCTCTGAAAGCAGAGGTGAAAAACATATGCCCCTCCAGATGTTGTTGGATTGCAGTTCCTATCCTTTCTAGCCAGTATAACCAATGGTGAGGGATGATGGAGTTGCAGTCCCACGACATTGGTTGGCCACATGTTCCTCATTCCTGTCTTAATGCATAAGTGATGTTACTAGTACCTTTTCAGGGTTCCATGATTGCATACGAAGAGAGAATTCTCCATCCAGGTTCCACATCAGCCCTTTAAAGACACTTTGTCTACCTCACCAGGAAGGCACCACGTGTACATAAACCTCTACATCTTTGTCCCTCTTTCCATATCTGAGGGTCTCATTTAGTAGGTCAGCAAATGCCATCTTGACACAGGTGTCTCTTTCCAAGTTCCCTAGCAGATCCAGATCACCATGGACAAGAGCCTTTCCAGTTGAGGAGCCCATTGCCAGGAGTTACCAGTAGTTTGCCTGTAGTTTGTGGGGAGAAGCTCTCCATAGCATCAATTGCTTCATGCTTCAAGCAGATGAGATGGGAGGTGCTAGCCTTCAATATCCTTCTCAGGATATTCTCCTCCACGATTGGAGATTGGACTTGCCAGAACTTTGGGCTTGTCTGGAATATGGCTTCTCTTAAGTGAACTGGAGGATATTCTTCTCCACCCATTTTGGTTTGGTCTACTATGCGTGAAGAGGGGCCTGATTTTCTTTTTGGTCTTCCCTTCTCTGCTCAAATTAAGGTTAGTTCTGAGTCTAAGTGAAGCACTTCAGTTTTCTCTTCAGTACATTCAGTTTTTTCTTCCTAGTTGGAGATGTTTATAACTTTGTCTTTAGGTGCAACTTTCACAGCTTTCTTTCCCTTGTGACACCTGTTAGCTAAAGGGCTTCCCCCCCCCCCCACCTAATATTCTGCCAGCTGCAGCATGTCAAACTGGAGTGGGAATTCGTCCTATGAATAGACAGGAAGTCTGGCTGATCAGCCCTGCATCCAGAGGCTGTTGGGAAGGACTTATCCTCTCCAGACTATCCTTTAGTCTACTGAAGAGGAGGCACACTCATGGTTAGTCCAGTCTTCCAATCTATATAAAAGTCCAGATCATGCTCAGCATAGATGGTCCTGCCTGTTCTGCCAAACATTTTAAGTGCTCTGCTAAAATGTTTCTTCAATTATAGCGAATGTTCATTCAGCTATTATCTATGAGGCCTCCTCTGTGAGAGCTGCTGAAATCTTTCAATTGCAAAAAATGATTTTGTTTTATTTACTATAAGTTTTGAGGCTCCTCACCACCTTGAATAACATCTAGAGGAACTGGTAGTTTAAAGTCATTTATTGCATACCTGTAGCTATTCAAAACGTACCCTGACTTATTTTTCTCCATGCAGATCATCTCTGTGTGGAAAAAGACATGGGTACTGCCATGGATAACCACAAATCCGCAGAAAGAGTAGGCACCAAATGCATTTATTACCTTTTCTGTGTACTCATGGCAAAATAAACTACTGCGCCTCACTCCGTATATAATAGTGGCCATTATTTTCCCCATAGGAAAAATGTTGCTCACAAAGCAGTCTTTAGGAACCTTGATGGATGTGACACTATTTGGATCCACTGCCCTAAATTTCCACTAAAAAGTGCATACCATTTTTGTTCCTATTCAAAGATAATAATTCCACTTCAGTTTAATACAACAGTTTAGATTATACATTTGATGCTAAAATGCCAAATGATTTAAGTGCGTCAAAGGTGTTTATAAGAACAGAAAAGATAAACACTAAAGATAAACACTAAAGCAATAGTTGCTTTTTTCTAAAATCAACAGCTTTGTGAATCTATGCAAAATTATCCATCCTCCTTTTCTTGTGACTGTGAAACTTTCTGTTATTAGTATTATAGATTAAAGTGAAAGATTTATACTTTGTACAGTGTTGTGCCTGTTTCTGTGTATCCTCTAAATGTTGTATTTGATAAAAGAAGGCAAATATGTATTATGTATTATAAACTTGTTATAATTTGCTAGCTTTTAAAAAGCACTCAGGGTGGGGTTTGCACATGCTAGCCCTTGGGTTAGAGCTAGTTTTAATAGTCATCTTTGCCCATTGGAGTATTCTGTTGGAATAATACATATACAAAGCATGACAGAATGCAAAATCCATGTGAATTTTGCAGGGATGTTTGTGAGCTGAAGGAGGCGAGAATCTCTGAATGTTGGGTAACTTGTTTTTCTTCTTCATGGTCTCTGTGCATCACACATATGGGCATTCACGCATATGGGCTCTGTGCCTGCGTGGAGCTCAGATCGGAATCCTTCAAAAGCTGAAGTCGTTGGGCGGGAACCCCTCCCCCACCGTCCCTCGCGCCTACTCAGCAGGGGTTCCTGCCTCCTCCCTTCAGTTCCTTTCAACCGCCTCTCATGGTGGATCAACGGAATCTTCCTCTCTTAGAGAGTTAATTTCGATTTAGTTTATTTAAGCTGGAGTTGTTTCTTTACTTATTATTCCATAGTTTATAGTGGCCAAGGTTTTCCTTCCCCCAGACCGTGTAGAGACTGTTACAAACATTGCATACAGGATACTTCATTCCCAAAAATGAACAGCCTTCCTTGTACAGAGAATGCTAGGTTTGATGGCATCAATGGGGTCTCTCATCCAGTGGGCCAGGCTCAGGATGAGACCTCTCCAAAATTGGTTCATAAGGCATTTCTCAAATCATCTCGATGCTCGAAGAGTGCACCTATACATACCGAAGCAAATAAGAGACACATTACATTGGTGGACAATCTCAAACAATTTGGTCCAAGGAATGCCCTTTCGCCAGAGGGCACCTACATGTGTCCTCATGACAGATGCCTCTCTCATGGGATGGGGTGCACACCTCATGAGTTTTCAAATACAAGGCAAGTGGTCCCCAGCAGAGGAGACACTTCATATAAATGTTCTAGAATTGTTAGCAGTCCAACGAGCATTGCATGCTTTCGAGAAGGAACTCATAGGGAGGCACGTTCAGTTACTCACAGACAACACATCTGTAGTCTGGTACATAAACAAACAGGGAGGCACGCACTCACTAGATCTGGCAGAACTAACTCTGCAAATATTACATTGGACTGTTCCTCGAAATATGTCAATTGTGGCAACACATATTGCAGGAAAGGACAATGTTCTGGCGGATCGCCTCAGCAGATCATGTGTGGAAACACACGATTGGGAGATGTCAACAGTTGTACTACGGCGTCTCTTCCAGCGCTGGGGAATTCCATCTCTGGATTTGTTTGCAAACACCAGCAACGCAGTTTGTCACTGGTTCTGTTCAAAAGGAGGCATAGG